>CM067082.1:45940585-47140585 GCA_034008185.1 Gorsachius magnificus | reverse complement strand
TGTATCAGTTCTTCTTTGTGCACTGCTCTGCTTCCCTGTGGTTGGAGTGTCAATGGGAAAACGTACCTGTAGCAGAAAAAATAGTAAATGGTTACAGGTGTAATGTTCCGTCCTTTCCCCACAGACAGTGCTAACAAAGGTTAGCACTGAGATGTGTCTGCCTCCTTTTTGAGGTTCCACCTCCTGTAGGAGGAGGTGCCTGGCATCACGTAACGTTGGGCTCCAGAGTTACACTTCACAGGGCTTTTACGGTGAGAAACACTCCGATCACAGCAGTAACTCAGCGGAGTATTTTTTAATGTCTGATTCTTTCAGGCTGGAGTTAGAAATAAATGGATATCTTTGATAGATGTGAAATTTTAAATGTCGTGCTCTGTGTTGTCATTGATACAATACTGAAACACAGGAGTGTGAACAAGGAAAACAATATTTGGTTATTGCTGATGAATGTGAAAAAACAGCATAGTCCTAGAGCATAGCAAGCTGTAGTGAGCACTGCCTAGTTTGGTAAGAAATAGTTTAATTCCCACTTCATTTTATTGGGGGGAAAAGGTTTCTGCTCTACCCAAAGGACTGGGGAAAGAGGTTTTCTGAATTATCATCAGAGTGTATAGAAAAACTTGGCCAAATGGGCCACACAGCCAGACTGAAAGCTGAGTACAGCTTTCAAACCAAAAGTAAAACCATACTTTCAAGAGAACGAAGCATCACTGCACGGGAAACACATCCCCTTCTTTTTGGAGAGAGGTTTTTGCTTCAGTGTCTTCCCCTTATTTGTAGTATCAAAATTAAGAGCCATGCTACAGCAACTGCTTGTGGCAGCACCGTTGCCTTTTACAACTGGTTCAGAGGAAGCTCCTTGAAGAAGCAGTGAATGACAGGATGGTAAACACTGAGTCTTATTTACTCTAGCACTTAGCCTGCTTGTACTAGAAATGGAGCCATACTGGTACGAGCACAACATGGATGCTCTTTTTTTAGTGTAGGCAAGCCTGGTACTGTGTTTTCTGTAAGCAGATTTCACAGAACAGATCTGTGGTGAACTCATGGGTGCATGCTGGCTATTCCTCCTTCAATGCAGCCTTCTCCTTTTTTTTTACAACAGCAGCAGGGTCAGCAGAGAGGGGCATCAGATATCTCCTTCACCATTGATGCAAACAAGCAACAACGGCAGCTGATTGCAGAGCTTGAAAATAAAAACCGGTAAGCATCCATGAAGTACCTGGTTTTGTTCGGTCCCATATATTATGTATGTTTGTTTGTTTCTTAACATTTTTTACCACCTACTTCTGTGCAATGTGCTTACACATGCGCATACACCTCCCCCTACAAAAAGCAGAGGGCACAAAAAGGTCCGCTGAGGATGAGAAAGGCTTTGAAATCCATAGCCATCCTGTGTTTTAATGAGTGTACTGTTCAATGATGTGATATAATCATTGATACTTTACTGTTTGCAGCTGCTGTTTGTTAAGAGTTTAAAAAAAAAAAAAGCCTGTCCTGATTCAAAACCAGATTAACTTTGAGTTTGATCCCTGTAACATGAAATGATAAAAGGATCGGTCACGCTGGTAACGTTATGCTCCCCTGCTTTTATTTGTGAAAAGATGATTAAAGCTCTCGAGAACACAGTCTGCCTGGGAAAGGCTTGCAGAAAGGTTAGCAGCAAGTTAGGCTGCTGATTAAATGAGACACTAGGTACAAATGTGACCGAGACCAAGAGAGAGTGTCCAGGAGAAATAGGCCAGCCGGTCCCAAAAAGGAGTGAAGTAGCTGAAGATCGATCTGGCCCTAGGTGTGAGACTGCCTGATGCCATGAAGTGCATGGCAGCAGAGCTCTGCTTTTACTGCCGGACTGTAAAATAGAGGCCAGCCCAGACCAGATGGTTTCCTATTCCAAACTCCGCTCTGCCTTCTGTCAGCGTGTAATGAGCCACCAGCTCCAGTCTCGATTTGTCTTTCAGAGTTTGAGGCTGCCTCCTGACCGTCTGCTATCCAGCACATTGTAGAGACAAAATTCACAAAGGTTTCAACCTTCTGTTGCGAAGCTTTGTATTAGCCTTTTGACAGCGCTCCAGGACTGGCAAGCCAGTCGTAACGAGTCCTATTAAACTGCTTCTCCATGATTTGTTGACCGCTCTCACGTCTCTACTTACACTAAAAGTGATTTTTATAAGTGCTAAACATTTACTCTGATACTCAAGAAGGGCCAAAGAGGTTATTTTAATTTTTGTTAAGTTCATGTGGTGTTTGAAATGTTCGTGGGGAAGAATTAGAAGGGAGCAGTTTAACTAAGCATAGAGCTATTTCATGTCTACCTCTGATTTTTGTGGGTCTTGAAGAAATGTTTCCCTTTATGGTGAAATCCTAGAAGTTTATTTAAAAAATATCCAGAGCCATCTCCCATTGCTGAAGGCTTCTTTTCTTGGCTGGAGCCCAGTCATTATATCTATGCTGATGAAGAGTTACATACAATCATACTTCTCCTCTTGCAATGTCCAGTGAGCTTTTTTTTTGGAAAAATACTGACTTGTAGTCTTCTCCTTATTCTCCTCCCCAAGAGAAATCCTACAGGAGATCCAGAGGCTGCGACTTGAACATGAGCAAGCGTCTCAGCCCACACCAGAGAAGGCACAACAAAATCCCACTCTCCTTGCAGAGCTCCGGCTCCTGAGGTAAGACCACAGCAGTGAAACCTCCGGCCGTGACTGGGACCAGCCAGTCATTCTCAATAAGAGAAGAAATAAGAGCTAAGCCTGGCTTACGGTTTTGGGGGCTTTTTTAAGTAAATAATACAATGTGTATTTTTTCTCCATTTTGGATGCAGGCTGTAGTCCTAGAAATAATTAAGCTTATGCTTTAAACAGCATGCATGAGGAATCTCACATATTACTCATCTACATTAAATTAAGCATGTGCATTAGTGTTTGCAGAGTTAGGCCCTTAGGTCATTTGGACTAGGTCCCCACAGCCCTGTCCAAATGCCATTAATTATATGGGGAAAAATGTTGTTCTGTCAGAACAAATGCTGCCACACAGACTTCTCGTTTATGCTAAAGTGAATACAGAGCTACATGAAAATACAGCCAGAATTAGACGTTAATTTTTTGAAATTTCCCCATGTGTTGAACTCTTGAGGAGAGGTCCGTTCTCTTCATGGTGCAAAACCAGGCTGCGGAATGATCCTCCTTGTCACGTGGGAAATGAGGAGTAATGTCGTCTGCAGCAGCTGAAGATTTAGAGGATCATTTCTCCAGTTATCCCACCAAGCTAAAAACATTGATATGGATACATCTGCATGTTAATTAGGATACTCTACATGGATTTACTAATTGCCATGGATAGCACATTGAAGAAGAACAATTGTCATTGGCCCAGATCCGTAGGCTCCCTGCAAGTCCTGAAGTTCTTGTTGTGAGAGCCAGACAGAGAATCCAGTAAGAACTATTCAAAATGCTTCATGTGAATAGAGAAGAGAGTGTAAACACTTTCTTTCTAGTGGAACAATGCTAGATTAAATTTTATCCCCCCCCCCGGTAGAGCAGTTCTTTCATGAGAAGACAAAAGAACATTTTTGGCCACTTAGCCGCTCCTCACACAAGTAATATTTTAGTGGTCTGATTCATAACCAAAGGAAATTACTGTAAGAAATTATGTAATTTTTTTTTTACAAATACTGTATAGTTTTATTATTGAGTTTTCCACATAAAATATTTTTATGTTTCACAAATAATTACATTTGCTTTCCAATCTGAAGACAAATTAGCTTCTTCAGTTCTATGAGTGATTTTAGTGTGTAATTACTTCTAGATATCTACAGGCAAGTGACATTCTGTGAGATATATCAAACTGACTGTGATGAAAATGTGTACACTGCATAAAATATACCGATAATGTAGCTCCTGTGCATCAAGCCTAAAGTTTATTTTAAGCAGGTTTAGGAGATCAGCTTTCTATGTAGTTGACAAATAAAACTCATTATCCTTAAAAAAAAAAAAATAAAATGATTGTGCAGTGTTAGCGGACTGACTACGTAATTTTTCCCTCTTTCCAATTTTGCTACACATATTAAAAGCAGAATATTCCTATTTGATTTTCCTGACGTGTGATGTCCCTAGGGCAGAGATGCTGAGTTCCTCAATTATGATACCTTTTCTGATTTAATATGCAGTACCAGAGTCAGAAAATAACTTTTAATCTGTGGGTCTGTACTGCTTTGCACACCTTCTAAAATGTTCTCCATTTGAAAGGCAAAAGATTGGTTTTTGATTTACTGTGAAATTTTGACACCACCTCAAACTCCTAGACGCTTAAGATGTCACAAGGCTGCTTTTATCATGTGTAAAACAGCAGGACTCGGAACAGCAGCACTGATTTACGTCCGTTACCCCACAGAGTTTTGGGGCTTGAAGCAATCAGGGCAGTAGAGCAATTTAGTTCATATAATATTAAGAAATGCTGGAATCTGTATATTATGGTTGGGGTACGTGTCCCAGCATCTTTCACTAGCTGCTGCGGTGATGCAGACTCGCTGAAAGGAGGTTCCGAGCGCAGCGTTCCTTCACATTACCAGTGCTGTCTTGGAGACAGGTTGGAAAACCCATTACTTCCAGGAACTTGCTCTGGAGTACAGCGGCAGAACAAAATCCGAGGAGCTGCTTGTACATTGCACACTGCTTAGATCCTCTCTCCCTGTAGAATCCATCTAAACCCCAGCAAGAGGTCTGTGCTAGGACCTGCCACTTCCAATTACATGGATAGGGTATCTTATTTTTACTAGCAGTTTCTTAAACTCAGTTGCCTTTGTACAGTTCATAGCATTTCCAGCCATTACATGCCTGGAAAAGAAAAGCTAGCACAGGCAATTTGTAGCAGAAAACAAATTAATCCCCCAGAAGAGTAAATACAACCTGGTAATGTTACTCTATGATCCTATTATATAGGTGAGAGAGAGCACACATGAGCAATCCTGTAGAAATCAGTGTTGTTTATATCAGTAACTGCTCACTTACAGAGAAGGCTCAAAATCAGGGTTTCATATTTCCCTAAATTTAGGAAGTCTTATGGCTCAGGTGCTTTTCCATTTAGGATTAAATTGTCATATTTTGTAGGTGGTACAAGGCTAACGACATAGTGGTTTTATGTTATTTGCAACACAGCAGTATATAAAATATACCTAATATGTATATTTTTCAACAGTAACGTTGTTAATTATGTCATTGCCTCCAGGGGGGGCAATAATTTTATTTTGTATTTATATGGGGACCTCTCACACAATTTAGCGACTGAACATGTGCAAGTGCTGAACCCCCGTCCTGTGCAGCGGAGCTGTGCAGAATCCAAGCTGTTCCCATTTATGTGGGCACAAACTGGCTGTCACCCTTGGAGTGGCTCTGTATTCACACTGTCACAGGACCCACACTGGACTCCCTAGTCCAAAGAGCTATTTTCAGGCAGTTATATCTCCTCTATGTGATAGTCTTACTCTTGCTTTCAGAAAAAAAAAAAAAAAAAAAAAAAAAAAAAAAAAAAAGAAGCAAAAGCAGATCACTGTGGTTTTCTGGCTGAATTTCTGAACTCTCTGAGCTTCTCTCATATCTTGCTCTGTTCAGTGCCCCTGCTGTAATTTCCTGTCCTTCAGGGCATGGCTTTAATTTCTCCTGACAGCTAGTGAGGTTATTGACTAGAGAGATCCAAAGGCAAAAATTGCCAGGCATTCCCACAAGGGAATATAACACAAATTTGTTTGAAGCTCATTTGTTCTTTGGAAGAAGGGTCTGTGTTGGTGTCTGTCTTTTTCCTAATCACTGTATTCAGTCCCGTGAATATTCTCAGTATGAGGGAACTCCCTAGCTTTCATGTAGCCCCATTTCTAAGCACTATGCTGAATTCGTACAGTGAGTTTGCTTTCCCGTGGTCTATAGACACATACCTCCAAGTCAGGCTGGGGAAACGATGCAGTTAAACACTGCTGACGCTGTAAGGGGTAAGCTCTGATCGGGTCTGCTTGTTTTTCAGACAGCGGAAGGATGAGCTGGAACAAAGGATGTCTGCTCTCCAGGAAAGCCGGAGGGAGCTTATGGTTCAGTTAGAAAGCCTCATGAAGCTGCTGAAGGTAAGGAGCTCCACCTGATACTACCAAGGAGAACAGGCAGAGTGAAGCAAGAGAGGAGAGGGAGGAGATATGACCACAGAATTCTGCAGGACTCTATTTTCCACCCACAAAATTTGGCTTTGTTTCCTTCCCTTTGTATTTTTTGCCTTCGTCTTTCAATTCAGGGGTTTCAAATGATGTTTAGATGTTGTTGCTCCTGTAGTAACACTGCATCATCATTGTCACCTACTGCTAAGTGGAAGGAACATCAGAGACAGGCTCTGATCTATTGAAGAGTTAATACAGGCCTTTAAATAATACTGCAGCATGGTGCCACACAGTCCTGGTTTGCTCTTTTGTAGAAGGATTTGGCCACATCTCTGGATTTCAGGCTAGCAATCTCTGGATTGGCCATTCGGCAATGTCCAAACACAAAATATTTTGTGGTCCAGTTTCAGGTGGTTTTAGAGTTTTCTCTGCTGAGGATGTCAAATACAAAAGAAAAAGAATAAGAAAAGAAACAAACTGACACATAAAATGAGTTAACTAATAACTGTGAGAAAAACAACTCAGCACTGTACACTATCACCTACTCCAGCTGATGGTACAGAATTGCTTTTGCTAGTTCCTTTAACTTTGCCCATTCAGTTGTGAGTTTTGTCAGATGTGCCATTTGACAGCCACATCCAACTCTCTGATATTAGAGATGCTTTCCCACCCACACTTGGTCATTTTCAAAAATACAGAAACATCTAACATCCTTGTTAAATGGATGAAACATGCCTCATCAGAGGATCTCGGTTAAGAATGAAGATAGCAAAAAGCATGTGCATTTTTAAGGCAGACTTGTGTAAGATGGAAAATGTGTCTTTATTTGCAGAGTCCAGCCCTATTTTACCTGATGTGCCTCAGGACAGATGCCAGAAATTCACATTGGAAGAAAGTGCTCTCAGTAGCATAAAGAGTCTGTTTTGTTGTTAGCTGAGCCAGATAAAATGATTGTGTGGAAATTCAGTGCAACTTGGGTCAAATATGGCTCTGATAAAAGCAGAAAGACTTATCACTGAGATCCATTTAGCAACATGCATTTGCATCAAAGGATGAGTTTGACCCTTATGTCATTTGCCTCTCCTCAGGCACAGGCTTCTGCAGCCCCGATGCAGGAATTGGTGGCACCTGAGCAGCAGAGCCCAGGCAGTAGCCAGCAGATTTCTGGGAGCTGGGAGTAGACAGGATACTTTTCACTCTACCTATGAAATTCTGCAGTGCTACAACTGGCAGTCAGGGCTGCCTGCTGTCATTGCACTGCCTGGACAGAGAATTTGGGGTAGGAGGCGATAGCAGCTTTCTGCACGCTTTGCACTGTTCTGGAGTTTCAAAGTGGGCAGAGATGGGACCATAAACTAGTCACATACCTTCAACTATCTGAACTGTGCCTTTGACCCTGTACTCCCAATTTGGCTTTGTTTTCTGTTCTTCATGTACATCCTGGCTAATATCATGTGCTGATTGATCCTCTTTTTTCTTTAGGAAGAAGAATTGAAACAGGTAGTAAGTTCCCTCCTTGCTGGAGGCCTCACTAACTCCTGAATGTGATTGTGTTCCTGTGATTTATTTTACTTCCTTTGCTTGAAATGTGTGCCTGTTCTTTTGACCAAAATTAATATTTTGTAGTTCTTCCACACATTATTTTCAAGTATCTTGGAGCAATTTTCACAATTAGACATCTTAGCCCTCTAGAAAGTGAGTCATGGCTACAAGGAGTCTTGACCTTTTTTTCACTCTTGTAAATAAGAACACATAAGATATGGAAACAACCACCCAAATGTAGTGAAACCAACCTAGAATATGAATTGAAGAACACTTCTATCATAGGTAACATTTTGAAAATGTAATGAGAATTTTGGAACTTTAAAAAAAATATAACTGAGTTTAAATTAGACTGGGACAATGAGTTTGAAATCCCACTTTATCCAGAAAAAGTCAGAGCATTGTGTGCACATCTTAAAGTCAGCACTGATGCTAAGAGTTGCATGAGTCTTCAGGAAAATAATGTAGTTTCTAAATGGCTTCTGCAACCTAGATCAAAAAGGACAGGTATTTATATTACTAAATGTAAATTTTAGAAGATTTAATTGGTTTGGAGCTTTTTAGTATTGAAATGGATCTTCGAAAGATATCAGGCTAAAAAAAGGCACTTTTCAGACAGCAATCTGATTTATGAGTCCAATAAAAATGTCCCATTTTTAAAAAACACGCTTCCTCTTGCTTTCATTAGCAGAAGTACAGTCACAAGTCTGATGCGTTCTGTCTATGGCAGAGCATGCAGAGTTGATACTTTATGAAGGTGAGTAATGCTCACCTTCATAAAACTAACATTTTGGCTAACTTTTGTGGAGCATCAATCTGTTGCACCCAAAAAAAAAAAAAAATCTGACCAAACATCGCCTCCGTATAAGGGCTGTCTTCTTGATTCTGCATAACAGTATTAAAAGATCTTCCATTCACAAAAGAGAAGTTTCCAATGTAACAAGAGTTTCCCTACCATATAATATGTTCAATGGACAGTGTAAGTGGAAGCACATTTCCAGGCTATTACAAGATATGATTTTTTTCTTCCGAGAGTAATAGCCTCAGTGAATACCAGGTGATGACGCTAAGGAATTACTCTCACAATTTCCATGAAATGATCCCCATTACACTATGCCATTTCATGATCTGTTGAGAGAAACGGGATTAAATTAGTTTCTGGAGGAATTCAGTTGGAATGAGCAGCCTGGCAATTCGTCTAATGCTTATGAACTTTCTATTTCTCTCCTGCCCTTTCCTTGAGAAAGGATAATGAGTTCTCCGTATCCGTGTCATTTTGATGAGGCTTTCCCCATATGTCATCCCAGTTCAGTTCCGGCAGAGGGAGCAATGGGCTAAAGCTCCCATAAAGCCAGTTTTCATTTCTAGTATTTTATCCTAAGCACGCATGACAGTTGATAGTGGGAAATCTTGTCCCGTCTAGCAAGGGTTGGCTTAAAATCCATAGCAGGTTGACTAGGGATGGTGAGCTAAACAAAATACATGGAACTTTTCCTAAAAGGCACAAGAACATTGACAGCTGCAACCAAGTACAACACAAAAGCCGAAGCTGTCCACGTGGCCGCGGTGGCTGTGGTAGCTCCCCTTTCAGCATGCCTTAATCCTCAGCTGGTGGGGCTGCCAAGGTTTGGGAGCAATTCGGTCCTCGATTTCGCTGCTGAGATAACCAAGAAGTCACTACTGATTATCGTAGCAGGTTTCAGGCCCTTCGCTCTATCTAGCCTGTGAAAACCACGTTTCTCCTGATAACCACTAAGCAGGAATCCTAATAGCACTCCATTCCCACAAACTTGGGCTGAGGTGGATCTAGGTGGATAAAATATAATTAAACTCTTCACCTCTCTGAAATCAGGCACTCCCTAATATCCTCGTTTCAACTTGCTGTTCATCAGTTCTGTCTGATACTGCCCAAACAGTAAAAAAAGAGAGGTTTTTACTGGATAAGGGACTCCACATGCTTCATCTCCCTGTGCTTCCCAAACGGTTTCCTCCAACGCTGAAAGCTACAGATAAGAGAACACTGCTTATCATAAACACAAGATCTCAATCATAGCTGCAAAGCAGACACAAGGGTAAGCACTGGTGTGCAGCAGCTTTTACATTTCTCTTGTGGGAAAATTCCAGTGAAGAAGTACTGGCAGGCATCTGTTATTTTTAGTAAATAAAATGCCTATTCTGAAGTTCATTCCTTGACTGTGACTTGACTATACGAAGCCAATTTTGTCCGGTTTTTTCTCAACTTCTCTGAAAGTTCCTACTGTTGTTGGTGTTCCCCAGAACCAAGATCAAAGGCAAAGGAGAGCTGAGGAAAAAGGGCAAGCAAAAGAGGGAGCTGGGAACCAGAAATTCTTTTGCAAATTTGTTTCATGGAGGATGAAATGTGCCCCGTCAGGGCATGAAAGGAGATAGCTGTAGATTCCAGATCCCCTGCCTGATGTGCAGGGGGTGTGACCTCCAAGGACCTTGGAGCATCTCCAGGTTGCGCTGTGCCTTGCCTCTGGAGGACTAGAGATCTGCATTTCTGCTGGAGCGGGTACAGACAATTCCAGAAACAGGAGAGCATCTGGCCTTTATATATTCGACTTCCCTTTCATCCATCATTTAAATGTTCTAAAACCGATCATTAAAGAAATTACAAGTATTAAATCCTCCATTCTCCCATCAGTAATGTGCTTATTCCTCATAAACCTAATTTGCCCTTGATGTGTCTCTGGTGATAATGTCTCTTAGAAAGGGGTGATAGGAGAAAAGAACAAATAGCTTAGTATTCTGATACATTACAGGGCAGGAATTTATAAAAATCTCAAGGGCAGTGCTGCACTCCTCCTGCAACTGGCTGCTATTGTCTTTTTTAGAACATATTTGCCAAATCGTATCAGGGCTGCAGTGGCAGCCACTACAGGAGTCAAAATAAATGCCGTGGGAAGAGTTAAGAAATCCTCCTGAATTCTCAGAATAAAGCCAGGGTGAGGGAAACACCAGCCCTCGGGGTACTTCCCACTGTACAACCACCAGGCGTGTGTGTTGCAGTTCCCCTTTAACAGCACTCCAGCCACCTCCATCCTTGGCATCTACCAAACACGGGTTTGCCTTCAAAAGCCATGTGCAGTTTGGTGTGGGCCTCCAGCATGTGTTTTTCTTTACGTCGATACACAATCCCGGGGGGGTTGAAAGAGACAAAAAAGGTGCAGTGTGTCTCTTGGTATCACTCCCCCAGCTGCATTTGTAAAAATGACTATTCTGTAAAGTCTGCTTGAGTTTCAGCTAGGTGATTCTAACTGTGAGGCGCTAACAGCATGACATTTTATATGACTGGTGTTAAAACATTTTCATTTCCAGCGGCTGAACCCGTAGCAGGAATTTACATTGCCCTATCCCCACAGCATTTTGGGAGTGCCTGAGTCTATCCTGTAGAGCGAACAATTTAATAACGTATGATTTAATAGCGGCTTAAAATAGTTCTCTAGCTCTGAATAAAAAAAGCGTAACGCTATATTATTTATTGTGAGTCTCGGACTTTATGTGACTGAGAGGTTGGATGTTCCATGAACTGCTCCCGCAGGGAGGCGGAGGGCAGGGCTGTGATCAGCTCTCACGGCAGCGCTCTGATGGACGGGGCCGTTTCAAGTCCCTTGCCTGGGCTGAACGCCACGTCGGTGCCAGCGTCTTTCCCCTTCTCACAGCCTGAATGGGTTATGTTTTATCAAATGTGCGTGTGAATTGGGGGAGTGAGAGAGGGAAGAGGGCAGAGAGAAGGTCTATTCTTCGGTGCTTATTAACTTGGATTTTGTTTTTAATTTAGCTGCCTGACATTTTCCTGTGCTTAAGGGAAGTCAGATCTTGACTCACATTTTCCTACTTAATACTTTCCTACGCGGAAGCCTTGCTGTCCGTTAACAACTGACTTCAATGTATTTCTTTTAGCAAAATTAACATTACCCAACTGATGTACAAACAGCATGATGCCTTTAAGCTGAGGGATGGGTGACAAGGACAGCAGGCGAGGGCTCTTGCAAAGACCTGTTTAACCCCTTGTGACTCTTTTGCAGACCCAAGGGGCAGGCTCCCCGCGTTCCTCACCCAGCCACACTATCAGTCGACCGATTCCAATGCCCATCAGGTCTGCCTCTGCCTGCTCCACCCCAACCCACGCACCTCAGGACTCTCTGACCGGGGTGGGAGGAGATGTGCAGGAAGCCTTCGCACAAAGTAAGTCTTACAACTAACTTGTCTGAGGTACTCAGAGACTTTTTGTCCTTGTATCTGATTGGGACATCCCTTGATGCAACTTGTGACTGTTGTCCCTTGTCCTTTTGCTTTGGGCTTCTGAGAAGGATCCAGCAAGACTGGACAGGAATAGGGTCTGGAAGTCTAGGTGAACCCTTCCTTTCCATTTCCAGAAAACTGCCGTAGGCTGCACCATGTCACTCACTCTTTTGTCAAGTAACAATTTTGAACTGTTTTGAGTTTCTCAGGCCATAAGTTAAATTATTATGTTGAATACTAAAGAAAGTAAATAGTCTATGTGATCTAAATTAAGAAATACTCCTCCTTTTTCTAATCTGCTCTCTCCTAAAATATTTACACCTCTGCACTTCTTTTATTTGAATATTTTTTCCCCTGCTTCTCTCTAGTACAAATCAAATGTACGTGGAGTTCTGGAGTTCCTCTGCGGAAGCGTGTTTGTTCAGCCCTCTCGTGCACCCTTCCCCTTGATTTTCATGGCAACTGTGTCTGTGTGTGTATCTTAAGACAAGGTTGAATCTATAATGCAATCAAGAACTTTCTACTAAAGTGCTAGTCAATTCACGTATTGAACATAGACATAATTCCTAGTCCCAACGCAACAGGTGGTGGGATATCTCATTTTCTGTGGCAAAAGAAACAGGCAAGATATGTTTTTCTTCTTTCTGCTGTGAAAAAAAGTTGAAACAGGCAAGATATGTTTTTCTTCTTTCTGCTGTGAAAAAAAGTTGAAACAGGCAAAAATATGGACCACTAACCCCTATGCTGTTATAGGACAGTGTCTTCTAGAGCTACGACTAAGAGAAATAATGTAGTTGCCACAAAAAATATCCATAAATAATACTAAAGCTGCCTCAGGCAAATGCTTTTAATGTATATAAATGTGTTCTGTTCAAGGTAAAAAGCAATGTAAAAAGGTGATCACATTTAAAAACTGCTGCATTTGATAAATATCTAGCTTTATGTCATTATTTACCATATTCTTTAGATGGGAAGGTCAAACCTGAAGAACTTGAAGCCAGACGTTCTGTCACATCTTGACGTATGATTTTGGGAGGGAGGGCTGAGATTTTACGGCTCCATTCTGTGCTGCACCAACAGAGATCTGCCTATATGTACATAATGCAGACAAGCTATGGTTAAACCACAGTTTCTTTTGGTTTTGGTTTTTTTTTTCTCTTTCATAATGTTTGCAATAGTTCAGAGATACAAAACTGAGAAAACTTTAGAGAGGGAGTGGCTGTCTGAGTGTTTGTGTGTGTGAGAGAGAGATTAACTGCTTTAATTTACATTCCAGTAACCATTTGCTAAAGGATATATTAAAAAAAAAAAAAAAGACCGTAGGATTTTGGGAACTTCTTAAAATGTATTGGTTTACATTCAGCCAGTTTTAAAGCATCTACAGCAGTCAAATCCTGCCAATTCCTGTGAATAATCCAGTCTGGAAGATTAGAGATTCTGTGGGATATATTCAGCTACATTAGGAGCTATGTTTGGGTTTGAGGGGAGTTAAGCATGCGTTACCCACAGCCTGCTCCTAGGGAAGGGGTATTTCATGCAGCTCACAAGAATCTTTTGTGATTGATGGTTAAGGGAATATTGCCAGGTTCAGCAGGGAAGCACTTCTAGATTCATTATTAGAAAGAGTTTTAAAGCAGCCTGGGGCTGTTTAGAGAGGCAGTAGTGCTTCCTTTATTTTTAAAAAAAATTAGAGAGAGAAAAAGAGAGAGAGGGGAAAAAAGTAAATTATGGAATATACAATAAAGTCCTTGAGCTACAGGAGAGGCTGAGAGGGAGCAGAAAAGAAAAATCCCTATCAGTCTTGATGAGGTCAAGTATGTTTCTTCAACATTTGCCATAATTATCTGGCAAATACCTGGCAATAATGGTGTCATTAAACAGAGCTGTGGGAACTTAAGAGAAAACACTTCATTTCTTCCCTCCTCCCCCACAGACACTGTAAATGAGTTCACACTGGATTTAATCTTCCAGGCCTGGTCTGCTGGTGTCACCACACGAATGCAAGCTTGATGGGCAATGAATAATCTCCACATATCTGGCATTGTGATTAAATGAAGCATGAGGATAGGCTTCTGCTCTTGCATGCAGCATAAGCAAATGAGGCCATTCTGCAGAGAACTCTTCTGCACGCGTCCCTCATAAGGACTTTGATATCCTGAGTTACCACAATGGCAGCTTTCAGCGCGGTTAAAACTGCTTTCAACAGGAAAACATATGTCTTGTGAAGAATAGTAACACTGTGCTTTGTCTCTTGCTTCAGGTGCAAGGCGAAACTTAAGAAATGATTTGCTGGTGGCAGCGGATTCAATCACCAACACCATGTCGTCTTTGGTAAAAGAACTAAATTCTGGTGAGTGAGGCTAATGAGTGTGGATAGTCACCACACTGACATTTCATATATCTTTGAAAAAATGGGGGGTAGGAAAATATAAACCAGTGTAATGTATCTTCAAAGTTTTTTATGCTTTTAGAAAAAAAAAATCCTTAAATAACAGCTTCAGGAATACAACAGTTCTGAAAGCCATGGACATAGAGGTGCAGCTGGTTACAGTGAAAACTTTGAGAAGTGTGTTTTTGGTTCCATGTGGGGTGGGATTTCACTCTTTAGAAATTTCATTCACTATAGAACATACAGAACCTGTTGTAAAATGCAGTCTGTAGTGTTCTCATTGTAGTGTCTCTCTCTCAAGCATTGGAACAGGCTGCCCAGGGAGATAGTCGAGTCCCCATCCCTGGAGGTATTTAAAAGACGGGCAGACGAGGTGCTTAGGGACATGGTTTAGTGGTGGGATGGCAGTGCTAGGTTAACGGTTGGACTTGATGATCTTAAAGGTCTTTTCCAACCTAAACGATTCTATGATTCATTAAAATATCCTGTCTAATAAGCAAGATAAGCAAAAGCTTCCCTATTCTGTCCCACCACAAGAACAAAAAACTATTAGCTCTGCAGATATATGTAGAATATTATACTGTTATTCACTATGAGGAGGTGGCATTCTGAGTTGGAAAAGCAGAGAAATGCTTAGAGGAATAATAGAGGCAAGTATACTTACTCTTGTGAAAGTTTAATGGAACCATGTGTCACCTTTTTGCCTCACAGAAGTGGGCAGCGAGACAGAAAGCAATGTGGATTCTGAATTTGGACGGACTCATTTTGATGACCTTGTTCCGTCCCCAACGTCTGAGAAGGCTTTCCTCGCGCAGATCCACGCCCGGAAGCCAGGCTACATCCACAGCCCTGCTGCTACCGGCTCCATCCGCAGTGACATGTGGGTACCTGCTTGGTTCTCCCTCTTCATCTCACTCTTCTTCTGTTGAAAACTATATGCAACAAGTAATATTTTCTCTCCCTCTCAATTATTTCGTTACCAAAACAAAAAAATGCCTAAATCCAAGTGAGGACAGCTTCATGGTTAGATGGTAGTGAGCACTGTAAGTAATAAAGGCCAGAACTTGGGATGCCCTCAGGAGCGAGCTGTCTCGCATCCAGTCTGGTACACTCAGGCAGCGTGGTGGCTGTGGGACAGCTGTGCTCCCTAATATGCCCCGCAGTCCTATTCCCTGCTTATCCAGACTGAGGGGCCCGTTGGAGCCCACTGGAAAAAGAGAAGGTGTTAAATGGAAAAGACAGAATGCTTTTTTTGGACCAATTCAGTTGATTAACAGACTGCTTTATTTTTAGAACCCGAATCTTCCTCTCAAAGACAATAGGCATCTTTCCAGTTATTTTTAGTTCAACACCTTTGTATCAAGTTATTGAGAACTTCTGTTACTCATTTCCGTAGGGCTGAGCCGCCAAAATGCCTTCAGCAGAATATGCCCTTTGGTTTACTTCATCAATACCAGACCACTGGAGAGGGGAAATAGCAGAAGTGTTTTCCACTGCCAGGAAAATACTAACCAATGGAGTATGTGCTTGGTCTAAAAGTACCCCCCTCTCCTCATAGCTTACAAGAAAGGGAAGTTTTATTGACTCTGAATGTCATTCATCTCAGGAGGCTATTTATTAATGATTGTCTTTAGGGTTACAGAAGATGGAGACCCCTATGTCAGAGCAGATGATGAAAATTATGAGAATGACTCTGTCCGCCAGCTGGAGAACGAACTGAAAATGGAGGAGTACCTGAAGCAGAAGCTGCAGGATGAGGCATACCAGGTGGGAGGACACCAGCTGCCCATACACCTCCATAAGTGAGAAACAATAATGCACCATAGCTGCCCAGTGCCCTTCTTAACCTGTCCTGGGCCCTGGGGTGTGATCTCGTCTCAGTTACTAGAGCAGCCACATTCCAAAAACTGCTGCTGTTCTCTTCCAGAGACACGAAGGCATCTAGCCTTTGTGCATATCCAGGAAGACCACACTGCCTGAGACACACAACAGTGGTCCTTAAGCTTACCAGGGCACCAGGTGGGACAGAATTGCCTCTGAGCTTGCTCTCTGCTGGTGCCTACCAAGTCACTTAGACCTCATTCCCCTGTACTATAGAGGCTGGTTGGTGGTGTCAAGCTCAGTTCTTGCTATATTTAGATTATTTTTTTTCCTCCAGTAGTGAAAAACATTCATAATGGTTTCTCCAGTGTGAACTGAAGCTCGAGTGCAGTCTGTGCGTTACTGTCATTGTCAGAATCTGGAAGGAGAGGAAAGGGTCTGAAATTAATTGTATTCCAGAGGACCAAGTATCCAACAAGCATCTAGTATAGAGAAGCCTGCAGATTTGTCATTAAACACCCCCTGAGGAAGTTTTCAAAGGGCATTTGTTTAAGAATCTGAGTAAAGTAAGTTTGCCAGGGGAAGCTGAAATTCTGTAGATATCCTGTCCTGTCTACATAATGGTTACCGCTTCTGCCTGGTGTAATGGATCATCACCAGTTTTTAAGTTAATCTGACTTGGATCATCCTAATATAAAATTCATTACTTCCTACAATGTTGGTAGTGATGTCAGGACGGCTCACCCAGTTCAGTTGTTTGGGAACACACCTGAAGCAAGCAAAAATAACTATTTTCCCACATGGTGATCAGTTAAACTTTGGAACTCACCACTACAGGATATAACGGAGACCAAAAGTATAAATGGGGGGAAAAAAGGGTTAAGCAGGTAGTGAGAGATCAGTTGTATGGAAATGAGGTTCAAAAGCACCTTCTGGGCAGGATTTATTTAAACTGCTGATTGGTGGGAGCTAATAAAATCTAGTATTTTTTTCTGGTAGTTTTTCTCTAGTGTCCACTGCTAGTCACTTTGGAGACAAGAACCTGGGACTGACAGGCCCGTGATCTAATGAAGTATGGCTGCTTTTTTGGTCTGCTTTTCTGTAAAGCTGCTAGGATAATTTAGTCTTGTAAAAGTTCAGTGACTCATATCAAAATCACAGGTAGTTTTGAGGTTGATGTTTACTTAGGTCTGCTACATGCCCCTGGTAGCCTGCCAAAAGTCATTTCACTGCAAAGGTCTTTAAGGACATGACGACAGGAGCAGAATTGTTATAGACTCTCGACTAAAGCAACAGTGGGTGACATGGGGGTTTTTGTCACAGTTTTTTATCCAAGATAGGAATGAACAGGGTGAGCAGCTACTGCTGATGTAATGGAAAGTAATTGTCAGTTAGAAAGAAGGAGTACCTCAGCGATGACAGCTGAGCATAATAAATGTGAAGCATCGCATAATAAATGTTATTATTGCTGGTAAAAAATCCATTTTCTCCAGAAAGGATAGACCAATTTGACTGTACTTTGATGACAGTATGGTAGTGCAATATATGGCAACAGTGTTCCTTGAGTTTCACAAGTTACAACAGGATTTTGTACATGCAGAAAATTGAGTATGCAAGTGCACTGCAAAATAAGGGCATTCACTGTGCAGTAGAAGTTATACATGTCACTCAGCAGAACTGTTACTCTTGCTTCAGTCAAAATAGCGCTTTTCTACTGTCTTCCAACAATATTCCCAGAAGAAGGGGAGGAAATCTTCTCCCTATCGCTGGTGAAAAAAACAAACCCAAAACCAGAAAAAGAAAAAGGCGTTTTTCTTTCAAAAATGTATTCACTGAGGGAAGAGAAAGTCCTCATTCTAGGTAAGTTCTGTTTAATAGCATTTTTCCAAAAGAAATTTTGTGATGTTTCCTTTACAGAAACCTGTGAGATTCTCAGCTCCTATCAGGCAATGATTTGGCAGCAGTGACTTCTAAGTAGAAACTATTTTTAGTTGATAACCACAGGCCCAAAGCATGCAATGTATGAGAAGTCCTTCCCAGTGTGGCTGATGCCCTTTCAATTAGGGAACGGTTTTAAAGCAAGCAAGAATAGGTATTAAGTTAGTAGGGACCACTAGGCTGATTAGGAGATGGTTGAATAGCATCATGTATCGATCCTGAGACATGTGCTTTGGTTTTGGCTCGTTCTCTGCACTTTGCAGTTAATTTGTGGTATTTTGCTGTTCTCTTCCTTTTTCTACTAGAGTCACTGAGTAGTCTCCAAAGATAAAGCCACAACTTTCCTTCTACTTGCCAAAACAAAGGAAAATTGGGAAATTTCTGTTTAGGGTATCCTATTGAACAGTGGCCAGGTCAACTATTCTCATTTTGCATCCAACCGTTGGAATTTATTACAGGCTATCTTACTATTTGTACTCACGTGTACACTGCATTCATCTGGATAGCCAAAAAAAGCTGGTGGCTGTAGCTATCATAATGCAATTGTCAGCTGAAAAAATCCGCGAGGAGGAACTCCTACTAAGGTTACAGAACGGTAACCTCAGTAACAATATGGTAACCATTTTTATGTTATTAAATGTCTCACTTTGTGTAAAAGCAGCACATTTAGAAAAACATGTAGATGTTGTGTAGCATGGGAGATGGTTGGTCAAAACCCACTCTTGTTATTTCTTGTCACCTTGTCTCCGAGCAAGATTTTCAAGCTAAACTCTAAATTGGTATTAAAGTATGAGCAGAATACCCAAGATACACCAGGAAATACAGGACAGGGAACCTCAAAGGAGGCTTCTTTATCTCTCTTTTTTTGAAGCATGTTGTAAATAACAAATATCTGTACCGGAAAAAAACACGTTTAGTGCACAAGTGTAAATGCTAACAGTGCTTATCCTCCCACATCTGCTGCCAGTTGTGTTCTTGTTAGTCTTTTGCTGGATGTGTTGTGTAAGACACTTTTCATTGGGTTTATTTTCTGGGTCCGTAATCGCTCCCTTTATTTCTAGGCTTGTGCATGGCTTTCTTCAGAATAATACACTGCCTGGCTGCTCACTAGCTTAATTTGTCATTGTCTTGTTTTCTATCCTTTGTTATCTACAGGTCAGTTTGCAAAGTTGAGTGCAATATCCTTCTTTCTCTCCTCTCAAGTAAGTATCATTATAATTTAGAAGAATGTTTGGAATGAATCCTCAAAATGCGTTTCAGTTGCAGTGCACCTTGTGCTGCCTGAGTGTATGTGAAGATGCTGCTGCTTTCTTTTAACCCATGTTAGGATGCCTAGGAACATCTCTAAATCATTTCTAATAATCTGTTTGAACTATGGTCCTAATCCTGAGGATTCCTGTTAAGCCACCACCCTTTTTATCTTCTTCCTTTGTTGACCATAAGAGTGAGAACGTGAGCTTTTCATCCCTGAGGATAATGACAAATATATTAGCCAGTGCAGAGAAACCTTGTCCAGAAGATAAAGAATCAGATTACATTTCAGGAGACCTGAGTTAAATTCCCTACAATTCTTTAGTCTTCCTAGGATAACTGAAATAAAACATTTCTGTTGAGACCGGAACATCTACTCTAGTGTGGATGTTGGATTTCTCTTTAATTTATATCTTGAAACAGGAGTTAGGCAAACATTAAAGAAAGCAATCCACCAGCTGCTTAACCATAGAGGTGTCTTCAGATGTGCCCCAATCCAAAGTGCAAAGTACTCAGCTGCTAGCTAGAGTCTGGCAATTCAGAGAGAAGGCAAGAAGGTCCATAAATTCCCTGCTGGCCCATATTCAGGTCATGTTCCTTACACGTGCCGGCCTCACAGTTGCAGCACTGAGTTTAACGCCAAGTTCAGCAACTGTGTTTTTCTTCAGGAACACAGACAATGGCTGTTTTTATGAAGTAGGCTGTTATTCTGAACATTTGCCCAGGAAATGGCAGACCACACATTTCCTTCTTGCCTCCTCTGAAGCTGCAGACTGACAGCATTTCTGACTTCCCAGCAGAGTGCAGTGCCCTGCTGTGAAGATGACAGTGAGACGATGCTGTCCATCCTACTGTGACACTGAACCATGGGGTAGCAGGGCCAGAAACAGAGGACAAATCAAAATAAGGCCTGTCTGCAAACTGAATCTCTTCCTCAAACCCCAGACTGAAGGCAACCACGGGTCAACTATCAAATGGGCATTTCAGGTTGGGAGCAGGGTCACGTTCAGATAAGCAAAACCAGTGAACCTGTGCCAACTTCAGCAGGAATTCTGGATTTTGTATGCCATATTTTATGCTAGACGTCCTTATTTATATGGCAATTTTGATGGCAAAATTTGACCCTGATCCAAGGGCTTTGCAACTTCTGACGACAGTGGAGTGTGGATGTTGAAGCGTGGACCCTGTGAAAGCAGCTGCCAGTCTTCAGTGTTAAAAGGTATTTCTGAAGCATCTGTCTCAGTGTCTCTGGCAGCTAAAGCAGAATAAATGGATGTGAAAAGCAAATAAACGGCAGTACCCAGAGTGCTATAAACACCAAATAACTGCTCATAAAAATTCTCCTAACATTGCCCCTCAGGTTACATTCATTTTCTCGGTAGCTTTGTTAAAAACATGAGCCATGTAGAGTTTCCTAAACATTGACAGCCAGAAAAATAAGTTTTCTTCTTCTGTTTTGTTGCAATTGTCAGCTATAGATCAGGTCACTTGAAAAGAAAAATAGATCTTCCAACAACAAGCTATGTGTGCATAACTGTGTGTATAGTGGAAATGTTATACATAACTGAATTTAGTTACAGTTATGAATAACTATGAATAACTATGACTTAAAAGTGTAGTAGCATTCAGATGATCCATTTGCAATATTAAGTGGAAAAAAGTCCTTTTCCTTAGAATTATAAAGCTCAGGCAATCCCATTTAAGGTTTCTGCTTTTGTTAGGAAGCAGTGTTAACATACTGACGTGGGGAAACGCATAGTGCCGTACAGCCTAGCTTTCTTGAAAATATGTTTCCTGTCTCAAATTGGCAGAGACTGAGCTATCTCATCTCCTGGCTGCTTTTGAAACCTTTTGAAACCCTGTCAAAGAGACTTCTTTTTACTCACTGTGCCCTGGTTAATTCCATAGTGAAACTCTTTTTAGCTCCCAGGGGAGCACTTCAGCCAGTACCAAAGACTGAAACATCCCCACCAGCTGCAAAAGCCCGGCCCTACAGAAATTAGCACCAAAAATCAGTGAACTTGGCACTTCACCTACATCCACAAACCCAAACTCTGTGTTATGGTACATTGTGATAAATGCATCTGCACATGGTAAGTGTGGCTTCGTCTTCTCAAGATCCACTCTTTTGTGAATATGGAAGATAAAAGTATTTTGTGCGTTGTCTTTGGTAGCAATATTTCATAGCCTTGGAAAGCTAAGTCCAAAATTGTTCATACCAGTCACCATGTCTAAAGTTCTTTTGCTGTTTATGTTGGGTTCTTCCTTGAAGCTTAGCAATTGCATTAAGACTTTTGCTTCTAAGATAATATATTCAACCAGTGATGATACATATACAGTCAGTATTACATTTGTGCTTATTTTTAAAAAGATGGGGAAAATAGAATCAGTTTATTATAGCTTCTTGTGAGTGATATTGCCACTGATGGCCAGCCACAGAGTTTTGTTCATTTCCTCATTCATCAGTCATGGACAAATGGTGTCGATGTCATTTGATTAAGGCTTTTCGCATTCTATTTGCATTTTTAAAAGTGCAATTTTATGTGCAATTCTCTAGAATCCATTTTGAAATAACATCTAATACAACAAAATGCCAAGTGACCAAGTGGTTCCAGTAATATATAAAATATATTTTAATCATGTTTTCAGTTTACTTTTTATATTAAATATACTTTAATACCACTTGTTTTATTTTTAATAGAGTAACAGAGTGAATTTGAGCTTGTTTTCAGCAGGCTCTGGGCAGATCTTGAAATTAGGTGAATGTGCAACTTTGATATTATTTTGCCTTTATCCCCCTGATAGCAGTTGCTTTTTTGTCAAGGGTGGCCAGTGGGAGCAGAAAGCTCTGAAAGTGCTTACAAAGTTGTCATTTTCAATGAAGAGCTGTTGACTTGTGCAGTGGACATATTGCCACCAGACCTACAAGTTCCTAGATTTTCTAAAGCAATGCTTTCTTAGTGCTGGCATAGCAACATTTTAGTCGGTCATGTCTAACTCATTTATGTGCAATATTATAACAGAAAAGGAGGCATGAAAAGCTAATAAAAATCAGACCTAGAGCATTCACTTGAGAAGGAGTACAGGGAGGAGTCTTTCTTTTAGAGGTTTTGTTCTTGATTTTTTAACTGTGATCGCATTTGCTCTATGCTGACAAGAACAGGTCATAATTTAAGTTGAAGACTCAGTTCCATTCCCTCTCCAAACCACTTGCTCTAAATCTTATCACACAAATTGTGGGTTCTGGGGCTTTGGGTGGCCAGAGGTGACATTTTCCATGCAAAAGTGACTGTTAAATTATTACGTATTCAACTTCAGTGTTGCTTTTGGGACAGAAGTCTTACTGAGTAACACTTTCTTGTTTTCTCATCTTTTCCCTTTTTCTCCAAATTCTGTTTTCATGTTTACCAGCAAAGATTAGGAATATTGCCAAATGTCAGGTGATAAAACCCATGGGCCAAGGGGGATGGTGTGATCAGTCCAGTCTGCCCAGTGTGCCGCTGTGAGAAGGGCTGTTGGTTAAGCCGAAGGGCACAGACAATTTGTTTAAGTGCTGTGGAGACAAAGCTGCCCTGCATCTCTGTTTTTTTTTTTTTTCTGGGAAAGAAATAAGATCTTAGAGCTAGCGTGCATTTCACTAGCCATTGACATTTTCAGCCCTTTGCGATGTAGACCTGGCCATTTACTATTTGAGAAAGATGGGATGCAGGATCCGTAGCCCGGGGCCCAAGCCAGGTTGCTAGCCCACAGTTAATGGATGTGTGGGCTTCAGATTTGCTGTGCCCACTGCCTGAGGTCACATTTCCCAGCAGTGCCCCGGCCTCTCTTCTGCCACAGGGCCCCGAACACTGCTGGTCAGAGTTGACTGGCCGCATTTAAAGCTCGTGCACTGTGGTTCAGTCCTCACATGGGCTTCATGCCAGGAGATCACGGAAGTGTGGGTGCGTTGGTTGGTTGGACCCCTGGGAGGTCGTCTGGTCCAGTCACTCATCTGACACAGGTCTAGCTCCAGCACGAGACCATGTCAGCCTTGGCTTTGTCGAGCAAAGACTTTAAAACCTCCACGGATGGAAATTTCACCACCTCTCTGGGCATCTCCCTCCAGTGCAGTGCCACCCTCCTCATTGTTTTTTTTTTATCTAATGTTCAACCTGAACCTCCCAAAATGCAAATTTGTCCTTTTTTGTGTGCTTCAGCACTGCCAAGAAGATTTTGGCTTCATTATCCTTGTAACTACCCTCTCAAATATAGCTGCTAACTGGTCCTCCCTTGCCACCTCTGCCCCAGCGTCAGCAAGCCCAGTTTCTTCAGCCTGTTCCTCCTAAGCCAGCGACTGAAGCCAGTGGTGGTGAAGCAGCAGGATACTGGCACTAGATGATGAACTGCTCACATCCACAAGTCATACTCTACTAGCACAACCAAATGATTCAGCGTCTCTTTGGTTTCCTCTGAACAAATACATAAAAACCAACATTGTGTGGACCGTTCCATTTGAAAATAACAGCAAGCTGACAGCACAGTAATTTTCAAAAATGTCTGCTACATTCACTCAGCTATATTTTGGGTTTCCTCTTTATTTTTCTCCTTAAGTCCTCCTCCTCTTAGCATGTAGGCGTAAAAAAAGCTGCTAAAGAACTGTGACCGAATTAACAGGGAAGAAGCAGCTTTAGTTTTGTGAATTTAATTCTAAAATTACACAAGTGATAGGGACAGGTTTTGAAAATTGCTGAATGATAAATAACAGAAAAGAACCCGCAGATTAAGTTATAAAAAAGGTTGCAAAGCAGTTTTATAACATGAAAAATCATATGAGTCTTAACTTGGAATTAATTCTGGCATTTCCAAAATGCTGCAATTCGAATTTTGAGCTCTGAGGTTCATTAGTACTCATCATTTCTTGTATGAAAATGTCTCTATCCCGCTGCTGGCTGTGGAACAGAAAGAAGCCTTGAGAGAATTGAGAATAACCTCTCTGCACTCCACCAAAGAAAAGTAATTTATCCATGAAATTCAAAGCAAACCCAAATACTTAGCAGTACCATCACTGCATCTTAATGTATCCAGTGTTTCACAAGCCACTCTTACTTTGCTCTTGTGGTTTATATTAATACCATCAAGAAATATGAGATGTACCTATATTTACACAACCCTGGAATTGGTTCAATAAAAATCAGTCTCAGGCGGCTAAGAAGGGACCTCTTCCATGCCTTTCATTTCCATTTTTTGGCTGAACTGTGAAGAGCAAAATGTTGCTTTACTCTGATTTCCAAATTAGTTTGCAGACTTAAGCAGTACAGATGCAGGTCTGATTTTTTAAACACACTCATTTAAATTTGTACCTAAGAAATTTTTTGGGAACCTCTCATTAGACTTGCAGTGCAAGTTTCCTTTCCTTTTATCAACAAAATGTTAATGCTAGGTCTTTTGTAACTGCCTGACACAAGGAGATACTAAATTAAGATCATCATACCATGGAGCATGCTTAGATATTAAGGAATCGGATGGAAGTGTTTGTGCTTGAATAATTAATACAATCAAGTGGTGCCAGGAAGGAGAAGCAGCAAGCTAAAATACCTGACCTTTCTTCATCAGCTTTAATTTAACTCTCTTTTGCTGAAGTAATTTGCATTTCATCTCTCATTTTGTAGACCAGCCTTCTGCCCAAAATGAGTAGAAAAGCACTCATGTCAGTAGGGTTTGGTCTTTTATGCCGTTATTATCAGATCCCATGTAATGCAAATTGGGTTTCTGTCTGAGGTAGTTTGAGAGAAAAAGGATGAGCTCCTCAACTTTGAAGGAGTCAAGTGTGTAAACAGTGCCTTTACGATAAACACGCCAGAAGTTTGCAATCTTACCCAGCTGTAGATCCTGACATAGTTCTGAGAAAGAGCAGCAATCGTGCATTTTCCATTACCAGCTAAAACTTTGATGCCTCCCATACAGGAATTTAAGATAATGATGCTTTGGGATACGGAGGAGCACCACGGAGAAATTGGTGCACCAGCAGATTAGGCTGTTTACAAGCTATAGCAGCCAGAATCATCCTTTTAAGTAACTGCATTTCTTTTTAGCCATAGGGAAATGCACTCGAGCATGTAAATTAAGGGTAAGACATTTACACGGGGCTGGGGGGGCTCCTGACGGTGACTCTTAACTGGGTGACTGACCATTGGGCACAAGGGGAATAATCCGTGGGTTTGCTACCAACAATCTCTTTACAGAGCAACCTGGAAGGGTAAAATGGAAGGGAAAGTGGGAACCTCTGCGCCTCCGTGTCAGCACAGACCCAGTTACCCCAGGGTCCCACAGCAGAGCAGGCAACAGCCTTCTCACCCGTGGGAAGAAGAGTTCCCAACTTCCCAAGCACCCAGTCAGTTTCTGTTTACAGCTCAGATACCGATGGCTCACCTGGGTGGGATGGTTTTTTCACTTTTTTTGCTTTTTCAGGGATAACCCCAGGGACTGGCCAGCTCCTCCTTTTTTTCTCCCAAGAAAGCAGGAGGCAGAGGCTTCACTTGCTCTGCCTCTGTGCAGAGCAAGAAGTCTTGAACCAGTGCTCCTTTTAAAAGCCTTCCCTAAACCTTTCCCAACAGGCAAGCTGCAGTCAGACAGACAACGAAAGCTACGTAAGAACTGATGACGAGGAGAGCTGCTTTCGGACAGACGATGAAGAAAACTCGGCTGCGAACTTCACAGAAGAGTGGAACCAAGAGGTGCAGCGTCTCTTGACAAAACAATCCCTTAACTAAGTTCTGAGGACTGTAGCACAGTACTTTTGTTCTAAGAGTTGTAGTTTGTAGATGTGTGTTTTTGACAACAAGACTTTTGTTTAAAGCTAACTTATATTAGCTACATCTTCTGTAACATGGCTCATCACTGGTGACGAAAACAGACTGACGTACGTACCGCTGTGACAAAGGATGGCGGTATTAATAACTCACGTAAACCCTTTGCACATGATATTGAACCTGTTCAGTTTACAATGACAATACTGTTTATAGATAGAAATTTGATTTCTGAATACTTTGAGATTTTAGTAGATCGGTTTACTATACACTGTACATTTTTTTCCACAGAAGAAATAAAAGGCTACAATTATGCATTTAACACTGAGTGATTATACTCCTGAGTGTATATATCTAATAGCCCAAAAAACAAAGTACCAGATTATATTTGCAATTTGTTTGCAAGTCTTTAAATTAAGACTTCTGCAAAATGTACTAAAATAATAATAATATAATTAATAATAATAATTAAAAAAAACTCTTTAATTTAGGGCTAATGTGTAACTTAGGAATGTTTCTTTCAAAATAATCTAACCAATCAGCCATAGAAGTTAGTGTAAATATTTTTTTTCCAAATAGATATCATATACAAAAGGTGACATTCAAATGATATAGAATCTAGTTTTTAAATCAGCACAGATCTTCTTAAAACTGTGAACTATGTTTTGAAATACTCGTTGCTAAAGCTGTTTATAAACCACAGGTGCCATAAGATCCCTGAACTGACTGATGTTACGTATAATCCTCCATGGTATTGTTTCATCGATGTTTTAGCTTTAGTAAGCATGTGTCCAACAAACCGGCTCTTTCCATCTCTCTGACCCTCCTCCTACCCCCCCGCCCCCCTTATGTTATTTTCGAGGCCTTCAGCTTTAAATGTACAGGCTTAAAGTGCGCTTGCAACTGTTTTCTTTTTATTTCCGAATGTGTATTGCCTTAGCCAGCCACCAGATGTTCTGCATGCACTCTTGGAAATGTGTGGTGAGACTCTTTCGGAGCTGGATGGAGAAATAGCTATCAGTGAAAAGCACAAGAGAAGCGGTGGATTTTTTCGAAAGGACAGGCATACAGTTATAGAATTGGAGTTTTGTCCGATTTAGTATTTTTTCGAGTATAGAGGCATTTCGGGAGAATGGGGACTTACCTGGCCATTTTGGATTAGGCAGCGAGACTAGCAAAAGGGTTTGCTCTGCTCTGACCACAAACCTACAGATACTCCTGAGCAGGGACCGACCCCGACTCGCTGGAACATCCTCCCCCCAGCGTCTTGCTTGGGAATAAAGGTGACGCCTGTCAGGCACAGGGCAGTGCCGGGCAGAGAAGTCAGAGCCCGGCCAGGCACGGGTGGGCCAGCAGCCGGGCAGTGACCCAGTGCAATGGGACGTGCTGGCCACACGGCCCTCCTGAGAAGCACGGCGTGTTAGCGCAGGGCGACCTCTGCGCTGACGTGATTGGGTTGCCCTAATACAATATTTCGGCTTCCGGGATCTGGCTGACCCGAAGCGACACCGTCTAACAGCCCTGCCAACGGCAGCGTTTCATACAGATATGTCACACCAGCACAGTTTGCCTACAGCAAGTGATGAGAGACCCATCCAAAGCAGGTCAGCATGGGTTGTCTGTCCTCGCTTTCACGGTGACGTGGGTGTGCGCTGCCCTGTTAACGTGAGATTGCTGTGTAAGTCCACTTGTTTGCATGCACTCTCTAGGCTCGTGGCTGTTTCCCTGGGCGCTGTGTGTTAGGGAATGAGCATCCGTATGAAAGAGCTGCTGCCATTTTTCACTTTCATGTTGTATTATTGCATATGCAGATCGCTTGTCCGCATCTCCTTGCATATCTGGGCTTGGTCTCAGACATCCAAATGCATACTAAGGCTTGCAGATACCTTCATGCACGCTTTTCATTTTTGCAATCAGTGGTCTTTGCTCCTGGGGTATGTGCTGTCCTGGCAAGGCAGGCACCATATCCTCCAATGCCCCCTCCTCCAACCTCCTCTCAGGAATGGGTGAGCCTCCACTAGTGCCTAGCGCTCCACCTTTAAAGCTACTCCAGTGAAGCTGTAGATGTTTGCTGTCAGCTCAGGATTCCAGACAAGCATTTCCTGAACAGAGAGAAAACAAGCTAGAACACAGCTACATGCAATGGCTGACTAATTCAACCCATGTCATGTTTAACCGTACCCACAGTAATAGATCCTTCCCATCATCTTAATGTCTGCGTGCTCATTATTGCTATGCTTAAAATAGATGCAATAGAATAGATCCATTGCAAGGGCTTTCCGGACTAGGAGTAAGGAAAAAAGTTGCCGGATCAAGCGCCTTTCTCTCAGGCTGGTGTCAACAAGGTGATCCCCAGCAGAGCTCTGGGTCCCTTACGCCCTGGGGCTCTGGATGAAGCACCTCTTACTTGGCTCTCCAAATATCTATTTTAAGCATTTTCCAACTGTTAAGCTGGCTGCGTTTTCGCCCAGCTGGTCTTTGTCTGCTTGTTGAATATTATTTTGGTTGTGGTTTGCGGTCATTAAAACAGAGTTACAGAAGAGGTCCCTGGCGTGGGCCTTTTCTTAACTACCAATGGCCCACCACAGCAGTCAAAACTCCGGGTGGTTTTACTGTCACTGGAGGGAAACCAGTGGTTTGGAATCAGGAGACAGGGATGTGAAGATGTATAGGGTCCTCGAATGTCCAAAGCGAAGGTGGAGAATGGGTTGTCTGTAAGTAGTAATGTTAACTAAACTGCATAAAAAGGTGTGTGGCCTTTGTTGTGATATAATATGTATTTTCTTATATGCATGAGCCAAATTGTTGCATCATAATTTATCATAAGTGTGTCCACCTTTACTTTCAGCCATCTTCTCCCATCCTTATTGGTTCTTGGCAATTACTGTAGATAGACCTTGTAAATATTGCAACCTCAGGTTGCTGTAATCACCTTGGTTCAATTCAGCAGATGGAGCTGTGAACAACAAGCACTCCACTGTGTCCTGAAGACAAAAGGGCATTTTTACCTTGAACCAAAAAAAAACCAAACCCCACCTGTATGAAGAGCTACATCTTGAGGCTACTAACCGTAAGACATTTTTAAAACTACTGTACTTGACGCCACTTGAGACAGATACAGAGACACTAAAGATGTCACGATATTCATTGGTATTGTAACAGAACTGCTATTGTATGGGTTTTTTGTATTGCTGTTAAGTATTGTTTTGTGTGTGTGTGTGTTGGAACCTACTGGGGACATGTTATATTTTGAAGTGATTAAACTATTTAATTGTGTGTCTATATTTTGGAATGGAATTATTTCTTCATTAAAAAGATTTTTAAAAGTAATCTATGGAGCATCATGCTTGTGGCTTATTTTGGTTTCCGAAGTCCCGTTGCATGGAGCGGAAGCACAGGGGTTTTCCATTAGGAAAAGAGAGCGTTTCCCTGGGCTCAGCGAGCCGCCTTTGCTTCACCCACACTGTCTCCTTGACCTCTGTGCAAGAGATCTCCTTCCACCGCCTTCCCCAGCGCTTTGAGCATGGCACCGAGCAGCGCCTGCCTTCCAGTGGCCCAAGCAGTTTCTTCTTTCTTCCTGGTCCTCAGGAACCTAAACCATAGCCCGATCCGCGATACTGTAATTGTTCTTACCCACTGTGTTTCTTTCTCTCTGTCCTTAGAGCAAAACCTTGGAAGAGGTGCATTTTAATGGCTTGGCCATACACCGTCACATGTTACCTTCTATTGCAGAAGGACATGACATCTTTATTTTTCCAATTACACTTTTAAGGTGTCTTTGCATATCAGGTGTTGGTAATTACAACTGGTTGCTAACCTAAAAGAGCACGGAGATGCAAAGCAAGAGCTCTTACTTTTTGGAGCAAGTCTGTGTCCCAGTGAAGTACCTCCAGGCATGGCAAAGACAGCTGGGGGGCAATGCCTGGCGGTGCTTTTTGTGCCGGTGGTGCTGGTGGCACAAGGCAGCTTGTTGAGGCTGTGCTGGTTGTTGAGGAAGCTGGTGCCCCATGGGGGCAGCCCTTTCCAGACGATGGACCGCAGCCGGCCATCACAGAGCGTGCCCCTGGCAGCTCAGCACAGCCGAAACATTCCTGGCTGTACAGGTGACATTGCTAACCAGCCAATTAATTACCCCAGGATGGGGTCACTTGGAAGGAAAGAGGTAGCAGCACACCAAAACCACCCTCTTAATACTTACCACATAGTTAAATATCCCAGTATCTTGAGAAGCAGATAAAATCCAGTCTGCTGCTGCTTCTTTCAATGATAACTGCTGTGGTAACCTATAAATCACCGGGATTTGTTTGCCCTAATTCCCCTGTCTACATGGTGACATTCTTCAATAAAGACGATCATTTTACACTGTAAGTTATTTGCCAGATCTGCTGAACTTTGCCTCCACAATCCCAGGCCAAATTCATATCCGCGGGATTGTAATACATGATGACATATCATCAGCTCATGAGGATAACTCTGTTTTATCCATGCATAATCCCAAATTGCTGTATTCCTTGCTAACCCACAGCCAGCCTATGACCTTTGGGGAGCAAAGGAGCCAGTGAAAACTAATTTATAGGCAAAGGCTCTTTTCCTCTTTGCCTCGTGGTTACTCTCGCTACTTTCTGCTCCCCACAAGGAAAACAGACTCATACGGGAAGAAGTAAATTAGTTTCATTTGCAAAAAGAAAATAAAAATAATTAAATAAAATCAATAAAATAAATAAAGTAAAATAGTTGTCTTTAGCTCTGGGAAGTTGGCCCCTTGGCTGCATTGGTGCTGAAGTAGGTGACTGAGAGCACCTGGAACTTTCTAAAAGCGCCTGGGAGTTTCATGCAGCAGCACATGGATCTGCGGCCGCTTTTCCAAAGCTGGCTTGGGAGCCCCATTGCTCAGCAGCTGCGCATTCCCTTGCAAGCAGCCCTTAGCTCCGGGTGAAAACTTTTAAGAGAATATCACAGGAATACGAAGCCGAGTCTATCACAGAAATAGGTTAAATGGAGCGGAAAGAGAAATCTCCGCTATTGTTCCACAATGAAAAATTGTGTTGAAGAATTTTGTATGCTTCAGGATCATCCTGTCTAAACCCCAGATAATCCGCAGATTAAGGATTCCCCTTTGCTTTCTCCTGAGTGATTGCTGCCAGTTGAGTTGCCTGTGGCTTAGGCCAGCTACCCCACACTGCCGGCCCAGTACCAACACGCCTTTGGCTGCAAAAGTCAAAGCAGCAGAATTGGGCTGCATCTCTCACCGGCCTCCCGTTCCCCAAGAGAGGTACAAAGCCAATGACAAACAGGTCCCAGACTGGAATAAGCTTCTCTGAGGGCCCACAAGTCTGGAGCTTTCTAGAAAAAGCTGGTTTGGGAATGCGACCTTCCAGGACAAGGCTGGGGGACATGCACAGGGGAGCACGGGAATCACGCAGCCACATCATGCAAACTTTGAGATAAGGTGGTTAATGCAGCTTGGAGATAATAAAGACTAAAAAGATAGGCAATGTGAAAGAGTAGTTGCCGTTCCGTGTCTTGGAAGGAAATGGAGGAGGCCCTGGCGCATTTTGTCATTGGGATGCGATGCTGTAGAATGTAGTTTGCTATTCAATACAACATAATTTACCACTAGCAAATTAATTTCCTCGTGACTTACATTTTTTACATAATGCTCAGCGGTGGCCAGATGGCAGATGTGTTAGGCCTGCTGCTTGTTATGCTAATTGGCAGCCGTAAAGGCCTCCCGCTTAAGGTTTCTTCTCCTCCTCCGCCTGTTACAGCCCAGCATTGCGTGCAGCCTGCCCGCTCTTTCAGAGAAGAGGCACCCTGTGAGTACGTGTTTTGACTGGTTTTCTTATTACTGCTGGGTTTGGTTTTGGCCCCTCTTGGTACATTCCTCTCTAAAAAAATACGGGGCAGAGTGGTTTCCAATCTGGGGATGTGAGCGTGCCTGCATACCTGTGTTTCTCAGTCTTTGGTCTTTGCATCCCCCAGATCTCTGAAAGCCCCCCCCTAAGCCCAGCCTGGGGCTCAAAGCCTCCCTGCTCCTCCTCCCGCCACCACCGCCGCCTCCCTCAGACTGCAGGACCTCACCTGCACCTACATTCGTCCTTACACTTCTGCTGTCCCTCCAGTCTCACACCGGGGTGAAACGGGATTTGCCTGGAACCTCCCCAAAAGCGGGGAGCCATCCAGCACCCCCTCGCGGAGCAGCTCCTCGGGAAGCAGGCCTCGCCCTGCCCTCCTGTCCCGCTTCCCACAGGAGCCGCCATGGGGCCCAGACTGGAGTTTCTCTCTTGTGCAAGACCCTCACTCAGGTCAAAAAGTTTCTTTTGGATGTCCAAAACTCTTCCCTGCTTTCACCAAAAACGTTTGTACACCCCTGCCCCTCAGGCTTACCTCTCCTCCTGCACCCCTCACTGCTGCCGAGCCCAGCTACGCTCTTCTTTTTTGTTTCTTTTTTTCTTTGTTGTTTTTTAAGGCCACTGACAGTAGCCTTAAATCCACAGCAACGCTATGCACATAACACCGCTGCTATCACCAGGACTCAGGTTCTTGGCAAGCCTTGAAGATCTGTGCTTTTGTCTCCACGCTTCTTTTAGGCCTGTCTTCATGTGAAAAAACAAGAGCTTACAGGTGCTGGAAGCAGCAGCTTTCGTCACCGTATGTATGAAGTACGTGCAACTAAACTCAGACACCCCCCTGACAGACCTCAGCTGTGAAAAGACACCCTATTGCCCTCTCTACAAAGTAGTAAAGCAGCACTTTAGTAATTTTAAATAGCATTGCATACTCTCCAGAGCTGATTTTACATTTGCTCCCTATAAATGCGCGCTCGCTCCCAGCTCATTTGCTCGCGGCCCCTCGCAGTCCCGAGTCCCCCGGCAGACCGAAGGGTTCGAGCCCTGTTTGTTTCGGCTGAAAGGCTGATATTGGAGCTATTGCAGATGGTAATTAGCACTCGAGGGAGCGCTGCTTCCAGGGAATCCTCTCATCACTCCCTCTGAGTCACGCGCTTATTGGAGAACACTTCACCAGAAACACATTTTCTGCTACCTTTTGGATCTGAGCGCTTACAAATTAATTGAGTTCGTGCATAAATGCAAGAAGGAGAAATGCAGAATGCTCTCCTAAGGTTGCGACTGCGAGAAATGTATGCAGAAAGACACCTGTTTGCCAATTAAAAACTGGTTTTATAGAGGTTATAGCAGTCTGCGCAGCTCTAGCATTGGTTGGTTGGTTGGCAAAGCGATAATCAACAGAAAAATCAGTGGGGTTTGGCTGCCAGTTGGGGCTACCGAGGCTGATGGTGCCTGGAAGCAGAAAAATTAAACCATCTTATGTTTAGTTGGGGATCCATCACTTAACCTAAAGGGAGCAAACCTGGAGGACTAAAACCAAGTGAAAGCCAGAACACCAGTTAAGTAGGTCTTCAGTGGCCAGCTACTGCTTTCCTTGGGAAGCATTTCATTATTCCCCATACGCCCATCTGCTCGGCTAATGCTGCCGAGCAGCAGGCAATTTTCCCACTGCAAGGACACAGCGAGCGAGCTCCAACCATGGCTGGGCCATCAGGTACAGCTGAGGTACAGCAGGCAGAAGTTTGCCCTAACAGTTGATAGCAGGGCTGCATCTGGTCAACCCTTTAACAAAATGCAATGGATAAGCATGGAGTGTTTTTCCTGGCAGCTGAAACCTTTTCCAAGATGGAAATAATGCTCATGTCTTCAGCCACCTAACAGTTGAGACAGAAAAATGAGTGGCCTTGTCCAGAAAGCATGAGCCAGCCTAATTCTGGGGTGAGGTTTTGCACCGGGCTGCATGATAATTCAAAGCACAAGAACCTTTTGTATCAGATCCTTCCCCTATCCTTTGCTATAGACTGTAGAGTAATAATATTTATCTTCTCACTTCTGAATATAGAACTTGGCCAACACAACTTAAGCCAACACATTAAAAAAAAAACCTGGGAAAGGCAAGGCTTGAGTTTTGTTGAGTATCTGCGTCATGCCCTGTTGCCTAGGTATCTGCATTTAAAATTCAGGGGCTTGTTTCTAGGAGTTGGGAGTTAGAGAAATAAACAAGCTCTTTTAAGGATGCAGAAGAGAAGAGGACTCAAATTTGGTTTGCTATATTTTACTTGTTGTGCTCATTTGGACATTCATTGTCTAATGATGGCCTAGAAACATACATAAACCTGCAGAAGCATTTCCCTTACTCGCTTCAGCCAGCTTTATATGTCTAGCCCTGTTTAATCCCTGGCACAGACAGACGTATACACATACACACTGATGGGTTTGTTCTTGTTATGTTAAAGAAGAAGCAACGTTCCAGGCTGCAGGGGGTGAGTCAGATTCGGTAAGAGGTTATCCTACCCAGTTTGGATCAGGTTGCTCTCATTTTCACTGTACAAGAGGATGAACAGCCCCCCACCAGGTAAAGGTGAGAGCTGCGCTGCACGTGTCCTCGTGCCAGCCCCCCAAGGCAATGCTGGCCGTACCCTGCCAGAGGTGGTACCCATCCACGCCCCAGCAATTGCCTTTCCTTGGCCCACAGCTCAGGTACCAGCTCGGCTTTTGTGAGGTCTCATTGATGTGAGGGCTCTGATTTTACTGTACAGCACCCACCAAACCCTCTGGCCTTGGTTTTGTATCTTTGGAGAGTGCAGATGCTGAGGTGGAAGTCGGGGCCCCACCACACCAAGCACATCCCTCCAGAGGTGGGATGCTCCAGACTAAGAGGGAAAACACATGAAGAAAGTATAAAAAGGTGAGGTGACAGGGACGTTAACCTGCTAACATGAATTATCAGGAGACATAACCGGTGGGCCTCAGACCAATTTACCTCTAAGATGTGAATAGTCAGGAGCTGTTTGGAGTCTCTGCAAGATGTGCTTGCCCATCAGGCTCATCTGATTGAAGCAGCACTAGTGCAGCTCCCCTGATCAAGAAAGAACTTTTACTGAAGGGCACAGTAGCAATGAAAATGTTTATTCTTTATGGCCTATGAATGCACTTTGTTACTGTTTAACAATACCATAACTGTAACTCCAGGAAAAAACATTTTCAACATACTGTATATCTACAGAGATTCAAGCTTGCTCTGGCATTTCTGGGCTGATTTCTGGCAAGTTTAGCCCAACCCAGCACTTCCCATCATTTAATTCCCACAGAGGTATGTGGCTGTGTCTTTAGCTGCATAAACCTAATTATGCTCCTGCAGCCCCAAAACTGACAACTAAATTACTGTTCCAGAATATTTGCAGAACAAAGCTTAAGCAGAAGTGTTGCAGCTTGCTGTGTTGGACCAGCAGCCTGAAAAGAAAGATTGTTATGTAAATTTAATTTGGAAATTATTAGCAAGAGCCATGTCGTAGAACAGAATCTTTTTATTTTTTAAAGGGATTCCACCTTATTATAACCGCATTCTGTTTCTGGTTACATTAGCATAAATAAATTGCATGTACATGAAGTATTTTTGGTAGAGTATACAGGTTTTTGAAGATGAAGTCTTTCTCATACAATGCAGTCCTAAAAGTGTGGTCTTAAGTATTCTTAAAAATCCATCATTGATTGAAAGCGTGATTTCTTCCCCTGTAAAGCTGCAAAATTATTGTTCTGGAAGCACTTGTTTTCAGCAGAAAGCTGGCAGTGTTCATAAATGAATTCACATTGTGAAAATTAAAGATACCCACCCCAGCCAGTCCTAGTCCATACCTTGCTTCCTCCAATGCCTTTCCTCTATTTTCTGCCTGAAGTCAAAGTCAGGCAAGGTCCGAAATCTAATAAAACCCACAATCCATGAAGATCTGCTGCTAATTAGGGGTGATACAACATAATCATGCAAGAAGTGATCTCTGTCCTAGCTGAGACTTCATTTGTATGCCTATCTCACAGTTACAGAACCAATACACCTTCAAGCTGCAGAAGGATAAGTAAGTGTCTTGGAAAGCAGGGCAAGGAGCTGTTGGAGATCTAAGTTTTCTTTACATTAGTTGTTGTATCTATGGATAGGGGTTAAAGTTTCTATCTTAGTTGAAATTAAAAATATTTATGGTCTACTGACATTATTTAGACTTGTTTACATGCAACATAGTAAGGCTTGGAAAAATCAATCAATACAAGTCCAGGCCTATAGAAGAATATTGACCCATTATCCACTGATCTAAAAGATAAAGCTCCTTTTTTTGGAAGCATGGGATCAAAGCCAATTTGATAGTCTGTTGGGTTGTAGAATATGAAGAAATTTTCAGGTTTTCCTTGCATTTCTAAAGAATCTAAAAGGTAACATCCAACAGACATGAAACAGGAAAAAAAAGAGTTGATTTTTAAAAAGTACAAACCTGCAGCCATGGAAGTTAGACATGGCAAATGCAAAATGTTCAAATAACTATAGAAAATGCAGAAAGACAGGAACATGTATGTATTTCTTTACAGTAGTCATCGGCACATCTGTCTTCTAAAATTCTGCTATGTTTTCACTAGCAGCTGTATCCTGGCTGTTTCTTGTAATAAAGCAGAAATTAAGTAGCAAAGTTGTAAAAGTAGAAGAATTCAAGAAAAATAAATATGCAGTGAAGTAAACTCAAAAGGCTGGGGTTTATTTATTGCAGATAAGGACTTTCCCATAGAAAATAATTGTAGAAATGGAAAAGTCATGTCACATTTTTCATGACAAACAAAAAAAACCCAACAAGCACAGATTTTTGGCATGACATTAGGCTTGAGATTTTGAAGAGCCCTTTTCACTGCGTGTAGCGAAAATAATCCTGGTGCGATGTGAGCCAAGCAGCTGGCATGCAACACGATTTGCAGCCGTCCTCTCCTTCCACCCTGCGGCCCCAGCTACTGTGCGGCTTGGTGTGAAATCTCAGTCCCGTGACTTGCTCTGTGTCCCTTCAGGTCTTTGGTGGAAACAGTGGAACTAATAAGCAGTGGTGAATGAGACCAGGAAAGACTAAAAATCACTTTGGGATGATTTTGAAGCATTTCCCTGAGTTTTTGCAGGCAACGGCAAGACAAGACATCAGGGACATTTAAAACATTGTCTTGAAGCATAAAGTCATATCTAAAACCCCACTGTTGGCTTATAATTTCAATTTATGGCCAAAAAGCATCATTCTTGCTGCCATTGCTGCATTTCCTCTCCTCCTTCATTCTTCAAACCTAACAAGCTTTTTCTTTTCCAACGTCTCCAAGCACAGGCCCATCCCTGTTCCACAGGGTCTTCCTCCAGGCCCTGGTCAATCCAGGTGACCTGCATTTTGGCGTGGCTTGTCTTACCGGTGGGACATGGTAGAGTTGGAGCTGCCTCCTCATGCCCTGGGGACAGCAACCCTGGTCCTGTGTGGCTGGTCCCACTTCTTCCCAGCAGCCAGGAGGCTTGATGTCCTCCTGTCCATGTGCTGTCTTCAGCTTGAGGTTAAATATCTGCCTGAAGAGCACGCTGATGAGCTCTCCAGGAGGACGTTCTCCACCCTAGGAAACCCAGTCCTGAGTCACAACTTTCCTCCCCGCAGCAGGGTCTACTGCCTTCTCCATCCTGCAGTTCAACTTAACATGGAAGTTCAGCAAGGCTCACAAGACATGAACTGTCAGCTCCAAAAGAGAAAAGATGAATGGGTTTTTCCCATGCCTTTTGCTCTTTCTATGGTTCAGCGAAGGCCTTGACTTCCATGCCTTTGGAGTTTTTCTTCCTCAAGAGTGTCTTTGTTTTCTGCAGGAGACATTTACCTCTTGTCTCGCCTTGAAAATTCAGGTGTCTGGAATGTTGGAGAAATTACAACCTCAGAGGAGCCGCAAGACTAAGCAATGAAGGAGAGGAGCTTCCAGACAGCCTGTAAATTCTTGGGGCTGAGAATGTAAACTTGTCCAAGCTTCCAGTCCCTTCCAGCACAGAACTGGTGTAAAAGAGCATAGGTGCAAATGTGAAAAAGCCCTTTGTTCATTTGTTTATTTTCTCAAATGCCTGCTTTAATGCAGGGATAAATCACCATTTTATGGTGCCTCTGAGTAAGTTTATAGCCCACAGCACTTATTATCACCTGTGGCAGCTCAGGTTCCCTCCCAGCTGATCAGCACCTGTAAAGCAGAGGAGAACAGATCTGGCTTCACTGCTGTTCTGAGGTCACAGGGAAAAAAAAATTGTGGAGACATTCTTTTCCTAAAAACAATACCCTGCATTTGAGCTTTTAGAATGCACCAGAATGAATGGTTACAAAGAGGCACCACACCACTTTAAAATATTTGTCATGGTTGGTCACCATTAAAATCTCTTTGAATGACACATACACTAACTCTGTCCAATTTTGTACACAGTTTTAGTACTAAAAAATCAGGGCTTTTTAAAAAATTGTATTTAAATTCTTTATTTGATTTTTTTTTTACAGCTTAAAAATGGTTTCAGATGAAGAACAGCTGTAAGAGAAAATTTCCTTTTCGGAGAGACATTGGCATGGCTAACAGGGAAAAACACATGCACACAGGACATTGAAGGAAGTAGCATTAACTAGTTCTAAAGTGAGCGCTTTATAATTATGTTAGCATACTACATTTTTTTAATAAACTGCATTTGAATACATGCTGTCAGTCCAAAATTAAACAGACATCAGACTCAGGCAGGGAAGGTGGAGAGGGTGCATGTGCATGTGCACCCATGGCCGGGGGGACGGTGGGGGGACGATCCCGTGCTCTCAGCATTCCAGATTTATTCCAGCTTGAAAGAGAAAACTCCAATTAAGAAGACCGAGTTGCTGTCAAGTGTGTTCTTTTCTGTCAGCTTCTATTTATAATTACCACAGGACAGAAATCAAGCCCAAACACAAATTGCAGAATATAACAGTCGGAATGCGTTCATTCTGGCGGCTCTGGCTGCTCCACTGCAGAACCCGTGTGAGCAGGCAGGGCGGGTGCCCCTGCGCTTACATCCATCCTTCTCCTGGCTTTGGATTGCTTGGAAAGCAGGGTGTGGAGCTGTACAAATGCTGTGCACCACGACCTGGAGCAATGTTATTGCAAAGATTTTTTAATTCCTGGGGGACCGTCCGAGTCAAGCGAATGCCAAACTGTTTAGCATTGTTCTATACGTGCATTGCTACTGGAGAGGAGGGTTTCAGGAGAGCGGGCACTGCTGGAGGACGTTAACAGGCTCGAGGTAACACGCTGACAGCATTATTCCGGTCTTTTAACAGCTGTATTATCCCTGGTGAAGCTGTTGCAGTACACTTGCTAAACCTGCTTATTTTGTTTGGGCATCCATCAGGATGTTTACTTTATCCAAGTTACTTTATCCACTGTTTTGGAATAACACACCAACTGATGAGTAAGTGAGTAGAACTTTAAGTTATGCATAAGTAAATGGTTTCATTTCTGCCGCAGCTCCTGGGCGCAGGAGGTAATGTGCTACCGTCACGCTTTGCAAAGCTCAGCCAAAGATCACAGTGCAACTCCCTGGCCAGCCATGCCAGCCTCCTACTTACTCGGCAGAATTGCTTTGATACATCTGCTCTGGTCACATTTCTCCTCGCTTAGCTCATAAAGAAACCCCGATAAATCTCCCCTGAATCCAAATTCACAGTTGCCAGAAATTGGTTCAGTCAGCAACGTCTCTGCTGAGGAGAACATGCCTGAATTATCCACGTGCCTCCTGGCACTGCCTGTACAGTCAGAAGCCAGGATGCTTCATAGCCCCACGAGCTAAATCCCATTGCACTCTTCCCTTAATCCTTTGCCACAGGTTTTCCTTGTCCCTTCCCCTGTGCAACCTCCTTGCGTGATGCTTCCTAGCAGAAATGGCCATAAAATGTGTTGATGAATTAAGGACTGTGGCTCCAATACCTCCAGGAGGAATAAAGAAGCTTTTTAATAACAACAATTAATAATGACAAGCAAAACTCATTTAATGGGATGGGAAGACCGTATTAAGGAAATGTCTTGTTCATTATTTGATTAAGAGCTCCAGGATCCATAGATCATACTGCTCTCACTGAGGCTTAGCCAAAGGATGAGACAAAGACAGTGAAATCTCTACTACAAATAATTGGTTTCAGTGGTAGTTAGATCATACTTTGTACTGATGATGGAAAATACTAAAATTGCTTAGTAATAGGTGCAAATGCATGGGGCATTCAGTGATACCAAAATTAATAAGCGTTATCACCATACCATAATACCAGACTTGTGTCCCACTTTGCATGGCCCTTTCCTGGTGGTGTCATGATAGTCTTTCATAATACACAAAATAAAGTAAGCTCATCCTCACTCTTTATCACAAAGATTAAGAGATTTTTCATTCATCCATGGGGTCGAACGTGGCCGCCGTAGGGTACCCCTAGCCAGGCATGCACCAGCCCTGCTGCGAGACCTCTCCCTGCACCCCCACAGACCTGGGGTTCTCGGTGGATAAGGTGAGCAAAAAAGCCTTCAGGTCTCACATCAAAATGAATGTAGCCAAACAGCCCCAGAGCCTGATGTTTCTGTCCTCTCTACAGTCTCTTGAGACATGCTCCCAGTGTATTTTTAGCAAGGGTAACGTGCTGCACCTACCAATAATTTGTCACCATCTCAGCTCCTGTTTCCCCAGAATAAGGAGTAACAGGCGAAGCTGTGACAGCGAAGGGCAGCCTCTCGCTTTTGACTATTTTAAGGGTTAGTCATTTTCTCAGCCAGCCTACAATTGTAACTGTTCATAGCAGTAATTTCTGTATTTCTTGTAGAATTACAGTGGAAATGCTTTAGCCACTTGTATGCTCTGAACAGTGATTTTTATCGAACGAGAGCCACACCTTGCTGTCTCAGCTGCCGTTAGGACTATTTTAAGGCTTCATTCCCCCAAGTGCTCACAAGGGACCCTGGTTACCACCTGCACCCCATCATTACGTGTCCTGAGAGATGCCCTCGGCCCAAATCCCAGGCTCGGTGTGTACTCCAGCTTTGCTCTCTTGACACAGCTCCATTTATTCCGCCCTTTGCACTCAGTCCTCTCTCTGCCATGGTGACTTGGACGCAGAAGGGTCAGTTTTGTACAACCAAAAGCTAATTAATTAGATCAATCTCTTGAGGCCTATTTGTAAGGGGAAAATACCTCTCAGTCTTAATTTGCTTCAGTAATGTAAATGATGTATTTCTGGCTCATGTTCTCAGACACTGTTTCCACTGTTTTTACACTTCTAAAAAGGAGCATAACATGCAGCAAACAGCCCGGGTTTAGCCTAGGAGCCCCTGCTGCATCATTGACCTCAGGGCTACAGCTCGGCTCTAAACGCTTATCCTTTTCTATCTGCACGAAATACTACTTTAATTTTATATAAAAGTTACTAATGCCAGGTAAATTTCCACCTCGTGGAGCCGTTCAGGGTCATATAGCTCATAAAAATCCTGCCATATCCACACATCATTTTAGGTCCTCCTTCACTGTGGATCTTCTGTCTATGGCTGCTTGTGCTGCAGTGGGATAATCAAGGCAGAACTGCAGCCCTCTTTCACGTCCTCTCCCAAGACACTTCTTCAGCCTTCAAAGCTATCACATAGCTCCTGGCCCTGCCCCATGCCAGCACCCCAGAAAACAAGGGAGCTCCACCACGCCCCCAGCAGCGGGAAGGACCTCCCAGATGGAGAGAGGGCTGGGGGAGCTTTGCAGGGGCTCTGGGTGAAGGCACTTTTGGAGGCATCACCCAGACACTCGTCTGCAGCGAGGGCCAGCCCAGGCACCTCTCAGAGGAGGGAAGGACTGGGGCAGAACCCTGCCACAGCACCATGCCCCAGCTCCACTGCTGCCAGGCAAACTAAGGTTAAGGCCACAGGTATCTCACCTTGTACAAACTTACATCAGGACAAGACTCTTGCAGTAAAACTGAACTGGCAAGAAGGGAAAAAGGGAAGGTTTCTGACATGAAGAAAAAGGTGCTTTTACATTCCTGTCATTCCCTTTCTTCTGCTTTCTGTCTTTTGGTCAGGAAATATACTCAGTTCTGACCAGTCAATTCACAAACTAAACAGGGTATGGAATAGGGCAAGGGCCAAGAGGTACTTTTTCTAGCTGCTGACTTGCACCTAGTACATGCTCTATATTGTTTTTAATAACATAAAATCTCATAAATTTAAAGACTAATGTAGCTCATAATTATAGGGAATAATTTCACTTAAAGGGAACACTTGGATTCTGGGAAAATATTGGCTTTTTACTGCTTTTTAGCTGCTCTGATCTACCACAATTCAATGTCTGCTGAGAGCATTGAATGGTAGACCCTTACCTATGATTTGCAGTTCATTAAGTTCAAAGTCCTGTGGAAAGCGAGACGTACAATACTACATGGGACTTGCACCATGCAGAGCTTTGGTGTCTGCCAATTACCGACGTGCCAAAAAAAATTCAAATGCAGTTTTATATCTGTAAGACAAGTGTCAAACATCTACGCTGCCTCATACACCCTGGTCTCTGGCTGACTGAGCCCCACAGAAAGTCTGCATCACTGAGAACAGAAGAGGTTGATATCGGTACCTCAAACAACTGTCGATTTATAGTAGGCGACATCCATCAGATAAAACGATTAAGAGATCAGCTTTCCAAACCATGACCCCGATTGGCCAACAAAGATGCAGGATGCGAGCACTAGTATGACTGCATCTGTCAGGACATATTAGCTCTGAGAAATCATTACCCACCCTAGGGAGGAAAATTAGCAAAGAAAACCATCCACCCCCTCCCCCAGTGTTAGCCTGGACTGCGTGTAAATGGGACTTGCAACAAGCAGGGGAAGGGAATAGAGCAGAGCCTTGCCTTACTGCTGGACTTCCCAGATCTATTCCTGGAGAAACAAAGGCAAGTCAGTTTGGGAATAGGGACTTTTTTTTAAGAGAACTCCTCCTGGCCTCCTGCCTTTTGTGAGAAGTGGGCTTAGCGAGACCTGGGAGTTATTTCTTCCTTTTGGTTTTGAGGTCATGTTCCGTAAGCACTGGCAGCTTTACATTCAAATGATACAACAAAACACTTCAAATGAGACAACAAAACACTATTAATTCATAAACCAAGAAGGGTTTTCCCTTTTTGGGGGTGTTTTTGTTGTTGTTTTCATTACTAGTTTAGGTTCCTAGTAGAAGCACTTCTCCTACCAGAGGCGGCCTCTGGAAAGGCTAGCATGTCTTTAAATGAATGCATAGATTCCTCTTTAGGAATTTTTTATCTGAGCTAATCCTTGCACTTATAATTGCATGGTGTGCTCTGCCAAGGTGGCCCAGCAGCATTAGCTCTGCTTCACAGGTAAAGAAGGAGGAGTGCAAAATTTCCACTAATTCTAGATATTCAGTTCAAGGGAGTTATGCCCTGATCTTCAGGGAAGATATCATCTCACTGAACCTCAACTTCTCATTTTTACCTAGTTCAGCTTAAATTACCATTTGTTCAGTTTACCACACCAGTCTTGAATATACAGTCCAGACTGCTGCATGTGGTGCACAGAAGAAAGTCATCCGTGGTGGGGAGGATGGCTCATTGTGCATTTCTAGGTAACATTCTGAGCTCGTAGGAAGTGTAGAGATTTTGGTTAAAAAAATGGAATTTTTGGCACATGAAGTTGACAGACATATATATCTTCTTTTGAAAGATCGTGTTAATGTCATTTTCTTTTTCTGTATTTTTTAAAAATATAGTTTGCTAGTTTTGGAATGCTGCTTTTTTTTTTTTTTTTTTTTTTTTCCCAGGTACTACATTAGAATATAAGCAGTAAGGAAAAATCTGTCCAGGTCATACAGTACAAAGGAGCATTCCTTCTACTTGGAGGCAGACAACCACTGATGATGGAAATAGGTAAGAAAAGTCTTTGAAGCTAAAACTTTACTTTTCTACCCCAGTTGTGTACCAGACTGAAGGCAGAAGAAGCATGTACCCATGAAAGCAAAGCACTCAAGAAAAACCTTAAGAAAACATCCTGGGAAAAATCTTAGCTCTGCTGAATGGGTTTTGCTATCGACTTTTGTACAAGAGGAGGCATTTGCCAGCTTGCCCCAAGCTGCTCTACTGGTCCTGCAGCTGGTTACAGGGTACCCGGGGACCTAACTGGTCAGGAGGCTGTGTAAGTATTTTTTCTCTGCCTTGTCAAATGTCTGCAAGCACATCCAGGCTCAAATGCTTAACACAAATATTAGCATAAACAGTCCCCTCTGCTTAATGTCCCTTCCACTACTTAGCCAAGATACTCAAAGATATCTAAACTTTTTAATAGTTTTCATAATCTTGACCATACTGATGGACTCTGCAGCCCTGGCAGGGCTGATCACAACCCGCAGTCGTACGCCCAAAGGACTGAAAAGATGTATTAAGCAAGTTAAAAGCACTTGAACAGTCAAGGTACTTACAGGCAAGGGTTATTCCTATGTTTGCTGCAGGGTTCCTGGGTGGCTATGGGTGTGTCACAAATCTCCATGTGCACCAACTTGCTCATCACTGGGATGGAGCATTTCACTTTTTCTCTTTTTACGATGTAATTCAAGTGCAGTTAATGTAATGCAGTATCTAAAGGGCCTCTGTTATCTTTCTTTTCCTCCTTTCCTCTCTTAATCTTGTTCCTTGTCCTTTTCTCAACTGTCCTACACTTTAGTCTTTATGTCATGGTGCTCAAACTAGGTTTTAAAAACAAATTCAAAACCTACATGATTTTTGCACATTACCACTGTGACCTCTGTTTGCACACTTTTAGAAGTGGTTCTGGGTTCTGCAACAGAAATAGAGCCAAATAAGTCCAGCAGGGATTATCAGGAAAGATGCTCAGATCAAAAACGGTGGGTAAAATGGTGGGTAAAACAGAGGATCCCCACATGCGCGCTTGCAAGGTACCTGCTACAGTGGGAATCCAAGCCTGAATGAAAATGGGGGGTAAGTCACAATGTGAATTTGGGGGGATTTTGATGAGAAAGCCAGACTGTGCCCAATTGCCCTCTACACCCTGTTGGTGGCAAAGGAGAGCATATCTCTGCACTTTGAATTCAGCCATGTGCTAGGATCTAACGCAGAGCATCTTTCCTTCAGAAACCAGGGATGCTTCTGCTGCTTTTATTTTTAGTTCATGCAAAATTCCCAGACAACTATAGCTCTGTAAGTGGAAGAGAATCAATGGAAGTGTTTTGAATAAAAGCAAATCAGAAAATAGGCCTGGCGTTGCTTCCTTTGGCCTCTGAGTGATCTTCTAAGTCATTCTTCTGCGAATGAGTAATGCTGGGCGTGGAAGCTCCCATTTGTCAGTGAGGCTGCATTGACTGTGAAAAATCAGAAGTGTAGGTTCATCTGAGGCACACAGCAAACTGAATAAACACAGCAGTGGTGGTAGATATTGTGAGAACATAAAGTGAAATTTCAAAGCAAGAAAGAAAAGTTCAGATCGAGGTGACTCAGTTGCTGAGCGTTTACCTTGGCCCAGCTAGCAAGTCCGTAAATAATACAGTGTATTAATACACTGGCATACTTTCAGCCATCGTTGTTTCAGCAAGAAGCAATTACAGCCTGCCAGACATCCATGTGTTTCCAAAGGCAAGATGCTGTGAGGTAATCCCAGCCCTGGTGTCTCTCCAGGACTGGTTCATAGAATCATAGAATCATAGAATCACAGAATCATAGAATCACAGAATGCTTTGGGTTGGAAGGGATCCCTGGAGGTCATCTAGCCCCCCCCCCTGCAGTGAGCAGGGACATCTTCAAGTCAATCAGGTTGCTCAGAGCCCCATCCAACCTGGCCTTGAATGTTTCCAGGGATGGGGCCTCCACCACCTCTCTGGGCAACCCATTCCAGTGTTTCACCACCCTCATTGTAAAGAATTTCTTCCTTATATCCAGTCTAAACCTACCCTGTTTTAGTTTAAAACCATTACCCCTTGTCCTGTCACAACCAGCCCTGCTAAAAAGATTTTCCTGATTGTCATGGATGAGTGAAGGCAGCAGAGTGTCCCCTACTGACTTCCACAAATGTTAGCTCAAGACCTATGGGCATATGAAACACACAACAAGCGTCTGTCACCTCACAGGCATGGAGGTGACAGAAGTGTCAGCTGGATTTCATTAGCTGAGTACAGGCAGCTGTTGGATCAACGCAAGTCTGTGCTTTGGTTTAAAAAATATTCCCTTGGATGCTCCTGCAGCATCCTGGGACTGAAAATGTGCACAATTTTCTACCTGCTTTCCAGCAGATCTCTTCTGTTGCAGCATTTTTAGCTCTTTACTGTCTCCCACCAAACTGTGCATCAGGAGGAACCACCATCCCACTGGCAACAAACGTAGATCACGGCATGTCTGGCCTTGTCGCTGCAGAGCGGCTGCGAGATCACACACGGGGCCATCCCAGCCCAGGCGTGGCTATGGCCAAGCCCGCTTGCTGTGTACCCTTGGCAGGTGTTCCTGTTCCTTAGAGAGAGAAGGGGAAAAACACAACACAAAAATGAAGCGTCCGAGGCTGCCTTTTAATCCCGCAGCTGCTAGCTGATTTCTTTTGGATGGGAACATAAAAACAAAGGAAAGCATCAGCTCGAGGTTGAGATCTTTGGAGCAAATTCACCCTGACATGAAGCGGGAGCAGCTCCCTTCAGGAGCTGTACCTGCCTACTCGTTGTCTGGAGCCTTCCCGTCCTGGCGCGTTTGTTCACACATTCTGCTGTGTGCCGCTTTTCTGCTCTTCTGGCTTCGCTTTTGGGATTGGGGACCAGGAAATCTTCTGATCTTCAGTAGAAAGGAGCAAAACGAGCAAATGTATGCCTGCAGATCACAGAAAGGGGTGAGGGTGGTCTCGCCTCCCCCATTGCTGCGTGCCCTCTGGCCAGCACGTCTCGGGCTCAGCAGCCTCCAGCGCCGAGGCTGGTGGGGCTGTGCCACTGGCAGAGCCACGGAGAAGCAGCCACGGATGCCCCGTGCTGCACGGCCCCCGGGCACAGAGGTGCAGAGGTGCATGGCAGAGACGCTGCCTCCTGCTTCTCTGCAGCCTCTGCTTCTGATTTATGACTGCGCAGGGCACAGTCGTGGCTCAGCGAGAGCACAAAAATAGGCTGCACAGACAGACTGGCTTTTGGCGGCAGATAGGGAGATAGGGCTTCCTACGATTTATCATGCTGCTTTCAATTAGAGGTCTGTCAGAAAAGTACAGTCATAGAAACCAATCATAGCGAACATCTGTAAGCATATGTAGGTGCTGCAGTAGTGGGTAGCACGGAAAAAGGGAGTCCCTGGAGATGGCTTAGCAGACCCAAAAGGAATGACAAGTATTTTCCCTGCAAAATAAGGCATACGAATACCTTGAGCTATTTGCAGTGAAAAATTTATTCTAAACATTTAACCCCTTTTCTCTCCAAGATTTCTCTACAACTAGACTCAATTGTTTTATGATTTCCCTTCTTAAAGTAGTCCGTAAATGTTTTATATGAACAAGTTTCAGTCTATGCATGCTCCCAAATACTATATGGCTTTAGCCTTGAGTGTTTGCTTATCGTCATTTGTTCCATGTTCTCTCACTGCTCATCTAAACAACAGAAGTTATTTTTCTTCCGTACTATATGAGTGAGCCTGCACAGATGGGAAGATCATTTGTTATTGCTCTGCTGAGAACATACAAGTGACCACGTAAGAGATCCACCTTTCAGATAAGAGGGAATGCGTTTATTTCCCCAACATATGTTTATGCTGTTATAAACCTGTTATGCCCAAGGAAATCAAAGCACTCCTTGTATTAAGTTCATTCTCACAGAATTCTAGTGTATTCCTACCCACATTTTACAAGTAAAAAACATGGAAGAAAGAGGACATCAGTGATGTGCCTTGGCTTACACAGACAGAAGTTGAAGGAAAAACAAAGAACTGAAGACATATTTTGCTGCAGCAAGGTCTTCTTTGGCAGTGAAGCCACCCTTCTTTTTCCAAAATGCCATCATCTGATAATTAGTGAAAGAACATGATCATAAACTGGGGAATTTTCATATTTGCTTTTCTATTTCTATGATTGACTCTTTATAGTGAGATTTAGAGGTAGGTGAAGCAATGAACATTTTGCTTGGTGAAACCGTCCAGTACTTACCCATCTGCTTTTCTGGAGAAAAAAATCCCTGCGTGCCTGTCTGTCTGTCTGCTTCTGTGGGTATACAATCTTAATTTTCACTTTCTTCAGAAGTAATTTCTTTGCTCATATTTCGCCAATCGAATGTGTTCTATAGATCAATTTTCATTACACTGCATTTCTGCCTCAGTGGTTGTGAGGAATGAGCCATGTAGGCCATATCTCATCCTGGCCAGGGGAGATAATCAAAGAGGTGGTTAAATCTGCTTCCTATACAGCCTGATAATTTTGAGCAATAATCGGGGTTTTTTCTCTCTGTCCCTTCTGACCCCTGTGAATATGACTTATTAATCAGAGCTTCAAATAGAAGAGGAGGGGAAAAATAAAGCTACATACGGTACCACACTGTGGCTCAAATTAACAACTTCACTCACTGATTCTTGGATTCAGAACTGCAGTAGAACAAATCACGGTCTTAATCTTTTAATTAGAATTTTTTTAATTCAAGTCATGTGAAGCTACACTTGATAATATAAAACCACAAATGTGACATTTACAGAGGGAGGTCCTGAACAATTTTTAAAAATCTGCCAAGGAGCCTCAGTTGATTCTTGGTATTTTTGAAGAAAAATATGTGTGGAGAAAGAACTAATGTTTTATAATGCTGCCAGAGTCTTATCTGAAAATCAGACATTGCACCAAAACAATGGTGCAATCCATTGTACTTGAAGATTATCAGAAAACAGCTGTGGATATGTTTATTATCTATGTTGTGTTTTGGACTCTTTTGCCATATCAAAGTTCTGGCTTACTATGCAATATAGCCCAGGTATTCAGGAATTCCAAATCACTCAAAAATCATGATATTGATTTGATATCCATAACATTTAAGTTCTTTTTACTCAACTCTGGGAACTGAACATAGAGGCTTCAAAATTTAAAAGTCCCAAGTAAGAAAACATCCCCCCTTTTTTCTCTTACTGAAAGTTAATATAAGATCACAAGAACAGACACATTGGAGCAGATTCAAGGTCCAGCTAGCCCAGGATTACCTACTTTGGGAAGAGTATAAAAATAGGCAGTAATGTAGTGACATTCTGTTAATATAGTTCCCAGCCTTCTGTGACCGCAGCTCAGGGAATGGCAGCACTGGAAATGGCATCTTTGTGTCCCACAGCCCCAGATTCCATTGATATATTCAATTAATTTTAACCCTTTTAAGCCCTTTAGCCCCATAACACCCCATGGCAATGAGATCCACAACTTAGGTAAGTGTTGTGTGAAGAGCACATTTGTTCTTGCATCTGTTCTCAATCTGCCACCTAGAACCTGGATGTTTTACCCCAAAATCTATTTGTCACTCCTTGGACAGAAGTGGTGCCACATCTTTGGTCTGCTTGGTTGCCTTTCGGTGTAGCTCTTCCTCTGCTATTACATTCATTTAAGCCATGAGTGGGGGAGAGAAACCAGATCCAGATGCACCATGGATTTATATATATTAAGGCATAATGATAAATAGCATAATAATGTGAAACATGATAAAATAGCAAGAGTTAGCAACACTGACAGTGGAAGGAGTACTGATGGCCCATTAGCAATAGAGGAGAACACAAAAAATCTAGTTTAGGTGGTGCTGTATGAGCATTTTAGTCACATTTGCAACTTCACTTCCATGAATTAAAAAAAGATGCACTTGTTATTGAATCACAACACCTGTTTTAGAAATTTCGAGTCTTATGGAAATGATAAAAATATTATAAACTCCAGTCTCGCATGTCAATTTTAGGTCAACCTGTACTCACCATCCAGCAAGGGTTTCAGGCTCAATTTTTGTTTTCAACTCTTCAAACTTTGGTAATATTTTCAAGCTTCTAAATGAAATATTTCTGGTTCTACCTTGGCGTAGATACTTTCAATTCAAATGTAAGAACAAGGAAAAATGGAAAAATTCAGATTATTTTTTCTGTTTTTAATAACTTTTCTGTGTATCTGTACAGCTGAAGTTCTTCCACACCAAAAGCTGAAATTTACCATGGAATAGCTCCAGTTACTGAAAAGGGCTTTGAATGTTTTAGTAGAACTGATTGTGTGACTGATTTATCTCAACCTAGAGACGTAACACTGCACAGGGATGTTCATTCTGTACAGGCAGTGGCAAAGTCGGGGCTCATTTAGCACCACAGAGAGGAGTGCGTTGAAGCTACACAGAGGAGAGCTTTGCAAAAATCTTTGACTGGGTGCCCACAGGTCAAAGGCATGCAGGTGTTAACCAGAGCTGCTACCTGCTTTGTAACTCGTGGCTGATGTGGGATATATGCTCCATGAGTTATGCTTCATGTATCCAGGAGTAGCAATCAGTCCTCAGGTCACTGCACTCCCCATGGAAAGCAAGCCACAAACCCCTGAAATTGCACACAATATTTCCCTCTTCTCCCTCATCATGTCATGTTGGCATAGGTGCCAGCTTCCCTTCAGCTGGTTTCCAGTTTTCCTGGGTGTTTGTGGGATAGGTGGAGAACAGCACTGCATGCACTGAAAGAGAGATAGATAGACCCAGAGCTCAGCGTTGCAGAGTGTGATGTGCTGCAAGCTCGTGATGCTCTCTTACGTCCCCGTTGGACTACTGATGCAGTAAGCCAGGGCTCTGGCCAGGCTGGCAAGTGACTGTCCCTGGGACATGGGGCCATCTGAGCTGCAGAAGGGAGGACCCCAGCCCCAAATGCAGTCCCAGCCCACTTTTGCCTTCAGGGTCTTGCTGCTGTGTCAGTGACACTTCTTAATCACGAGGTGCATTGAGCAGCCTGATGATGACGGACGTATATGTGACCTACACTTCTCCCTTGGGTTGTTGTCTGTTTGAAACACGTAGAGAGCTGGAGGGCAAAGGGAGCATTACGGTGTGTGTGCAAAGGACAGATAGCCTGCTCCAGCCCAAACGCAGTGACTCGGGCCAGGACAAATCTTATCTTCCTTACAATATTTACTCTGCAACTTGTGAAGCTGAAAAGAGCTTACTTTTGTGGACAGCTAATTTTTAAAACATAATAATGTTGGAAGAGGAGGCGTGTTTGAGAGGTTTTTATTTTATTTTTCTGATATTTACTTCCCCCAAAGCACATGGAGCAGTAAAAAGCAATAGCTATCCTTATTGTGTATCTTTACTCATTAGTATCAGGGCATCTGCAGTGCAAAGAATTGTGACTACTATTTGTTTAACTAAATCATTACAAGCAGCCACTTTCTGGACAATCTGTAACAAAAATATCTGTGTAGTTCTCTTCTTTCTTCCTCCTACCACTGCTACTCCTGGCTTTGCTCCTGGACAACTCTCCTCTTCAATGCAGAAAATGTCCTTTATTACAAGTCAAAAGCAACACATCTCAATAATTAGAAAATGTTTGCTATGGTAATATTTTTTCTTTGTTCCTGCCGAGTTTTGAGTCGATGATGTATATTCTGTGTCTACTACAGCAATGCTCACTTTCAAACTTCCAGCCCAACAAGAAATACCATGAAAGAGTTATATTTCTTTGCCTGTAAATAAATAATTAACACCAGAATGATGGTCCTAAGAGACGAGACTCATCTGACTTTCCTTATTATCATCATCAGAAATTGGAGGCTGCTTGAGAATACAGGCCAATATACTTGTGTGTGCCAAATACCAACAAAATTCTGGAGTTATTTAGGTGTCTCCTTTGATTTCAGGATGTTAGACAACTGATTATTTTTGAAGTAAGCTTAAGCAAGACTTTGGGAATTAAGTTCTTAGTTCTGGGAACTTCATTCTTGCTGAAACTCTGCAGGTGTGGGGCACGGTGATTCTCCTTGGCTCATTTGAAAAGCTCTGCTCATCTTTTGCTGTAGACAGAAGCTGGGAGCTCCAGCCCCAGTCAGTAAAAGATGTGTTGACACGAAGGCTTTAGTTTGCATCAGAAGTGTTTTTTTTTTACAGGGACTCACCTGGTTGTCCCCACTGGGCTTTGTTTCACGCTGTGCAGCAGGTGGCGGAAGCCACAAGACGGATTCATTTTGGAAGAAACCAAACCAGATGATGCAATGCATTTACAAATACAAATGCATTTAATGAACATCAGGTACTAAAGACCTTCGGTTCCCAGGACCAGCCCAGACCTCATCCAGCATAACCCCTCCCCGGCACGCACGTAGGGTGGCCCTCAGGTTCACCAGCACTTCCCTCCGTGACGCCACTGCCTGCTCCGGTAGGCAGAGCCAAACCCATGCCAAGGATAATGCCCTGTGTTAAACTGCTGCCAAAACATTCAGCTCATTGCAAAATACAGTCCATGGCAATTTCGATATGTTGTTGCCAGAGTTACTGGAGGGCTGTGCTACCCATAGCACTTACTCATGGAGACATGCACATGGTGTGCAGGAGAGAAAGGAGGCAACGGGGTAGGGCAAGGATACAGGTTATATTTTCTTATCACGACTGATGGGGGAAGCTGCTCTCTCAGCATCAGCAGGGCGCTGCAAGGCCAGAACCACTGGGCCTGTGCCCTTTGTAACTCTCCAGACTTGTGCTTTTCTGCATTTGTGACAGCATTTCAAAAGAAATCTTGTGCACCCCATATTAACTAAACTGCATTGACCATCTCATACTAATGCATCCTTCAGAGATCTCTACTACCTGTGTAAAAATGATCACCTCCTTGCTGAAATCACTTTAACTGCGCGGGTGTGTGTGTTGGCAGTACTTCTGCACAAGTTTCCATCCTATATAAACAGCATGCCTGGGTTTTTAATCAAACTCTGAAGCTCTAACTCCGATCAACAGTCATGATAGACACCTCTATTTCGCTTCTTTCTCGTGCTATTAGGATGGTATAAATATTTATATTTTCACATAAATGAGAACTGGGGAGCTTTTTAAGTTCAACAACAACTGTATTTGCTCAGGAGTCTGGTATTTCTTCCTTGTTTTCTTTTATAAGTGTTCCTCACATCTGACATTTAACTTAAAAATGTACCGTCCCTGTGGGAGGGAAAGTGGCTTGTGGAGGTAGGCATTGCTTATGCAAATTGATCGGTCCTCTGGGAAAAGGTTTAGTCACTTGTCATTAGTTTCCTTATTACCCACTGTAATGGATGAACAGTCATTGGTTTGAATATACATTTCCAAGTGTAATATTTAATAAAAACTCACCTTTTATACAGCAAAATCATTGGTAAAACACTCAGAGAAAATCTACAGCCTGACAGGAATAATGTGTTAAATTTTTGTTCTCTTACTGTTAGTCACTATTGCGAGACAAAGCCAAATGCGTGTATACAGATAGTGCACAGAATTAATTTCATTGAGAACAAAGAAACACATGGTGGCAGGTTGAGCAATGTTAGGGGTTTTCAGTGCTCTGCTGACTGGGATATTCCATTCCCTGGACTCTCCCACCATTGTTCATTTTATTCCTACAGATTCAATAAGACCTGATCCGGCTCTGTACACACAGTTCATCTACCTCTTACATGGCTTGTTTCTATGGTAATACTAAAACAGGAGATTTCTAATTACTCATGCTTCCTTATTTAGAAAAAACAATGTCAGATGCCATAAGCTGAACCATTTTAACCCACGATACCAGGCAAGTGCATTACTTTGCATCTGGGCACAGCAATGCTTCTTGCTGCGATGGTTACCCAAAGTGACCTCAGCTTTAGAGGAAGACAAAAAATGTTGGGTTTTTTTCCCAGATGAGACGGTTCCTCGCTTTACCCCTTATTTCACTGCTTCCCTTCCTATCAGGGGCGGGAAGAACGGCATGGCTCTCTCCAGCACCTGTTACAGGGAAATGTGTGCAATGTTTTCAAAGAAGAATTACCCTCCAAGTTGCAAAGGAAAACCACTGTAAAGGGAAAGTGTGTTCCACATGAGTTTCAGCTCAGCTTCCTAATTATTCCCTCAGGGAGCAGAATTTATTCCAGTCATAAACAGGGGCCGTGTCAAATTCAGGAAAGCTTGGGGGCCACCTGTAGAGGGTGAGGAGACCTCGTACAATGGCACATTGCCATGAGCAACCGTTTTGTCAGACCTTTGCCGCTTTCCCTGAGGCTATTCAGGAGCGGCGCTTCCCACGGTGCCGTAGGGGTACAGGGACAAGCTTCACACTCGGTTGGGTACTATCCGTCTGCTCTGCTAGGTGCCACAGACAGTGTCTGCTCAGCCATCTGCTTCTGTCCCGCCGACGTCACTACGATCCCACCTCCGCGTAGGTGAAGTTTCCAAGGGAAGGAGATCTTCAGCCTCACTGCTCCTCACTTTCTCAGTGTATTCCCCCGGCTTGTCATCTGGGGGGTCCCAGCAGCTGGGGACTGTCCCCATCCTCAGTGGGGCTAAGGTTTCCTTTCCAGGTAGGTCTCCTTTTGAGTCTTTTCTCAAAAAGGAGCCCTACCTCCTATAACTACCTTCAAAACAACAATCTGTTGCCAGCTCATTTGGACTGCTAGCTAATATTTCTCTGCTGTTGATGGCAAAGATTAAATTAATCTTGAGGGGTTTGTTTCTTTCCCAACTTGTCCATTCCAGAAATCCCCCTGGCATCAGGAAAGCAGCCACCAGCCTCATGGAGAGCTTTCACACTTCACAGATACAGAAAGATTTAACATCACAGTTTCAGCAGAAAAGCAACTGAATTAGCCAGGCTCTCACTGACGAAAACAACTTCTGTCTAGTGAAAGAGAATACCCCCAAATCCTGAAGCTTGAAGGTCAAAGGTGAATCCGAAGATGGACTCGGGCATCCCTTTGGAAATTAAGAATTTAGCATACATTCAAGAAAGCATCCTAGTCAGGAAAACATTTAGATGTGGGCCTCTAATGAGGTGCATACTTAGGAGCTTTCCTGAAAAGGACCTCGGTTAACAGGTACCATTGCATAACCCTTGGTAAAGAACTTGGGTGTAGCATCTGTTTTTTTCAAATGTTGCTGCTTCCCTTTAAATGAATGCATTTCTCACCACTACCTGACTATTTCAGAGTTAAAAAAACTCCCCCTCCCTGCCCCAGGAGAGAACCATTTTAAAAGGCCGTACATAGGTCTAACCTCACAATAGTACCCCTTAAATTAAATGCACTCTTAAAACTCATTCATTGATTCCAGTGATAGGGCCTATCAGGGCCACAGCGAGGTTAGCTAAGAGGGATTGCTCTCCAGGGACGCTGGTAGAGTGGGCAAATATGTAAATACAGCTAAGAACTTAATTTTTAATGCTGGGACTGGGCTGAGGCAATTACCACTTAATGCTGTCCTTCCCTGAGGCAAGCGAGTTTGGTAAAATGAGCAAGGGGAGGACTGTGCCAAAAAGTCTTGCTTTGGCCCAACTAGAAATAATGTATTAGGACAGCACCAGAAGCAAATGATCATATCTTGTATGAGCCAGGAATTGCTCTATTCAAGGCCTGCCTTTGAGCAACAGAACACAGAAGATGATGCCCTTGAGTAAGACTTTTCAGACTTACCCCCCTGACGATTTATATACTTCATTATAAAACATGAAGAATGACAGCTGATTATTATATCACTTCTGTTCCACACACACCATGTAAAATAGGCTGTGTGTATCCAACCGGACAGTTTAATAACCCACTCATGAATTTGGGGTTTGTTTTGTCAAGGCTTCGGCAGGCAAAAGACCTTCTGTAAAAATACCATACATTTCTGTCACATTACTGTGTCGACACAACACAAAGTATAGCTTTCTCAAGCCTCCTTCCCCCCCCCATGCTCTGCTCTGCTCACCACAGCTACTGCAAGAGAGGGGCACTGGTGTACAAAAATGAGACCCTGTGGTCTTCAACATACTGTGCCCTGTGGGACACAGCGGTGTGTAAGGCTGCACACTCGCAGCGTGATGGTGGACGTATGTCAAGCTGGACTTGACAATTTACCTTATTATTGGGTTCCAGAGTGACTTTTGTGGGTGCCGGGCATAGGCACCTCCTGTTGACTGCACAGTGCCTCCTGGGTGGGAAGGGGGCTGGGGTCGGAGCTCTGGGAACACTGGGGGCACTCGGGTTCAAAGGTAAAAAATAAATAAGTATATCAACAAGGCAAGCACAGGAATGAATAATAGTAAGAGATCACGGTTTTCTGAGGATTGCCTCGGATGTTTCTGGATATCAAATTGTAAAGGCTTGACCAAATGCAATATTTTGTGGGAAACGTGTGGTTTGGGACGACAGTTGGTCAGGGAAGGAAAAAAAAAAAAAAAGACTGGAAAGCTTTATTTCAGCTAAGATGGAAGTTTTGTACAAGGGAAAATAACCCCACTTTCTTCCAACAGGTTCTACAAAACAGCAATTTAACCTAATTGTGACATTTAGGAAGCGCTATTACTTATCCGGAGACAAATTTGGGGTTTATATGTTCCGTAAACAAAAGCTGCTGCTATATATTATAATAGGGTCTGTTCATCTGAACTCTTTCCATTTGTTTTAGTGGGAGATGCATTGTGCATTTTTCGCCACTGTAAAAAGAAGTCACTAGTCTGGAATCCCTTCCAGTAGTTAATGAAGTAGCAAATGAAGAAACGAGAAGCATTCGCAAGCGGGAATGCTAAATTTTCTCTTCAGATAGATGCATTTACATGGGCGCTTTAGTGTGCGTCTTTGCTAGGAGAATCAGCCACACATTTGCTTTTTCCTGTGGGTTTGTGTGAGGGGCAAGATCCAAATGTGGACAGAAGAGCGTCTAAATCAGTTATGCGTTAGAGGGACCAATGTCCCTTTTGTTCCTCCTTTCTTTAGCTGCACTCACTGATGAAGATGATGCAGATAATTAATTACAGCTATGAAGAATGAAAGTGAGAGGGCCATATTCCCTCCTCAGCCGTGACCCTGCACCGGATTAACATCAAGGAGGTTGCAGGGTCAAAGGAGTTCAGGGAAAAGCCACTGGTAATAAATTATACTGAGATTATATCCTGTAACCTAACTGCAACTCTTCCATTAGTGATTAAAGATCAAGCATAAAGAGCTCTTAAAAACCAAAAAGTCATCATTTCTCCCTGCAAGGAAAGTGTGACTGATGATGGATGCACTTTCCTAAGGCTCTGCAGGGCAGATTATTTGGCAGCCTTCTCTGTACCAGGGCAGCCCTGTCTGTAGGTCACAGCTGTGTCTGTTGGTGCTTCGCCTACTGTGTTTGAGGGAAGGCTGGGACCCTGGGTGGGGGTGGGGCTGGGTTTTTGTCCTTTCTTTTGTCAGCATGAAATCATCTTCAGGTTTTTCACTTGCTAAACAAGAATCCATAAGTGAGCTGCAGAGCAAGTTTGGTTAAGAAATAACCAGCAAGCATCCAGTTTTAGGGATGAGACATGTTCATTTTGAAACAGTTTTGGTAGGTAAAGCCAGTCTGCCAGCCCACCCCGCTGCCAGCTGCTACCTCCAGCATCATTGGTGGACCATGGCAAGTGAGCTGCACAAACCCAAATATTTTGGTTTAACTAGCCATGATCCAGGCACCCCCATGACACTAGGGAACCTGTGTGACCCCCTCTCCATTGGGGGAAACAAAATCCACTGTGGGGAGACCATAACAGAAAGTGGCTGTTTCTGCAGCAATGGTCCTTATGCTGCTGATGACGTTAGCGGAGTAGGGAAACGGGAAGTGTCTGAGGGAAGGAAACACGTCAGGATGTCTACAGAGAGGACAGCCTTCGCAGTACTATAGATGATCAATACATCTCCAGCCCAGACATTCCATGGATCTCAGCATGAGTGTGTCTGGTTTTAAAAGACCTAATTTCTGGAAATTTGGTACCTGAAGGCTCCGGGAGATGATATCCATCAGATTGGGTTGTTTCAGCTTCAGAAATCATAGCTGGGGTGTGCAGGGCACAGGGTGAGCCATGCTGTGGTGATGGACGTGGGAGCACCTGGCCAGAGCTGAGACCCAACACACCTCTCACCTACAATGCTGGGAGCCTTGAGGGACCCACCAGCAGTGACCTGCAGCTAAATCTCCAGACCACAGGTCTCCTGAGACGGCAGGTCTCCTCATGGCCATTTAGACTGGACATGCTCAAAGATGAGGGGATGGGTTTTTTAGCTTGTCTGTGTCTCTCTGCTCTGCAGCCTCCCTTCTGCACAATGAAGATAACAACTCCTCCACTGCTCAGGCACACACTGATGACAAAATCATCCATCGGCACCTCGAACACTGCTGTGCGGAGTTCCAGAGAACATACAAAAATAGCATAGCTTTTGATCTTCAAATTCTGTTAAATGCAGCCAGTAGATGCAGTAAAATCCTCAAATTGTTCTTCTGGGCACAAAAATAGGTCTCTTGTCACTACAACACAAAGTGACAGGATTAGGACAAAATTTGGGAGTTTTCAGACACTACCAAAAAATCCAGAAAATTCCTTTGGCTTTGAGTGGCAGGTGTTTGAGGGGTTGGCCACTCTGCATTACCTGAGAACACTCATATTTGGGATTTTTTCCCCTTCGAGAGGTGTCTGTGGCCTGTGGAAGGCAGCAGGGCTCAGGGGCGTACTTGACCTCCAGGTCCAGTTTCACGGTTTCACAGTTTTAGCACCATCTCATCGGTGGTGCAGAGCGGTGCCAGTGGCATGGCACTGTCGTGGTTCTTCTACCATGAAACGTCCAGCTGCCATGAGTCCTATTCTGCACCCTGCAGAGCAGGTGGTCCCAGCCTGCTCGGTGGTGGTGAAACCTTCTGTGCCTCATCTTCGGCCCTAACCTGCTCCCAAGGCAGGGGGTGGTCTCTCTTCCTAGCAATGGGAAGTGTTGGAGACCCCATAGGTTTCCCACATCTCTATTTCCAGGATGCCCTTTCCATCAGTTAATTGGGACAGCAGAGCTGCTGTGCTGGGCCTATACAGGGTCCATGCATTCTGAGGGACATGGGATCCCATAACCTATGCAGCAGGAGAGGTCCCATGAATATTGGAGAAGCAGCTGGTTCTCAGACCTGCTCCTTCACACAGAGCTGCTCAGAAGGGAGCAGCACTATTTCCTCTGACATGCATAATGCTTTCCCATGTCTAATATATCAGGGTTACAGCACATTCAAGTTATTTATTTCATAGCTGTAAGGATTTCCCCTCCCCCCCTTTTAATTTTGTCTTCAATTAAGCATGCCCTAACATAACGCCCGGGGGGAAATACGGGGTTGCATTAAAAGGGAGGGAAGGCTCTGCACTGTTTCTTTTTTTCTCCGAGCCCTAGTTGGTGGTTACCATTACAAAAATAGGAAAAAACTTCCTACACAGAGATCACCTCCCCTCAGCATTTACGGCTACATGACACAGAGCTTAAAAGCACGAAACACTAGACTCCACGTGGGCAGGACTTGACTAACAGTCCATCTGCGGAGCAAAGAACTAAAGATAGGGCCTTGACAGCTTCCTCAGCTAGCTCAGTTTTCGAGAGCAGGTGAGATGATTTTGACGCAGGGAGCGATTTTGGAGAACCTGTGGAAATCAGCATCTCCTTCTGCAGGGCGGCATCTCATGCTGTGCCCCGCAGGCGGCTCCTGCAGGGCTGTGGAGCTGTGGTGTGGGGCTTCAGGGGTGAGGCCAGCCAAAAGGGGCGATGCTGGAGCCGCTTCCCAGCTCCAGCACCTTCCCAGCCCTCAGGTGCCTGGGGTCCATTGGCTCGGGGGAAGCCACGGGGGCTGCACACCCATCGGGGGCCTCGCTGTGCCCGGGGCCACCTGTGCTCTCTTAGGAGCTGCCGGGGACTGTGGTGGGGAGGGTGGGAGCGGTGCTTAACTTTATGACAAAGGTGAAGTGAGAAAAGAGAGGAAATGAAAGGGGAAGGGGAAGGGGAAGGGGAAGGGGAAGGGGAAGGGGAAGGGGAAGGGGAAAGGAAAGGAGAAAGGAAAGGAAAAGGAAGGAAAAGAAAAGAAAAGAAAGAAAAGAAAAGAAAAGAAAAGAAAAGGAAAGAAAAGAAAAGGAAAAGAAAAGAAAAGGAAAGAAAAGAAAAGAAAAGAAGAGAAAAGAAAAGAAAGAAAAGAAAAGGAAAGAAAAGAAGAAAGGAAAGAAAAGAAAAGGAAAGAAAAGAAAAGGAAAGAAGAGAAAAGAAAAGAAGAGAAAAGAAAAGGAAAGAAAAGAAAAGAAAGAAAAGAAAAGGAAAGAAAAGAAAAGGAAAGGAAAAGAAAGGAAGAAAAAGAAAAGAAAGAAAAAATAATTTTAAAAAGAAAACGAAACTATAGAAATAAAAAATAAATAAAAATAACATAGTACTGATGATGATGATGACGATGACGATGATAATAATAATAATAATAATAATGCAGCCAGGCGTGGGTAGGTCCACTCGCTGCCGCAGGCGTGGAAGCGCCGCCGGGCGGGATGCTATCGTCGGGGCAGGCCAAGGCCAAGGCCGAGTCCCCTCTCCCGCTGCCGCCGGTGCCGCCCGCCCGCCCGGAGAGGGCTCCCGTGGCGCCTCCCGCGTGGGGCGGAGCGGAGGGGAGCGGGGCGGGCGGAGACAAAGCCGGGCTTGGCTGTCGGCGGGGCGGGCGGGAGAAAGGAATAAGCGGCGGAGCGGAGCGGAGCAGGTGAGGCGAGCAACGGCGGGGGGGGGGGGGCGAGGGGGGGGCCACGCGTGGGTGACCCTTTGCGGGGCGGGGGGCGGCTTTGTCCACCGCCGGGGAACGGGTCGCACCCGCGGGGGGACGGGACGGGGGCAAAAGCCCCCGTCCCGTCCCCCCGCGGGTGCGACCCGTTCCCCCGTGGGCATCTCTGAGAAGGGAAAGGGGGGGACGGTGCTGCCTGATGCAAGCTCTGCTCGTGGGTCCGAAAGTAGTTTGGGGAAGGGAGCGAAGCGGCTCCCACTCACTCTTCGTAAAATAAATAAAAAAAAAACCAACAACCCAACAAAAAGGGAAATTGTAGCGCTGCGACGGTGCCAATGCAATCGCGTGACCCGAAGCGAGGCCGCTACACCCATGGTGATGAAGCCAGGAAAAAAAAAAAAAAAAAAAAAAATCTCAGGGGTGTTCCAAAGGGAGTAGCATCGCCAGAGAGTAATTAGTATCGAGGGGGCTAACGGACACGAGAAGCAGCATGTTTACGACGTGAGCGGTTGAGAACCAGAAGAGCTGTTGGCTGGCTCTGCGGCGCGTTGTGTCGGGAGCCGGAAGGCGCTTACGACCGCACGAATTTAAAATCCTTCGGTACCGCAACCAGTTTTGCGCGTTCGCCACTACCAAGTTGCCAGCGTCCGAAGCAGCTTCTGCTAACGGGGGCTTGTGAGGAGCTTTCGTTGGGTGTGCTTGTGTGGTGGGGAAGCTCTGTGATGAACACATCCCATTCCAGAGAACGCACCGAAAAGCCGGATGAATCAGCACGCTGCATTCCCCGACCGAGCGTGGCAGCTCCTGCGAGGAAGGACGCAGCAGTGCAGGGCCGTGGAGGGGGGGCGGGGGGAAGAATGTTAACACTACCTGAAGCTGCGAACTTCCTATGCAGTTGTGGCACATGTAAGGTTGTTAAAAAAAAAGGAAAAAATACTGCTAGTTTTTCATTTTCAGCAGCTTCTTCTGGTAATTCAAACAACCCTCTGGTGCTTTCTATGGTGAGTGAGTTACAGTCCTCTCTGTACTTTACTTGCTTCCCAAAGGGATATTTGCTTTTTATCTCTTGCCCCAAACTGTGCAAGCAAATGAAATGAAGCTAATAGTATAAGCTCGTAACTTAACACAGCAAGAAATCTGAAGCGGTAAAAAGGGTGAACACTTTTTACGAGAAATACTGTAGCAATTTCGCTATGTTTTAAGAGAAGATAAACACTGAGACAGAGATGACATTTTAGAAGCGGAGTAGCAGAACAGTGTTTCAAACAAAGCATCGCACAGCTTAAAGGTTATTTTGCAAGATGCACTTGCTCTTTTGAAAGATGCTGGCTTCTGAAGCCAAGTGAACTATGTAAAAACTTCTACAGGAGCAGTGTCACAGGGTAAATCTTCTAGCCAGGGTTCAGACTGCTTCAACAAAGTGCCAAGTATTTAGAAGAACCATCTCAAGGGCATCTTGAGGTAGTTGTTATTCAGTGGCTGTATGAGCAACTGTATGTGCTGTCATGTCAGGACAGGCACGTCACGGGCCGAACAATCTCCAAATCCTTGGCGTACACATGCTCACTCCGTCTCTTTCCCTGAGATACAGGGAGTCCTGCTTCAATCCTTGGTTATGTCTTTACTCATATTAACTGGATGTGTGGGGCCAACCAGCGACAAGATACAAAGAGCACAAAATGTCTTTGTCTCACACAGGGGTTGTCTGCAACCACTGCTGAGATTCTATGGCCACTTGTTAGTAAAGCCCTTGCAGTGAAAATCATCCCCAAGGTGGAGGACAGGGGGGTTGTGACCCCTTAACTTGCCTACTGCCATATGCTGTGTGTGCAGCACTTGAGTTGCGGGAAGCTCTGTATCTTCCTAAAACACTCAAGATTTATGGTATGGCTGCTCGGTGAGTGAAGTTTCCATACTGCCCCTAGTAGAGAAAGCTGACTGAGATGATATAGACTGAGACTATTTAAATGCAAGCAAGGACTTCAGAAATGGCTAGCAGTCGATAAATTTGGCTTTTCCTGAGGGCAAGTGCGGTTTCTTTCAGTTTGCCCCAAATTCAGCCTGCAGAACCCATGAGCTGCTTCAGCTTTGTAAGGAGAAAAGGATCAGCGTAGTAAGAGAGGCAGGGAGGCAGGGACGGCAGCACACGGGGAAGTTAATGTCTCGTGGGTTTGGTATCCATGAGACACCTACGCCTGTTGGAGAGGTTTCAGAGACAGGAAAACATGGATATTTTCCTGTGACTTCACCTTGTGGGGTCTGCCATGGCAGGCTGGTGTAACTTAGCCAGTGGCCTTATGGTTGGGTCATTTGGGGCGTCTTCTGCTTATTTAAAACTTTTGGCAATTGGCTGCTTACCAGGTACCTGTTCTTCAAGGTAGTGTAGCTTTTCACCTGAGAAGGCGCGGGGACTCTTGCGCCATCGCTTTTGCTCCTCAGGCAGGAGAAGCTACCTGTCCCCACGGGGACAGCTTCCTTGGAGGGACATGGAGTCTTTCTAAAGCGCATTGGAAATAACCTAGGGATTGATGCTGCTGGCTGGTAGTCTGGGGCTGGAATAGTTATTTCAGCCCTATGATTTCATTTGTAATGGCCCGTTCTAGTTTTAGTTGTCTGATACTCTAAATCCTCTCGTTGACAAGAAAACCCTCAAATCAGGTTTCTTTCAGCTCTTGCAAGTCCAAGCTTTCTCAACTATTTATCGTGGTTTCTTCTGGATAATTTGGCATTTTTCTGTGTTATTTTTTGACCATTCCTCCAAATGCCAGTGAAATATTTGGAGGAGTTAAAAAACAACTGACAGCCCCTCCACCCACCCACCCCACCCCACTCCTAAATGGATAATCACAAGAATTCATCATCAGTTAATCTTTGGAAAAAAACATTTGGGGGCCTTCAAAATGACTAAAACATGTCATTAAAATTCACCTTAAAATAGCTTTTATCCTGGCCCTTCTTCTCTTAAACCTTGCAACACTGAAACCTTAATACAGTCAAATTTTAAAAGAATAGCTTAATTCCAGGGGAGGGAGAAGCATTAGACTGACACAATTAAGTGAGTGGAATGCATTTTTCCCTCAGGCACCTCTGGGGAGTGATACTATATCATGTTAAGAACTGTAAGGTGCTGTCTTGCGCAGAGTTGGGCTGGGCCAGTGTTTGCATGAGACACGGGAGGGAGAGCTGCCGCTGGTGCAGAAAGCCCCAGCAGGGAGCCCATCGATAGCATTGCTCTGAGCCACAAGGTGCTCAAAGACCTATGCTTGCATGATGGCATAGGTGCTGGTGGTGTTGGGTTGGGGTTTAGATGAGATCCTGAGCCTTTCAGCACCTTTATGTATATTATTTATTTATTTTTATCTGTGTATATGTATGTGTGTATGTATATAATGTAAAGTCGGTGTTCTGGCATAGCTCCTTTGAGGATAGTTACAACTGCCCAAGCTGAAGCTGAAGCAGGGCTTGATTTCTCACTGATGAAAAGGTGAGGTGATTTGGGGAAATCCACTCATGGCTTTTGTGTCCATTTTTGTCATGGGGTGGCTGTGGACCCTCCCTGCTGACGGTCTCTATGATGCCCGTCTCTAGGAGAAGTGAACTTAAAGACTGAACTCCAACAGAGCAGTGGGTGCTCTAAGGGCAGCAAGAGAAACTCTGGGGTTTAGTCTGTCTGCAGGGAAGGTGGGTGGGGAAAGAGCCTCAAACAAGCAGTGTGCCCTTGTTGCCAAGAAGGCCAATGGTATCCTGGGGTGCATTAGAAGGAGCATGGCCAGCAGGTCAAGGGAGGTTATCCTCCCCCTCTACTCTGCCCTGCTGAGACCCCACCTGGAGTACTGTGTCCAGTTCTGGGCTCCCCAGTTCAAGAAAGATGAGGAACTCCTAGGGAGAGTTCAGAGGAGAGCAACAAGGATGATGAGGGGACTGGAGTATCTCCACTGTGAGGAAAGGCTGAGGGAGTTGGGCTTGCTTAGCCTGAAGAAGAGAAGACTGAGAGGGGACCTAATCAGCCTGTACAAATATCTCAAGGGTGGATGTCATGAGGATGGAGCCAGACTCTTCTCGGTGGTGCCCAGCGACAGGACAAGGGGCAATGGGCACAAAATAAGAGGTTTCAGTGGAATTTGTGAAAGAACTTCTTTACTTTAAGGGTGACAGAGCACTGGGACAGGCTGCCCAGGGGGGTTGTGGAGTCTCCTTCTCTGGAGATATTCAAAGCCCATCTGGACGATGTCCTGTGCAACCTGTTCTAGGTGAACCTGCTTTCGCAGGGGGTTGGGCTAGATGATCTCCAGAGATCCCTTCCAACCCTTGACATTCTGTCATTCTGTGATTCAAGGTGTTTGAAAAGACACTTCATGGACTGTAAGGAAGAAGTGATGACTCATCTTCTGCATTTGGGAAAGTCAGGTGAGGCAAAAAGGGACTGGCAGCAGGGCTAAAGAGAGAGGAGAGGAGAATCCAAAACCTGAACTGCAGGGAAAGGATCCAGAAAACAAAAATGCTCTAGGAAAGCTGTCCAGACAAGCGTTTATCATATTGTTATCTAAAGATGCAGTTGGATCTCCGAGCAGTTTCAGGTTGCATTTGTCCCCAGTGAGCTGAACTGCGGCCCCAGCATGCAGCCTCAGGACCAGTAGGATTAAGGCACAGGCCTGTTCTGGGAGCACTGCCCAGTGTCGACAGCCAGCGGCAGGGCCGCCCTGCACTATTTTTATTATGGCCATGTCCAAAAAGTGTTTTAAAAAGGCTGAGGGAAAGCAACCCTGCTGTCTGACAGAGTCCCTATAGCAAGAGCAGGGCTTCAGGTGGGCAAAGTATGCTCAAATCTGATCAGCAAGCTGCTGCCCTAGGGAGGGGACAGTGCTCCCCAGTGGTCTGGTAAAGATGCCTGATGGTGGTGAAGAGGAGGAGGAGGGGTAGTAGAGAAGATGAAAACTGGCAAAGTTTGTGGGGAGAACCTTGATGATCCTGGCTGAACGCCTCCTCAGTCGCAGAATCTCCTGTGTCTTGTGCTGAAGAGTTTTGCATTCATCCAGCTTCATTTCACTGAACCTTGAATGACCCCAGATTCCAAAATTTATCCTATTTAAAGTTTAGGAACAGTTCTAATGCTTTACAGAAACCTAATTTTCAACCCGGTCTCTACTGAAATGGCTCACCATATTATTTCTCTTCTATGAAGAAGCCAGTAGCATTTCTTCAGCAAGGCAATTTCAGATTTTGAGTATACCATTTACTGAGATTTACTCTTTTTTCCTGAAGGGATAAAATTAGTAGGGTCCTAACACTGGGTAATCTACCATACACATAAATGACAAGCTTTCAGGTTGATCTAATTACCAATGCCAAACTACATAAAAATAACAAGTTGCCAGAAAATGGAAATCCTGCATAGATTTGACAGGTGAGAAAGGAGGAAGGATGTAACATGCAGGTCTATCAGCTATAAGCTTCAGACCCCTAAGTTGTTCCAGTCTAGCAAATCTTGGCAGAATTGTTGAAGCCAGCAAGGAAAAATCTCTTATTTCACCACGTGGTTTAATCGTCCAACATCTAATGTCAAATGGACAAATACCTTCTCGGGCTACTCGTTCCAGAGGAATTTTATTAAAATAGGCTTTGATCTGGTAACCATTTTATGTCCCAATTTATACTGGCTTGAATATATAGCAGTAACAATCTTTTCAGACAGCTTGAATGACACTGCAAGCAAAGCATGTCCAGTTTTATCAGAGGAAAACAATATTTTTTATTTGGCTTTACAATATTGGGACTAAGTAGAAACACTGTGAGTAAACTCATTCTTGAAGTTTCATTGCAATATGGCACTTGAAACTAACCTTGGCTCTCATGACTCATCTCTGCTGTCATCCCCTGACAAGCTTATGATTCTGAATCCAAGAATATTTGTAAGTCAAAGACCCAGACTAAGAGGCAAAACTGAAGATGAACACCTCTCTTGATTTCCATCAGAGTCTTGAGTTCGTCATGTCTGAGATTAGTTGAGAAAACACTGTCTTGCAGGAGTACCTGCAAATGCAAATATTGTTTGGCAATGTTTTGGTCTTGTGGATTTGGTGGCCAAATAAACACATTTCCAAACACCTGCAAGTATTGTCTGCTTTGCTTTGTAAAATTGGAAATAGCTCATCGGCAGATGGCATGAGCACATCGTTAGTATTAATAAACCTATACACTCAAATGGAGAACAGGTGACTTCTGTTTGTAATTAAGCTAATCGCAGAGGCAGGAGAGAGCTCTTATCTTACCAGGAGTACAGCTGAAACTCAACTACTAGGCTGCACCAACAGAGCAAATACTTGCCTTGGCATTTGATGCTCATACAGCATCGTATGCTTTGGGGTTTCCCTGGCATGGTTAGTGGCCAGGGCAGGATACCCCACTCATGCAGCGCCCTTCTGCTTCAACAGGTTAGTCTGCAGCTCTGCTGTAAAGCTAATTAATTTAGTTTTTGCCAAACACTCAGATATTTAAAACCCGTGACATAAAGTGTGGAACATATACAGACTAAGCCTTACAACTGCTCACTTATTCTTTTCTGCAAACTTTACATCTTTTTTCCTCAGCCACTAGTAATCGCAGTAACTGCTTATAGTCAGTTCTAGTCTACTTCTTTCAACTCCATTAACCCTTTAACTCCCTCATGACCTTTGGTATCAATCATAATCATGAGAAATGTTTACCAAGAAGAGCAGGAAATTTAGAGATACAAGAGACTAGACATTAGCAATTGGTTGTGAAGATCTTTACGCCTCGTTAGCAAGCTGCAGGAAATTTGCTGGGAATATACATTGCTGTAGGGAAAGCAGGGGTTGCAAGGTGCAGCTGAAAAGAGTCTGGGGAATGTCAGAAGAAAACTGCATTTGCTGAAGTTTTGAACAGCAGCTCTAGGTTGGGTGTCTCTTGGAAGGCTTTTGAAGTGCAGATTAAATAATTCCAAATGATGACAAAAAAACTCTGTTAAGAAAACAAAAGCTCTGGGCTTTCAGCCACTTCAGGGCTGTTGGTTTTGTGCCTGCAAAGAACCCTGCACCCGTTCGCTGCTGCCGCTTGGGCTGCTCTTCTGGAGTGACCCTTTCTTTCTCATACAGTCCCTCTTTTTTTTGTCAGTTTGCTTTTTTTCCTTCCTCTGCCTTTGCTCAGGGGACTGGATAGCCTCCTCTTTTACAGAATGGTTTGGGTTGGAAGGGACCTTAGAGGTCACCTCATTCCAGCCTCCCCTGCCCATGGGCAGGGAAAGGCAACCCCGTCCCTGGGTGGGCTCAGACCACCACCCCGTACAGTTAATAGCTGAACGTGCTAACCAGTTGCACTACAGAGATGCCCTTTTAGCTTTCCGGTGTTCCTGCTTGTGGCTGGCTGAGATGCTTTAGCACCGGCTCTTGAAACCCCTCTTCTAACCAGGTGGAGCCTCAGTTGCTGTGTGATAACTAACTCTTGTTTTCCAGTCTGATCGTGTGTTCAGGAGGCAAGGCAAGGCATCGGGAAAGGGGTACAGCAGAGACTTTCAGGTTAGCCTTGCCCCAGCCATGCAGCAGAGCCAGAAAATGCTGTGCCTTCCTGAGAGGAGCGAGAAGCGGTTATTGTGTTCTGGGGTTGAACGCGCTGCTATCAAACCAAGAGCTTTTGATCCAGGTGGCTGTGAGGAGGGAAGGGGCTGTGGAACAAAACGGGACTAAAACTCAGTCTGAATTTTCCCCTGGACCTGAAGTATCAGCACTCAGGCTGATTCTGGACTTTAAACATTGATGCCTTGCTAAGTGTGAGCAGGTTTTGAGACGCTCTTGCAGCCGTACTTGCTCAGGAAGGCAAACGTGGTTTTAAGGCTTCCCTTTGCATGGTAGCAGCTGGCAAAAGCAAGGTGACATCAGTAGAGATGGGTATGACTGAAGTGCCTTCTCAGCAAGAAGTAACCTCCTCGCCCCTTGCTTGCAGCTCTGCACTCTCATCTCCTAGTTTTGGCTGCTAAAATACGATCTGGTCAACTAAGCTTCAGCAATTTATAATGGCAAAAAGTGTGATTGCACTTACAGCTGCCTAATGCTGTGTTTGCCAGTAGGACAGCAATAAAGGAGTCCTGGCAGGCAGTGCAGGTGTGCCCTTATAGTTGTAAGAGGTGTTGGTGGTGTTCAGAAAATACAATATATTTTTTTTTTTCCACGTGTGGGGTTTATTAGGAGTGAATCCCAGGCACTGAGCATTTTCTCTCCTGATTTTATTTGCTACAGATGCTGCTACAGATGAGACCACACTCAGTTTTACCATTTCATGTTTTAGTATTGGGGTATAGTTACTACCAGCTAAAACACCAGATCCTTTAAAAGTTAAAGCATCATCTCTGGTATCTTCCCACTCCTGTATTTCTAAAAAGAGCATGGTTTCTAGCCCCAGCCTAGGAAGCCCATTAGTACGGAGTTGGCTACACGGAGCACGACATGCTAGTGCTCGTATCCTAATTTCTGGTCTTGCCCATCTCCTGTGATATTCCTCCTCCTTCCACCCACACCTGTGGATCCCCCTCTATGCCTGGGGAACATAATTTCAAAAGAAGTGAGAACTCAACCAAGGATGTCAGAGCTGACCTGTTTTGGCCGTCACCGCTGAAGCAGATAGAGAGGAAGCCTGCCCATGGTGCACACCTCTGCTAGAGGTCCTCACAGTGGTAGGAAAGAAAATGAGCTTGTCTCTATTTCTCCCAGCTCTGCATTTAAATAGAACTGCTTTCTATACTCTCACGGGCTATGTTTAATTTGTGAACTTGCCAAGATGTTCTCTTTTTTCCTCAGAATCATCGGACTCTCTTTAAAGGGTGAAATGGTTTTATTGCCCTTGGAGAATGCTGCAGAATTTTTGCATTCACATATGGTAGAGCATGAGATTATAGACTTTCAGTCACAGAAAGGGACATGGGGATCTGTCCTTTAAATACGGATTTAAAATTAAAAGACCCTTTACCTTGCCTGTAGAAGTAGAGAAGCAATGAAAAGTGAGTTCTGTAGTTTATTGAGCAAAATTTCTAGTTGCACTGAAGGCAGCTTTTTTCCTCCATCTGACACTCTGGGGGGTGGGGGAAGAGGAGCCCAGGCAGTATTAAGCTTATGTTCTGATTTTATAGTAAAAGTTCCACAAGGCTACATATATTTTAAAGACCAGTTAGCATTTTCAGACAGAAATGGCCTGGTACTGTGCAAAGGGGTGAATGTTCTTCTTGTAATACTTCTTAAAGTTAAGATCTGGCCCAAATTGCTACTTCTGAAGAAAATCCCTCAACTCTTCATGTGCAGGTGGAACAATCACTTCAGCTTAAATACAGGAAATGTTGGGCATAATAGCCCTTACTTGCACAGATCTTGTTAACAAGAACATAATTTCCTAATCACTCCCTTGAAAGCAAACCCAGATGATAGAAGCATAGTTGAGCTCCTGCCAAACACCTCAAGAACTCCCATTTCACACCCAAGCTCCTGCAGGAGTGCCAGGATAACCTCAGCTATTCAGTGGGGAAAAAAAAAAAAACAAAACCAATAAACCCTTAAGCACCATGCTGATGGTTCCTTATACTTGTGTTCTTAAATGCAGAAACTATCAGTCGGGATAGTACAGAAACTTGAGTAAGAAACAAGAGTTCCGACATCTAGATGCGTTTGTATTACACACCAAGGCAATATTTAACTCTGCGGGCAATATTGCCTTAGTGGCAACATCCTAGCCCATCTCCCCATCCTCTTGAATTAGGCCTTGAGAAAAAAGAAAGTTGACCTTTTTTTCTTTAAGATGTAGAATAGTTAGAGGACAAAAGAACAGATTCTAGTTTGCGGTGGTGGTGGTCCCTCCACAGTGAGGGCATGTGTCTGATTTAATGAGGCACACAAAGGGCTTTGATCTTGCATCACCTTCATGATGTAAGTGATGAAAACAGGAGCCTTTGCTGGTGGTAGAGGCTCATCAAGAGGTGACACAAGTGGCAATTGCTGCAAGTCCATAGATGTGGTGGGTTTCAATATAATGTATCTCTAATAAAAATAAATGCTAAAAGCTGTGAGACTTCCCTCAGCTTGTTACAGCAGTGCTTTTAAAAAGCAAACAACCGAGCAAACTCACCCACTAGATGTCTGTAGACCATGTTGCTGGAACCGCAAATACTAGAGACAACTTTAATTTTATTTATCTGTATTTTTTCCATTAACTTGTGAAACTATTAACTAGTTATCTACTTTTTTTTTTTTAAACAGAGCATATGAGAAGTTGACAAAATTATCATCTTGCTCCAGAGAAGTTTTTTATAGGCTCGCTGGGTTTCTAAATGGGATGAAGGGTGGAGCTAGTCATTTAGCCACACCCATAGTGAGGTTTATAAAAGGAAGTTTTCTAGGGCAAGTTCTTTTCTACCAGCCTATGACAACTGGCAGTTTTATTTAATAGGGGTTTAGCTTTAAAAAAAAAAAAAAAATTCTAACATGTCAAGGCCTCGTAAAGGTCCCCATAGTGGGGATGCTCCTCTAAATGAATCTTTGAAACAGCAAGGTAAGGTAAGTCATAGGGTCTGCTTTACTACTTCATTTTTACACAAAGTATTTCTGTGGCAGAGGGCTGAGTAGTACTGTAAATCCAAAGGTCTGTATTTTCTGTGCCGTGTGTAATTGGAGTTTTGTTCTGTGTAGTTTTGTGTTCTGTAATGCTAACTCAAATGGAGAAAAAACAACCTTAAAAAAGCATCCCCAAACTTGTTAGAGTTTGGAGAGGTTGCTAGTTGTCGTAGGGTGGTCAGGCTTTCAAGGCTGTTGACTCTGAGGGCTAATTTGCACCACCTGTCCACAGCACCGAGGTTAATGTGGTGGTTGCAATTGTGCTGCTCTTCGTAAGTCGCACCAATATTAATTTCTCAAGCATACAGGTGAAAGATATGCTATGCTTTATTGCACAATTACTGTGCCTTAGTCATGACTTTTTGATACGCCCAGGAATCCTGCCATAATTTGGGGGTTTTACAGTATCACAGTTTCCTTACGTGTACATGTAAATAATTGCTCATAAGTCACTCTGTTCAGCAGAGGTCTCGTGAGTTACTGTGGGTGTCCCTTGATGAGGTTAGGTGCTATAAAGGTTTGTTTGCTGTTGAACACGGGTGTTTGTCTTGGTACAATAATTCTGTAGACAGGTCTGTATTGGTTTACAAGATGGCTGGGTGTAATCTTTCATAATTATCAACTGAAGTCAAATGCATCATATCAAAAAGTGATCACACCAATTGTAGCACGGATGGGTCAAGAATGCCGGTCAGCATAAAAAATACCTACCTCATTATGCTGATTACCTAGCTCTGGGCTTATTGCTGGTGTGATGGTAAAGCCGAATTGTAAGGAATTGGAGAGAGGAGAATGAACCTTGAAAATGCTTTTTAGGAGCTCCTTTCAGGCCTCTGGAAAAATGGAAGAAAGTCCAGACTTCTTTGAAAACTTAATAAGTAACAAGAGACAAGTGTCTTAAAAGTTAACTTTTTTCTCCAGTTACTTTATCTGTACATAACTAGATCAGAATAATAAGTTTTGTCTTGTGAGCCTTCAGTTTAGAAGGAGTAGAAGTCACTAGAACTTTTGTATTCATTGCGCCCAAAACATGGGAAGTATTTGAGGGTCACTAGTCCACTAGTTGTTCTCCAGAGTATGCTAGTGTAACAGCTACAGAAACAACCGAAGTCATGGTTGCCACAAAACCAGCGGTGTTGATGGGTTCTCTTTTTCAGGCTGTAAGCAAAACTGTGAATTAATGTAGCTGGCGAAAAGCTGACTGATGGCCTCTTGGGCAAAACGGTATGATCTCGGTTGGAGAGCCTGTCAGAGCATTTTGACTTTGTGTGATTAGTAGACATGAGAAAATAAATGCATCTTGCGTTTGAATAGACACATTTTCCACCTTGATAATGCTGTGGTTTTTCTTTGGAGCTTTTCCTGTCACTATGAAACTTGTAGGATGCTTAACTTGAACAGCGTGGTCATTTCTGCTTTTTACCATGTGTTTTTACTGATATGTAACAAAGTGTGGCTGTGCTGGATTGTGGTGAGAGGAGTCTTGTTTGACAGTGGAGCCGCCTCCCGCAAGGGAGTCCCCTTGGCTTTATCCGCTACCATTCTTCCGGGAGGTTGACATGTTGCAGTGAGATTGTTCATAGGTATTTTTAAGTGCATTGCATTTATTTTAAGTGCCTGATGTAGACCAAACTGTTAAAAACTATTTGCTGTTATCTGTTGTTGTATTAGTACAGTGAATGGGAGAGATGAAGGGAAAATACTGACAGTTCTGGCAGAGAAACTTAGTTGTGTCTGCTCTTGGGTGCTCTTGGATGGGTTTTCTGAATCAGGGAGAAAGGTTGAGCTTTTTCAAGTGGGTAATGTAGAGTTACCTCCTCCTCGACATTCCTGCGTAGCTCAACATGTTTGTAAACTTGGTCACTCGTCTAAGTAGGGATTAAAGTGACTTCTGTCATCTTGTGACTTGAAAAGCAATATTTATGGAATAAATACTTATCTGGGGTAATTCTGACACTAACCTGCTATTCAACACAAACGAGTCAAGGGACACTGACTGTCCCATGGCCGATTAGTTATTATATTTGCTAATTTTAGATAAATTTTCAAAATGCTACGCTTGAGTAGCCAAACTACGAGCCTTAGGGTGCTATTTTCCTCTCCTGATTTGATTTTTGGAGCCACAAATGTACTAAATGCAGGAAGTCCACAAAGATGACTTCTTGGTCGTGAGCTGAGTAATTAAGAGGCAGATGGCCCATGACAATCTCTTAGTAACTTATTTCTTTGAGGTGGTGTATGGAGGCTGGCAATGACAGCTGGATTACTCTGACGTCGTGTTCTGTTAGTCCCTTCACATTTCAATACTTTTGCTTTCAGAAGATTCAAGCACAAAACTTCAGTGTATTTGGGTGGATTCTAAAATTAAGTCTTGCTCTGGATTCTCCCTCCTTAATTCAAGAATGGCAACACAAGTGTGTTCAGAGCCGAGCTGGGGGAGGGATGTGGGGCAGCTCGTAGGTTTGGCTGGGGTGGGTGCAGGGGCGATCGCAGAGAAGGGGCTGGCCTTGGTGGCCTGAGATGGTCCAAGGGCAGGAGGGAGGTTCCCAGGGGGGTGGGGAGGGCAGAGTGGAAGGCGAGAGACCCCAGCACAGTGGCAGCTTCTGAGCCTTGGCCCAGCCTTTAAACCTTGCTGGCCCTGCACAGTCTTCAGTGTCTCTCATTGTTTCCCATCATCTCTTCCGCTGCTATCAAGAAAGTGAGTTTTCTGACTCCTGGATGAGGACAGAAATGCATTATTCTCAACATTCCTGGGTCAGCCAAAGTCAGTCATACCTGTACTGCTGAGAGGACCCAAGCTGACCCCACTTAGCTGGGTGCCTTACTGCTTTATGAATCAGCACACCACTATGGATTCTCCTGTTCAGCTGTCGTTTATTTAGGTTGTGGAATCCTGAAATCAGAAGGGTTTTACAGACCCTAAAATCACTGCAGTTTCTTTAATGTGACTGAATTTCCTTAAATATTTTTTTTTCTCAGGGCAGTGCTGTCAGAGGAAAGACTCAGCTGGCTTTTGCTGCCCTAGTTTAGTTCAAGTCAAACCAAGTTGCTGAATTTAAACAATAAGTCTTGCAGACTTGAGTTTTTTCAGTTTTTGTTCACCCGACAATGATGCACATAGGCAACAATTTCCATCACAAGGAAGAAGCCTGAAGTTCAGCTCCTTTGTGCAAGCTGGAAGGGGAGTCGCAAAGGATGCGGTATACAATGAAAATTCTCCTTAGATAACTGATATCTAAATAACAAACTCAGAAAGAAATGTAACTGCCAGTCAGATGTCACTTGGCCTGAGACAACATTTTTGAGGTCTATTTGCAAGATGCTTGAAGGCCACGTCAGATAAAGGATGTGATTAGCATCCTGCGTACGACTTTAGGATGGTGTATCATTGCTGCTGCAGCAATAATCCTTCATGGGGATGCAGGGACTACAGGCGAGATGTGATCATGTTAGAAAACCAGATAGAGAAATCCTACGATGGGCTTTTCAAATGACAGGGAACTTATTATGTAGCTGTGGAAAGGACCAACAAGAAACGTTTGTCTGACCGATGGCAGCGATATCTCTTGCCTTCCTCTGAAAGGAACACGTAGCTACTGGTACAGTTCTGTCCATTAAAACAATGTGGCACAGAGGAGTTGATGCTGCTTTGTTACAGCATTCACTGTGTGCGCTACTGCAAGAAATTCCAAGTGCTGCCTTCTGCTCTTTGACCCTGAAGATCTTATTCCAGGTTTTACTGAATTCAGTGATACGCAGTGAGACATAAATAAAATGTGTATGTTATGCAGTGGCATAAATGCATCCATTTAAACCCACTAAGATCGGTGGTACAGGGCCCCCTAATTATTTTCTGTATACGTCCTGCTGTGCGCTATGGTGTCTGTATTTTTTTCATGATGACCTGTTTACATTTGATAACTAGAACTTGAAATTGCAGGAAAAGGTTTGCTAAGAGTGGCATCTGAAGTGGAAATGAGTGGTATCTCTGCCTTTCTCATAGCCCTAAGTGTACAGGCTGGTCCTGGAAGGTGCTGGCAAGCCTGCTCAGAGGCAATCAGTGGGAGCTGGGTATCAGCCTGTGTGCTTGCGGGGCGCTGCAGCGGGGCCTGGAGCTGCCCTGAGCTTCCCGGGGGAGCCACCCACTCTTCTCTATTGTGTGAGCGTAAGTGAGGTGTTAGAGGCTTCCAGCCCACAAAGCTGATTTTATTAGAACATAAAAATACGTGTTAGAAGAAAAAGCACTTACCAACGGGAGAGAGATTAAAGCTCTTTAATCTTCCACGCCCGATGTATCCTGTGCAGTGGGGTCCTTCTCCCCTATCTTTTTTAGTTCTCTAATTTTTTGGCTTCTGAAGTTGAAGAAATTCTGTGCTGTCCCCAGGAGAGTTTATTTTCACTTCTTGCTGGGCTTACCTTTTGGTTCGAGTGTCTGGCACGAGCCCAGTACTTTGCTTGGGCATCTCCTGTTGTCCACTTGTGCGTCACGTGGACCACAGAGGGTTTCACTCCCAGCTCGCAAGCGAAGCCCCACAACAGTCAAATAAACGGCTCTCTGTGTGTCTGTAAACATAAAAACTCTCTTTGAGTTGGATTCTCTCGCCGTACTACCGGATGCCTTTCCATTGGTATCAAGCAGAGACAGGCCCACCTCTTCTGGGATGTGGACTGCTAAAACATGTGGCTTTATTCCAAATTAACAAATTGACTGTAAAGGAAGCAGCAGCTTGTGTTCTTAAATTTATTGAGTTCTTAGTGTCAGAAAACTGTTACGCTGGCTTGCACGTCCTGTTTTCCTGCATGGAATACTAGGGGAAAGAACACAGCACTTCAAACAAGACAAGGTTGTGAGTATCCCTACTATGGAAAGCAAGAGTATTTCTGGGATTAAAAATAGTGCACTTCCCAGTGTAACATTGTGTCACTTAGTTAAAGCTGAGACAGCTTCAGTTCTATCGTTCTTTACATACCTTGTACATCAAAATATATTATCTCGATCATTTTCGTATTCTGGAAATTAGACTTCAACGTCAATTTGTCATCAAAAAGGAGTAGGAAAGCTGAATCCTGACAGTCTTCGGGATACAGCAGCTTCTCAAAACCGACACATTACAGTGAGGGAGAACAGAATAACGCTGAGGTAAAATGATGTGCTTGTACTCTTGACAGGCAAAAGGCATTTAGTTTGATAAGGTGCCAAACAGTGTCATTTGAGAGTGTTGCAAAGACTTCCAGCTGTCTTGTGTGTGCTAACCAAATATCTGGGTGAATTAGAATTTGTCCCGGTGAATATTTCACCAGAAGTGACCTTGCCTGATCTGGGTAATTCAATTTCAAGGCTTGTTGCAATCTCCTGGTCATTTTTGACCAAGACTGCATTTCTCTGAGCATCCTACCCAATGCTGAAATGAAGGACTGTGTTTGCAGAAGTGTAGCAGGTCTTTTCCCTTGGCTCCTTCACAGCTTGCTGTGGGAGATGCTGCCCTGTTCTGTTGACTCATGTGGAAGGTGTGGTGTGTTTTGACCAGGAATGGAAGAGCGTAAGAGTCGCAGCAGAGTCTGAGAGAGGCCCTGCAGGGAAATCAATCTCATGGGAAAGCGTAGGTTGAATCTTGCATTTTTGCTACGTGAGTTAACAAGCGAGCTGACTACCAAAAAGGGAGAAAAATTGGACTTGCACCACAAGCACACATAAACTGCTCGCTGGATTGTGAGAGAGAGACCTGCTTTCAGCTGATGTGGGATGCTCCAGCTGTGGACGCTATCTGGCTGCTCACTCGTTCCACAAGTTACTACCTTGATTCACCTTGGGCATGTTCAGTTCAGTAATATCTTGTTACAGGGACTTCCAATAGCTGACTAATCTTGCTGAAAAGGGAAGGGCTTTGTTAAATGAGTGCATGCTTGGAAAATAAGGATTTCATTTGCAGGAGTTTTATGTAGAGCCCTGCAATGCATGTTCACCTTTTGCACGTGTATTTTATATCTAGCACTCTTTATTAAAGCAGTTGTGCATGAAAATATCTGATCGTTGCCATCTTGGGAGTCCTGGATGCAAAGAGAATTAAGTGAGTTTACGCAAGACAGGAGGTGGCCAAGCACTCTTGCTGGCTCAGCTGAAGGGCACTGGTCACTCCAGAGAAAAACAGCTACTGGGAGGCTGCCACTACAGAAAGTGCCACAGCTTGAAGGAAGCTTATCTGGCAACATTAACAGGGGCAGATTGCACATGCCTGAGAAGAAACAGTAAGACTGGTTCTTCTGCACAGGGTTGGCTGTACTGGCAGGTTTATGAACAAGGGAAACAAAACCAAAAAACAAACACCAAAACTGCCAGAGTTTTGCTTCCCAATCTAAGCTAACAGGCTTTGTCTTCTAGATGTGAAAAATTGGCCACTATAGATGTTTAGTCAACTATAAGGGAAACGGTGTGCATGTAAATCAATCTAAAGTATCCATTTCTCCAGTTAAGCGGTGACTTTTCTTGCTTAGTTTGGACAGCAAACAGAAAACATAAGTGTGTGGGAAAGGCAGTGAGAGAAGTATCTACACTTAAATTGTGTATACTGCTGAAATTAGTTTAGTGCTCCTCCAGATCAGTACTTACAGGCAGTTTGCTGAAGGAAAACCTTCCCAGAGCAGAATGTTGGGGAAGCTTAAATTCAATCTGATACTGTAGAATATCTTGGAAACTTCCCAGTTAGCTTTTTTGTTCTAATGAGCAGAAGCAATGCATGTGCCTTCAAGTTAATGGACTGGTCCACTGTGCTCTGTGGTTCTTGTCTGCAAAAGAACGTAAAGAAACAATAATTCCTGCGAGCTTTGCACTGCAGCCTCTTGGGGGAAATACTGCAGCCCAGAAACTTCTGATTTGGTAGACTTCAAGTACAAACTCTCCTTTCAGAACAACGCAAGTTAACTTGAGGGGTTGAAGTCTGACAGCCAACCTTTAGAGCCCCCTCCTATATGACTTGCTTTAATCGTGTAGCAGCGTGGAGTACCTAAATGAGATAACAAGCTGTCACTCTTTATCTCGCAGACTGGAATGTTTTCCTTCAAATTGAAGTTCACAAGCTGTGATCAGGCAGCAATGTTATTGCAACTGGAGGAGTGAAAGGTATTTATGCAGCTTTCAGATACAGGCCTGCCCTGGAGAACCCCTCAATGACACTCTTCGTTTCTCTAGTAGAGAGACCCATTTCTAGTTTCCAGCTCTATAAACACACAAGATCCAAAAAGCTCAGTTGGTTCTGTGCTCCTTTTGTCAAACATACAGGGTTTGCAATTTTAGCTCTGATTACTTGTGTGGGGTCATTACCACAATGCAAGTGTCCTCAAGCTCCAGTGCATTGTAGCTTTCTCATTCTGCAGGCAGGATGCAAGGTTGCCCCTGATTTCCAATAGAACTTTCACAAGCGCAGGTTTCTCACCCTCACTGAGAATATAGGTAGCTATTATATCTGTCAGTGAGGTTCTGCTTCTCTTGGTGATCAGACCTACTGCCACCTGGGTCAGGTAAGGAAATCAGCACTCGCTGTTTTGAAACATGAATAAATGCCAAAGAGCGTTTCTCTGCCTCCTCCCCCAAGGGATCCAATCCTATCAGCGTACCCAGGTCATGTTACCTGTGCCAAACACAGCAATCACTGGCTGCTCCCAGTCAAAATATGTGCAGAAGAGCGTGAAGTGATGGTGTGCCATTCCTCCACCTTGTAGATGAGGGTAGCTGAAGGACTGACTCAAAACCTGAGGAACTAAAGGGGATCTGCCCCTCAGGAGCTTGGAGAAGGCTTAGAACATGCTCCTCCAGAGCGTTTCATGACCCCCTGGCTGTGATTATGTCATTGGGACCACCACTTTTCTCCCCTGATTAAGTAATGTAAAAGATTAATGTAGTCCTTTCAGCAGAGATTGGCACTCAGGGATGATTGTTGCACTGTGGATCTATGGAAAAGAACTCTTACATGCCACCTAGGAAAACTAGATGGCTGGGATTGATTAGGTGAAAATGAGAGAGGAAAACACTCAAACTTTTTTGGCTTTTGGTTTATGACTCAGAGGACAATGTGGTCATCTGTGCAGTACAAATGAGCTGATGCTACACCTGTCAATGTACCTTCAGCTGTCATGGGAGCACCTTATCTAATCAGAGGTTTACAGGACGATTCCACAAACTACAGCCTTACAGCCTTCATAGGTTTGTACATCTGTAATTGACTGCAAGTAATCCATTCTGCTCACACAAGAGAGGAGTCCAAGAACTCTGCATCTGCTTCACCAGTGCTGTAAAGAGCAGAACTTTGTTTTTTGGATGTGTATATTGGATATTATTTATTATCAATATATTTATGTATTATATATTTTGATTCTGAAGGACTGAAATAAAAATCAAGATACTAGACTTCAGCTGTTTTTACCCTTGCCACAGATACTGGAATCTATCTTTATATCCTTGAATTAATCCCATTTTCCTGTTCAGGAACTTGAGGCAGAGAAAGACATGCCAGAACTGTTAAAAGGACTGAGATGGCAGCCCAATACCCAAACTAGGGTGCTCTTGCCTGGGTAAGGCAAACAGGCAATGAGCAGCCTGCAGTTATGATACTTTTACACAGAACCATTGGATGATACAGGTTGACAGAGATCATCTTGTCTGACCCCTGTTCAAAGCCATCCCAAACAGATCACGTTGGTCAGGAATTCGTTGAGCTCTAATGTCTCAAAGACATTCAGACTTCCCAGCCTCACTGGACCCAATGTTCAACCACCCTTGTGACGAAAACACTTTTCCTAACATGTAATCAGGATTTGCCCTGTTGAAACTTGCCTGTTGCCAGCTGCGATGTCAATGTGTGCCTTTGAGAAGATCCTGGCTCCATCTTCTCTACACCCTCCCCTTAGGTAGCTGTGGGCTGCAATGATACATCCACACACACCCTAAGCCTTCTCTTCTTCAGGCTGGACAAACCCAACTCTTTCAGCCTCTCCTGCATCATCTGTTCCAGCTCCTTAATCATCTTGGTATAGTAGACTGGGCTCCAGTATGTCAATCACTGGTTTGCAGCTCCGCTGAATAGAGGGGAATAATTACTGCCCTGGATCTGCAAACCCAGCCCAGTGTAGGGTTGTCCTTCTCTACTTCAAGGGCACACTGAGTCTTTTCCAACTTGTTGTCCGCCAAGACCCCCAGGTCTTTTTTCTCTGAAGTTGGTCCTCCTGCTAGCTGGCACCCAGCAAGGTCATTCCTTCCCAGAGGTAAGAATTTGCATGTTTGCTCTCCAGGCCCGTCCTTGCCTCTTTCCTGGTCTGGAATAGGCATAGGTAGTGAATGTTGCACTGGTTTAGAGATCATTTTTGCGTTTTAAAGAAAGCTACTGAATTCTGTAACTTGGTGAAGATCCCCAGTCGGTAAGCTAGGCAACTTGCAGGCATGGCCATGTGTTCCAGCAGAGCAGTGTGTTAGAGCAGAGGCCTGAGAGGAGCATTTGTCCCCCTCTGTGGCCACCTGATTTTTGCTGAATATTCTCTGATATGCTTAATTTTCTTCTGTAAAGAGAGATCTGAAAAACTAATCCCACAGTAGAGGGGGCTTCAGCCCATCTAATCTCAGGCACCCTAACTGAGCTACCTGCATTTTTCTCAGGCATATCTAGAAGCTGTAAGGGTTACAGTGAAGGGTGCCATTTAAATTTATGTTACTTCTTGAGTTCAAACATCTGTCTTTCAAAGCTCTTAGGCCAACTCATTCTTCTAAATATTTTGCTGGTCCCAAAGCTGGTACGTTTTAGATCCCTGAAGCAGTTCTGAGAGCCCTGCAGTTGCTGTAGCTGCCTGCGTAAAATTTCTATGGAAGTTATCTTTGGGATCTTGCTACCATGCTTGTTCAGCAGACTTGTTTTCAAAGAATGTCAACCTGGGCAATTCAACGTATTATTATGCCATCAGGACTCCTCGTGTTAAATTTCAGGTTTTGCTGTCTTAAAAGAACTTCAGAAAATATGTCTCAGGTCAAAACACAGGCACAGGTTTTTGGCTTTTGTCATCTGAATGTATACCTTAATGCTTTTTCCTTGAATCGTCTTTGTAATTATGAGTTGTTGATTAGCCTATAAAAATTCAGCCACAAAATGAAGCCTAAAGCTGGGCATGGGAAATGATAAACGTGCTGGAAACTTGTGGTGGGTTGACCTGGACAGCAGCAGTTGCTGCTAGCTGGCCTCCGTGTGTCTTTTACTCCTTTCATATTGAAGAGGGAAAAGCTGATATGTGTTCTCCCATAGCTCTGCATACCTACCAGTCTCCAGGCCATATCTGAAGAGGAGTTCAGGTCTGCTTTTAAAGCTTAATATTCCAGCCCACACAGCGGAGTTGTTCCCTGTCCTTGTTTCTGGTCAGCGATACCAGCCAGTGAGTTCCTGCCTTCCCAGTTGTGCCAACCCAGCTGCTGGCAGGGCCATGCTGTGTACTGAAATGGAGAACTGCCCCAGATTTATTTTTTTAAATCTGAAAAACAAAGGTAACTTTGAAATTAAATTCCTTTCTGCGTCTGCTTCAGAGTGAATTGCATTCAGAGTTGTTCCAGAAGAACTGAGGGGCAGCCCAGAGACAAAAATAAGGAGCAAAAAGTTAAGGCTAGAATGCCTTAAGGCAATATTATTGCCAAATTCTTCATAATGTGAAACCTTAGTCAGTGCTGGCTTTTCTTGCTTCGCTATTAAACATATGCATCACCGCAGCATAATTTTGTTTATAGAGAGGAAACTATTAAAAAGAAATGTGTTCAGTGATTCTAGTGTATGAAATAAAGCAGACACCTGATCAACTCTAGTTATTCTTAAACCAGGTGCGTTCTGTAAGACGGTATAATGCCTATGAGAAAAACACATCAAAATGCATAATGCATTAATACGTACAGAAGCGCATCACTAGTAAACTGCAGTCACATGTGCAAACCACAGACAGGAGCCAAACAAAATTGGTGATTATCTTAGATGTAGGAGCCAACAAATGTAGGCACTGACATTACAAGTAGAACAGATTTTTAGTTAGTGCGATAGAAGTTGAAATGTGGACATCAGTGATTCCGCACTAAAGTTCAAACAAAAGGATGCCTCAAGTAACTGAAGGAAGATTGTTTTCTCAAAAAGGAGCAAAGCGAGAAACTTTTTTTTGGTTGAAATGGAGCTAAGTGTAATGTGGCAGCCTGCTGCTAAATACGGAGAATGATAAATGCACGTTCTTGTCTGTTAATCCTATTAGGTCTGCCACCTACAGCTTGATATACTGGCTTGGCACTGCTTGTTATGCCAAAAAAAAATATTTGCCAAATCTATCACACTAACTAACTAAAATAACATGAGCTGAGTTTTGTTGCACCCTTTTCAAGTTGGAAGGTAATTACTTGCATCTCAAAGGCACTGGGCAGGAAGGCAGGGAAGGTGTTCATGAACAGGAGGAGGGCAGGTAAGCTGCTGCAGAAGAGCAGGTGTGACACTGCAGTCGGCTGGAGCTTTGAACCCGGTGTTGTCTCCAAGGCACTTGCATCTTGGAAACTCCAGTTTACAAAAGGCTGAGGAGGTGTGGGAAGGGACAACAGCAATGACAGAAGTTGTTTACAGCTCTATGGGGAGAAAAAAAAATCTAGTGGCTTCCCAAGCAGGGTTAGAAGAAGTCTTCCTGAGAAAGGATGCATGTTCTTTCCTACTAAGTTGTTAAGTAGGACGTGCTTGGATTTACTTTATATGTAAATGACGAAAAAGATTGGTTGCTTTGTAAATGAGAGGGAGGGAACAGAGTTTTATAAGAAGTCTCTAGGACTTTTTTCATGCCAATAGATGACTTGAAAACAGAGCACTGGCAGAGAAGCAGAACCACTGGGACAAAGCCGTGTTTGAAATGGCAAGAGCAAAGGAGGCGGGAAGCTCTGTCGTGTGCTCGGTAGCAGCACCTCGGGTCTTCTGGGACTGCCTTCCTTGTGAAGCGCTCTGGGTCAAAGTAGGGAATTTCTCACGGGTTTGGAGTTGGAGATAGTACTGAACTCAGCTCTGTTATTTGATTTCTTTGCTTTGAATCTGTGTCTTTGCGCCTTCCATATACTGCTGTGGAGCCCAGCCCTGAGTGGGTGCAGAGGACTTACCCAGGAGCAAGTGAGACAGCACAGGGTTGGGCTGTTTGTTAACAGTAAGTTGAGAAATCTGCCCAACTGCTAAGTGTATGGGGGGGGTTGTTTTGGGTTTTGTGATTCATGCACAGCTCATAAAAACAGCAGTTCTTTCCTTGGACGCTGGAAGCCTTAATCTTTCAGTTCATCTTTTCAACAGGAAAGCATATATAAATAGTGATATACACTGTTTTCTGATTTACACTCAGAGTTTGTCCATTTCTGTAATTTGTCAAGCTATTCTCCCCTCAGTAAATGCCTGGATAGCAGCCATGATGGGTTTGCTTGAATTCTCTCAGTTGCTAAAAATAAGTTGGTTTTGAAGTTGCTTTCTATAACCACTGAGGATGTTTGAAGCAGTAATAGGTGACTGTCAGCCTATATTACAAATTGTTTTCATGCAACATCACATTCCCAGCCCTTGGCGGGGGGAGGAAAAAAGATCTGTGCAGTATGGCAGAAAGCACCCAGTCCACTGGTACGCAGAAGACAGGGCTCTGCACCTATGTGGGACATGCAGCTCCCTGCAATAAAGTTTTGAAAATGTCATCAAATGTACTAGAAGGCATTTGATTTAAATCACCTTAATAATATTCTGTCCTAACTTTTCCTCCTTGGTCCTTCAAACTAACAGCTATGGGTACTACTCTTCATAGTAGGACTATACAATGTGCTTCTAGAAGCTGTTGTAAGTTGTTTTCTGCAGGTTGCCTTTGCTTTACTATCTTATTTCACTTAGCTGTTTGGCTTTCAGCTTGCTTTCTCATATACTCCTTACCCAATCCTTGGTTTTGTTTGGGTTTCTTTTTTTCGGTCAGTATTCATTCAGAATTAAGTCAATGTTTTATAGTATTTCAAGAGATATTGTCATAGAAACCCCTTCTGTGTCAGTTTGTGCGAATGCGTTCAACAAGTTTGTGGATGTAGCAATAGCTACCAGACAACAAGTTCACAGGGAGGAAAAGTATGCACTGAGAAGGAGCAGGTGAAAGCCTCCTAAGACCAGATAAACCCCAAAAAGCAGTGGTCCACTGAACATCCCAAGATTCCAAACTCTAAGCAGCAAGAGCCTGCCAGATCCACCCGTGGCCACCATCAGCACGCACCAGGATCAAGGGCAGGTTGTGTCACTCAACTGCATCCAAGAAAGTGGCAAGTGTAAGCTACAGGGCTGTAGCCTGGCCAAGCAAGGGAACCCCTGAGGGACTTTTTGAACACGTAACTGGAAACCAGTGGCCCACCAGTCCAACTCCCGCTGGCTGGGCTCGACCTCCTGACATGAGTTGTTGCAGGAGTGGACTGTAGGAGGGGGATAACTAAATAGTCATTGGCTCTTAGTAAAATCTGCCCGGTTCTGTTTGTAACATTTTCTAGTAAATATTGGCCTGTTTCCCCCAACACAATCCCCCCACCAGGGGAACAGATAGTCTAATACAGGGAACTTGCAGTTATGTGTAACGTGTGTAACTTCAAAATATTGAATAAATAATTTCCTGTCTTGAAAAATACATAATAATTTTTTCTTACCTGTTTCACTATGTGGGATTTTCTGAGATTCCTCTTTAAATTGTTGTTTAAAGAGAGAAATATTATAAAGAAATATTCCCTCCCCTCCCCGTTTTAAGGTCTTTTCCATTTTCCAGATCCTCTACAGATCCTCTAGATCTTTATCCTCTTGCTTTTTACCCCTTGACCTTTTTCTTTTGTTTACCAGTGTGGAAGGAGTAAGTTCTTAAGATGTCTTTGTAGGTGACTCTTTAGGAGATGGGAACCTACTTTAAAATCTGCAGAGCATCCATGTGTTGGGGAATTCTGAGGAATTGAATTGTGCTCCCTGGTTTATGTAGAGCGATGATATGATGCCAGTGTCTGCAGCTGAGAGCTGTGCATGGCCTGGCATGTAGTGGGAGGAAATGTGGCATCCTTTCCTCCCCCTTGTTTTCATTGCACACTTTTATTCCTCCACCCTTCCAAAGAAGACTCCAGCTCCCCATCGTTACCCTCCTCACACCCACTAACTAGGACCTCTACTGCATTCCTTTGTCCACCTAAATTAAATTCCACCTTAATGATCCGGTGTTTCCTACCACTCCCTCACCTGGGTGCTGCTCCGGCATCTCAAGCCAGAAGTACAGGTCGAGGTGTTGTCAAGGTGTTGGCATGGCTTACGGAGCAGGTGGGGACCTGGCAGTGCTACTGCACGCGGCAGCAAGCAAGTACCAATTATCTCATCTGGCCATAGCCATGGCACTTCTCCCTCTAGCTCAGGTAAGTACCTGCATGCAGGCAAAAAGGCAGGAGCTGTTGTTGAGATATACACGCAGATCAAGCCAACGAGGTACATCATCATCAGTTTCCAGGTTTTAGGAACCTCTGCTATGAGGACTTCTCTTTTTTCTTTTTTAAGACTATACAAACAAAGTTTAGTGCGGTGGTGGTATTCAAATCACGCTCAAACCGAGGTCTGCTTAACGAAGACAATGAAATTGTTATCTCCGTCTCCAATATGCCATAAATATCTCTCTCTTTGTCCTGGTTTTGGCTGGGATAGAGTTAATTTTCTTCACAGAAGCTAGCATAGCGCTGTGTTTTGGATTCAGTGCTAGAAGAATGTTGATAACACGCTGATGTTTTTAGTTGTTGCCAAGTAGTGCTCAGACTGCTCAAGGACTTTTTGAGCTTCTCCTGCTCGGCCAGGTGCATAACAAGGTGGGAGAGAGCACAGCTAGGACAGCTGACCCAAACTGACCAAAGACCTATTCCATACCGTATAACGTCATGCTCGGGGGGGTGTTGGTCGGTTGGTTGCGGGGAGAGTGATCGCTGCTCGGGGAGTGATCGCTGCTCGGGACAGGCTGGGCATCAGTCGGCGGGTGGTGAGCAATTGCATTGTGCATCATTCGTTTTTAATGTTCTGTATACTCTGTTACCATTCCCATTATTACTATTTTTATTATTTTCTCTTATTAAACTGTCTTTATCTCGGCCTACAGCTCTAATTTTTTTTTTTTTTTTTCTTCCCGATTCTCTCCCCCATCCCACTGAGGGAGGGGGGAGTGAGCGAGTGGCTGCGTGGTGCTTGGTTGCCAGCCAGGTTAAACCACGACACTCTTCAGAAAGTATAGTGTAGAAAATGTTCCACGAGCAAATTAAGTCTCGCGTTTCTGAGGGAATCGCTGTGTCTCTCCACTGCTGTGGCCTGTTAGAAGTTCTGGTCAACACCTTCTGATGTGAGATTACTTCTTCTAACCATAGTCCTAAGAGTGTCCCATCCTTACAAGTTATTTGAGTAGTGCTGTTAGATCCCAGCTTAAGTTCAGGGGGGTCTGCTTGAGCAAAAGCCAACATACCACGATGGATTTGCTGCTCCTTTGCCAATAGGATGCCTGAGGTTTGTCAGCTGTGCTGGAATCGGTTTCCACATTAAACAAATGGAGGAAGAAAAAAAAAAAGAGTACATTGAAAAGCAAAGCTTAAGAGGCTTGGAGAGATTCAGAGAAATGAAACAATAACATGTTTAATAGCTAATTCCCATTCTGGTTTGGCTTTAAGGTAGCTTCAGCCTTCCAAGTTCTCTGCCAGGATGAGTCACAGCTCCTGGAGCTGGGATCCAGTCCTTTAGACAAGCCATCTTTAAAGGTCTGTTTACCTTTCCCAGATGATAATGAATTGGAGTGAGAATTGCTTTATGTTTTCCTCCTCTTAAAACAGGGTTTATGATGAACATAAATTCACCTGTGAGAGCTTCCTGCATCCCGCAGTCCTGATTCAATCCAAGCCCCGCTGGGATCCTGTTTGGTGTAGTTTGGTGCTGTCATGCAGAGATGGATGCCTTTGGAATACCCCTCCCTGCTGGGCTGTCTCAACTAGTTGACTAGGAATGCAAAACAAGCAATAACCAGAGCCCTGGTCTGACTGTAAACCATTATTTACCTGCTAGGAATGATAGTTCCTGCTGACTGAGAAAGAGAATTAAGAAACTTAGCCACGTAACCCTAGTATGTAATTCATGGCACAAATTGAAACCCATACATGGCTGCTCTTGCTTATGTTTCTGTAGCCTGTAATGTAGCGCTTGAGAGAATGGATGCGAGGACAAATCTAGCAATTGTAGGCAATCGCTTCTAGGATCACAGGCGGGAATGGGCCTTAATGCAGCTGCTACAAGCGGGCAGCATCATTACTTCATTGCTAAGTGAGGCACTTGGAAGGATTGCCAGTGTTTTTGTGTTGTATTGGCAAAAACATAGTTGCTGGGTATCAGTACATGTGTTTCTCAATGGTAGATTTTTTTTTTTTTTTTTCCCCCCTCTGAAAAGCTGCTCGAGCAAGTGCAGCAAGGCCACAGTTGCATGACACAACGGTCATCACTGGTTGCCTGTGCTCTGAAGAAGCCTGGTCGGATGAAGAAGCAGCAATGTGTCTGGCAATTATGAATAAACTCTGAATGTAGCACTGCATAAGGGACCTCATGGATTTGCTACCGTATCAGAGGGGCATCTGATTGTTGTGCAGATGTATTAGACACTGAACCATTGTGAAGGCAGCTGAATTAGGGTATTGTAATGAAGGGCTTCTCCTCTTGTTTCATTTTTAGCATACGGCTATTGCATCACTGCCCAACCGATACAGACAAAGACCATTCACTGAGTCTTTTTTTTTTTCCCGTTTGCTTGTTGAACTAAAGATTTTCATGTTGTCTTTCCAGTACCAAATTGCTGCAAGGAATAATTCAAGCCGGCAACCAGGGAAAGTGTTTGGATGCTCAAAGTAAGTATGTTTGTGTGTTTGTATGTGTTTGTTACAGTGCTAGCAACTGAGAAAGCACCTAAGAACTTGTTTGATGTCTGTAAGGCAGTAGCTAGATAAGTTTGGTATCAATAGTAAGAAATATTCTTTGCAATGTATTTGTGTAATTAATATATTCAAGTCATCAGGAATTATTCATTCATGAAACAGAACTGATAAAAGCTGAACTAGCTGCCACAGACCCTTTGGAAATAATTTGGGTTTTTTGGTTGGAGTAAGAAGGAAATGCTGGCAGAAAGGAATAAAAAACCCCCAAAAACTAAAGGTGGACAGTGAATCTAACTTCTCTCTTCCCTTCTGTTTGGGAGCTTTGAGAAATGTATTCTTGCTTTTGTTTTGTTAAATGTTAGCTCTTCTGCACATTATTAGTGCTGCCTTTGTGATGTTAAGTGCAAAAAGAGCAAATTACATGAAATGCCACTGTACAGGGTTAGTAATTAATGGCAGACAGAATGTGTAAGGTGCTATCCCCAACTATGTTTTAAAACTACATAGTTTTAACCCCCAACTATGGGAGTTTAAATCACATCCCACCCGAGCTGGCTGTAAATTTAAACTGTCCGGCCTCCAGCTTGGCATCTGCAAAATCCACGCAGGGAGTCACCTGCGAAGAGTGGGGAGATGGATGGCACCAGGAGATGGGAGGCCCACCAGGTGGCAATGTTTAGAAAGCCTTCGGAAAGGACGCGCCTGGAAGAGATCTGGGTCGCCTGCAGTTGCCATCGCTTGCTCCCCTTGTGTCATTGCTGCTGCATCTGTGCTACTAAACAAGACGTCTTCACTGTTGTCAAAATGGAGCATAAGATACCCAGTAATAAACCTTATATTTGACCAGCTTCACTGTTGACAGCACTCACCATACCGCACTGAATACCTTTTCCCCTGGCTAGGACTGTGCTGCGCAGCATTAGTGGTTTGCAATACAGCGTGGGGTTTCTTTATTCATAGCTAGCGCCGAAAATATGCAGAGCACTGAAATGATGCTCAAGCTGCGTAATGAAGAACTTTCATCTCAAAACGTACCCCTGCGTTTCTGCTAATGCTTGTAAAGCTGCTACAGGGTATGAATGCTAACTCTGGAGGTAGGAGGCATCTTGGTTTGCAGTGATACATTTTGTGCTTTGTGGTTAAAAGTAAAAAGGTTTGTCTGAGCTATTTTAAAGACTTGTTTCACAGTGAAACTAGGGATTTGCTCCAAGTTATTTAATGAAAAAAAACAAAAACAAACCCACTTAAATATGTTTGCAGAAAGATTTCTCTAGATATGTGACAGACATGAGAAATTATTCAGGCTAAGTTCTATAGGAAATACCAGAATTTGCTTGTGTTCACTGGCACAGACATAGGTAAGGAGGAGAGACTGACATTGGGAGAGGGAAGAGTTAAATGAGGAGCCACAGTGTTCAGATTCATCAGGTTGGGAGAGAAGAGTTACTTTGACAGCAATTAGAAGATATGCAGGGCTCAAGTGTACCTGGAGATTCTTGGGAGAAGAAAGTCTGTAATTTAGAGTTGAAAGACACTTGTACACTTCAAGGATGAAGCAATAGCTCTAGACTACAGGAGGTATCTGAGAGCAAGAACGAGGAAAATGTAAAATCCTCCCCCCATGGATGCACTCCTTCCCATGAAGGTGTTGCAGGTGGAGGCACAGTGGGGCAATGCCCTGAACCACGGTGGGGTTCATCTGTCGCTTTCTACCCTTGCACAGAGTAGGCGCCGCTGCCTAAAGTCAACCTTCGCCACTGTGGTTATCCTGGCGTTGTCAGAAGTACCGTGAAACAACAGGAAATCTAAAGAAAACTGCAAGCCTTTGGATAGTGTGCAGCCACCAAATGGACCTTTAAAAAAGCAGGCTGCATCCTACCTGCCTAATAGGAACTTATCTGACACGTGCAGATTTCCTGCAACGAGTAACCCTCTCCGTCAAGGAACAGAGAGCTTTCCAGCGTATTCCCCGCGGATTGCTGCTTACTGTGTAGCCTTTCCTCTCCAAATCCCTTAGTCCTTATGGCCTATTATATGTCAAAATAAAGATCTAGCTATCAGCCTTCTAATACCAGAGATTCATTATATTGCTAGAAAATTAGCCCAGCTATTACAATCGCAAAAACCAAATCCATGTAACATGCTATTATATACCAGTCTTTGCTCATGAAACCTTCCAGTCGTGTTTCAGTGCCTTTGAGCCTGACCAAACGGGTGTATTTTTTCATGGAGTTAAGTTATACGGACAGAAACATGAGGGATGGATGTTGGAACATCCAAGGAATTTTACAGTTGTTGCATCAGGTGCTCTCGTGTGCGAGATGCAGATAAGGGGGCTTTGGGCAGTTACAGTTCCTTGCTTGATGTATTATTGCTGAAACAGTTACAATACACCCTACCATTAGAAAGCAAATCTGGTTTCTGCTGGAGCATTGGCTCAGGAATTACCTGTTATATTTCAGTAATTTTGAGATAGGGGAAGAGAAAGCAAATATATTAAAAAGACGTATATACAGTGTATATAAAGTATGGTTGTATGATGAACTACTAATTCATTAAGTGTTCGGGGGAGATCTGAACAAAAAAGGTTGTATGAGCTTTTCTCTTCCCTGCACAGAAACAAGCGTTCTCTGGCCATTCATGCTAAGGCTGCAGGTAGCTACTTAAACGGGGCAGACTGAAGAAGGGTTTCCCCTCACTTCTTTCTCCCTAGCTTCCAGCACCAACACTGGTGCAGAATAAAATACTGCTTCTAGATAAGTGCACTTTGTTTCCTACTCTGTTTCCCACTGCTTGTTTCTCCAGACTGGTCCCCATAATGTCCACCAAAGACCTGACTTCCCTAAGGGCTGCTTTGTACCTTCAGCCAAAAGATTGAATGATCAAATAAGTGAACTTCTGGGCTGAGCGGAGTGCTTCGAAAGCATTTTCGTTCTGTGGAAACACCACAAGGTCCCCCAATATGTAGTGGAGGACATTTGTTTAGGAGTCAGTCCTGCATAGGACACGGCTGCTTTATAGCTGGTTTTGGTCCAACATGAGAAAACTGGAGACCTAAACCCTGAACCTAAGAGAGCAAAGTTAACCCAAGTGGAATGTTTGTTTATGGCTGCGTGCTCACCAGCCCCGTTCCCTTTTTAACTTAGGAACTGGGTAGCTTGGACAGCCTTTTATGGTGCTGTCTGAAAATATTCTGAACTTTGGGGTGATATTTATTTTTTCAGTGCCCAATACCAAAAATTATCCCACAGGAGCTCAGCAAAGCGGCTGACTCATCAGGAACGTAACTTTGCTTTTCAAAAAAGATAACGTGTGGTTCTGTTCCGAGCTAATAATGAGAGCCCTTCCAGTGCAGAAGCTGTCAGCAGCACTGACATACATTCATGGTTACAAAAACACATAGCCTTGTAGTTGGAGGATTTATTAAATAGAAACCTCATTTTCTACTGTAATAAGGAAAAGACACTGGTTTCATGCCACTAGTACCTTTTGTTCTCAAAATGTTACAGAAGCCTTTTTGTTTGTTTGTTTTATACACAATATGACTGTTCAGAGTTTACAAAATGTTGCTGATTTGTGCCATGACTGTTGAAGCCATGACAATGTACAATAATACAAAAAAAAATAATTATACCCTTATTTCTAGTAGTCTTTTGTTGTCTTTGCATTTTGGTATCAATGGCATTTCATTTAAAAGTTGGAGAATGTTTATTAAAGGGTGATTCAAGCAATGATTTGAGTTTTGCTCCAGCAGCAAAAAAAAAAATCCTTTTTTTTTTTTTAAGGACCTTAAAAAAATACTAAACCTTGTCAGACACGTCAAGTATTTGTAGCGCATCCAGATGCTATAAAAATAACTGTCATTTTTCAAAGCAGTTTCTAGATTTTATAAATATAATCTTGCAAATCAGGACCTACCCTGATTCTGTGCAGTCATCCTGAGTGTGCCGTCAGGCTGGATCTGTTAGGAAAACAGAGGATTTGGGGTTTTTTCAGTAGTAGTCTGTGTCTTGCTAGTCTGTTTGCAGTGCTGACTGCCAGTGTGATCACTTGCTGATCACTTCAATGTCCAGAAGGTGCTAACAGCAAAGTGCTAAGTAGCTCTAGTTTTTGTCTAGGGGAGGAAAGGCAAAGGGAGGAGAGGTGGAGAAAGGAAGGCAGATGGAGGAGTGTGAAAGGAAGACAGGAGGAGAAGGTTGGGCTGGCAAAGTGATGACTGCATGCCGTGGTGACCCCCAAGTGCTGCTGAGGAATATGATGGTGAAGTGACCTGCGACCGAAATGCTGTTGTGGGTGTGGTGGGAGGTGTGTGGAGCTCAGAGCACCATGGCTATGTTCCCATCTGTACTTTCTTCTCTACAAAGTACATGTGTGCCTGTCCTGTGGTGTGGTAACGCAGCGTGGCTGACCTGGTCTCCTCTCCGATGCTGCTGCTGAAGTTTGTACCTGCACATCAGGTACCGGGTTGCTGAGCCCCCAGCAGCAGGGTAAAATCCAGGGGGTGGACAGGCTCCCAGAAACCCACCGGGCCTGCTAGGAGCCTGAGAGTAAAGAAAGACTTAAAAGAGCTAATTCAAATATTGCGCTTATTTTTAAGGAGGTTTTTTTAGTCGTTGCTGGCTTTTGTGGTTTGGGGTTTTTTGTTTTATTTTTTCTTAATCCAAGTATCAGCATTTTCCAATATTTCTCTGCAATCACTGGGGCTGGAAACTTTGGTTTTCATTAGCTGACTGCTGAGATTCTTATATAATTAAGTTGCTCCATGATCTGCAGCTTTCAGAAAATCACCCTATACGCTGAGTCACAGTAAAGTGTGAGTCGCTGGCAGCACACAGCACGCTAGTGAGGTCAGGTGGAAGCAACACGCATTTAATTTTATACGTTGTCCTTATAGAAGAAATGTTGGTTATAATAATGGCTTCTTAGAGACTTATTTAGCCTTAGGTAGAGTGTAGGAAGGCCGCTGCTGTGTGCACGGCTGTTGTGTTACAATACAAGGTGGCAAAATTAGAGGTTTTCAGTGTCTTGGGACCTAGTAATTTGTTGTCCTTGATATGTTTCCTGTTGTTAACTCAGGGCTTGCACTCAAGCCCAAATGTTGTAATCATCTGTATCGTCTTGCACGTTTGTTCCTACCTGAGCCTGGAGCAGGCACAGAAACAGGCATGTGGTGGGAGGCACTTACACACGGGGCAAAGTCGATGGCAGCAGGCTCAAGCCTTAAGAGTCTCAGCTGGAGACCAGCCACCAACATGTGCACAGCTGCAGCCCCTCTTAAAAATCCTGTCTGAGTGATTAGGCAGGCCAGGTACATGTACATGCCATGGTTACCATTTGGTGGGGGGAGTGCCGGCTTTACTTCTCTGTGAATACCCGTTCCTCATAGAAGGAAGCTGGCACTGGCCCCACATTAAGGTTTACGCAGTGGCTTCCATTCAGAGCTTCATCCTCTTATACGAGGCCGGGATTTGGCTCACCGCTAATGACCCGAGTGGGCTGCATGGGCTAAATGCCTTCTGAACAGCACGATAGGAAACACCCTTATGTTAATATGGTACATTTTAAAAAGAATAACTGGTCTTGTGTCTGTATAAAAGAACAATATTGACTGCACTCAAGTATTTTCAGATTTGGTCTGATTTCATAGTTGGGACCTTTTTTTGCCTAATGTAAGAGGCTTCGTGTAATCACTCTCTTAAATATACAGCTTATGTTTGACAAGTGGGTCATTGGTTAATGGAAGCAAGTAAATCCAGCTGTTTATCTTTTCAGCAAGATCATGCACTTTCTGTATGCTCTTGTCTGCTCAGAATGGAGATGTGTACATTTTTAATGACACTCCCTCTATTTTAGAGTAGGGACATGCATTTTATATTACATTTCATCTGTTCTCTATGTTTAAATAAAATAAAGGCACAGTAGTACTTCAGCTGGTATCATGTTTGACCCACAAATAGATAGCAGCAGTTGTGGTACTATCAATTTCATTACTAGGTGTGATTTTAAAAAGTCATTAATATGATTTCATAAGGAAAATTTACTATTGTACACGCTTGCAAGTTTTCTTGCTTCTTCATTTCTCCTCCCTAAGCCCCAATATTTGTGTGTGTTGCTGTTAGCAGATGCACCTTCCACTAAAGCAGGCCAGCAGTAGCTTTCTCCCAACTAGCTTTGCCTCTTAACCAGGCAAGGACACTTTTTGGCTAATTTGAAATGTCAGGATTTCAGAAAGTGGTTGGTAAGCTTTCTGCAGGGTGCTAGTGTCTACATAAAGCACTTGCAGCACTAGATTAAGGCAGTTCATGGAAACTTGGTCTAATATGTCAAGTTTTGAAAGTTGTCTTAGGGAATAGCTGTCAGTGAGATACGTTTCCTGACACATTTTGCAAATCTTTTTTTTACTTATTTTTGTTTATTCAGAGTACTAAAATAAGTGTAACGTGGTTAAAGCTGTCTGTGAAAATTATTTTTCCTCTTCGTTTGAGACTATTTTATTAATAAAGACTTTGGATAAACACTAAGATGATAATGAACATTGACTCGCCATTGGGAAAAGTCTGTTTTCCATCAATAAATGAGGAAACTAAAACTTTATGATTTGTAATGGTATTGTGTAAAGCAGCAATGAAATTGGACTTAGAAGAACAGTTTCTTGCTCCTGAGTGTTCTAGCATTTGCGAGTAGTAACTGTACTTAGAAGCCTGTCACAGATCTAAATACTTAACAGCAAGTTAAAAAGCATGTGTGTAAGGAATTATCAGAAAGTAAAGAACGGAGCACCTTGGCTGCTTGCATTTGGCCTGTAATGAGCATGAAATAACTAATAGCAAGTTTATTTGAACGGTGGAACAAAATTCTGTTAAAAAATGGTGTGTAATACATATATTTGTTCTAGCCCAAAGAGGAAGCATTCCTTGAATTATCTGTGAGCTACTGATCGCAAGGAAAGCCTTGCAACCTAGTTTGTCAGAGGTGCCTCGGGTTTCGGCTCTTTAGTATGTTAGTGGTGGCAACGTGTCACACGAGGTGTGCAGATCCCGGGTGCTCTGCAGCCCTTAAATACAAGTGTCACTTCCTGGGGTGGCTGCGTGGCAATGTGCGTGCACCCCAGCAAGCAAGTGCTGTAGCACATTCTTCTCAGCTGGGATGAAATGAGGTGTAATTAGCTAATGACAGTATGTTATCCGGGCAATAAGTATGCCGGGGACTTTGGGGGCTTCGTCTGAGTGAAGGAAACCAATGTGACCCAGGTTCTCTGCAGGTGGCTGATGAAGGAACGTGGAAGTTGCCCAAGGCTACAAAGGACTATGCCTGATAAAGGAAGGGTGGGAAAGAACAAATGGGAGAAAGAACGATGGGGAAACATCAGGTGTGGAAAAAGGAGAAAAGGGATAGGATTTGCATAGCTTCAGTGCTGGAAGTACTGGGTGGATCAGGGAGCAAATCATGGAGGAAAGGATGGGGACCCACCATGGTGATGCTGAGGGTGATGCAGGGGAAGCTTGTGCAGGTTTGTGACGGGAAGTGTTTTGAGGAAGGTGATCATAACAGCAGGGCCTCTTCTGGTACTGGTAAAATGCAGAAAGCTGGCAGAGGTTCGGTTTTGTAAAATGCTATGAATGTCCCAGTCAAAAAGCAGTTACCAAGGAAGGGGCAGGCAGCATACAAACAAAAAAGCACACCACCACTTTCTGTGTAACTTCTTGGCATTTGCCATTTTGATGGGCATGTGAGATGCATTTACTTTGTAAGAGAATGCTCTGTAACACATTTCTGGCTGTAAGGACATGAGGAAACTATTTGTAGAGTATTTTGCAGCAAGGCACCAGATTCCTGGGCCAGGGTTTCCAATCGCAGAAATGCTCGCACACTACTGAATGACTTGGCAGTGTGATTTTGATCCCAGTCAGGCATGAATACGCTCTGTATTTCTTTCACATTAGCTAGAGTATGTACTAATGTTTATGTTGGCTTTTTGCTGGGTGTGGGAGGACAGACATTTAATTAACAGTTTTCTGGGACAAAGTAACCCCTTCAAAACTTGGTTTGTAATGATCCAGCCCTTTCTGTCAGCTGGATGAAGCATTTTTGATTCAGTAATAGGTACCCAAAAACTCAGTTGACTATCTTCTGGAACCATTGCTTTCTTGTGCCAGCTTTCTGCCTTCCTCTTTAGCAGTGGTGAGTGTCTTGGACAGTTTGGTAAATGTTGACAAACATTCTTTGTGACAGTTTATAAACCCTGTGGAAGCTTCATTCATGTGTTCAGTATCTGTAATGGTGATATCGGATAAGGTGCAACACTGAATGCTGAACAGAGCCAATAGTAATTCCAAAGCATTTAAACTTCTCCTTGTGTTATATGTAGGTATACGATAGTCACATAGGGCATTAAATTACTTGGATAGCATGTGCAAATCAAATGGCTACCAGCTTCATAACTCTTGTTGTGCAATACTAACAGAGAATCATTGTTCCCAAGAGCTGTTTTTAACTATTCTTGCGTTCTTAGTATGTAGTATCAATGCCAAGTCAAGTTTTCAGCTGAGTAATGTAACAAGCACTGTTGAAAGTCTTCATCTGCCAATAAGGTATCGCTTCAGTGTGGGACACAACCCTATCAGCTTTTCATGTTCAAAACCTTGTCAAGTGGTGTTGCAAAGCTTCTCGTTTGTCATCCCATCCCCCCGCCATGCCCCAATGTTGCTTTTATGGAATATATCATTAGATTGAAATGCCTTCAAACTATATTGCTTGTATTTTCAGCGTAGAATGTAAGAAGGAACATCAGAGAGGTAGATTGTCTGCTCCTGCCTGTTTTTTTTTACTTGTCTGCATTCTTCCAGGTACCTCTCTTTTGTCCTAAGAAAGCCAAAGATTCCTCAACAGCTGAAAATATATAAAGAAATACTGGATTTTTCTTCTACTCTGTCATGTTTCCAAACACTTCTAGGCTCTTACTGTTTATAACTTGTTTCATTGGTTTTGTTTAGGATATGGATGTCTAAAGCTCTGACTTTTCCCAATAGTAACAGTCATAAGCCATACTGTATGTACTCGAAAATCCCAAACCTCACTCTTCTAGAACATGAATCTCACTTTAAATTAATTAAGGTTTTTTCATTCTCTGAAAACATCTAGGACTCCAGACTACCTGCACCTTTTGAATGGTTTTGGATTGGCCTTTCATAGTCTTTACATCTGAACTCTGACAAAACAAGCCTAGAAAAGTAGTTAACGCCTCGCTGTAAATGGAAGCGGCAACAGCAAATCTAGAACAGCTCCAGCCAAGTAATTCCATGTAAATGACATGAATGAGCCATGCATCAGCCTCCTGCCTCAATTCCTTTCAATTGGCATTAACGATCGGCAGAGCGAGAGAGAGGAGTTGTAACTTCAAGCATTTATTGATCACAACCTCTGTTTACAGTTTTTCAGATGAAAGCAGCTGGCCAAGGTGTGCCTGAAACTCTGCTGTAGCCCAGTGGCTATCACTGAACACAAATGTAACAGACACTAAAGAATTAAAAATTTTGGTTTGGTCTGGAGTTAATGGAAGGAAAAAATTTCTTCTCTTTGGGACCATCCTTCACTGAGTGTTTCCTGCTCTCACTGGAGCTTTTTGTTATGTAGGAAGTGTTGGATAAAGATGTTTCGGATATTTGGTGTGAACTTCTTATGTTTTAAGTACAGAATCCTTTGATGTATACTGGAGAGTGCTTCTTTCTAAATAGGAATATTTTTTTTTCTTTGAAACAGCTGGGTTTAGCTAAACCCTGAAAGGGCTGGATTTAATAAATGTCCACTAAACCTATTTATTAATTTTAATCTAACCATTAATATTAAAACTATATAGCTAGTCTTAAAATATTTCTTCTATTTAAGAGTTTCTGAAATCCTGTTTCTGCGAACAAAAAAAAAAAATCCTGGTTTTGTAGACAGTATTTGAATCTTGAAATAATCTTCTGATTTCTATTTGATTTATACAGTAAATACAAAAGGTAGCTGCTGCCTTTTTAAAGAAAAATGCCCACAGGCTGTGGCTCTTCAAGACCTCTCCCTCTAGTGAGGAATTCATACACTAATGGTCAGATTGGATTTGCAGCTAAATTTTCAAGAATGCTTGGCTGACAAAGACCCCAAGTTTTATTTTACTCTTCCTCACAGGCACAGCACTCTTCTTAAAATACTTACTAAATGTGACCTCTGAATTATAAATATGTCTCTATATTTAAAAATAGACTTGAATTACCTCATAGGGATGTGGTCCATGCACATTGTGTAATTGGGACAGCCCTCTCTTTCTTTCTCTTTATCTGTCTCTCTCCAGGGAAGGCAAATAATCAAGACTTCGCTTAAAGTGGCAACACTATAATCCCCAAGGGTGGGAAGCTCATTCTTTATCTACAGGATGTCTGGAGTGATAAGTAGCTGTTTTATTAAAACGCATGCAGTGTTTCTTTGTCCTGCCAAAATTATCGTTTGCTGTTTGGTATGGTGAGTTTAAATGCAACGCACCCTGAAAGTTAAGGTGTAGAATGAAGTAACAGGATGAAGGTGGAAGAATTTATTCAGTGCTGTGTAAACAAAGAAAGTCTATGAAGTTACAGTTTTCAATTTTCACTTGAAGTGATTTTAGGCCACAGTGGGAGCTTTCCTTGGGGTGATCGGTGGGGTTGACAGTGTGTCAGTGAAACGGGAAAGGTGAGTTCTTCTGCGTAACCCAGGTCAGCTTGAAACTTATCACACACCACATCAAATCTGATATACGTTCACTGTGTTAGTAACATTGCTGTTGCTAATTCCTTTCTGTGTAATACATTATCATTACGGGTTAGAACTGTGCACTAATTTAGGTTGGCGCAAGCCAGTGCTCTTTAATAGACGTGCAGTTGCAGATACCTCATTTGTACTTCCCGTAGATAACATGCAAATCTGGATCTCCTAAGTCTTCTGTTCCAAATTTACTAAATGAAACTTTTATTCGTGGTGTATACTGTCAGAAACTTGGCTGATTTTGATGCAGCCTAATTAATTATTCTCATGGTTGTATCCAACTTACTGAATCTACTCGTGCCAGGAATGAAGTCTGTCTATGTACCTTAATGAACTGGGCCTTCCTTGAAAAAGCAAGATGTGCCCAAGACTTAACAGAGTAACTTCTTAGCTCTTCCCAAACTTTCTTCCTGATTTGCTTTATTCACTTACTTTCAAACCTAAACACTGTGGACCAACTCCTTCGGGGAGAGCCTATTTCTGCACTGGTTTCTGATAAACATCGACTCTCAAGTGCCAGAAATAGCTTCGATTTTGCTCTGTGGTGTGTAAATCTGTTGCTTTGCAGAGTTCTGTTAATCTTCATCCTGATAAAGGAAGACTGTGAGAATAGTTAAATTAGAAAAGCAGGCTACATTAATCAGGACTGCTGCTTTACAAAAGCTGGTGCTACCTTTTAACTCTTGGCCTGAAATCCAGTTTTCTCATTCTCTTTCCTACTGGAAAAACTGCACTTGAGGAGAGTGTTCATGTAACTCCTCTGAAAAGTGAAGTACATGGGCCAAAAAAATCATACTTGCATGGTGCTTGCTACAGTTTGAAGTTGTAGCTGAGGTGTATTCTGAAAGCAGTGCAAGGAATATCACACTGATTCCTTTACAAACTTGAACATGAATAGAGATGTCAGAGATAAGAGATGCTTGTTGGCCACTCTAGGGTTAAATGTGTTTTTCTTGATCTCACCCCCTATCCCCTCCCCCGAAGTTATCCAAGCAGTGGGGAATTTCTGCAGTCATTAATTGTATTTATGCTTTGGCTATGTCACATACAAAGCTCCCTAAAACTGTGTTTGGTTTTTTTACTCTTCTGACAAACATATCAGTAGAAGTCTGTAGCATGGCCATCATTTCTGTTTTCAGAGGCTGTGTGTTGGTCACTTCTTATCAGCGTTAAAATACTCATAATTTATTTCCACACTAGCTGCCTAGTGTAAAATTCTGGCTCGAGCATGCCTGAGGTCTTTCTAACACTGCATTTTGGGCTTTTAGGGGATTTCACTCTCAAGCATTATAAATTACATTTCATGGACTTCTTACTGCGGCAAGTGAGGCCTAGAGCAAATAAGGAGAGAGGAACTGAAAATGAAAGCTCTGAGGAGGAAGGAGCGACCAGATTTTGGAGGATGACGTTTAGGCCTGTTGCAGTGCTCGCTAGTGTTCGCTCTGCCTGGTTCATTCACTACAGCAGAAACCAAAGTACTGGAATGCATGTGCTGGGGTAGGGTGGTGCTTCTTCCATCTTCAGCCCACCTGGGACTCGCTGTGGAAGCGTGGGATCTCACCTTGTAGCCACAGCTGGGTGGGAAATGGGGAACTGCAGGCTAATGTGGCACAGGAGTAGGTTGCCCTGAGAAGGTATGACAACTCCATCCTTGGAGATTTTCAAAATTTGGCTAGAAAATGATCATGTCACCAAACATGACCTGATCTTGTGTTGGTGATGACCCTGCTCCGAGTGGGAGATTGGATTGGATGACCGCTATAGGTCCCTTCCAGCCATTGCTTCTGTGGTTCTCAGTGCTGGAAGATCTATTACACCAGGTTTTGTAATTCCACCCTTTGGCATTAATTGCTTTCCTGGCTCTTTGCTTTGCTTAGCTTAGTCTGCATATCACTTGTGAGTACTAGATTTCAGTACCTTCAACATACCGTAGGTGGGGTTTTATATCAACACCATGCTGACCTTTTACTCTTCAAGCTGCTTTTCTATTTGTATGCCTACTATAAAGGCAGCACAGATGCACAGGCACCTAACAGCAACAGGTTCCTCTTTCTTCTTCTGTGTCACTGGATCTGCCTCAGAGACCTCTCTGCTCAGAACGATGAAAAGTGGGAAGAAGACACTGGTGGCTTCCTGCACATAAAGATAAGAGTCGTGTTTGCGGGCCATGCAGTGCTCAGAAACAGAGATGTAAGTGGAGGGAGTGCCACTCATATGGAATCCATATTGTGCCCTGTGCCCCCCAGGCTGTGCTAGATCAACCGAAGAAGGATGTGCTGTCTGAAAACCAGCGCCAAGCTTCTTTTGCCACAGCCTGGCTCAGCCTCTGTAAAGGTAAGGTACTGCGTTGAGGTGGCACGTGTTTTCTGACCTTGAGTCCTAATGCAGAGGCGAGAAGGGGTCTGAAGCAAGGCTGCTGTGCTGTCCTCACCTGCACTTCTCTCCTGTAGCTTTGCCAGTACATGTTTTAAACAGTTTTGGAGGCTTCAATAAAGAAGCTTCTGTTCTGTGCCGCTGGTGAAGGAATAAAAATATTTTTACAAGTTAGGGTAGCAGAGTGTTTTACTGCTCACTGCCTAGCAGAGCAGGTAGGGTTATGTCTGGCAGCTGAAGACCTGCTATAGATTATTTTTATATTCTGTCACCATGTAGCATTTCTGGCTTCTCCATGCTTTTGAGTGTTACTAAGACCCTTACTGGCCTTTTTAGCAGAATGTATTTTGTTGCTTATTTTGAAAAAGACTCAAAGGCAACTTTCTCCAGTAGGTTTACTGTTGCCAGATGAATGGAACATTTTTCAATAAAGTATGTCAACTGCAAATGTCCACATGTCAGTTACTGAAAGCAGAATCTGAGTATATTTGAAAACCTGGCAGAAAGAATAAATAAAACCTCCTGTCTTGGTGTTCAGAGGACCACAGCAAATTGGCAGACTAATTTGAGTTTTGTTAGAGATGGCTCTGTGTGTTAATGTATAGATCTGATTTAAGTCCCAAGTAGTTTCTCACCGGTCAGAGCGCTGTGCAGTTGGTGTTTAGTTATTGATTGTATTTACCTCACAAGCTCCCTGTGAATCCGGAGTCTGTATCACGAGCGCAATCATGTAAACTAAGCTTTCAGCAAAGTGTCGTTTCAGTCTGAAAGATTAGATAAAGATTAGTTAAAATTTCGTAAAATCACTTTCTCTGAGCAGAAAAAATAACCTGCAGTATAAAAGTGATCAAACTCATACTTGAGAACTTTTGAGTTTTAATACAATACCAGCATAGTGCCTCCCAGAACATGTTAGAAATACTCATATTGCTTCCTGGCACCTTAAAACTCATTTTAAAAAGGCTGGATTTACGGGAGCTGCTTTTTTTTTTTTAAGATGTTGGTAGATCTGCCCAAATATTTCATGCTCTTTTGCATCTAACAGCCTTGAGGTCATACAGAACTGTTTAGAGACTGTGCCCATGGTCACTCTTGGTGGTTTCTGTTTAGACAAAACAATTTGTAAACATTCGGATAGTTTGTTTTTCTAATGTGGTGAATGTGTGAGTTTCGATCCACTGTTGGGACGTGAGGGTAGGTTTTACTGCGGTGAGGTTCAGATCTGCTTCTGAGGATGACCAGCATTGCTCTGTGGTTAACGGCACACTTTGAAGGGCGTTGCTATTTAGGCAAGGGGAGACATGCAGAAATCATAGGGATATGCAGAAATCATAGGGATATGCAGAAATCATAGGGATATGCAGAAATCATAGGGATATGCAAAGGGAAATGGACTTGGGGGGGGGGGGGGGGGGGGGATAAAAACCCCTTTTAAATGAAGGGGAAAAAGAGATGATGTGAATGGTGGTGCCAGCAGTTCAGTGCTACTGCCTTGGCAGGCTTTTTCCCTTGGTGTTTCTGACCCAAGCAAGATTTTAAAGGACATGCCATCAAATGGTTTCTCCCTGTAAGCCTGAGCGCAGGAGGAAGCTGGAAATGTGCAATGCAGCTTGACAGGGTGTTTTACTGTGCTCCCCAGTGAAGCTGTAAGCGGGGATACAGAGTTTGGTAACTTAGGCATCCTGGTGCTTGGGGGTGCCAGGGGAGAGGGGGGGTGGGAACGCAGGCAGAGCAGGAGACACGGGAAAGGGGAAAAAAAAAAAAATAGACCTTCTTATAAAAAAAACCCATAAGGAGTCCATGATTCCTGACACCCTTGTATTCCCGTACCATTTAACATTTATGCACGTTTTTTTTTAATGAAGTGTCTACCGTATTAAACGCAAAACGCATTTCTTGGGGGCTTGTGGCCAGCGGCGCTGGCAGACGAGGGCAAGCTGTGTGCCATGGCGGGGGTGGCCTGCACCCCCGGCACACCGAAACCGAGGGAGGACGTTCAGGGGAGCCGGGGAGGCCTTGCCCCTGCGGTGAGGGAGCGGGGGGCTGCGGGGCCTTGCGGCGCGCCTGGGCCCCACACAGCTCCCTGGTGCCAGGGAAGGGCGGGTGGGGATGAGGGTATCGGGCGCGGGGGTGTCTCGGTTGCTCCCGTGACACCCCGTTGTCAGGGGGAGAGGCGGGCAGAGGAACGGCGCGGTTCCCGGCGGGGAGCAGGACGGGGTTTCTGTGCCGCCCACCGCTGCGGAGGCGGCGGGGTAACGGTGTGGCCGCCGCCGGGGCGGGGGCTGCCCCTGGCGCTTTGTCTGCCTGCACCGGGAAGGGTCCCCTGACGCCTGGGGCCGCCCCCGGGCCCGTCCCCCTCCCCGGGCGCCGGGGGCGGGGGAGGCGCGGGGACGTGGGGCGGCGGCGGGGCTGACGCGCGGGGCGGGGCGCGCGGGGCGGGCGGCGAGAGTCGGCGGCCGCCCCTCCCACACCAGCAGCGCGGGGCTCTGCGGAGCGGCGGGAGCGCCAATGCCCGGACCGACCCAAGCCCTGTCCCCAAATGGCGAGAACAATAACGACATCATCCAGGACAACGGGACCATCATCCCCTTCAGGAAGCACACGGTGCGGGGGGAGCGCTCCTACAGGTACTGCGGCGGGGCGGCGGCGGCCGGGGGGGGGGCGGGGGAGGGGGGGGCTGCAGCGCGGGGGGCGGTTGCGGGGCGGGCGGGGCCCCCCCCCCGGCCCGGGGGGGGGACGGGGGCTGCGGCGTGCGACGGCGCTCGCATTGTCCGGCGAATAAGGCGGGATGCCTGCGGGGGCTCGCCGCTCCCGGGCGGAAGAAAGGCGGTGAAAAAAAAAAAAAATTAAATTAAAAAAAAAAAACAACAAAACCACCAAACAAACAAAAGGGGAAAAAAAAAAAAGGGGGGGGGGGAAAGGAAGGAACGAGCGAGCCCCGCGCAGGCAGCCCGCTGCCCCTGGAAGGAGCCGCAGCACCTCGCTGCGGATGCGGGAGGCGGCGCCGGGCGGGAGGCGGCGGCCGGGGATGGCGGGGCGCGGGCAGCCCCTGCCCGGCCGGCGCCGGGAGGCCGGGGACAGCCCCCCCGGTGCCTGGGGAGGGGGGGGCGGCTCCATCCGCCGCCACCCCCCTTCCCCCCCCACTTTCCGCGGCGGTCGGAGCTCAGCCTCGTCTCGTATTTATTTATTATTGCTTTTCATTTTTTTTTTTTTTTGGGGGGGGGGGGCACGTCCTTTGTCGCAGTTGTAGGCGTTTTTGATGAATCGCTTGGCATGCGCTGCCGGCAGCGCCTCTGCATTAACATCTCTGACAATATGTTCCGGCAGATAAGCTCATTAAAATTGTTTGCATTGTTTGATAAGGGTCGCGGCGCAGCCCGGAACGCAACTGGTTTTGTGTGCTCCTTTGCTGCCGACTCGAAGGGTGATAATACGGCCGGTAGCTCCCCTTATGTTAATATACAGTTATTTTAAATACTGCCTGGATGACAGCAAGCAATGCCTCTGCAGAGAACACGCCCCTTAGAGCCGATTTTCAAACAGCAGGAAATGATGCTGCTCTCAAATATCTGACTATAAAGTGGCGAGTTGTATGCTCGATTAGATGACAACAAATGTGGATGACTCGGCTTGTTTGACTGAAGAAAAGCCCAGCATTTTTAATTCTGCTGAGGAATAACAGAGCTGCTACCGGCATAGCTGACCATGAATAACCTTAACAGTGAATCTCATTGTTGATCACGCACCGACGGGTGATTGTGGAACGCGTTGGAGAACCAAGTGGGTGGTTTGTTTGAAAACCACAAAATTTAGTCTGTCCCTTCTCTCTTGAGGCTATTGATACTTTGTGTAATGAAGCCTCGATGCACACACATTTAGCACGAAGTAGCAAAACTGCCTTTGTAAACACCTATTTCTAAGCAGAGAGAGACTGGAGCTCTCGCCTTTCTACATCTGAATGTCAGCTGAGCAGGGCAAGGTTCTGTTTTAGAGGAAAGCTGTATTTCTATCATGTACCTAAGCAGAAACATGGAATAGATTGGAAATGAGTTGGCATGCATCATGGGTGCTACTGATTGCTCTCGCACTGCTTTCCTTCCGAAGGGTTCTTGAGAAACCTCTGTTGAACGGGGTTCTCAGTTATCCTTTTGCAATTTGCTTGTATGTAACTTGCTGCAGCCATCAACAAGTCAGTTTTCTTGTCCTTCTGCCGGTTGTATCATCCTTTGAACTATGTCTAGGAAAGACGTTTTTGTGAGGCTGCTGTGTTAATCATGTGATGACAGAAATAATTATACCACTTGCCCGGTTTTCCAGAAGCGGTGAGGTTATTCTGCATCTGAATAGCGTTTCATCCAGAAGAGTACTCCGTGGTCTTGTGGAGCTTTCTAGCTGTATCTAGAGCAATATAAGGGAATGCAGAACTACTAATGCTAACGTCGCGTGTTATTTTGGGGCAGTAAATAAATAATCCAGTTAAATTTTTTTCAGAAATAAACCTTTAATGCACAAATAAAAATCTCCACTGGGGAATCCTGCTTAGGTTCTCTTTTCCTTGTGGAAGCCTACCTTGATCTGCAGAGTCATGGCGCCCAAATCCGGTGATTCCCCCTTTCTCCAGTGGGGAAAATGATTTGGTTTAATCTGTAGCTCTAAGTACTTTGTGAAGAAAATGTCAACCATAACAGAAAGAAACCTTAAAGATGATGTGAAAACTGGTGAAACTTCTTGATACTGGAATATACTGTGCTTGTAACTTCCATAAAAATATTTACTAGCTAGGCTAGTTTGGTCCTTGCTGGGTTTGAGTTGAAGCAGAAGATCACTAAGTGTCACAGGTGAATACCATCAGCAATACGCCTGCTGCCATGCTGGACCATTGGTGCCATGCAGACTTTGGAGCAGCCTGATGGAGCAGCCTGTACAACTCCACCACGTGACACATCAAGTTGCTATGCCTGTGATTGTTGGGCTGGTTTGTTCCATCTGCATCTAGAAATATGGAATAAATATGTCATTAAATGCAAGCTGAAGCATGACATCAGATCAGCGGTTGTACAGATCTAGAAGTACATACTTTGCTCGCAATATGCTTTCATAAAAATTAGTTTGTTAATCAGAATAAATTTGTGTTTACCAACTTAGATGTTCTTGTTTAGATGTTCTCAGACCTAAAACCAAAAAAAATAAAAATAAAGCTTTACTGTTTCAATTATCAGCTCCTACCAAAGATTTGATACTCAACCCCCAAAGCAGAATTAAAAAGAGGTGAAGTTTATACCATTTTGCAGACTAGGAAGCTGACGTGAAAGGAGTTGCCCCGAGTCATCCAGCAAGCTGAGGACGCAGCAGGGGATTGAACCTATACCACATGAGTCCCAGCCATGTGCTCTGTGTGCAAAGCCACAAATAGTTTTCCCACGTCTTCCAAAGGACATATTATATTTTGCAGACTGGGACATACAGGCCCGAGGTGTTAAGTTTCTCATCCAGCCTCACTTAGCTGGCAAATGGAAAACAGGCACTTTGGCATAAGTCAGAGGGAGATGTTACCTTTCAGAGTAAATAACGGTAATGAATTTGTATTTCTCTAGTGAAATGCTATTTCAGGCACTCTGGATCAGGAGACTGACTTTAAAATTTGGTTGGAACTGAGGTGTCATTTCCTTGGCCCCAAATAGATTTGGGCTCATTTCTGAGAACGGCACAACATTTAATTACAGTTTTACTTGTATGTTCAAAGACGACTGAAAAAATTTCAATGAGAAACCAAATCAACAGCTATGTGGAGAATTTTTTTAAGTGGGACATGTCTGCAGTGCTTTTTTTGTCAGACCCTAGGCATCTCGTGTGGTTGGTCAGCTCAGCGTGTTTTTAAAAGCTAGCTGCACAAAGAGTTTGAGTATTTCCAGGTTTGAATGGCATACCTAGCCTAAACCACTCTGGTCTAAAAGGAACAATCTGTTGTACCCTCCTGTCCTAGTTTTGGCTGGGATAGAGTTAATTTTCTTCATAGAAGCTAGCACAGTGCTGTGTTTTGGATTTAGTACTACAAGAATGTTGATAACACACTGTATTTAGTTGTTGCAAACTAGTGCTTAGACTACTCCAGAACTTTTTGAGCTTCTCTTGCTTGGCCAGGTGCATAACAAGGTGGGAAGGAGCACAGCTAGGACAGCTGACCCAAACTGACCAAAGACCTATTCCATACTGTATAACGTCATGCTTGGGGGGAGGGGTGGTGTTTATCGGTCACTTGAGGGGAGAGTGATTGCGGCTTGGGGAGTGATCGCTGCTCGGGACGGGCTGGGCATCGGTCGGCGGGTGGTGAGCAATTGCATTGTGCATCATTTGTTTTGTATATTCTGTATACTCTGTTACCATTCCCATTATTACTATTTTTATTATTTTCTCTTATTAAACTGTCTTTATCTCAGCCCACAGCTCTAACCTTTTTTTTTTTTTTTCCTTCCCGATTCTCTCCCCCATCCCACTGAGGGAAGGGGGAGTGAGCGAGCGGCTGTGCGGTGTTTAGTTGCCAGCCGGGTTAAACCACGACACCTCCTTTTTTAGAATCATAGAATCACCTCGGTTGGAAAAGACCTTTAAGATCATCAAGTCCAACCGTTAACCTAGCACTGCCATCCCACCACTAAACCATGTCCCTAAGCACCTCATCTATCCTTCTTTTAAATACCTCCAGGGATGAGGATTCCACCACTTCCCTGGGCAGCCCATTCCAGAGCCTGACAACCCTCTCGGTGAAGAAGTTTTTCCTAATGTCTAGCCTAAACCTGTCCTGGCGCAGCTTCAAACCATTCCCCCTCGTCCTATCATCCATTACCAGGGTGAAGAGGCCGACCCCCACCTCGCTACAGCCTCCTGTCGGGCAGTTGTAGAGGGCGATCAGGTCTCCCCTCAGCCTCCTCTTCTCCAGACTAAACAACCCCAGTTCCCTCAGCCGCTCCTCGTATGACTTGTGTTCCAGACCCCTCACCAGCTTGGTTGCTCTCCTCTGGACCTGTTCCAGCAAGGCAACATCTTTCTTGTAGTGAGGGGCCCAAAACTGAACACAGTATTCAAGGTGCAGCCTCACCAGCACCGAGTACAGGGGCACGATCACTTCCCTACTCCTGCTGGTCACACTATTCCTGATACAAGCCAGGATGCCATTGGCCTTCTTGGCCACCTGGGCACACTGCTGGCTCATATTCAGCCGGCTGTCAACCAGTACCCCCAGGTCTTTTTCCACCAGGCAGCTTTCCAGCCACTCTTCCCCAAGCCTGTAGCGCTGCATGGGGTTGTTTTGACCAAAGTGCAGGACCCGGCACTTGGCCTTGTTGAACCTCATACAATTGGCCTCGGCCCATGGATCCAGCCTGTCCAGGTCCCTCTGTAGAGCCCTCCTCCCCTCCAGCAGATCAACACTCCCACCCAGTTTGGTGTCATCTGCAAACTTACTGAGGGCACACTCAATCCCCTCATCCAGGTCATTGATAAAGATATTAAATAAGACCGGCCCTAGAACTGAGCCCTGGGGGACACTGCTTGTGACCGGCCGCCAACTGGATTTAGCTCCATTCACCACGACTCTCTGGGCTCGGCCATCCAGCCAGTTTTTAACCCAGTGAAGAGTACATCCGTACTTTGCTGGATACCATGCCTAACTTTTGGTTTACCTATGTGCTGCTAGAAAAATGGTTTTCTGGGCCTTTGTACACCAGCTATATTTATTTTCCTACCCAGAACTTTCATGAAGGGGGGGGAGGGAGAGGGGGCTCACCTCCTGATTATTTTTCTGCAAATCACTAAGCTAAAAGAAACCAAACCAAACAAACAAAAAAACCCACCCAAACCCCTTTCCTATCAATCAGTGTGTACCTTTCTAACGGTACCTCTTTTTAAATACTTGGTTTTCCTAAGTGTCGCCTTCCTTTTAGAAATCTTTAAGCTGCCGATGTGCAACGGTGCAGTGCATAATAACGAAAGCAGGATGGAAGCGGTGATTTCCTCACCCTGCCGCTGAAATAAACTGGGGGGTGTTACAGAGCGTATCTGACCATCTGCATTTAGTGCAGCGGGAGCTGATAAAGTCCACGCTGAAAGTTGAGGTTTACATTTATAGCAAAATCTGGTTTGGTCTTTGCCTTCCCAACTGGCGAGGAATCCCCAGAGGCGGGCTGGCCCCGGGTGGCAGAGAGGATCCTTCCCTCCGCAGGATGCGGCCCTGCCACGGTCCCTGGTGACTCCGTGCCTTCCACGTGTGTGCAGCTTTACTCGGGGTGCAAAGGGAGGCTTAACTGCTTCGCCTTACTCGGGCAGGCGGCGTTTCTTGCTCTAAAATTAGGTTCCATTCAATATGGGAAGCGGGTAATTCCACTGAAGTGAAAAAGATTATTTGTGCTTTAAAATGAATAGGTTAAGGGCCAAGCTTCTCTTGCTGAGAACCGGGAAGAAGATAGAGAGTAAAAGCAGTGAGTTGTCTTCTCACCTCATAGTACAGACCGGCATGACTGTCTGTGTCCTCTGAAACTGTAAATGCTAGTCAAAGCAAATGCTAGTAAATATATTAGTGACTGAAACAGTGTTTCCAGAGGCGTTTGCTCTTGGCCTAACCGCTCCTGTTGCAGGTTATGAGAATTTTGCCCTAGATTTCACTGAAAGCAGGAGAAAGGCAACAATAAATGTTTGTTTAAAAAAACCCAAAACCTAAATCATGCCCCATAAATTTGACTTGAGCTTTTCTAGACATGGTATTTGTGATAACCCCCTTGACTGTCAAGCCTCTGGATTGCAACGTGATAGTTACTGGCTGTCCAAGAGGGGACCATCCTGATGCCTTACAGCCAGTGGCGACTAGCCAGCATCAGAGGTGCCACGCAGAAATCTTTCCTTGGTCCCTGCGAGCTTAGGCACCCTCTATTTTCTCATCTTTCACTTTCATAAAGCTGGCTTTCTGCCGCTGCTGCTCTTCTTTAATCTTGTTTGCTGATTAGGGAGTGCTCTGCCGAGGGAGAGCTGTTTTGGTGAGTATCTTCTGCTGGGCAGGTCCAGCTCTCAAAAAGTACAGGGTGAAACTGTTTGAAGGTAACTGGGAATCACATGTGAGTGCGTGCAAGTGGCTCGGAGTGTTGTGAGGGTGACTCTGCTCAACACCGCCTCGGTCGTTTGAAGCCTAGACAGCCTGTGCCTGCGTTATCGGGCTACCTCTCTTGACCTGGATTTAGCTCTTCCTCGAAGGAAATATCTTCACTGTGTTTTGGGAGCTGAGGGTATCTGTTAAAATTGGAGGCTAAGAGAGAGGCAGCTTTATGGAGGGGAGGGGGAAGAATACAACACTCCCCAGACAACCCAGTTTGTGTAAGGAAATGAAAGTAACTTTCAGACAGCACCATCTTCTCAGCTTGCGCCCAAGCACTCTTGCCAAAAAAGTCTGAGTACACCTAATTTGCACCCAGTTTCCCTGGGTTCTGGAAACATCCTGTAGGTGGGAGGCTGCATTCTGGTTTTTGTTGCGTGGTGTGGGGTTTTTTTTTTAAACTACCTTGTTGAGCTGCATAGCAACAGCACTGTGTTTCTGGCACGCTAACAAAAAAAGGAGGGAGTTGAGGATATGCAAGAACTGAACCTGATGCTGTCGCTTTTAGAAATAGGCATTTTGGCTTCTGCCTGGTTTTTTCAATTTAGCCTCCCTGGAAAACAGGCACTGAAAAATATCCTGCACTGTGACAGAAAGGTGATTTGGAGGTGGAGCTGTGGACCACGAGGGCCCGATTAAAGCCATTTCTTCTTTCCCTTGCTGTGCGAATGGCCAGTTTGAGGGAGATGCAGCTACCTCCGGACAGGCAGGCTGGACCACAGGGATGTTCTACCGGGTGACGTACCTGGTATAACCTTTTGAGATGTCAAGCTTGTTTTGGGAGGCAGTAAGAAAAAAATAAGTGTAGTAGGTCTACATTTCAAGCCTTGGCATTGGAACGAGTGACTTTTTTTTTTTTTTTAAATATCTTCAGAGGTTTTGGCTTTGGGGCTTGTGGGGGGGAGGCCAGTTTAACTTGACAGTCTTTTCTCCTTCCTCATGCCCAAAGCTAATTATAGCAAAGGCTTGGTAAGGAAGAAGATAAATTTGTGTGCCAGCTTTTCATTTTGGAGACGCAACTTTCAGCCTTTGTTTGATAATTGAAAATGAGTGGTCTCGCCACATCTGTTCTCAATCATGCAAACTGCTGAGCGGGATGGCACGAAGGCCGTAGCGCGGCGTAAGCGTGGTGGCGGCGGCAGCAGCAGCAGCAGCAAGACTCATGTCGCACCGGGGTGGCGTTCGGATAGTTGTGTCCTCCTCCCTCCCTGAATCCTGGCCCCCAGCTAGCGGCACTGATCGCCTGCTTCCAGTATCAGTGCGAGGGAACGTAAATGGAAAACATCCGTGTTTCTTCTGTGGATGGTGTTAGCTGAGCACTGCGTAGCCATTTGGATCTTGCTCAGATCTCTGCTGCCTGACTCACTGATAAAGCATCTTCTTCATATTGTTTCATTATAATTAGATGGGAGGGGAAGGGGATTATCAGCTATGAAAGTTTACTGAACATGCATTTAACTTTGGGGGTTTTAAAGCCGGTGGCTTTTTTATTTTCAACACAGTTCTGTTGTCTTCATGCTATTGCATATTTAATTCAAAATAAAAATCTTACCTGTGGTATTTTGACAGCATTTTGTCTAGTTTTCTGGTGGTATACTAAGTTATTAAATATTTGATAGAGAAGGCTCTGTATGCTGGAAGCACACCCATTAAACGGCTCCGCTTAACCACACTGAAATGATTTCTTATTTCCCATAGAGCCCAATGCTCAGTGAAGGGTGCTTTTGAGTTAAATCTGGGGTTTTGCTATGCTATCCAAACAGGAAATGTAAACATTCATCAGTGAGGCGAGACTTAAGGATGTAGCTTCCGTAGGAAATCCTACAGCTGTGCCAGATCGTTCTGCCTGGAGAGGAATATGCCATGCCAGTTGTAGTCTTGATCTTCTGGCCTTGCCTACGGCCGCCTTGCATCTCTTACTTGCGTTGGCTGGGGGAGAGAAGGGGCTTGAAATAGGGGTGAGGTGATGGAAGATGGAGCCTGTGAACCTGGGTCCTGCACGGGTGGAGGGGCAAGGGCAGAAACATTGGTGTGAGCTGGTGTAAATTCAAACAGAAACTTAGAGTGGTCTGGAACAATATTTAAACAAGCTATGCTAACTGAAAAATTCTTGGTTTGGAGTTTGGGATTTCTTCTGTGTAAAATGGGCCCTTCTTCTCCAGTGTGGCAGTTGACAGAGTGAAGGAATAGCTTATTTTGCTCTAATGGTATAGTGTAAAGCAATGCTGTATGTCCCGTTTTTCCATATGGTTGTGTGTATTGTTTCAGCGGTTTAATTTTCAATATTATGTTTCCTGGCAATTTGGAACCCTGAGAGCTAGTTTAGCGAGATCTGTGGACTTAGTTTTATCTTTTGCGAGTGACTCAAGTGAATATCCCCCCTACAGCAGGGTTCCTTAGCACCGTAAGGATTTCCTACCCAAGCAGCTGTAATTATTCAGAGATGCACATGAATGCAAATTCTTGCCTGTCGCTCTGGAATGCAGTGTTGATGCTCAGAAGGGCTTGCTGGCAATATGTATTAAACAATTTTTGGGGAATGAAAATTCATTTTAGGCAAATTTTACACGGTCGTTATGCTTCGCTTCTTAAGGTTAATCTCTGTGGACCTAGTCCAGTAATACCATGAATAGGAAGCACTGAAATATTTGAAGTAGAATCTGCATTTGCTTTACTAATGGATTCAGCCTTACACAAATCATAGCTTATTAAAATAACTATATGATCTGTGAGTAATTGTTTGTATGGAAGCAGAGTACATAACCCAGTGATATGAATGTCCCGCGGGAGCTTTCATATACAGAAAGACTATGGTGTGTAGGAGTGCTGAGAACATGGAGGCAGCGAAATAATAATTGGTTGAATAGAAGGAATACGTTTTCCTAAAAGGGTAGCATTCACATGTAAATAGCCATTCTGTTGGAAACCTTGTTATGCAGAATGGTGTTAATTATATTTTACTGAATTATTGTTTGGGGTCCGTATCACTCCTTGCCCATATTAATGGTTCAAAGTTATGCAAGGTGTAGGTTCCGAATCAGGATCTGAAAATTCTGTTTTCAGTCAACACATTCATGTTCTGCCAGTTGTCAGACTCAAGGAGGCATAAGGAATCTTTTCTTTTTCTTTCCTTTAATATATATTTCTGCCTGCAGATGTTTGGCTCTCCAGTGTACGCTGTGGTCCCCAAGTGTGAAATGAGTTTCACAGCAACGAGGATGCTGTTAGAACTGCCTTGTCTCTTAAGCAGTTCTATTTTTAATATGGTGAGGTGTTTTTTTCCATTACCACCTTAGGCACCCCCTCTCTAACTGTTCCTGAAGTGTGTTATACAATATGGACCTGGTGGTACTGGTGAACGAGATGAACATGAGTCAGCAGCGTGCTCTTGCAGGGAAGAAAGCCAAGCCCATGCTGGGCTGCATTAGCAGGCGTGTAGCCAGCAGCTCCGGGGAAGTGATTATTCGCCTCTGGTGCTTCTGGGACCACATCTTGCGTCCTGTGTCTGAAGTTGTCCTCTCCAATTCGAGAAAGACGGTGACAACATACTGGAGTGAGTGGGGCGGAGGGCCACCAGAATGGTCAGGGGTCTGGAGCATGTGAGCTGGGTTTGGTCAGCCTGGAGAAGAGAGAGCTCAGGAGAGGGGAAGAGCTCCTTGCAGTGTTTAGCTGTCTAATTTTTATTTTTTTTTTTTGGGGGGGGGGTAATGGGTGGGGGGAGAGAAGACAGAGCCAGGTTCTTCTCTGAAGTGCATGGGGAGAGGCTGAGACGCAATGGCAGTCAGCAGCTGCAACAGTAGGTAGATAGGCTTTAGATATTGGGAGAAATGTTTTCACAGTGGGGATGGTCAAACACCAGAAGAGTTACCCGGAGAGGCTGTGGAATGTCTGTCCTTGGAGAGACTTGAAACTCAGCTAGATGGGACCATCAGCAGCCTTCTCTTGCTGGCTCTCCTGTGAATGGGAGGCTGGAGCAGGTATCTCTGGAGTTCCCCGCCCACCCAAGTCACTTTATGATCCTATTCTGTGACTCTAATAGGCGTAAACAGTCCAAAACGCAGCACACAAAGCAAAGTCACAAAATCAGGCGCTTTAGAAGTGAAAGCAGTATCGTATGGCAACAAATTTAGTACTGCCATCAGGGTGAAATCATCCTATCATCAAAGATTTCAGATGGGGAAGAAAAATGTGTGTATGCCGTCTCAGTTCAGCTGCATCAATTTCAATTGTTTCCTAGCTTAATTCTTGCAAAAGCTATATATCTGCTGCTGCACTGTATTAATTACTTCATATTGCATTCTCTAAATCTCTGGGAGCAACTTCTGCAGTGTAGTATCCAGGGATAGCCAAAAGGTTGTAGACACACAGTAGAGCAAAGGGATTGCTTTGCCCTGTCATAAAATTAATGATGTACATTGCAATTAAAGATTATGTCTTGAAGTTAAAAGCTGATAAATGACTCCCTCTGCTTTTAATGAATTGTTATTTTTTCATGCAGAAAATATTAACATTATTGTTAAGTTTAATCTGCAGAAAATGTTCAGCTACAAACACAGCTCTTAAGCTGTCAGATGTGTGCTTAGTTAGATGTGCTTTTAACAAGGGGTGGTGCAGAGTTGTCTTGTTGCATGACCTAAAGCAACATTGAGAGGGTTGAAGAAACTAAATATGCACGTTGCAGCACAAGGTATTACCTTCTTAACTGCACTTACATGTTGTCAAAAGTAATTCAAGCAATAAACCTTTTTTTTTTTTTTGCCTTATTTATTGTGGGAGTTGCACTTTGTAATGTCACCATTTGCCAGCTGGACGAATATACTTTAGGAATTGACCTCAAGATATTCCACAAAAGGAGGCCAAGTCCTATTAAATGGGACAACTATGCTTCTCTTAGCTTAAGGTACAAGGCTTTACTGCGGCTCGTAGACAAAGACTGTTGTATCTGCCAGTAATTCCTGTTCTTACAATCACAGTTGCATCAAAGGAGTAAGCACCACCTCAAGAACATTATTTGGGAAAACAAAGCTTTGGGGATTTCCCCCTTTAGGTAGGCATGAGATTTCAAAAGCTAGAAGAAAACATTGACTTCACAGACCTTCAAAGACCAACATGGTTGAAAAAATCTGTTTTGGGGAATCTTTACTTGATGCTGGTATTCTCAGCAATTGTGTTGGTAGTGCAACAATGGTAAAATAAGTTTGTGGTTACTGGCACAGAGCAAGAATAATACATTACATAAATCACAGATGGTTGAGCTAGCATGTTCATAAAGGGCAATTTACTCTGGAAGGATTACTGAATTCTCATTTTAGTTGCTCCAAAATTAATTTAGCAGTTAACCAATTGCACTTAGAAGTTCAGCCCTATTCTAGATAGTCCTTGGTAATTCTTAAGTGCAAGTAATTTACTGCTAATATCTTGAGCACCAGAATGATTTCAGAGTGTCTCCTTGTCTGTTATAGTATTAATTCATGAGAATGAGGGAAGAGGTCAAGTTACTTTGGTATCCAAACCCAAAATTAAGTGTTGTGGCTGGTAGTGTTAACACGTGAAATCTTTATAGTAGTAATCATGATCTGTAGGGAGTTTGTACAAGCCAAAGACAGATATTTATTTGGGCCTATTTCAACAAACTCAGCAACGTCAAAACTCTGAGATTTTGTATTATTACTTTTGGTCTAGCTTTCACCGGTTGTGGAGGGAGAGGTTGAATGCAGAGCCTAGTAGTCAGTCATGTAGTGTGTTGGCCCAGTGGTCTGCAGAGGCAGTGCTGGCAGGGGATCTAACCATGGCTCACATCGCAGCTGGAGAGCTTGGTCCTAGAAACCTGCCCGCAGATTGCCCTGCATGCCCAGCAGAAAGCCTGACTCTTGTCCTTTGAACCCCAAATGGCAGCAGAGCCGAGGCAGCGGCAGGAACCCTGGGCAACCATACTAGAGCTTAATGTTTTGTGTTACAAAAATACACAGCCATGTTTTGGGGAGTGATGCAGCAGTGGAAGCAGCTAGCACGGTTGCCTGTTGCTTCATCTGTTGTCACATGCTTGTTTACAACAGCAGGGTAAAGATGGCTTAAAATAAATGTTGTCTTATACCCCTGCTCAGTGTTGTCACCTTCCTGCCATGACGACTCGTTCAGGGACGGAGCGAGGCTGGCTGCCTGCCTGCCTGGCAGCTCGGTGGCTCTGTCCTGCAGGCTCTGCTCCGGCACCTTTGCTCGTGGGGTCCTGGGATGGTTGGGCTGGTTGCACAGGCGGTCGCTGTGCTGTTTCTTGTCCTTTCCCAGGTGTCGCACCACGTGGGTGGCACTTGGTGCCTACTTACAAGGCCACTTTCAAAGGGCTTTACTCTCTCTGGTAACAGGGAGTTGCATTCGATGATCCTTGTGGATCCCTTCCAACTCGGGATATTCTGTGGTTCTAACATATGTGTGTATATTAAGGTTAGAATAAATGTTGCAATGCATAAATCAGTGTGTATCTACATTTGGTTTTAATGTAAAAGAGAGAAAATTTGATGTGCGACGAAGTCCTTGTTCTCTGTATCATATTACATCATTTACGAGTAGCAAAGGTGTACTGTAGTCCCTCTTCAGCTGGTGCGAGACCTTTCCCATTGGAGCACTCCCTGCGCTAACTTCGCATGCCTTGGACGAGCAGGCTTTATTAAGTGCACTGTAAGTAACTCCGGCTAGAAAACGGCAGCTACGTGTTAGGAGAAAGGCATTGCACTTCCCATTGTTTAATCCTCCTGTTTTCCCTTCTTCCCAGACTTGTCCTTCTCTGAAACCCGCGGATGCTCAGTGCCCGTCTCCTGCTGAGTCACAGCCTCGCTCGCCTGGCTCTGGGCGCTTGGAATCTGCTCAGGCCCCCCGTCAGGAGGGCTGTATAGTATTACAAAAATCTCATTTGCCATTACATTATGCTTGGAGTAAATCAGCATGTTACTTTAGCCTTTCACCTCCGAACGTATACATGTCAAGGGGGAGGAGGGGGGCAGCAAAACCCCGGATAGGTCAAAACTAAATTCATTTGGTGACTTCATCTGACTCTAGCTAGTTGGATCTCATCCCTGCTGAAACTCCCAAGCCTGCCCACAGTGTTTTCTGGACTTAAAAGGCGGAAATGGCAGGAGTCAGGAGCTGCAGGCTGCCTCCGCTGCCGGAGCCACAGCGTGGCTGCCGCGCCGGTGGGTTACGCTTCTGACATAGTGCCTCAGGTGCCCGGCAGCGTTGTTTTTTTTTTTAATCGGCATTTCTGATTATTTTTATCCCTTCCTAATCAGGGCCAGATGTTTCCCTGGTGTAGATGAGGGTGACTGCTCAGGTGCGTGGGTTTATCCACTGCTGCACTCAGGTGGGGCAGTGACTTGGGGACAAGCTCTCCGCAGATGCTGTCTTCATTTGCCAGTAAATCTTGCATTTGCTGAAGCACTCAGGAATCTACCACCTGACAATACAACTACTCATCCATCATCTAGTGGGAGCAAAAAGACAGGAGGTTCCCCTGTTATTTGCAGAACCTGGGCCAGGAACTGAGGCTTGCTAAAACATGCTGCCTCTCAGGGCATCCTTTCTCCACCAGGATGCTCAGCACTGCTGTTACCTTGCTTCATGGCACATTTTTAACCCCTTAGAAATCCTTTGGTGATGTCTCCATGTATGCTTCATAATCTGTTATTTTCCATAAGAGGAAAAAAAATAATAAAAGGAGAATTAAAGCTCTCATGTTTGTCTTGGTGAACTGGGACTTTGTTTCACAGATTAGATGTTGGTTTATTCATCAGCTTTTTCAAGATTTTCTAGTTGCAAAACGGTCATAGATCCTCTTTTGTTTTCTAAAATGTAGGTGTTTCTAACTGACTTGGGTTTACTATGTAACATAAATCTGAGAATTATTTTTCTCTGAATCAACCTCTTTTTTTTTTTTCTCACAATCCCCTTGTCTGTTGTGAAAGTAGACTAGTTGCCAGTGTCTGTTGTGAAATTTTCACAGGTTGAATGTCTTCCTTCGGGGCATCAGAGCAGCAATTCAAGCTTAAGATCTTAGAGTTGAAAGCTTGGGGGGGGGAGGAGGGTAATAACAGTAAGTAAAAGCAGTTTATTTTTTTAACGTTGCAGCCTTGCCACTCTTACGTTCCTCTCATTCAGCCCACTTCAAAGGTGTTTGTGGTTCTCCATTAATAAAATGCCTTCTTAATTTGTAGTAACATTTTATACTGAAATTTGTGCATCCTTTCCCCATGTTAACGAGTGCCTGTTCAGCACCAAGCACTGCTATTGCTTTGTCCGACCAAGGCACAGCCTGAGGGTGCTGGGCACGGCTGTGCTTCACTCGTGCCCCATCAGAGTAAGGACACTTCTGTGGAAATGACCGCAGCCAAAGAGTCTGAAGTGCTTCTGTTTTGTGTAGGCTGTTGATGTCTGCCTTTTCTGGACCTCTCTCCTTTGTCAAGAATGTATTTTGTAGTTGAGAAATTGATAAGGAGCCTTTCAGGATATGCAAATACTTGCAGCCACAATTAAGATATCACGTAGTTTATGCCGCATTGTGCTTTTGGAGGCAAAGGTGAACCCTGAAGGAAAAAAAAAAGTGTTACTATTGCTGTGGAGACATGACGTTATGCATTGCATTGCCATACAGTTTCAGTGGCAGCGGGAGGAATGAAGGAATGAGAAGGTAGTCAGAGAAATTAAAAGAAAAATTTACTTATGCTATGCAAACATGACTGGCAGATCAATAAAATCAAATTCAAGCGAGCCAGTGACTGCAGCTTGATCTCCTCAGGTGCCCTAAGATACTCCAAGCACTAAATAATTTTCTTGGAATTTGTAACTGTTGCTCTGATTTCAGTGATCTAGCCTAATTTCGTAACTGGTTGGTGAATAAACTTAAAACTATTTTGTAAAAAGTATGCAGTAGACAGTGTAATGCATTGCTAGTTGTTGGGCCATCTCAGAGGTTTTGGCTCAAACTGTGTATATTGTTTGAACACTTTTGACTGTGTTTTTCAGATTTGGGTGAACTGAATGTCTGGAAAAGAACCAGTATTTTTTTGCCTCACAGATAATGCGTTTTTGGGGTTTTTTAATTTTTCTAAAGCTGTATGTACCACAAAACAGAACTACTACCAGTCTTTGTAAGAGTTACTCAGATTTGGGTCTAAACCAGTTCTTGAGACCCATCATAAACAGTTATGTAGGTCAGAACACCCCAGCACTGGCAGACCGCCTCAAATTTAAAAGAACAAAACTTAAAACATGCCCTAATCCAATCACAGTAATCTCTAGTACTCAAACCTGGCTTGCTTTTAAACAGGGAACTGCAATGAGAACAACAGAAAATGCGCTGTTTGCTGTGTTAAATGGCAATCCTGCAACATCCAAGCAATCAAACTGGACATGGATTCCCTCGGTCTTGTCTAGACTCTGTAGCAGGCTTCACAAATCATTTTAGGTCTTCAAGTCAGATCCATGTTGTGAAGCTAAAATGGCATTCAGAAGTGAATGGGATACATGGATAATTAAAGATTTTTAACATTTCAGGGCCCTTTAGTAACATGAGAACAGCGCCCAAGAGATTTGACATCCAGCGTTTCAAAAGGTGTGAGTTTCTCCCAGTATTACAGCCAGAGGTTCCTTTTCTCCTTTTTTCCGTGGCAATACCTTATTGTGATTAATCTTGAACTGTTTGAGTTTCTGCCTAGAGAGAGCCTCTGTATTGCCTGCTGCAAATACCGCTTCGGTTGCGGTGCTCTGACGTGAAGGCTCTGGCCACGGCCATTGAATTTGCTGCAGGAGTCCAGCCTAAGTCAAAAGGGAGCATAAGAGCAGTGTTGTCAAAACTGTGCTGGGGCTTTGCGTTCTTTTTCTGTCCTCTGGACTCCTTTTGGTAAAGATGGCCTCGAGCATAACCAGCCTCTAGTGGCTATGGCTAAGGCTGTATGCAGTGAATGTTAAAGAAGCAGGCAAGGTCCAGCTGCAAATCAGCTGCCATTTCAGGATGATACGAAAGGATGAATTTGTCTTCTACAGGGATGCGGCCACTGAGGCTGGCAGGTTTCTTCCTTCAGGGATTTTTTGTTTTGCAGTAGCTTTCATCTAGAAAGCCTTTCCAACAGGAACCACAGCTGTCTCGCTCAACTACATCTTCGCCTTTCTGCTGTATCTTCCGCTTCAGTAATTTTTGGTGTGAGATCTTTTGTTTTCCTGGCAGTATCTATCCTGATGCTATTAGGTGCCAGCTTCCAGAAGGCTCCTCTTTGTATTGTCACACAGGCTTTCTACTGCGTTTAAAAAACTTGACATCTTACTGTGCCTAACTGTGCAGAACAGGATGGCCTTGCAGGTTCAGAGGTGATGGCATGTGTGATGAGTTTTTACATTGCAGATAGTTTCATTGCTGTAATCCTTCCAGTCTTGCCGTTATTGCTGGTTTGGCGTAATACAGCTTCTGCTGTCAACAACCGTTAGTTTCTCCCCGGAAAAATAAATATGCCGCTTGCAAAACTGTCCTTAAACACAGCTGGATAACACCTTGTAACAGCTGCAGTTGTCTGCAGCGAGAGCAGTGGAAAATGCCTAATAGCTGAAAGTTCAGTGCTGCATGTAATGCCTTAAAAAATTAATACTCCTTTGGGTGTAATGTTTACCATCGGACATGCTGAGCCAGTGTATTTCTGACTGGGGAAACTGCTTAAGCATATACGTGATTTTCAGCACCTAGCTAATCCTCTGAACTGGGTCTGTGGCACTTATCCCTGCATGCGTGAAGCGTTTTTCTGAAATGGCCTGTTCTAATAGGTGAAGACTCTCCTACGGCTTGTTCGTATTTATCGGGGATTTGAATTTCAGTTTCTTAGAAGCAAAACAAGGCAGAGGCCTTAGTGGTTGGGCAGCCCTGTAACAGCCAGAGGTTTTTCATCTCCACCTGCGTGCTCTGAAGCAGGGGATGTGATGTGCTATCTTCAGTCTGCTTTTAGTTGCTGTAGGGATTGCCAGGCACCTCTACGGAAGGTGGAAGCTTAAAGATCTCAGTGAGGTAGATGCCGATTTTCAGGCTTGTGTAAGCCTCATTGCAAGCTTATGCTTGAGAGCCTTCAGCCTAAACAAGGGAAAGCCTAACAAGTCCAAAATGTAAATAATCTTACTGGGAAGAAGCAGTGTATTAGGACACACAAATAAGTTGTTAGCTACTTGGCGGTTCACAGAGTACAGCCTGTGAGTCTCCGCCCGTCCAGCTGTTCTCTTGCACCGCCTTACAGATGTTTATTAATATGTGTTTTGAATCTGGATCACATTTTTCAAAGCAGTTCAGCACATGGGGAGCTGAGTCCTGGAGAAAACCCAGGCCCAGCTGCGGATGCCGAGCACAAGGGCTTCTCGTCTGTCCCCAAGCATGGTGGCTCTGCTACCTACGCCTGGATGGGTTTTTTTCTTCTCTTTTTTTTTGTTTTGGTTTTGGTTTTTTTTTTTTCCCAAGATCTGCCTGTGGCAAACAGGATGTGTGTGTATCTGAGCACCAAATTAGACCGCTCTTACTGTAAAGGGAACCTTCCCCCCCCCCCCCCCCCCCGCAGAATTTATTTAAAATGTAACCATTAGGAGGGTGGGGGGCAGAAGCAGCAAAGACAAGGTGAACTCTTCCCAGAGATGCAAAGACACAGTAACTCCTTCGAGAGGAGAGGCCGTGGAAGATTCAGGCATGTGCTAGCAAGTCACTGAGAACAAATGAACAAATGGCAATGGCATGTTGGTCATATATATATTTTTTTAACGGACTTTCTGATTCATTTTGCATATATTTGTTTAAAACTGTATTGATACACCCTCGTGCTTATCTGTGTGTACAAATGTGAAGCTATTGTCTCTAACAAATAGCCTGAGCTTTCCTTTGACCCATAGGCCGTAATTCATCTGCAGACACAGCGTAAGTTATATTACAGATATCTTTCAGGGTATCATTGTAAAACTCAAGGTTACTCATTTACTCACTGTTTCCTGAAGTAGAATTCTCCATCCCGTGCACGGCAGCAAAGGAGGTTGTTTGCTCTCCTGTTGCTTGCAGAAGGAGAGGTATTTGTTTTTGCAGTTGCTTTTGGAAGAGGATGATGAGGGAATTTCTGCTTCCTTCCTGCATGTGGATTTTCTTGTACTTTGCAGACTGGCTGCTTTCACTACTGGTAGCCGATGGTTGTTCCGAGTTCTGCCTGGCCTCGAGGGGACATTTAAAATTTGGATGAAGTAGTAGCAATTGCAAATCAGAGTAGCTTTATTTCACATGTTAGCATCTAAATATCTTTAGCTTCTTTAGAAGCTAGTGGGCTGTTCCATATTGATCTCTCGGTTTAATATTAGACTTGCTATTCTGAATCTTAAGTGAATATTAAAGCCACTATTAAGTTGTTACTTGAACTGATCTTACAACACAGAACATGTTAGTTTAATAGTGTCAGTGGTAATATCTTGCTGTTGGCTTCTTATCTATATAAAAGGGCTAGGAATAATAAAGTAAAAAAGCCATGCTAGCAGCGACGGTTTAAACTTCAGATTAGTAACAAAGGTGCTGTTTGCCTTGCTGCTGTGCTCAGTCCCTTCCATCCTGGTGTGGAAGCTAAGCTTTCATGGTTAGCCGTTACGATGTGGTTTCAAGAGGAAAAGGGCACTCCCTGTTTCTCAAACTTTGTTCCTAGCGCTCAGTTCAATCCAAGCACTTAGGGTGTGCCAAGAAAACGACCTTTGCGAGCTGTAACAGCGAATACAGTGCTACGCTCTGACAATTAGCTGTGCTGTCTGGCAGCCTGCAGGAAGAACTGGGCAGACTGGGGGGGACCGGCTGATTTCTTCCACGCTTCAGAGGTGCCCATAGCAGAAGTGGGTAGAGAGGAGGCCTGGTTCTAAACGAATTGCTGGCAGTAGTAGCCTGGCTATTGGAGCATGAATTTTTTTGAGCCTACCTTCCCTTACTGTTCTGTCTTTCCTTTGTCTTTTTTAACTTGTTTCCTCCTCATCAGGCTAATTTGGGGATTTTATGTTTTGGATCTTAACATCAGTAGATAGGGACAATTTGAAAGATCTTCTGTGTTTGTGAAATTCATAGAAGGTGACCTATATTATGAACTTCGTCATCTTGTATTTTAAATACATTCCCTGCTTGTATGCACTTACACACTTAGATATTACAGCGTCAAGTTTTCATGCTGGTGGGTTTTTCGCACGTTTTAGCTGGGTTGCTCCAGCACGACTGAAAAACGGATGGCGTTAACCTGCAGTCTTTGTGTTCTCTGCAGCATTGTCTATCCAGCTTCAAACAGTTACATCTTTGCAAATTGTCAATGGAAATAGTCCCTGCAGCCCCTAGGTCCCACAGGAGAGATCTAGCTCCCTTTCACTGAGGGAGAAGGTTGAGGTCCAAGGCTGGGGGGCAGGACTGGCACCCAAGCTAGCCAGTGAAGTGCTCACTACAAGGCGACACTAGAGGCAAAGGTGTGCAGTCCCCCCCAAACCCTTCTTTCCCAAGAATAATTCTGCAACTTTGTTGACTATTTGATCATTTCTGAGACACCTCGTACTGGGATTGTTACTAGTGGGCTTCCTGAAGTCCGCTAGTCTTGGGAACATTATTTACTGTTTTCATGAATGATCTTGACTCTGCTCTTTGAAACTGTTAATGAGATAAACTTGAATGTGCTCGTCTTTTTTCTTGTCCATGTCTCGCAACAGAAAGATGTGACTAGCGTAGAATAACGGGGAATAAAATTGAGTATATGCGTTTCCAGTCTATGCGCTTGGGGACTGATGATAAAAGCTACTATGTATTAGGCCTACTTGCAGGAAAGGACCTTGGTGAACCAGAAGGATCTTTTTAAGATGCTGTGGCTAAGAAAGTTTTCGGCACAGAGGGCAATTTTCCAAGGTCTTGGTGAAACATTGTCTGAAGATCTGAAACTGTTTGGCTGTGTTCAGGGCGGACTGCTGGCATGACCAGTAAGTGAAGGTCTGACTTCAGGAGAGACTCAGAGGATTGATTTATTTAATCTAGCCTACCTGGGCGCTGGGACAGACTCTTGAGTCCTGTCCCTAGTGCATTATGAAATCAGCTCTGGGAAAGAAAAAGCCATTAGAGCTGGAGGATAATGTTGGCAGAAGAATAAATGGGTTTAAGCTGAGAGGAAGCATTCCTAATGATTTAGAGGAATTGGGCTCCACAGCAGCTTTCCAACCAGATGGTTGGAAGTGCAAGTCTTGGATACTTTCAGGACAGAGGTTGGTAAATTGATAAAAAAGATTATCTGGTATTCACCCTGTGACTGTTAGGAACTGAATTAATGATCCAAAAGTCCCCTGTCCCACTAAGAAATCAGTATTTGAGTAAGTAGAACAGCTACATCTTGTAGAAGTTATCTGAGAATTAAATAGTGGTTCAGGCAGACTGATTGGCCTGCAGTGGCGGATGGGTAGATGTCAGATCACTGTATTTGTGCAGCACTATGTGGCGAAATCCCCGGTCTCTGATCCTGTCTGTGTTATCTTTAGGCAATGTCTGATTCTTTTTTCCCCTACCTTAATAGCATTAAGCAGAATGCGGTAGGTTTGTTTGTTCTTTAAGTTCATGATGACAGTCAGAGAAATACATTCATAGATTCCAAGAGGACATTGAGGAGGTCATGTATCATCAAAGAATAAAAATTAAGTCTCCTTTCTCAGTAAATAAGAGAAGGTTGTACAGTGATGCAGCTTTTCCTTCTTTTTTTGAACAAGAAGTATAGCTTCACTGTATCCAGAAAACAATTATCAAAATGTCACAAGTATTTTTTTGTCCTTTTTTTCCTAGTTGGGGGATGGCGGTCAACGTGTACTCTACCTCTATAACCCAAGAGACTATGAGCAGACATGACATCATCGCATGGGTTAATGATATATTAGCTTTAAACTACACAAAAGTCGAACAACTCTGTTCAGGTAAGAAAGCGTGGTATGCTCTGCAAATGTTTATTTTAAAACAACTTTAAAAGTCTGATTTGTTGAAAATAGATAACTTTTAACTTTGACATAAAACAGTTGCTCTGAGACTAATGAATGTGCAAAGGAAGCATTTCTGCATTCATGTTAATCATGGAAAGATAAGGTGCCTTGAGAAAGCATAACAAATGCAGAGGTGAATGGGACAAACATAGCAGAAGTTATAGACATAATAAAAAGGTTGACTAAGCAAGAAAAGAATATAGTGATAAGCTTTTGTGTTTTAAAGCTGTCGGGCTGGTATCTTTCCAAATGGAGAGTGGACATAGCTGAAAAAGAGACAAATAGAGAACCGACTCCCCAGGGTGAACAAAATTCTCCAGCACCTTTTCCTTCCTGATAAGGGTCCTCAAATCCCTGCTGATGTTTGCAGGAAGAGAGCACAAGTGTGACTGTGAAGGAAAACATGGGTTTGAGGAAACGAGCCTTCAGCAGCTGTGAGGGCTTTAGAAGTTTGTCAAGAAAATCTGCCTGTTTCTCTTTAAATGTAACTGAACTCTTGTAAGTAAATTTGGTAATGAGCCCTAAAAAAAGGGTAATGGTTTGAATACTTTGGAAACTTTGGTTAATCTGAGTGGCAACTACAAGATATGTGTTAAACAACAGGGTCTGTAACTAGATGATGACTAGAAATGACACAGACAAAGGCTGATGTTTCACTGAGAATACAGACGCCCCTGGGGAGTGATTTTTTCTGATTTCCTACTGTGATTTTTAAATTTGAAAATGTTTGTGTTGGAGGAGATCTAACTTTGATTGCTACTTCCAGACAACTGACATGCTGGGAATATCTTACTTATGAAGACAATGCTCTAAGTACATAGAACTGAAACCACACTACCACATTTCAGCTATTTACTGGTCCAGCTGAAATGCATAAATGTGGTCTTGTATTTCTCTATTTGAATTTACCTACCATTCTGGGTAAATTTTCTGTCTCAGAGATGTTCCCTGAAAGGTGCAGAAAATCCTTTGAGGATGGTAGCCTCATAGCCTACTCTTCAAAATTTAAAAAACAAATCTCAGCTGCAGAAGCAAGCTTGCAGGCTTGTACAATTACTGTAAAATTGAGGTTGAAAAAGTGTGGGTTAAAGTGCATGTAAGTAACTGATACAAACTAAATAAAGAAAGACATAGAACATGGGAAATAACAGTTATTAAACATGAAATTGAAATGCTGTATTTAGCTGTTATTTTCTGTACACGTACAGAAGTTAGCCTAAGTATTTTCTTTCAGTGAATTACACGTAAAGAAAATATTCACATGGGGATGTGTGCATATTTGTGTAAATATGGATGTAGCTATATATAGATAGATATATAGAGATATGCACATGTATAGATAGGTATATATAGATATACACACGCACACACACTTACAAGGAGATAGAAAGATACAAGAAAATGGACATTTTCATCCCAAAATACCCAGCATTTGCTATTGTTTGAAACAGGAAGCATACTAGACAAGTTATTGACTTGTTCCTGCATAGCTATTTATATGCTCATAAATAGTTGAAAGGAAGCTTTTGAAGTGAATTCGCCATCAAGTTAAACGTGTGTGGGCTTACAAAAAAAAAAAATCAAAGACAAAATCCAAAACCCTTTCCCAAAATAGGGGACAGGTGAGCTAAGAAAATTTTGACTATGCAGAATACAGTGAGTTAAAGGTATTTAAGAAGATCAGATTGAGACACTTCAGCTGGGTGGGGCAGGCAGGAGAAAAGCATGGAAATTGTCACAAACCCACTGTCCCATTTCGTTACACAGCTTCTTATACAACTTCTGTGACCTCCAGTGAGGATTTTGGGACACACCACAAGGGAAAAACTGAAAAAGGGTCGTCTCATTAGAGCTCTTACTCTATCCCTTATGAAATTAAATCTTTTCTTCCTTTAGAACTTCCTGGATTGCATTGGTTGCTATCGTTACCTGATGCCTTTACATTCATATCTTAAGAGGTCAAAGCTGTAAACTTGAATTTCCTCATTTGGTTTGATAGTCAAGCTTGATACTTACACATTCTTATTTTTGCATTAATGTTCATTACAATCCCAGAATGGGCTTTAATAGTTCCTTATCTGAAGAAGCATTTAGTGCAGTCCTTCCTGTGGTCTGGAGGACTTCACTCTCTGACCTGATGACTCTAAACTCTGCTAGATAACTGCAGACACTGGAGCACAGTAGTCTTACGGACTAGGTCCTTTCCATTTGAGACGGCATGGTCTGTTTATCATGTGAAAGACGTGCATGTGTAGGAATTGAAGATAGATGGACAAGGAGCTTTGGAAATTTCTCTGTAATATAGTTTACCATGTAAACTCCCAAGTGGTTTATTTAATGTACATATAGTTTATTTAGTGTACTTCTAGTGTAGTTTACAGGATGGAAACTAGGGGAACAGTAGCACAACCAACAGGCAGAGCACCAGCAAGCACGGTGTGGACCGCAGTTTGAGAACGGCCAATCTAAGTCATTCATTCTGACGTTCCTTTGGCTGATGTTCCTTGAAGCATTGGCAGCCTTCATGCAGCTTAATGTTAGTTTCCATAAAATATAAGCATTTCTCCAGGACTTCAAAGAGAAGGAATATGTAGGAAACTCTTTACAACTATGAAGCATTCACAGCATTAACAGGGAGCTGCAGAGCCCCTGTAACTGAATTTTTATAACCTACTGTAAAATTGTATGGGCATTTTCTTCTTTTTTAGAAAAAAGCATTAAGGTTTGTCATGCTGTCATATGACTATTCAGTTCAAGTTCGTTTTTATTAATAAGGAGCAATCGAAAGGCCAGGAAAAGCTAAGTGCAAGGTCAAAAAAAGTGGGGGAGAAGTGTGTGTGTGTGTGTGTGTGCGCGCTAAGTCTGAATGAAAAGCTCAAAGGCGTTACTTCTAGGAGGCGTGAGCTACCTGGATGTGGCCTACGCTCATGTTCAGCACCTGGCTGTGAGACCTCATGGGTGCCCATGTTTTGCAGCAAACCTAGCAATAATTTTGGCCCCTCTGAGCTTAAGCAAGAAGGAATAATGTGACATTATGTCCTTTTTAGTAAAGGCTTTATTCAGAGCATACCTAAAGCTTAACATGGCAGTTCATAATAAAGACAGAAGAAGCAATCAATCAGACCTTCTTTTTCTCATTGCTGTGGAGAAGTAGCTTTGATAATACCCATGCTGTAGCAATACCAGCCTATTCCCCAGTTGCCAGTTACAGGAACAGAGCTGCTAGGACGAGGAGCAGCAAAGGAAGAGGCTGGCTTAGTCATAAAGTATTTGTATTCTTTAGGAGTCTTAGATGTGTTTTTGTCTCTGCTAAGTAGGCCGAGCAAAGTGCAGTGTCCCCTGAGCTTCCTGAATGCCTGCTGTAGTAGGGATGTGCCAAAAAGGCCAAGTTATGGATGGATGCAGCCCTGGGGAGTCTAAATTTAGTCTGCAGCTCCTCTGGTAATTTAGTTTTGACAACTCCAGGGAGAAAATCTCTCTGGGCATCTCAAAGCAGTAGAATTCTTTTTGCTTCAGGTGAGTGTCATTTTGTCAGTTCTTGGTCTCCGGGTTTTGACTTCCTGCAAGATTGTTAACCTGAATATAAAATTTATAATCCTTGGTTTTAATTGAAGGCATAGCACGTTGCCTTTAGATGGGCATCGGACTAGAGAAGATTTAATTTGATACATGAATGAAAAATAATAGAGAACAACTGAGTGGTTTTAATGTAGTAGGAGCCCATGCGCAACACCCATAGGCTTGGGGAATAGGAATTTCAAATGAATTATGACATTAGTTGTTTCTTAGGAGTCATGCTATTTTTGTAATGAATACACAGTGGCTTCTTAAAAAAAAATTCTGACTAAACAGCTTGTAACTGAATTTTCTTTACTAAGGCTGTTTTTCATCTATAGGGAATACCAAGGGAACGTGTTACAGGGCTTTTCATGAGTGTGTGGCAACTACATGAGAGTATATTCAAAATAAGAGTCAGGCAGAAGGCTATAGAGGGCTTGCATATGAATGAAAAAGAAACAATACAAAGTGGACAAGCTGTATAAATTATGAGCAAGGAAGCTAGGAATGGTAAATATATATAGGAAGGAAAATGCAGCCTGAAATGAGGTATAATTTCTGGCTTAGCGATAGTTGTGTGATCCTTTGAGGTTAAGGAGAATACAGAATCTTCCCCCCACCCCCATGCATTTGAAAATTCTCAGCAGAATTATAAACTTGCAAATTGTCTGGCCTCCAGTGCATACAGACCTTCTGTCTTTCAGGATTTGTATGCTGGGATCAAGGATTAAATGTGGGGTGGGCTTTTTTTCTCCTTGCTTTTAATAAATGACCGTATTATAAAGAGAGCATGTGGTTTGGCATTTTCACATTTTAGACTCTGATGCTTTCTCTGCAGATGCCCTGGGTGTTGCCACAGGGAATTTTTCATGCGGTGACTGCTGTAGCCAGTACAGTATCTCAGTTGGCATTCCTCCTGTGAAAATATATAGTCCCTTTATAGATGCATTTTGCTGGTACTCCGCCACCCCAATCTGGGAGGAAGGCAGGCAACGTGACGACGGGGCAGATGTCGTTCTTTGTTTGACTTTGTGTCGCCGCTCCAGCTCGAGGTTTGGGGGAGAGCTCCATCACAGCCTCTGCGGGCTGTTGTCCCTTGCAACCGGTGCTGTGCAGGGAGGAGGGCCGTTCCTAGCTTGGGGAAAGGTGTCCGAGGCGTTCTGCTTCCAGGGGCTGTGTGCAGGGGCTCTGGGCCATGGGGCTGATCACCAGCCCCTAGGCCTGGCAGCGTTTGTTTGCCAGGAGGCCGTCGCGCCTCCGGCACCACCTCAGGCCCCTCGGTAGCTGCAGGGAGCACCGTGGTGCCGGGCACGCTGCCGCCCAAGCAGGGCTCTGCGGGAGCGGGCTCTTCTCGCCTGAGCGCAGCAAAGCTCTTCCTGAGCAGGGCTGAGGTGACTGGAGAAGGTCACTGGCCAGGCAGAGCGGTGGTGAGAAGGGCTTTTTCTTCTGTGTGTCATATACATGTGCAAATGGGGTGTATTCCGTGGCTTAGCTGCATAGGATTTGCGTTTTCATGTCTCAGAAGGTATATTTTGCTCAGTACCTATATTAACCCCTAACTTCCTACACGTGTATCACTAAAATCTGCATTATAGGACCCTGCTGGAGCATTTGCTGCCAGCATGATTTCTGTCCAACCCGGTGTGCTAGCGCCTGCAAAGCTGAAGCGTGTTTCAACATCAGCGGTTTTGGTGTTTTTCCAGTTCGCAGCCTTGCAAAGGCTGGGTCTCTAGAGCAACTTGGAAACATGATCAAACCATGGCTTGATCCCATTTGCACTCGGTAACCAAGCCATGTTTCAAGGAACTGGCATGTTGTCCTGAGGTCGTGCAATGCCGAGGATGCTCTCTAATGACTCTCTAATGTCTTCCATATGATGTTTAGAATTAGAGGGATAAAATGGGTGTTAATGATTGGATTTAAGACCGTTTCCAAAACTTTCTGAGGAAGCTTGCAGAGCAGTATCATGAGATTTTCCGCCAATAATATTTTTTTTTTAAATGTCATTCCTTAAGAATTCAGGAGGAATAGAACCCAAACAAGGTTTTTACTTTTAAAATTATTATTTAATTACTCATAGGACTCACTTGCAGTCAGTTGCAGATCTCTCCTCTTTTGAAAGAGCGTGTTAGATTTTGCATACTACCTTTTTTTTTCAGGCATGAGGAGTTATGCAGCTATTTTAAGTTAAATGGAAACTCTGTTTTCTGAAACTGTCCTGATCTTCCCATTTAAAAATTAATGAATTCTGAAATAAATTATTGCTAAAAATTATTAAAACTCTGCTGTGTATAATTTATGAGCAGCTTAACAATTTACATATTTGAGAAAAAGAGAATACAAGTTAACACAGGGGAAACCTCCCTCCAACATGTGTTACTTAAAACGATCAGTGGATATTCGGGATTATGTCATACAAACACACCACCTGTGTGGAATAGGACTTTCTATGCAGACGTCAATTAGACACACGTATCTCAACGACCATCGGGAAGGTTGTAGAAGGTATATAATTCTGTAGGCTGTTTTCTGTGGTGGCAGCATTGCTTTCAGCAGCTCCCATCTGTATGCAGGCACTCACTCTGCCCTTGGTGAGGCAGCTGGGTGCAGGGCTGCACGCTAATCTCCATCAATTTTATTTTTTGTTAAGTGCCTGCCCAAGGCTGTTGCTGGGAAGGGTAAAGCTCAGGGCAGAATGGCTTCATTGATGCACAGCCCCATGAATGCTTGCTTCTCTACAACCAAGCAGGCAGTAAATGGATGTGGGCTTGAACATTCACCAGGAAATGGGCTGAAACCTCTTAAATGTGTGTGTGTGTGTGTGTGTGTTAATTGGAGAAATAGAATTATGTTGACCTATATCCTAGGTCATATAGGTGCTGCTGGAAATGCAAATAGGAATTTGAAGACTCTGGTCTCCAATGGAGTGCTCGACATGAACTATGCTATTTCTTAAACCTGTGGCTATATGTGACACAACTTCATAGAATGATAGAATGTTTTGGGTTGGAAGGGACCCCTAGAGGTCATCTAGTCCAACCCCCCTGCAGTGAGCAGGGACACTGCTAACTAGATCAGGTTGCTCAGAGCCCCGTCCAACCTGGCCTTGAATGTTTCCAGGGATGGGGCTTCCACTATCTCTCTGGGCAACCTGTTCCAGTGTTTTACCACCCTCATTGTAAAGAATTTCTTCCTTATATCCAGTCTAAACCTACCCTGGTTTAATTTAAAACCATTACCCCTTGTCCTGTCACAGCTGGCCCCACTGAAAAGATTTTCCCGATCTTTCCTATAGGCCCCCTTTAGGTACTGAAAGGCCATAATCAGGTCGCCCCTCAGCCTTCTCTTCTCCAGGCTGAACAAGCCCAACTCTCTCAGCCTGTCCTCATAGGAGAGGTGCTCCAGCCCTTGGGTAATTTTTGTAGCCCTCCTCTGGACCCGCTCCAACAGTTCCATGTCCTTCTTGTGCTGAGGGCTCCAGAGCTGGACGCAGTACTCCAGGTGAGGTCTCACCAGAGCAGAGTGGAGGGGCAGAATCACCTCCCTCGACCTGCTGGCCACGCTTCTCCTGATGCAGCCCAGGGTACGGTTGGCCTTCTGGGCTGCCAGTGCACATTGCCGGCTCATGTCCAGCTTTTCATCCATCAGTACCCCCAAGTCCCTCTCAGCAGGGCTGCTCTTGATCCTTTCTTCCCCCAGCCTGTACTGATACTGGGGGTTACCCCGACCCAGGTGCAGGACCTTGCACTTGGCCTTGTTGAACCTCATGAGGTTCACACAGGCCCACCTCTCCAGCCTGTCCAGGTCTCTCTGGATGACATCCTGTCCTTCTGGTGTGTCAACTGCACCACTCAGCTTGGTGTCATCTGCAAACTTGCTGAGGGTGCACTCGATCTCACTGTCTAAGTCATTGATGAATATATTAAACAGCACCGGTCCCAGTACGGACCCCTGAGGGACACCACTCGTCACCGGTCTCCATCCGGACATCGAGCCATTGACCACTACCCTCTGGATGCGGCCATCCAGCCAGTTCCTTATCCACTGAACAGTGCACCCATCAAATCCATAGCTCTCCAATTTAGAGAGAAGGATGTTGTGTCAAAGGCTTTGCAGAAGTCCAGATAGATGACATCCATTGGTTTTCCTTTGTCCACTGTTGTTGTCACACCATCATAGAAAGCCACTAGGTTCGTCAGGCAGGACTTGCCCTTGATGAAGCCATGCTGGCTATCTCGAATTATCTCCCTGGCCTCCATGTGCCTTAGCATAGCTTCTAGGAGGATCTGTTCCATGATCTTCCCAGGCACAGAGGTGAGGCTGACAGGTCAGTCGTTCCTGGGGTCTTCCTTTCTACCCTTTTTGAAAATGGGCACAATGTTTCCCTTCTTCCAGTCACCAGGGACTTCACCTGACTGCCATGACTTTTCAAATATCATGGAGAGTGGCTTGGCGACTACATCGGCCAATTCCCTCAGGACTCTGGGATGCATCTCATCAGGTCCCATGGACTTATGTGCATTCAGGTTCCTCAGGTGGTCACAAACCTGATCTTCTCCTACAGCGGGAGGGGTTTTGCCCTCCTGGTCCCCCTCATGCCATCCATCAACTCGGGTGGGGTGAGGAGAGAGGTTCCCAGTGAAGACTGAGGCAAAAAAAGTTGTTGAGTGCCTCAGCCTTCTCCTCATCTGCTGTTACTAGCTTGCCAGTCTCGCTCATCAGCGGGGGTACGCTTTCCTTAACCATCCTTTTCCGGCTGATATACCTGTAGAAACCCTTCTTGTTATTCTTTGCATCCCTAGCCAAGTTTAGCTCCAGCTGCGCCTTGGCCTTCCTGACCCCATTCCTACACAACCGGACCACGTCCCTGTACTCTTCCCAGGATGCCTGTCCCTGCTTCCACTGCCTGTGCAGTTCCCTCTTCCTCCTTAGTTTGACCAGCATCTCTTGTCTCAGCCATGCTGGTCTCTTCCCTTCTTTGCCCAATTTCTTACACCTAGGGATCGAGAGCTCTTGCACTCTGTGGATCACATCCTTAAAGATCTGCCAGCTCTGTTCTGTTCCCCTGTCACAGACATGCCAAATTTAAAAATAACCTTGAATGGCATAACAGAACATCCATATCTGACATCTAAATGAAAATCTGTCCTATGATATCTAAGTCAAAAACCTATCTTAGCATCAGTCCCACGGAAGTAATACTAGGAAGCCCGAGATAAAAAGCAAGCCCATGTTGCTGTACTGTAAACAATGATTGCTGGCCTTTGTGGTTTTTTCCCCTTTCTTATCAAAGCTATTAGGTCACCTATGCTCCTTGCAAATTACTGCCTTTTTTTTGTTGTTGTTGTCTCAGCACCAGAAATTGTGTCAGGAATAGTGTGGCCAGCAGGAGTAGGGAAGTGATTGTACCCCTGCAACTCCGCACTGGCGAGGCTGCACCTCGAATACTGTGTTCTGGAGTTTTGGGCCCCTCACTACAGAAGAGACGTTGCGTTGCTGGAACATGTCCAGAGAAGAGCCACAAAGCTGGTAAGGGCTCTGGAGCACAAGTCTCATCAGGAGCAGCTGAGGGAACTGAGGTTGTTTAGCCCGGAGATGAGGAGGCTCAGGGGAGACCTTATTGCCCTCTACAACTGCCTGAAAGGAGGCTGTAGTGAGGTGGGTGTTGGTCTCTTCTCCCAAGTCGCAAGTGATAGGATGAGGGGAGATGGCCTCAAACTTGCAACAGGGTAAGTTTATGTTGGATATTAGGAAAAATGTCTCCACCAAAAGGGTTGTCAGGCATTGGAATGGGCTGCCCAGGGAAGTGGTCGAGTCCCCATCCCTGGAGGTATTTAAAAGACGGGTAGCCGAGGTGCTTAGGGACATGGTTTAGTGGTGGGATGGCAGGGTTAGGTTAATGGTTGGACTTGATGAGCTTAAAGGTCTTTTCTAACCTAAACGATTCTATGATTCTGTGATTCTGTGAAATACCAGGTGTGTGGCACTTTCCCTTCAGTGTTGGCAACCATCACTCTAGTGAACCAAAGTGCTGGTGACTAACACGCATACAAATCATGCTGTATTTTCCAAATGCACGGTCAGGTTGTTGCAGCTTTGGAGGGAATTAATAATTTGAAGGAGTTTGTATCTAATGTGACTGGATATATGTTTTTAGATTATCTGAAAAATACTTCCTTAGAGCAAACAAACAAAACAAAACATTCTAAATTACAGAAAAAGGTGCAGTCAGCCTTTCTCCCGAATGGGATTTTTCAGAAATCAGTGTGTGAAAATCAATCCGAGGCCTGGTTAAAAGGTTTAAACTTGAATCGCATGCCATTTTAGAACAAAATTCTAAGCATTTATAGCAAATTTCTAGTGTAGCACTTAGCTTCTTTTGCTGTGGTTTGGACATCAGAATTAAAATAAACCAGCTCAACACACAGACAGGCCCTGTCTTTTCATGGGCCCTTTGTGGTCCCGTGTTGGCTGGTGTGGTTTTATTTGATTTTTCTGGGATCTTGCCGCCACACACTGCAGGGATGGACAGGGAGGGACAGAGTCTTCTGACATTTGATGTGTAGGATTGACCTGACTCCTCCTATAGGGGACAAATAGTAACATAGGCATACCTGAGCTTATATTATAGTATTTCTATTAAATACGTTGTTAATATATTAAATACAGCATATTTAAAGAAGCTAGTTTGCAAATAATATTTTCATTTTTCTTTGTAAACATATAAACATAAATGCCCCGAAGACCAAGGATACAATCTTGCTCTCCAGCTGATATTGAGGAGGTTTGCCAAGCAGTAAAAACTTTCAGGAAAACAGGATTCTCTTGTTTGTATTGTTATCTCCTTTAAGTTCCTTATGCTTTAAATCGTCAGAAGCAGAAGTACCTTTGATTGTCAAGAAAATACTTGTTTGCTTTTTTGGGTTCATTAGCCTCCGGATGGAAGAGGAGAAGGGAGAAACACTGAAAATCCGTAATGATGCAGAGTGCATATGCTTCAGAGCAAAACTGTAAGTCAGTATGGACAGTCTGGGAAGGAAACGCAGAAGCAGGGAAAGAAAAGTATAGGGCCAAAGCTAAAACGACTTTGTTTTCAGCAATGTTTACTGCAAAGGCGACTTGCGAAAGGTTATCTACACCTCTGAAAACGCTGTGAAAATGTGTGTGCTTTTATACATTGGGTAGAAGCTTCTAGCTTTCCCACTGCATGTGGCAGAACTCTCCAGCTGTAATCGCTTTAAACAACCACCTCTTCAATTCTTGTTTTTTTCTTTTGTGCCTGAATTCTGCCCCAGCATCCCTTCCCCTCCTCCAGCAGCCGCCTGCCTGCCCAGCCCCGTGGGCGCAGTCCCCGGCTGGCCTTCGCTGCCTGCCCTGCCCTCAGCCTGCCCAGCAAACCCCTGCAAAATCTGTAATGCTGCTGGGCGCTTTCCGCTGGCGAGTCGGGCCAAAAGTAGCGGCTGCTGGGGGTGTCATCCAGCACAGCCACGTTGGCGAGTTGGTTTTGCAGTCGGGCCTGTGAACAGCTTCTGTAACTAATGGCTGCATCAATATTCCAGATCAAAACACAAAAGGACTTTTAGGCAGTGATTCTAAATTGCTTGCTAGCTAACACAGGATCAGAGGTTTTTAACATTGATCCCTCTTCTGCAGTGCTACCAGCTGTAGTTTTCATCTTTCATTTGAGTAGATTTCAAATTATTTCTCTTTGTGTGGGCATGTGCATGTTTTCATGCACGTACATGTTTTTTGGTCATAGAGACAGATTTAGTGTGAGAGCCATTCTGGACAAGTAGTATGTTTTCAACTCCTGTGTATAGATAGGTTAGGTTTTGGCAGGAGGGGCGGGGGAGTGTTGGTATTCAGGGCTTTTTTGCAGAAAATGTAAGGATCTTGAATAAAATATAATGGCATAAAAATCCTTTTGTTCATGTTAATTATGCAAGAGGTATGTCACAAGCCATGATGTCACTATCTCTATTGCCACTTTCTTTATGTTCTGTTAAAAGTGCTCCTTTCCCATGCACCTGCGTTGAGGCATCGGTTGTATGGTAAATGGCATAGGCCTGAAGCGCTGGCCGGTATGCAGAGGACCACGTGTCTATATGCTGTGGCTGTGCAGTAAAGGCGTTGCGATCTTGCATGACTTGAGTAGGGCTGCTCCTTCTGCTGCCTCCAGGAAATCTCAGCGATGGGCAGCGTAGAAAGTAGCGTCCCCATTCTGCTGCACCGACATTTAGCATTCGAATGCTATGTGACAGCTACAAGCTTTACAGGGTAAAATTTTAAATTATGAATAAATACCTATATAATATTAAATATGTGCATAACCCCGATGTCCAAAATCAGGTAGTCCCAGTTGACTCTAACGATATTTTTACTTTTTCGTGTTGCTGGGGTAGGCAGGTCTCTGCCTTTTGGGAGGTGAGAAGAGTTTTCTCTCTCTGTAGTTTACAGTGTTTAGTTCAGTCCATGTTTGTATGTTGCCTCTACTTCAGGAAGGAGTGTTTTAATGAATTGTGTTTGCCGATGCAATAAAATCCTCCAGTTGGGGAAACGGCCGGGCAGCTGGCTTCAGTGTTGTGTCAGAGACCAGGTTCGTGCTGCCATGTGGATACGGTCCAGTGTTTTCTGCCCTCGGGTGTCGCGCAGCCCCAGGACCACCTCCTGGCTGGCAAAAGCACAGAAACGGCTGCCAGCCTGATGGGAAGGGAACACAAGGAAATGCTGTAACTAGAGTCTTAAAGCTAGCAAGACTCTATCTACAGGCATGCAGAAGGAATTTGCATTACCAGCAGAAGGAGAAAATCTTGTGTGAACACTTTGGGTTTCTAGTTTTCTAAAAGGATCTAGATGAAAGGTTGCGCGGTGCATTTTCAAGGCCTCCAGGCAATTACTTAGATATCAGAGTAAAGCTTATAATTGGGATATGGGGAGGATGAAAGGACGGAGTTAGGAACAAATTCAATTTATAACATGAAATGATTTCATAATAATCTTTTTGCATGAAATTAAATAGTAATAAATGTAGTCCAGCCATGCATTATCTGTATATTCATTCTTTTGATTGTAATGTCATTTTTCTGTTGCCACATAGTTCTCTCGCTAAGGATGAATTTTGAATAACTAATTGTGTTTATGTAGCTTTCTATATGAAGATGCAAATTTGTCATCTGATGTTTGTAACTTGCCAGAAGGCTCCTTTTCCTTTAGGGAATATTTTACTTTGATTCCTAATCATATCAAAACCATTGCAAACAGCTAAGCACAAGGTGTCCTTGGAAAATCAGATTTTTTTATAACAGTTTGCCCCCACAAAGCTAGGCAATGAGAAGAGAATTTTTTTTTTTTTTAAATGGCAGTGGTTTTCAGCACTAAGGCTTGATTTTTGGTAAGTCCCTTAGCAAAACTCATCAGTATTTTAGGAAACTTTTTTTGGACTCCAGTCTTAAACTCTGCTTCTCTTTTGGGGAAATTATGAGCTCCGTAACCCTTCATATGATGGTTCAGTGGATACAGAGAATGAGAATTATCTCATGCATAAAGTTGGTCCTGTCAAAAAACATGCATGCCCATGGAGAAAAATGTCATAAAGTTTAAGTTATAGTTGCCACTCCTGTAAAACTGGGCAAGCCAGGTGTCTGCTTTGTTAATTTGGATTCTGTACGAGCACTCAGCAGAATTATTTTTTGATAAAAATCATTGTTGTTGATACTGAGCTGAACTGTTAGGTGAGATCTGGATGCCTGTTTGTCAAAACTGATCTGCACAAAATGCACAAAAGTCCTTTTTGTGGAAGTGAAATTGAACTTGTCAGGAGTAATCGGGCAATTGCTTCCTTGCCCTGTATGCTCAAGCGCATACAGTGTACGCTCTGCAGCCCTCTGCTCCAGAAAAGGACTTCACTGAATCTTTGCTGAGTGTAGAACATTTTGTAGAGGACTCTTTTCTGAAGAAGAACTGAAATTGGTTTTTTCTCTGATTTCCTCAAACATTTTCAGACTTCATTTCCAAACACTTGACTGTGTCAACAGTAAAGACTTATTTTGCAAATGACAGGGATGTGATGATGTTGTAGGAGGAAGCTCCCTGCACACAAGAAAAAGCTGCCCCTGTTAGCTGTACTCAGTACACTGGTTAGATCTAAATTTTTCCACATATAGCCCTGTGCCGAATTAGTTACACACACACAGAGGCACGTACATGCCTGTCTACTAATACATAAGTTCAGATAGCCATCAAAGCTGAGCTTAGAAACCTTATTCTTTTGAGTGAGAACTAAAGCTGGCAGCCCAGCTTCTGAAATCTATGGGCGGACTACGCTAAAGTCTGCTCATTGAAATGCTTTTCTCAGGAGAGGAAAATCAGTAAAGATGTTTGTTTTAGAGGAGTGGGAACTGACTAGTATGTTTTAACAAGCTGGAGCTTTACAATTTATTTTTTCTTAAATTGTGGTTTGATATAATCTTAAATGGTTGCCTTGGACTTGATTGGCATTTGCCCACAAGTGCCAGAAGAAAGATGATCTTGGCTGGGTTGGGTTGGTTCAGGGGGCTGTGAGGATAGAGGGAGCTTATTAAGAGATTTCCATTTTGACTGTGATCTTCCCACTGTATGGACAGTCCTGCTGTGTATAGGGAGTCCAAGAACATCAGGTTTAAGTAGAAGAAAGATTTACTTTGCATTAGTCATGGTGGCTCGTCAGATGCTATACAACAGTACATTCGTGCATGCAGACTGTATGGAAAAAACCCACATTAATATGTAACACTGTTCAATGTACATTAGACAAGTAGATCTTGGGTGCATATTGGGTTGAATTACAGCAGGGACTTACTCAGCACGGTTGCTTTCTGCTCATGCTTTCTGCTAATGACATTAAATGCCATTTGGTCTTACCTGTGTGCATCTGGATTAACGTCAATGCATTCTCTTGCTATAGGAGCAGCTTACTGCCAGTTCATGGACATGTTGTTCCCAGGGTGCATTAGCTTGAAGAAAGTAAAGTTTCAAGCAAAGCTGGAGCATGAATACATTCACAACTTCAAACTTCTGCAAGCATCATTTAAAAGAATGAATGTGGATAAGGTAGGCATTCTGTATTTCAATTGCTACAAGTTTCAAAAGTTGTATAAACTGGGTGAAGTCAATAAATAGGGGAAATAAACTTCAAAATACTTAAAGTCCACTTTTTCAGCTCTTGGACTGAGAATGAGTTGTATGTGAAGACATTCTTCTTGACCTTTCATTATCTGGAAAGGGTATTTAGGCATGAAGGAAGACATTTGGCAAGCTCCATTTAGGTACAAGGTGAAAATTGAGTCTGTGTGTCCACTGAAGAATTGTGCAGCCTAACTCATTATATCTTAATATCAGAGACCTTTTTGATAAAATACCATCTGTCGGAAATTCCTTACCATCAGTGAACCTTAATTTTGGATACAGAGTAAAATTACTGGTGACCTGAATTTCCAACCAAATAACTTGGAAATATGCTGTTCTTATAAGTATTTCATCTTTCTTGTCCAAAATGGGGTTTAAGGAATTTAAAGTATTCAAAGCTGGAATAATTTATCCAATTATTTAATAGGTTGGCCAGCACATATGATCTTGTAAAGTTAAGAACTGGAGGGCTCTTAGGAAACGTCTTGTTCAGACATAAGGTACTGGTTTATGCTTGAATGTGTGAGTTTGTTGGACTCACCAATATAAACTGCTGTGTTGATAAAAATGAATAATGACACTTATGTTGTCATACTTTAGTTTTACACAGCTGTACTATCTGTATATCATTTTAAGGTTCTGCTCTGGCTTTTAGTGTTGCCTTCTTCTGAAATGTAAACAGTTTTAATAGAGAGCCCTGTAAGACTTTTTTAAAGCAGTGGAAAACCCTCATTATTTCCTGAAAAGTTGTGGATGCTTCTATTTATAGTGTAAAATGTTAGTGAAATATTGGAAAGCCTAATAAAGTTAACATTGTCAAATTTTCTATAGGGAGCAAACTTGCTATATTTTCTCAGTGCAGAATTAAGGTACAAAAGGAACAACCTGAAAGGACATGCAAAATGCTACATTAATCCTTGTAGGAGTATCGTAGACTTAAAAATGCTGCACAGTTGGCTTAACTTCGAACAAGAAATGAAAATTGCAATGGTTTAATATACCCTTTTTCCATCTGAAAGTTAGAATCATAGAATTGTTAGGTTGGAAAAGACCTTTAAAATCATCAAGTCCAACCGTTAACCTAACACTGCCATCCCACCACTAAACCACGTCCCTAAGCACCTCGTCTACCCATCTTCTAAGTACCTCCAGGGACTGGGACTCGACCGCTTCCTTGGGCAGCCTGTTCCAATGCTTGACAACCCTTTCAGTGAAGACATTTTTCCTAATATCCAATCTAGAACCTCCCCTGACACAGCTTGAGGTCATTTCCTCTTGTCCTGATGCCCGTTACCTGGGAGAAGAGACCCAACACCCACCTCACTACACTCTCCTTTCAGGTAGTTGTAGAGGGCAATAAGGTCTCCCCTCAGCCTCCTTTTCTCCAGGCTAAACCATCCCTGTTCCCTCAGCTGCTCCTCCTAAGACTTGTGCTCCAGACCCCTCACCAGCTTTGTGGCTCTCCTCTGGGCACGCTCCAGCAATGCAATGTCTGTTCTGTAGTGAGGGGCCAAAAATTGAACCCACATTTGTGCCCAGTTTGGTGTCATCTGCAAACTTACTGAGGGTCACTCAGTCCCCTCATCCAGATCATTGACAAAGATACTAAAAAAGACTGGCACCAGTACTGAGCCCTGGGGAACACCACTTGTGATGACTGCCAACTGGATTTAACTCCATTCATCACAACTCTTTGGGCCCGGCCATCCAGCCAGTTTTTTACTCAGCAAAGAGTGTGTTCATCCAAGCCATGAGCTGCCAGCTTCTCTAGGAGAATGCTGTGGGAAAAGTTCTCAAAGGCATTACTGAAGTCCAGGTAGATACCATCCACAGCCTTTCCCTCATCCACTAGGTGGGTCACCTGCTCATAGAAGGAGATAAATGCATTCAGGAGGCGTTAAGATCCATTTAACTTGGCTCTTTAATCAGCTGCATGAATTAAGCAAGGCTCGGCAGCCCTCCTTCTGCAGTGGTCCCTGTCTGCTCACAGCATCTGGGAAGGTTGAGCCTCCTGCAGAGCAATGCTGAACCACCTCCTTACACTAATATTGGCCCAAGGCACCTCTTGGAGGCTCCATTTCTGTGAAATATTTTGCAGGATACGGCTATGGAGACATCTTCATAGCCTTTCTTTTTTTTTACTGAACCTTTATAGGCATTTTAGTCAACTTCTGCATGTCCATGAACTATTCTGTATATAGCTATTTATGGAATGGAAAAAAATTACAAGGTTAAATCCTCAGAGTTAGTTCAAATGATGAACATGTACTACCAAAACGTAGCTTGGTTTGAACTTCAGCTGCTGGGTTTTTTGTAGTTCAAACAGTAGGACAGAGAGCAAGAAATTCTGGTCTGGACCTTCTGAAGAATTGAAGTATGCCCAACTGTAGCATGTCCATTAAAAGCAGAAATCCCTAGTTAATTGAATATAGTGTTACTCCCAGAACAATTTGTTTCATCATGGCTGTCACTACAGTAAGAAAGGAGTAACTCTGTGGAAGAGCAGTTATAAAGGCTTACATACAGCCACTGTATAGCCACTTCAAAGGCTGGGTCTTCGTTCTATTTCTTATTAAGAACACTTTCAAATCTACCATAATTTCCTTCCTGCATATGTAATTTTTTATTTAAAAATTGCAGTGATATATTATTGGAGCCTTTATTCTACCTTTCAGGTAATTCCTGTGGAAAAACTGGTCAAAGGGCGCTTCCAGGACAACTTAGATTTCATTCAATGGTTTAAGAAGTTCTTTGATGCTAACTATGATGGGAAGGAGTATGATCCTGTGGAAGCCCGACAAGGCCAAGATGCTCTTCCCCCGCCAGATCCTGGTGAACAAATCTTCAATCTGCCCAAAAAGTCTCACCATGCAAACTCTCCGACTGCAGGTATTTTGCATCTTCAAGAATTCCATTTCTGTCTCTGAAGACTATTATAAACTGTGATCCATGTTATGTAAATACTAGTTAAAAATTATGTCATTGTATGGGTGGGCCATTCTTTTTGCCTTGTCATAGGCTTAGCATCTGAGACTGCAGAAGTTAACTTCTTGTGGTGCGCTCTAGTTTGGCCCTGCTCTATCGGGCATAGTGTCTCCCCCACTGAACCCTTGCTGTAAATGATGTGGATTCTCGTGATGTCTGATGGTGGAGACAAAGGCACTTAACCTTCTTCTTAATGAGTGTGGTGTGTGTAGGTGTATTGAAGCACATTAAATGAAGCGTGTTTCTCTCTCACACCTCCACCCTTACAGAAAATTGCCAGCACAGGCTGATTTCATTTTTATTAATTTTGATGGTGAGTGAAATGCTTCCAAATCTTAAGGGCTGACAAGCAGGAAAAAATTCATTGATTTATGGTTTTATATGTGCTTTATTGTTCAGGTATGCTAGTCCTCTTAAGTGAGCAACATACAACTATTGCTCTTTCTCAAAGATATCTCTGTCTTCTAACTTTTTTATTTTGCATTTATACTGGGTTTTGCTAGGATAATTGTCTTCATAGGAGATTGTATGGTGCTATGTTTTGGATTTGTAATTAAAACAGTGTTGATAACACAGGGATGTTTTAGTTATTGCTGAATATTGCTTGCACAGCATCAAGGCCTTTCTTGTTTCTCAGACTGCCTTGCTAGTGAGTAGGCTGGAAAAGTGCCAAGAGGTTGGGAGGGGGCACAGCAGGGACAGCTGACCCCAACTGACCAAAGGGATATCCCACATAATATGATAGCAATAAAACTAGGGAGAAGAAGGAGAAAAGGGGGGGATGTTCAGAGTTACGGCGCTTGTCTTCCCAAGTAACCATTACGCGTGATGGAGCCCTGCTTTCCTGGGGGTGGCTGAATACCTGCCTGCCCATGGGAAGTGGTGAATGAATTCCTTATCTTGCCTTGCTTGTGTGCGTGGCTTTTGCTTTACCTATTAAACTGTCTTTATCTCAACCTACTTTTGCCCTTCTGATTCTCTCCCCCATCCTGCTGAGGGGGAGGAGTGAGTGAATGGCTGTGTGGGGCTCAGCTGCCTACTGGCCATGACTGGTTTTGGAACAGGCTGAAGGACCAAGCTTGATCTTTGGTGTTTATGTAATATGGGCATGCCATTTTCTGATAACTGGGAGTTAAGTGGACAGGAGAGAAGCTAACATTTAAAAAAAAAATCACTAAATGAGTGTAACTGGGGTTGGTTGCCTGTACGTATATAGGTTTGTGCATACAGAAACACACATGCACACGCATTTAATTCCTTTATTGTTCTGTCCTGGGTTTACTTTATTCCTGCTAACCCAGTCCTCAAATAATGATACATTTTTCAGTTGGCTTAATTCTGTGACCTGTCTTCTGATGGGCTCAGATATGCACCAGTGCTGGCAAAGGGAGAGGGCAGGTATGAGGCACCCTCTGTTTTAGGCTGGCTTATGCTCTGGGATCATACACAGATTTCAGCATTCTGCTCTGATCACTTCTGACGTCAAAGTGGGGCATACTTGGCCAGCTGCCTTCAGCTCATTAGGGCTTCCAGGAAACTGAGCACCTAATAGCAGGCCACTGCTGCTCTGTGCTTTTCAAGCTTGTTTACATCTTTGTTTTGTACCGTCTTGTGTCTAAACTTTTGAATTTCAGGGCCTGGTATGCTATAATTTCTCATGTGATGTCTTGCACTCTCTTTGAAAACAAAAAAAGCAGCCCCAAGTGCTAATATCATGGTGTTATCCAATTGAGAAATTGGAAAAGACACTTTTATTAAATACAGACTTTACCATGCTTGTTAATTCTTCTTGCAGATGGTCTGTTTGTACCAAAGTCACAAATGTGTCATCCAGATTACAGTTGTGGAGGTGACAATCCTAGAGAAATAGAATAGCTACTGGAGTGGAACCAGCCAGCTGCTATGGAAGATAATGCAGTGATCTTGTGTTGCTGGTTGTGTGAAGCACGTGTCCTGTGCCTCCTTTGCCCTGGTATGGAATAGGACAACTGAGGTATAATGTAATGATCTTTGGTAGGATTCTGTGGCTGTGGAAGTTAGCGTTTTCATGGAAAACTTCCTTCATTATTAGCTTAAATATTGTCCAGAAGTATGACAGGCAGTACACTAGTTTAATTTTTGTTGAGCTGGGGAAGGGCGGTGTAGACATTACATGATGCTAGGTGAAATGAGAGTTGTAGCTTGTATTGCTGCCTGCATTTTAGAACAGGATTATTTCATTTAGGTGTCAGTCATTCTTAGGCTTATTCAGTTTCTGGGTGAGCACGTTTTCATTTCACTGATGTATTGTGCCTTTGCACCTCACCTCACCACATCATGTAGCCTGGTTGCTGGAAAGGATGGGAGCCCTAATTGGGTGCCCGTTGTTGGAGGACACTCTGGGAGGAGTGCTGTATGCATCTGCGAGCTTGTGTGTGTCTCATCTCCTGCTGTTTGGGAGTAAATTGGGATGATGTGAAAGCAAGTCCTGGGTAGCTGGGAAATTACCATGAAAGATGTGCTTCTGTACCTCTGTTGTGTGTGCGTGTCTGTGCATGCTCATGCACACTCAGCTGGAAATGAAGGCGTAATTCATTACAGTTGTTATAGGAACCATAATGTGCCCATGTGAGTAAAACAAGCTTAGCCATTTATACTAAAAAGACAAAAAAGATAAGGTCTCATCAGTTCTCCTGTGGCTGGTTAAGAATTCCCCGCCTCATCTGGAGTTACGTCTTCCTTGGTGATACAAGCACAAAGAGGGAATACATGCCCACGAGTAAGTGCAACATCAGGTGGCATAGTTTAAACTGCTGTCTAAAAGTTTTATGTTGATTACTGTGTTATTCTATGTTCTTGGGTCCTCAGTGAAATGGCTGAGGTTTTGGGCATGACTACTTCCACTGACTTTGTTGTGGGAGCAGAAAACGTAGTGGGTTGCTTGATGCAGCAACCGCTTACACCAATGCAGCAAGCATTTGCCAGCATCGGTAGCAGTTTGCCACAGTAGTTTGCCTCTTTTTGGTACTTTTTTTTTTTTTAATGTCACTTTTAATTTGTGTGATTTGCTCTACAGTAGCACTGAAGCTTTGAAATTTTAGTACTGTCTTGTTTCAGTTACTTAATGAAAAAAAAAGAAGCAATAGTGAGCGAAAATAAAGAACCCAGAAGATCTTTCAGCTTAATCCAAAGGTTTTTAAACAGTGTGCAGTGGAAGTACATAAACGTATGCACTTACTATTTAGTGTCAGGAGCAAGCAGGTATATGGGTACTCATTCACACTGTAATTTTGGTTTTGACAGACCTTTAAATATGGCTATTCTAAATTGATCGCATATATAAATTTCTAAAGGAATAACTTATTTAGCTTCTAGTAATTTCATATGTGTTTCAGATGATTCCTGTTCCACGGAATAACTCTTCCAGGGCCCTGTGCCAGAGTTTTGTTTATGAGTGATTTAGGAGGTGCTGATTTCTTTAATTATTCATAACTACTTTATAACACCCTGTTCTAATTCTGTATTTTCAGAGGTAGACTAAGATGTGTCTTTCAGTTAACAAGAAAGGGGTCAAATCCCTAAAGCCTGCTCTGAAAGCTTACCCAGAAAGGTAGCTGCCATGAGCTAGAATTATTTTTGGTGTTTTAATCTGACACTAAAGCTTGACAAGACCCATGGTATCGGGTAGCTGCTTTCCGTACGTATACATGGGTATTTACCTATATGTCTGCAAACCCCAAGCATGGTCTTTATTTAAAGCATTTTTCAAAACGCTTTTAAAACAAACCAAAATGTAAGAAATCTGAAAATGCACCCGGTTCTGTGTTAATTGGGGAGCAGCCCAACAGTTGTGGCCCTACCCCTCCCAAAGGCAATCCGACTGAGGAGTCAGCACAGGTCAAGGATAATGCAGCTCGGAAATGGAAGCCTAAATAGGTCCCTACAACTAATCTGCTGTGCCACCCTCGCCTCCCCTCGTCCCTTCCCTGAGAGACAGAGCCGATTTGTTGCCGAGTTGATGGCTGTGCGGAGGGGTGGGTGGCTTTGGTAGCACACGTAAAAGGCTTCTCCTAGAAATAGTAGGAGCCACAAGGATTTGCCAGGTAGAGGCAGCTCCCTGCTGGGGGAGCGGGTATGTTTTCATCCTTCGAGGAGCAGAGCCAGCAGCGCAGACCACCGCTGCAGGCTCTCTGCCAGCAGCACCACAGCTGCTTTTGGATATAAGGCCATCTGCCAGCCCTGAGCCGCTTCTCCCATCTCCTACAGCCTCCGCTCTCCTCTAATGCAGTGGTAAACAGCCTACAGCCGTAGAGTCAAAATTATGGTAAGGGATTAAAATATTAGGGCGCTGTTGTTTGTGCCAGTTCTAATGCTCCCCGTGGAAAATAGCAGAAGCAGCTTCATCTGATCAAATTGAAAATGGTGATCGGGTTGTCAGGGTTTTAGCTTACTGCCTTACGTAAGTATATCCCTGTGTGTCAGAGCAAATCTCCACGGAGCGCTGTTTTGTGTGGGGGTGTGGGGTGTCAAAAATACACGGGTAAAAGACAGCTTAACAAAATTAATTATTTACATGTAAGCTAAAAATGCGAAAGGCTCTTAGATCTGAAGGCTGTTAGACGTAGTTTGAAATACCCAGTGAGAGCAGGATGACTAAAGCAGAGCTGGAAAATACTGGAGGATCACATGAGGGCTAAAAATACTCACGCTATGACAGGGAAAATAACCAGGGTAGAATGAGCTGTTTGTGCACGAATGCTTTATATATGATGTGCATGCCATCGAAGAGCCAGTTGCACAAGAGAAATACTGATTTTCTTTAGGGAAATGGTATATCCTACTGTGGCAGATGTGCTGTAAATTAATTTTGAGGGATAAAAATACTCAACAAAACCAGTCTTCATTTTAGCAGCTAGCGATATGATTAGGACTCCTGGGAGACTAGAGAACTCCTTCTAATGCTTTTTTTTTCCTTCGCTTTCCACCGGAACATGCCACCTTTTTCCCCAGGTGGCAGGCAATTGGTATTGGTGATGGCAACCTCTGCTCGCAGTGGTGCGGTGCTCCGGGGCAACGTGGCAGAGCTGGAGATGGGAAGAGCTGCGGGGCGACAAACTGAAAATGCTTTTGTGCCTGGTTCATATGAGGCCAAGGAATTGTACTAGCCTGCAGGAACAGCATGTGCAGTGACAGTGCTGGCCTGGGAGGCAGAGAGGAAAGTGGCTCAGCCTTAAAACAGGGACACCCTCCCTGCCAGCATGAGGAGAGTTTAATTTTTAAACCCACTGAGCCCGAGAATTTAGACAACGAAGCAATGCTGCTTGCAGTGCAGGAGCCAAGGCCTTTTTTCTAGAAAGAAGATTGTGTTTGAAAAACAGTGGTGAAAATTGCTGTCTTAATTTTCAGTGTCTTACGGGTGTGGTTTGAATGTCTGTGTTGCTCAAATTTTTGCATCGTCTTTCATCTTTCAATATGCATTTCTTCGCATATTTTCTTTCAGATTTTCCTTTTGAGACTGCTTTCTCCTTGTAGCTAAGCAGACAGTTGAATTTTAGAAAATGCAGATTTTTAAGAGCATTTCAAATTTTAAATTGTATCTTTCTGTTAAGCCTGCGTGGAATGGTTTCATCCACTGAAGATGAACGCTTGCGTGCTTGAAGATGTTTCTAGAGAAAATAGGGGTTTCAGTTGAGAGCAATTAATAGTTGCCATTAAAATGTTGGTTATTTTAAATTTAAAGAAAAGTCTTCATTTATAATGGGGAAAGGCTGTGGTTAGTTTCCATCTATCAAATCTCCTTCTGTTAAAGACGTGCTTACGGACATGGTTTAGTGGTGGGATGGCAGGGTTAGGTTAACAGTTGGACTTGATGATCTTAAAGGTCTTTTCTAACCTAAACGATTCTATGATTCTGTGACAAAACTTTCATCCGACAAGTAGACTCTGTTGTACGTTCTTGCTTGGATTGCTCTGTTGAAATTTGTAAAAGGTGCTTAAGTTTCAAGTATTTGCACACACTTCTCTTTGCCAGCTGCCTGGCAGTGATGATCAACGTAGAGCTTGTCAGACTGTACCGTAGCCAGCAGCAGTGGAGGTGTGGAGTGCTGAGGGGACAGAGGGGTCCTGCCACCCGGGGGAAGTTAGTACCACAAAATAATTAGGCGGCTGCAGTGCAGCATGTTGGGATGCTGAAAGTCGAGTCAGATTTTGTCTGAGGTAATTTCATTCCCATTAAGCATCATTTGTCATCACTTATGCCATTAAGGATCCCTAAATTGAGCCGTTGCTTGCATCCCAGTGTAGCCGCAACAATTGGCGTGTGTGAATATTAATTCATTTACTGTTCTCACTCATTTGTTTTAAGTAGGCGGGGAGTTTTTCTTCAGCTCGTGAAGAAATTGCAAGCTCCATGGCCTCTTGGTGGGTTTGTTTTTAATTCTGGGGCATGAGTCAGGAATACTCACTTTATGAAGTCCTTTCATTGGACTCAAGATATACTGCGAGTGATTCCCAAATTCCATTGAATCAGTGGTCGTGAGGGCTCAGCCAAGTCCTGTGCTTGCTCAGGGCTTCCATTGCTCTCCACACTGTCCTCACGCACATCCACGCTGTATTCATGCATGTATTTCCTTGGAATTTTACATAAATATTTAACAGCATACTAATTACTCACATAGCTTCAAGGAAGATTTCGTTCTAAACATTAGATAGGTCTCGTCTGCAAGGCTGCGCTTGTGATGTAAAGTGACCTGGAATTTGCAGCCTAGCTTTGTTGTACCCAAAACCTGCTCACTGCCAACATCCACTGTTTTAAATTGCAGAAGTGTGCATCTGTTTGTAGAACTTCTGTCTTTAGCAAAAAGAATGGTAAAGCTGAAACTGGAAGGGATATATTTAATTAAGATGGGACTGACTGGTAATTGTTTCTGGAGCACCACAGATGGAAAACTGTAATGCACTTCAGAACTGCTTCATCTAACTTATTTCAGCACAAGAACAAAATAATTTGTCTTTCAACTATGAATTTATTTTTCCCATCTCTGCTGCTGTTATATGGGCAGGTACAAAAAGTTATCCAGGTCCTGAAGCAGCTGTGATACTGTTTAAAAAAAAAAAATCCAATTGGACCCTGAACTGACCTAAAATCAGAGCATGCTGTTACAGAAGTTCTCACAGAATGGTGGAGGTGGGAAGGCACCTCTGAGATCGTCCAGTCCAATCCCTCTGCTCAAAGCAGGGTCACCTGGAGCTGGTTGCCCTGCACCATGCCCAGTCAGGTTTTGAATATCTCCAAGAATGGAGACCCCACCCCCTCCTCTCTGGGCAATTTGTTCCAGTATTTGATCACCCTCACAGTAAAGAAGTTTTTTTCTTAAGTTTAAATGGAATTTCTTGTATTTGTGCCTGCTGCCTCTTGTCCTTAGACTGGGCACTGCTGAAAGGAGCCTGGCTCCATCTTCTTTGCACCCTCTCTTCAGGTATGGATAAGATCCCCTCCCCAAGCCTTCTCTTTTCCAGGCTGAACAGTCCCAGCTCTCAGCTTTTCATCATATGTGGGGTGCTCCAGTCCCTCAGTCAACTTTGTGGCCCTTCATCAGACTCTCTTCAGCATGCTCATGTCTCTGTTGCACTGGGGAGCCCAGAACTGGACCCAGTACGCCAGGGGTGGCCTCACCAGTGCTGAGTAGAGGGGGAGGATCCTGTCCCTCCACCTGCTGGCAATGCTCTTCCCAAAGCAGCCCAGGAGGCTGTTGGCCTTCCTTGCTGTGACGGCATGTTGCTGGCTTGTGCTCAACTTGGTGTCTGCCAGGACCCCCAAGTCCTTTCCTGCCATGCTGCTTTCCAGAGCGTTGGCCGCCAGCATGTTCTGGGGCATGGGGCTGTTCCTCTCCAGGGACAGGGCTCTGCACTTCTATTTGAACGTTGACAGCAAGCTTGAAAAGGAGCTGGTAATGAATGGGTAATATTTATGGCACTGATTACAACGCAGTTCTCGCAGAGGTCAGTGAAAAGAGCTGGCTATCAGATATTTTGTATAGAAAATATTTGTATAAGATTTTTGTGTTTTCTCAGAATATGTAAATGGGTTGCATATAAATATTTTCATAGAAGATATGATGCTGGACAGGATTTAAACTGCTTGGATTATATAGCCCCTCTGAGCAACGCATTAGGAGTTATTCCACACTTGTGCTAATTGACTGCAAAGCCATTGTGGTGCTCAATAGCGAAGTCATTAAGTCTACCAAGATCTTTCATCTCCGTTTAGATATCTGGCTGTCTCGAGTACTTTGCACTACTCTGCCAACCAGCATCCTTCAATTCTTTTACGAAATTAAGCTTCTGTTAGAAATGGGAGGCTTACCTCTGAGCTGATTCTAAAACTGATGTTTCAGAATAAATGTGCAGTAAAGCTTTTTTTTTTTTTTCCTCCAGGAAATCTTAAATTAGAAACCCCTGGGCATTTTCTGTTGCAATTAAGTTCTATCCAGCTGTCGCTGATACCGTCTGAAATGCTCAGGTTATTTAGCTGGTTTTTAACTATGTTACTGAAGTTGGAATATCTTGTTCATTTTGGAGCCGATCATGAGCAGCGGAGTCGATTTCTTTTGATTTGTCTGGACTTTATATAGCTTAGTAACACTTTGCTGTGGAAATTCAAAAGGCTTTGTTGTTTTCAAAGGAGGGCAGAATATAATGCAGTGTATTGGTGCTACCCAGCCCTCTCTGTCCACAGACAGTGGTGATGCTCAGCGTGCTCTGGGAGGGCGCCTCAGCTGCAAATTAGAGAGAATACCTGGGGATGAAATGTTTGTGGCTGCTCTGTCCTTAACTCTCTCTGCAGGTTAAAAAGAGGTGCGTATGTAATGATTTGGCTTTCTGTGATCATTACGCCAATCTACAAAGAACTAGCTCTCTTCACAGGGCTGTTGCACATGAAAGGGAGCAATGTGCCATGGCTGCACAGCGTGCCTGGCTGAGGTCTTGCACCACAGCATCATAGAATCACAGAATCGTTTAGGTTGCAAGAGACCTTTAAGCTCATCAAGTCCAACCGTTAACCTAACCCTGCCATCCCACCACTAAACCATGTCCCTAAGCGCCTCATCTACCCGTCTTCTAAATACCTCCAGGGATGGGGACTTAACCACTTCCCTGGGCAGCCTGTTCCAATGCTTAACAACCCTTTTGATGAAAAAATTTTTCCTAATGTCCAATCTAAACCTCTCCTGGTGCAACTTGAGGCCATTTCCTCTCATGCTATCGCCTGTTACCTGGGAGAAGAGGCCAACACCCACCTCACTACAGCCTCCTGTCAGGCAGTTGGAGAGGGTGATAAGGTCTCCCCTCAGCCTCCTCTTCTCCAGGCTAAACAACCCCAGTTCCATCAGCTGCTCCTCATAAGACTTGTGCTCCAGATCCCTCACCAGCTTTGTTGCCCTTCTCTGGACATGCTCCAGCACCTCCATGTCCTTGAACTGAGGGGCCCAAAACTGAACCCAGTATTCGAGGTGCGGCCTCGCCAGTGCGGAGTTACAGGGGCACGATCACTTCCCTACTCCTGCTGGCCACACTATTCCTGATACAAGCCAGGATGCTGTTGGCTTTCTTGGCCACCTGGGCACACTGCTGCCTCACATTCAGGTGGCTGTCAACCAGTACCCCCAGGTCCTTTTCTTCCAGGCAGCTTTCCAGCCACTCTTCCCCAAGCCTGTAGCGTTGCATGGGGTTGTTGTGACCCAAGTGCAGGACCTGGCACTTGGCCTTGTTGAACCTCATACAGTTGGCCTTGGCCCATGGATCCAGCCTGTCCAGGTCCTTCTACAGAGCCCTCCTCCCCTCAAGCAGATTGACACTTTCACCCAACTTGGTGTTATCTGCAAACTTACTGAAGGTATGCTCGATTCCCTCATCCAGATCACTGATAAAGATATTAATCAAGACTGGCCCCAATACTGAGCCCTGGGGAGCACCACTTGTGACCAGCCACCAACTCGATTTAACTCCATTCACCACAACTCTTTGGGCCTGGCCATCCAGCCAGTTTTTTACCCAGCAAAGAGTGTGCCCGTCCAAGCAATGAGCTGCCAGCTTCTCTAGGAGAATGCTGTGGGAAAAGTTCTCAAAGGCATTACTGAAGTCCAGGTAGATACCATCCACCGCCTTTCCCTCATCCACCAGGTGGGTCACCTGCTCATAGAAGGAGATCAGGTTGGTCAGGCAGGACCTGCCTTTCGTGAACCCACGCTGGCTGGGCCTGATCCCCTGGTTGTCCTGCACATGCCTTGTGAGCACACTCAGGATGAACCGCTTCATAACCTTCCCTGGTACTAGGTCAGGCTGACAGGTCTGTAGCTCCCTGGATCCTCCTTCCGGCCCTTCTTGAAGATAGGCGTCACATTTGCCAACCTCCAGTCAACTGGGACCTCCCCTGTTAACCAGGACTGCTGATGAGCCTCCAGGAGAAATGGCAAAGAGCTGACAGGCTGGGGGATGTTGCCCAAGAAAAGCTGAACAGCTTCTCCTGTGCTTCTGTGCATATACTTGGTGCCTAAAAAAGCCCAGCGCTGCCTTCAAGTAGAGGAAGGTTGGTTGGTAGAGGGGGGGAGCTGCAGCCAGGGTTTCACCATCTGAAGGTCCATAGTTTGGTTTATAGTGCTTAATTTTCAATTGATACCCTGAACTGCATCTTGCAGGTGTAGAATATAATAAGACATAAATGTTGATACCTTGGTTTAGTATACTTGTGTATTATGTTAAATGTTGTATATGTAACTGTTGCAGTTGCATGTAATAGAAGTATTCATTCAGTAACTCGAGGCTCAACTAGAATGCTGTAGTGAAAGTGATTATTTCATGTGTGCATTTATCTTGCGTATTTTGACACCAGTTTTCTTCTGATCCAAATGAAAATGATTTTCCTGGGTTTGAGAACATCTTAACAATCCTGCTCTGAAGTAGCTGATTTTTGGTTAGTCAAAATATGGACTGAACCTGGAAAGCATTGAAGGCAGGGTGCTAAAGTTTATGAAATTGCCTAAAGAAAGAAATAACAGCAAAGGATCTTGGCATTTTTAATGTTTTTCCACAAATTATTTATTCTTTGCTGATCTAAGTATGATACGAAAAGAAGTTTCATTTCAGGCACGTATACACCATTGAATTTTCCCGACTTTAGCAAGTCTGTGTACTGTATTTGAAATCTGCTGGAGGTGAGTTTGCGTATGCATGGAAGCTTTGGAGTCACCAATTTCTAAAAAAAAAAAAACCCAAACCCCCCACCAACATTTTTTTTTTTCCCCCTTATCTGTCTTATATTAAAGGGCATAGAAAAGGAGGATGGGCACCTTGCACGGAAATGTTTACACAAGTCAACTGAATTACCAGGTTGTCTATTTGTGTTCTCTTGGCATTAGATGACCCAGTTAACCCACAGTTGTCCTTAGAGGTGAGAGGAGGTGCTTGTTACACAGAGAGAGGCCTGTGGCTACATCAGGAAAGCTTCAGCAAGCTTGATTAAATAACCTATTGCTGCTCTCCTTTCCCATCGCTTTTCAGCTCCTCCAAGGGACCACTGTACACAGTTCTGGGTCAGAGAGACCGCGTGAGCTCCAGGCTTGGGTCATATGGGCAGCCCCACAAGCTGTCTCTCTCCCCCTCCTGCCTTTCCCTGCCTCCCTGTGATTTCTTCCTAGTAATGCCTTTGTAAAACATTGGGTTTACAATAAACTGCTTTATTAAAGTGTTGTCTGACACTGGGGATACATTGTAGAAATGACAACTTGGAGCAATCTGTAGTCCACCGTAAATCAAGTAGTCGTACAGGAAGAGCAGCTGGGGAGGTGTGGGGTGGGAGGTGGCTGCTGAGAAAGCTGGGGCAAATCCCTTCAGAAGCGGTGACTGCAAGCTCAGAGCTCATCTGGGAGCTGGGTGCTTGCTGGATACAGGCTTTCTCCTGCACCCTGTGTGTCCCAGGCTTCAGAGCCAATAACATTTGATGGTGGAAGATGACCACAGAGCCCCTCCACATGTCCAGACAGCTGTATTTTGCTCTTTGTAAGAAATAGGGATAAACATGGGTGCTGCAAAAGCACGACTTCTTAGTCATATGCCTGCTTAATAAATTAAATAAAACAGGTTGGAGAGAGGGCTGGGGTTTTGTTCTGTCATCATAACCCAAGGGATTTTTGTACCAGATGTATGTTTGCCGCATCTGAAATGTATTCCTAGTCAGAGGGAATAAGGCAAAGGCTGTGAGTCAGAGTACAGTGCTTGGGCACCCAGGCAAGGTGGATGGCCATGAGCCAGGCAGTCATGTCCTGAGTGGGGCTGAGCAACTAGATCAAACAGCCAGCGACAAGGAGAGGAAGGATGGAGAGGCAGAGCAAGGTGCGAGGAGCTGGCTGTGGCCTTCATCTGAAGGCACTGCAAACCCTTTCACGCAAATGTTCTTCTGCTTGGGCACTTGTGTGCCTCAGGGCTTGTGAAGAAGAGTGCCGGCGCGCACCCGTTACTTGCCATTTTTGCTGGTAGAGATGTTGCTCCATATTCTGGCAGATTTGCAGTGCAAGTAATTGCTGGTAGAGATGTTGCTCCATATTCTGGCAGATTTGCAGTGCAAGTAATTAAGAACAAATAACAAAACCTAAGCAGATCAAAACTCATCTCTTGGTCACTATGGCAACTGCCAGTTCACCGATGGATTTAATTCTGCGTGCTCTGTCTGAATTTCAATGCCCTTGTCTCAGGGATGGTTTACATTTGAAAATGAGGAAAGCACAGAGGCAGTTTAGCTGAGTTTATTTTGAGTCTGTCTTTCTCCATGGAAATTGAAGATAAATACCTACACTAAATATTGGGCTGGGGGAACGGTCTGTTAACGGCATATTTTTTTAGAGCTGAAAGCTGCTGACAGCTAAGGGAACTTTATACTCTTAGTCTGATGTTTATTTATTTTATTTTCAGAGTTCTGTCATTTTGAGTAGTAAACCTAAAGTAAAACTACTAGGAAGTGTGGTTTCTTCTTTCCCAAGGTATAGCAGCACTGGAACTTCTTCCACTGTCATCTTGAAGTAACAGAGAGAATGGCTGTCTGTAAAATGAGCATTTTTGTTTCAGTGTCAGGTTAATAGGAATATATTTGTCATGAGGATAAATCTTGATTATTATTTGTTTATTGTACTTTTCAGGTGCTGCTAAATCCAGTCCAGCTTCTAAACCAGGATCAACACCTTCTCGCCCATCTTCAGCAAAAAAAGCTGCACCAAGCAGCTCAGCATCCAAATCAGATAAAGATTTGGAAACTCAAGTCATACAGCTCAGTGAACAGGTAAATTTGCTTTAGGCATAAAATTAGATGCATTCATTGTCACAGGCAGGCATGAAATCTAATATTGCCCTCTGTTGAATGATGCTTTCCAGCATTATGAAAGGACAAAAGATTGAAATAGCTCAGCTGGGAAGAAAAAAAAGAGTAATTTATTGTTAAAAATAACATCTGATGGAGATGGCTGGTGTTTGCCAGTATTTTTAGAAGGTGATCTTAGGGATGACAGGTAGGTCTTGCTGAAGTATGATCATTTTATTAGATGTTGAAATGTATCTTTTATTTCACTTGGATAGAAAAAATCCCAATATTGTCTTTGCTCTTGTGTGTTACAAATTTTAAATAAATCATTTTAATGTGTCATTGTGGAGAAAATAAGCCTGTTTGTAATACCAAGGTGTTAGAGATTTGCAGCTGAATCCATTCTAGCTCATTGTACTCTGCTTTCTGGAAGAAAGGCATTAAGAAAGTAATACGCCTTTTTCATTTAAAAATGTGATCTACCTTTGTGAGAATACTTAGTTATATTATAAATAATGTTCTGCAATATAATTATTAAAGCTTCAGAATTTCTTTAATGTTAGGATTGTAAGGGCTTAATTTTCACTTATGCTATGGAGCTTTACACCACTCTGTCATTCCTGGACTTGTAAGAGTGTCTGCACTGGACATGAATAAATATCTGCATCTGGCTCAAGGCTGCGCTGTCAGAAAGGTGTAAATGTCACTATTGAAATTGAGGCCTTGATCCCTGTATTTGTCCTGGATGAGGGAAAATGGAAAGGAAAAACCTCGTATTTTTGAGTCTGAGCTGCCTGGCAGCTGCATTCAGGAAGAAGTTGTTATTCTGGATTAAGTATAATTTTCCACAATTAAGGGCATTTCAGTTTCAGACTTCCATTGACCTGAACAACAAAGATTTCAGTTTGTTGGGGCACTGTTTGCAAATTCTTGGTTACTGCTATGCACTTAAAGGTGGTGGATGGATAGCCACATCCCAGACACGGCGTGCTGCAGATTCAGGGTATGAGGGTTCTCTGAGCAGCAGAGAGCACAACAGGTTCCACCAGCCTTCCAAATGGGCTTTTGATTGTTGCTGTAACAGAAAAGGTTTTAAATGTTGCGCAAGTAATGGATGTATATATTTTTCATGGAATCTTTTTTTTTTTCTAATCAATGTAAGACCAGAGTTCAAACATCAGCGTAATCTAACTTAAACCCTGACATTTGTACTCAGAAGTCAGAATGTGTTCGCGTCGGGAGGAAGAGTTGGTTGGGATCTGAGCAACATAAAAATATTTGATCTTTACTAAAATAGGCAGCCGCTATCACATCTGCTGCTAATGTATTCCTAGCACATTCCACGTGTGAAAGTCTTAAGCTTTATATACAAATAACCCTGAGGGAAAACTGATTATTTCCCCCATCACCAAAGAAGAGAAGAAATGTTGAGGATTTGGAAAGCTGGTGTTTTAATAGCTGTTTTTTAAGAGACCTCTTCTAGCTAGAATGGTCTGAAAGGCTTTTTTTTTAATGCTGGCGGCATTTGGTATTTCATTTCCCACTAATGCTTACTTGTGCACCCTGGGCATATAACACAAGCCAAAAAACTTATGCTGCAAGCAGCCCTGAGCCAGCTTTTTCTGACCCCCAGTTTGAACATGCTGGAAGAGCCAAACTGCCCATTTCTTACCGCTCTCCAGCAACCAGGGAGATAAGGACAGCAGCCACTTTCACCCTTTTGCTGTCTTGATTTTGAGTAAGAAATGTTGTGTCTGTGGATATCAAATGCCTATGTGGCTGTAACAGATTATTTTTTTTTCCCCCAGTCCTTTCGTGGATGGCTGCTAAGGGAGATTGAAACATCTGAACTTCCATGCAATTTGTAGTGGAAAAAATTAAGTAGTGGGGCTGTCCATACACTGTATTTTACCACAGAGTTGCTTAATGAGCTATTTGCAATAATTGTAAACCATCCATAACATTTGCTAGTTTAATGGCTCCCAACAATCTTAAAGTTTCTCTTGAAATGGTCTTAACTATTGCCTTGGTCTGTGCTAGTAAATTAAACACTTCCAAGGAATGTCACTGTGCACTGGAACTTGATTACCCATAGCATTAAAATGCTAAAGTGGTCCCTGCTGTGGTTTTGGTCTGTGCCAGCTAGTATTCTACCAAAGAGTCTGAGTGCACTTGGGGAGACAGCACAGACCAGGGACCATTAAATATAGAGAAGGGACCTTTACATCTGGGGAATGGCCCCAGGAACTGTTAATGGTATGCTAGGTATACACATAGTTTCTGAAAACAGCACCATCTTGGCTGCATGTCTACAATACGGACTTAATCTCCATCCTGGCTCTGCAGTCCTGTGGGTATTCATGCTACCAATAAGTACCCTCAGAGAAAAGACCCGTTGGCAGGAACTGTTGCCTTTGCACCCGTTAACTGGGTTGCAGAGGGGTACTTCTGGTCCAGAAACAGCATGGGAGTTAACATGCACTGTTCCTCATGCGGGATTAGCCTTCTGGCACGTAAACAGAAGGAAAAAGTAGCATGTGGATGTGCTAATTACCTGAAGAAAAACAAACAATATGTCACAGGCAAGTAGCTGCTATGTCACAGAAGAAAAGCATATCTGGTTTGGTTATAACAATGTTTACTGTATACTGTAGTTAATTAACTGTGTGCATATATGGGTAGTTTAATGGTTCTGTTTCTTAAAACATAGTGAATGTATAGAATAAAGGCAGGAGAATGCCTTCATAGTAAATAGGTCAGAAGAGGAGTCAGTCTGAGCTATTAGCGGCCAATGTTTCACCTGAAGTTCTTTGTTTTCCCAAGCTCTAGCAAGCCCAGAGCAAGAGATCTAGAAGCAGTTGCTTTCCTGTTCTGTCTGGATGCAGGCATTGCTCTCAAGGAATATGCTGCTGCAGATCCAGAAGACACATCTTAAATGTGTGGTTGTCTTCTATAGACCAAAATAGTGTTCCATTTTGCTATTCCTGCTTTCATGAAGAAATAATTAATTTTAAGGTGACTGGTCATTGCATCAATCATCGATTCAAACTGTCAAGGGAAGACTTGGGTGTCATACTCAGGCTGCTGGTCAGAAATGGGTTAGTACGTGCATGAGATGCTCTGAGAATCCTGCCCTGGTAACAGGTCAGTTCTGCTGTCTGACACCTCTGAGAGTGCAATCAAAGGTCAGAAAAAGGCATTGCTAGCTCAGCAGTTACAGAAAAATGAACTGATAGGATTTAGTAGGCTGTCATAGCATTGTTTGAACTCTGCTGGTGTTTTTACTAGTGAAGGAAATAAATTAGCTAGCTTGTAGTAGAACTGGCAATACAGAACTTTCTATTAAATTGCATCAGTTGACTGAAGTGTGGTCTGATGAGATTTAATTTATTTAGCATGTTTTATTTAAAAATCATTTGTATAATTGCAGGCCTTAAAACGTGGATGCTAATTTGGCTGTAATTTGGATGTGATTGGGGTCAATGTGTTTACTGTAGGCAGCTTCATCTGTGATTATTTGGATTGGTTGTTACACTGCTGTCCTCCAAATTTGAGAGCCACTTACATATGTTATCCTGGCTGTGTATACCCCATTGAACAGTAGTTTATCTTTTATGCTCTCACAAAATTGTTCTTTTTTAAATGTGTATGTATGTGTGTGTGTATATCTGTGTATAACAATATATTGCAAATTCTGTCATGATTTATACGAAGCTTAATCATTAACAGCTATGTTGCCCATAAATGATTTGCAGCAGTCCTAGTGGTGAAATTGAGACTGACAGTATAGCTTGAAGAATCTTGTGAACAAAGTTGCAAAGAGAAAGATATTTGACATTTGTGAGAATTTGTTGATAGAAACAGCACATCAGTCAGAGCAGAAAGTCCATGGTGCAGCTGGTCACGGCATCAGAGTGCCGAACCACAGGTCTCTCAAAATATGGTAAGTGGCAAGGCAGAAAAGGAGAGGTGAAAAAACAACACAGCAGTACTGACATTTGCAACTAGAGGACCTTTTAATTTCCTAACTAGACCGTTTCCCTTTGTGAGCTTTTCTGCTGTATTTTTAGGCAAGGAGATATTGTCGATTTCCCAACAACTACACATTAATCCAGGCAAAATAATGCAAGTACAGAGCTGAAAGTTTTATTAATCACCATTACATGACACTTCCGGCAGCTTTGTGAGGAGACAAGTCTTAAGTAGCCCTGATTCCTGAACTGCTGCTTTGGGTTTCGGTATAAAAGAGCACTGAGCAAATTGACCTTTAAGGATCAAGGTTAAGATGCATCCAAGAGGCGTAATTGGGGAGCCTGATTTACTGTTCCCTATTGTGTAAGGTTCAATCTAGCACTTCAGAAAAAAAAAGCAGACTTCATTTTAAGCTATAAAATTGAACATGTATTTAAGATTGTTTAGCATGCATAATGTTAGACTGAGTTGTTTTGTCTATAGTGCGCCTCATAACTGATTTCTTGGTTTATATGCAGGTACATTCATTAAAACTTGCACTTGAAGGCATGGAGAAGGAAAGGGATTTCTACTTTGGCAAATTAAGGGAGGTTGAACTTCTCTGCCAAGAACACGGGAGGGAGAATAATGACCTTGTCAATCGGCTAATGGAAGTCCTTTATGCTTCAGAAGAACATGTAAGTTCAAGCTTTAATGTCTTTTTTTTAGACAAAACAGCTTAATCTTGTAAAAATTTGTTGGCACAGTATTGGGTCATGTCCTATATTTAGGTCAGCAGAACTGTAGCAGCTAGGATTTCCATGCCTCCTCCCCCAAAAAGGAAGTCTGCATTTGCAAACAACAGACTTTTCAGCTTGGGGAAGGGATTCAGGAGACTGGTTGCTTTTCGCTGCCTCAGTGTAGGTTTTGTATTCTAGGTTTGCCGAAGTTGATCTGAAAGGGGAGGGCATGTGTCACAATTTTAAATTGATTTCATATGGTTCTAAGCCTTAGTTTTGGGGTTTTTTGTCTTCCACCTTTCTGCATGAAGTCTTTTACTTGTGTTCTTTAGCGTGTTGAAAATCACAGAAATTCTGACAGCGGTGCTGTTCGTGTCTACAGCTGTGAACCTTCCCTAGCCCATGTGGCAGTGTTGTAATATGTATGGTGCAGGTTGCCAAATACATAATTATAGCTGCAGAGATAATGCTCTTTAGCATTTTTTTATCCTGTTGCTATAGGCAAAGTTCTTCCTTGTGCAAACCCAATAATCCTCTATTACCAAAATTTCAGAAATGTATTGTCTGCAAGATTAAGCAAGAATCTCATTGCGTCTTAGACTCAGCGCTGTAGACATGGAACAAAGCAAGAAGCTTGCAAAGGGTGCTGGTTAAATTCCTCGGGTACATTCAGGGATAATGATTCAGTGGAGATTTAGCTGAACTACTCCCATTCATGTTAACTAAATCCCTGTATGCCCTGTACTGTCGATTGACCCTTCAGTCTCCAGCAGACGATGGCTTTGGCTCCGGAGCATATCAGCATCAACTTAATCTCTCAGCAGCACTGTGGTACTGTCGGCTGTCTTATAGCTGTTCCTAGAAAGCTGTTGCAGCAGCTTTTTTATCAAAAATAGCGCCGAAACAGCTACTAACTGACATGCTTTTCTAAAGGAGACTAGTAGAGCATAAATGAAAGTTAGGTGCAAGAGGGACATGAGCTTACTGCTGACAGGGGCCACTGCTCAGATGAGAAGTGACAGGGGAAAGAGGATTTGTTCAATGGTGCGGGGCAAGTGCTGGAGAGGAAAAGGAGGAGGAAACCATTATTTTCACCGGAATAAACAATAAGGCAAATTTGCTAGGCACGTGATAACAGGCTAAAAGAATTACATATATATATAGCGATCAGAGAAACTGTCTTCTGGATTCAAGAACAGTGATTTATTTATAAAGCAAAGCCAGAAAAATCCCTCTTTTCCCCATACCCCTACCACATCTGTCTGTCCGTTGGCTTAAATAGCAAGCGATTCCCCGCCAAGGAATGCATTTGTTGCTTTTCTTCCTCCAGTTTTCCTTACTGGCAGAACACGTTACAAAATGTTCTACTTCAGCCCACATCCCGGTGTTTCATCTGCTTCCTCCTGCCAAGCCTTTCTCAGTGGAAGGCATCATCCATGCCTGCGCGTGAACTACATACGGCGACCGTGCCTTTATCTAAAATGGGTTTGCAGTTGGAGGCCGGGCACGTCACTTCAGCAGGGGAGCGCTGCTCCCCCAGAGGAGAATACAGAGGCCATTCCCCACGCAATTTTTTTGTACCTTTTAGTGGGGAGGCTTAGTCTTCTCCTCTTCCAGGGTGCATTTCCTCCTCAGCTTAGAAGACAGACTGCAATTTGCTGAGGAAAGGCCCCGATGTATTAGCACTAAACCAAAGACCATGGTTCCCTTGCTGAGGCAGAGCCTGTCCACTTTTTGTTTTGGACTTTGCTGTCTCATTGCCCGGCTTTGTCCTTCAGCTCTGTTTCTTCTCTCTCTGCAATGAATTTGTCCCAGGTTAAATTCTGTATCTCGCAGCATTTTGCAGGTTAATCTCTTGGTAACAGCGGTTTGGCTTTCCCAAGACCCAGATGGGAAATAGCCCTGATTCCCAAACCACAGGCAACTCCAGCATTCCTAGTTTCTTATTAATGAGTTCATCGTAAATCCAGCTTGATTTATTTTATTTTTTTTTTAAATCTTTGTTTCAGAGCGTCTTGAGTATACAGAGGCAAAGTGGAAGAAAAGGGTTATATTAATTTTTAGGACTTGTGACATTTATAAGTGATGCTGTGATATGAGGCTTTTTTTGAGGAAGAGGATGCATGGTAATGCAGCTCACACATACTGCACAAGCGATCCCTGACCAAAGGCTTCTACTTGAATATCATAACTCACTTAGATTTATTTTTAGTTCATACTTCCAATAACTGTTTGATAGCAATCTCAAAGTCTTCCTTCCTAGCTGCAATTTGACAGGCATCTATTGTATTTGATGTGGCGTAGAGATCACATCCTATTTTTCATACCAACTGTTCTTATTCAGAAGGGACAGGTCTACCCTTATACTTAATTTTCTGTTATGCTTAATTTAATCCTCCTAAAAGAAAAAAAATTTGGACAGCACTTTAAGTAGTCACATCTCCCAGTAGTTCACAGGTCCGCCATGAGCATTAGAGGCCCTTAGGTAAATTGTGCGTAGAACGATTCAGAATGCAAATTTAGAGTTTAGTCCCTATAAAAAGCATTTTCCAGAGGTTTGATTATTGTGGTATTGCACTGAAGAGGTTTTTATCAGGTTCATGTCATAGGGGAGGGGTGTTAATTGGGGTTTTTTTCAGAATTCCAAGTCACAGCATCGTTTCAACCATGTCACTTCATAAGCTTCTGTTTTGTTTAATTCAATAAAGGCTAAATTTTTAAGACTGATTTCCTTTATTGTTACTATTTGGTCTTGATTTTGTTGAGTCTTACAGCACAAATATCAATCCATTTGGGTTCCTTGTTTTTAGGGGCTTCCTTTTCCCTGTTACAGTTCTGTTTTAAACCTCATCATTATGTCTCTGCTTACGCAAGAGGGTGTTGTATCTGCTACTGTCACTTAACATTTGGCTGATCAGTCTGCAATCCTTTGTAATTTCTAATTACAAATTGCTCATTTGTAATCCTACTTCTTCATCAAAAATGTCAAAGTTGACAGAGAATGGTGTTAAAAAAGGATACATGTGGGTGGTGGGGAGAAGTGGCCCCTAGCACTCATGCTGTGACTGCTATAGACAGCATTGAGACCTCGGATAGTGTGGGACGCATTTGGTCAGACGGTCTTACAGTAGGAGACCTTCAGACTGTTGAACCAGAAGAGGTCGTGTGCCTAGTTGTGAAACCCAGAGCCATGTAGGTCTTCGCATAAAGCAAAAATGTAGGAAAGCTTCTGCTTAGGCTGTTCAGGTTCAGTTCATGCAGAAGTTGGGTGGGTTGCTGCCGTTTGATCTGTCAGTTGCTCAGCTCAAGTTTCCAAAGTGATTGCTCAAAATGCAGTTGGCTTTGTATCTTTCTGCTCTAGCAGCTACTACATCCGCTGCTGCTTTTGGAAAAGGCACTCACCCCCCACCCCCAACAGCTGGTTTTCATAAAGTCTAGCTCTTCGGTCTACAGGCACACCTGAATAGTTTGAAGCAGATAGATCGAAGGGTCAAAAGAGAGCACCTCCCATTGTGGGAGACAGAGATGACCGTGATCGTGTGATCCAAGCCAGAAATAAATGCTCTAAATAGATCTTCCACTACTTCCCTTATTAGGGGATGCTATTCAAGGAGATTCCACAGTCCCAAGGTAATTGGGCGTAGTGACTCTCGTCTTTCCAATTTCATGTATTTATACAAGCTGTACATACTGAGAAGCACGTGTCCAAGTCTCAGAACAACTTCTGAGGCTGTCAGATAAGATTTACCATTTCCATCAAAGGTAGGACTGGCTGCAGAGCAGGTTCCCAAGCCATTCCTTGCGGTTAGAGGCTTTTCCTATTACATGCATGAAAGCATAGCATGTACATGACCTGTAAAATCGCATGAGTGGGCTTTCTACTAGGTGTCTCTCATAAACTCTGCATACATAGAGCCTATGGAACAGGTGCATTCCAGAGCAGGTCACCTCAATGCATAAGGAGGGTCAGGGTAGATGGGGTTAAGGGAATGTAGCAGCTAAATAAGCTTCAGTTTTCTCACCCCATAAGGCAGGGTCACGTTCTCACAGCTGTCAGCTTCTCTCTGCAAAACTCCTGTTCTCTGCAAGTCTTGCACCCTTGCAGCCCATCACAGGAGTTGTGATTTTTAGATACTACGCAAAAAGCTGTTTTGACATGCTGTACCTACTGTATGTAATAAGGGCATCGTTCCCCCCAAGGGGCCCTAAGGTGCTAAATTGCAGTTGTTCTGACTGACGTGAGGGGCTTCTACCTGAAGATAGCACCTGAATGACAGAAAGCTTGCTTTCTGGTGGAATTTGGCTGTTTCTCTATGTGGTAAACAGCTGAATATTTCCATTGTGTCAGCAAATGTTAGGAACCTTATTCTGTTCCTGCTCTTTAGAAATACGAATATTTTATTACCAGAAGGGAAATACTTTCTTATTGCATAAGCTGCTCCGAACTGTTCTGGGAAAGCTCAAATTATGGCCTCCCTTTGCTGCTAATTTTTGCCTCAGATTTGAAAAGTTAGCAGCATCGATTTGTTCAAGTTTGTTGTTCAAGCCGCTTGCTTCTAACAAAAATTGCCAGGAGCCAGGCGAGTTCTGCAGAGGTACCGCATCAGGGATGCTGCGGTTTGAACGGCAGCTCAGTCTCTTGGAAAAGTGTTTTCCTTTGGAGCTGCCTGCAGCGGAGCTCTGCTAATGCAGGGCCGAGAGTAGATGTGTGGGATCTTTTCAGTGAACTGTGCTCCGGAAAGATGGAAGCCACTTGAGAGAAAAGCTGTAAATGCAGCTGCACTTATTGGGAATACAGAAGGAATGCCCTGAGAGTCAGCCAGTCTTTTTGAGCTCTTGAGACATGCAGGCCAACTCAACATACCAGGTGTGTTGTCTCGAAATTGGAAATTGTTTAAAACTGGTATCACCTGCAGTGAGGATCCAGCCTTCCTTTCGGTCAGGGATTCTTCTTGCCGATGGCGCAAGGTGTGCTCAGAGAGGCAGCTCTGGAAAATACTGCGCATAATGACCCTTTGCAAAAGAGAAGTGTTTACAAGTAAATAGTGCTTTTAACAGCAGCTCTGTAAAACAGGGAATACTGGGCTCAGTTCCTTTTTTCAAAGAAAATGCGTTTGCGAGTCTTTGGTTATATTTTTTGGATACTGCTAAAAATCACTGTTTTGGTAACCTTTGAGCTCTGGTCTAGCATCGGTATATTCCTTTGAGAAAGTACTATATCTGACCACAAAAAGGAGGCTGAGTTTAACTTTTAAAGCAGGTGACAGCAAAAGTGTCTTGACCATTTAGTGATCTAAAACTAGAGTGAAGATTGTGTGAAAACTATAGCAGACAGGTTCAGAAATCCTTGGACAAACTGAAAGTGGGGGAGGACATCAGGACGCTATGATACAGCATCGCATCTCGCTGTCTAGCTGTTCAGATGTGCACTTACCGGAACAGCTAACACTCAGTGATGGTGAAAACTGGCACTTCTTCTGGAGAAGTATCAGTACTGCATATGCATTGATTAAAAGCAAAGTGAATACATTTTATTGTAGTATTACAAGGTGCTGCTTTTTCTCAGGTTTCAGCTCGTTTTGTACTTAAGTGCATGAAAATTAGAAGTTAAGCTTTAGGCGGTGATGAGCACTGTGGGGCAGCAAGATTACATGCAAAATGTTTTCTGCTGAAGAATGTTCTGGGGTCTTTTTCTCCCTGCAGGAGAGCCACACAGAAGAGCATGAAGGTGAAGAGCAAGTCCATGAACAGCCCCAGCAGCAGGAGGAGTACTGACTCACCCAGCGTCTCTGACAATTTTCATTTTGTGTGAGAACTTTCTTCTGGAGAATGGAACATGTGTGGCCTCAAACTTGAAATCAGTTCACTCCCAGTCTGCCATTAACATTTATGTACCATAGTGAGTGCCAGCCAGCCACTGCATTCTGTACCCCTATTTTGCCAAGATGCATTTGCAGACGTCTTCTTTCAGTGTATCTTCCCAAGAGGTTGTAGGGCTACATCACCTACTGTACATCACTGCAACTTCACCACTTGGCTGCTTGAGATTTGTTCTGCTCTTTAAAAAAAAAAAAAAACAAATATATATTTATTTTTTTTTCTTTTTTGTCTTAAGTATGATACACTTGTAACTTGTTCTAACATATTTATATTGGCATTTTGTGTGGCAAGAAGTACCGTACCACTAGCTGTGTCTCTCACTTTGTGGTGCTTTCGCGTTTTCTAGTACATCTGCCTTCGGGCATAAATTCGGTCGAACAATTGGAATAAAGGGATACAGTGGAAGTCATACTCAAGCCATAACGATGAGGTGTGTTGTGGAGGAAAATGCTCGTGTTGCTCACGTTTATTCCTTTCCTGCCTTCACAAAATGGAAGGCAGATCATCTTTTTCACTAGGAGAGATTTAAACCTCTGTGTTAGAAAGCTTGTTAGAAAGCCGCATGGTATGTTTTTTGGCTTATTTCTGGAGGAACAGACATCCACTTAAGTTTTTTGAAAAGCCTCCCAGTTTCCTGACTAGTCAATAGACATTTCCCAGCTTTTCTTCCTTCCTGAGGAATCCAGTCCCAGCTTCCAGCTTCAGCTCTGCCTCTGCAGAGCTCAGTGCTAACGGAGGAGAGAATTCTCCTTGACACAAGCGTAGCTGCAGGACACGATCTCTGCCATCATGCTTGGCTTCCCACCCCTCAGAAGAGGACAAAGTAGGCCAGCCATTTCTTTTCGCTATCCTTCCCCCCTCTGCTGCCCCAGCCATACAAATATGGAAGACAGAAAATTGCCTCGCTAGCGTGAGGCATGGGGAAAAGCCAGCAACAGCACTAGCCATGAATCCCCCCACCCCAAACTTCCACTCCGACGTGGGTGGTGGACACCTCACGGGTGTCGAGGCTGCTTCCAAAGCATGGAGAGGCAGTGAGGAGTCCTCCTGAAGACAGAGCACACATCAGAGGGGGACCAGCTGACCAAGGGGCACGGAGCTGGTTCTGCGCTTGGCTGACCTTCCCCCGGCAAGGCTGGTGGGGCGCAGAACCGCATCTGCCCTGGAGGTGTCTGCAGTGAGAGCATTCCCCTCCAGTGCGGTCCCATCGCCCTATTCGAAATGGTGGTGTTTTATAAACAGAAGTATCTTGAAGTGTATAAAGCATTCCTTACTTTTCTCATAAAACTGTGCGTTGTAGTCTCTCTGAGTATGTAATGCTTGGGATTCTTGGTCTCTCACTTGATTTTCTTCATTCTGGAGTGTTGTGCTGATTTAGCAGGTACATGGAAGTCCCGTCCCAATCGGCAGCCACTGAAAAACTCTCCAAAGCCTACTGAACAGCTACAAATCACCGAGACCTTCGTGTGCTTCTAAAGCCTAAGTTCCCAGCTTACACTTCCATAGAGAGTTTCTCAATTTCTCAACCCCCAGCATGCGCACACACACGCACGCATGCACGCGCCGTTTTCTGTTCCTCGTCAATCTTTTGCAGCTAAGTGGCTCTTAGTTAAATGTGAGATCCCGGCTGTCGTGTTGCACCACAGACAAGGTATTAAATACTGTTAAGCATTAGAACAGGTATTTCCAGTTCCTTGATTGCTCCCCCTGCTCAGCAGAAGAGTTCCTGGCCCCTGCGGGCTGAAGGTTTCCCAGCCCTGCCTCCAGCATTGACCTCATGTCCTACCCGGTGATGAAATGCACGTACTGCAGCCTGCAGGCCAGCACTTTCCTTTCCCGTTTCCATTGGTTACAAAAACGGTCTGCTTTATACAAATGTGTATATTCCAAAAAAAAGTATTTCCAAGAATCACCACAAATGGGGGAATTGTCATTTTCGTTGTATTTGTGTTTATTAGAACATATGTACTTATTACAATTGTCATTGTAATAAACGGTCGTTCTTCATAATATTGTTGAACCGAGGAGCAGTTACTAATTTTTTTTCCAGTCTCCAGAATGTCCTTTAACCTGTATGGGATTTCTGATGGGGCAAGGAGTTTGGGATCAGGCTGTAAACTTAATTTCATCCGTGCCAGTCTCTGCTTACTGCAGCTAGTCCTTCTGCTAACACTCGAGCAGATGCATGGAGAGCACTTCAAGAGAAAATGTTTTTCTGAAGGTGCAATCAGTTGGGTTGCGGAGCTCCCCGGGGGGTTCGTAGCCAGGCTGTTGTGCCTCTCTCCTTTTCTCTCTTTGAAGCACATTTTAAAAAAAAAAATTTAAAAAGGTGAACTTCATTTCCTGAAAATTCCTTATATCCTATTTCTGGTCTGAGGACCACAGCCCTCTCACTGCTTGTATTAAGGGGGAAGTGACTGAGCCAGGGAGCCAGGGCAGTAAAGTACCTCCAGGGCGCTAGAAATTTGGCTGTGCTGAGGGGAGAGCGATGCTCTGAAAGGGGAAAGAGTTGTCCTTCTCCCCCACCCCCTGTGAGTAACCCATTATTCCGTTATGGTTTTAATATGCATTTGTAATTACCTTTACTAAATAGCACACCATAAAGCTTTGGTTATATATTAAATGTAAACTGAAAGGAATGTAAACATATGTATTGTTAATTATAAATCGATAAGTAATGGCATAATAGATACAAAAAGTCTTATTCAGATGTATCAGTCATTTTACATTATCCACAAATTGTCGCATGGTAGAGTAGATTTTTGTCTGAATATGTGAATAACTTGACTTGCGTTTATCTTTTTACATATTTAATAAAAAAATATATGTTAAAATCTGTCTAGCTCTAGACACTATTCGAAACATTCTAAAAGAATACTTTTCTGGTTTAAATACATATTTTTGTTTCATTAGTGACTGCATATGGGAGCAGGAAGAAAAAGGCAGCTGCTTTAAACAAAAAAGTTCACTTTTTCTGTGTGCGTAGGTAGTATCTTTTTCCCTAAGAGCTCGGCAACTGTATCCCCTTCTACAAATCAAAAAAGAAAATGCATGTATGCATGTGCACGTAAACAGAACATTCGTCTTTATGGTAAATGCTTTCCGATTTCTGACTACTAAATCTCTTGTTGTATCGCGGTTTTGATACAGCAAAAGCAAAACTCGCAGCAGCCAGGAGGAGAGGAGAGTGCTATAGCAAGGGCACTGAAGCTCCCCATGGACTTTTGTTGCAATGGCCAAGTATTCAGGGATGAATCTTCAGAGCAGCACATAAAAGCCACCTACATTTTAGATTAAAATATTAGGGTTTTGGAAGAAAAGGAGGAAACTGCATTGTAATTCTCACAGCTCTGATCTTCTGCAGCATGAGCAATGTTGCTGCAGTAGTTGCTGCTAAATCTCCAGGGATTCGAGCCAGGACCTCTTTCTGCCATGCATTGAAGCCACCTGGTTGTGTCCCACCACCACCAGGTCAGCCTGAGCCATTCCACTGCCTTCGGGGATCCCCGGGGGGGCTGAGGCTGAGCCACTGCCCAGCCCCACTTAGGGAAGGTTTCTGGTAGAGGGGGGGGAGACGAAGCCAGGACCAGAGGAGCCCATTTCCAACCTGGGCGCTCAAACCTGGGAGAGTGGTGCTAGTTTAGCTGATTTTCAGAAGACTTGGGGGGTGCGTATTTGGGCTAGTGCGAATGCTCAACAGCATAAAAAAATAGTAATATATTTTCCAGTTCAAATAGTTGAAAACTTTGTCCCACAATGTTGTGACCAAAATAAATTGTTCTTGGACTGTTAGGTCATCTTCATACCAGTATCTGACTTTGCAAAATAAATGTGTCACCATACCGCCCTATGAACAAAGCGTTTTTATTCCTGTTCATTGAACCAGTTGCCATCTAAGATGGCTAACAATTCAATATATACACTGTGCAATACATGATCTGTTCTTATACTTGCCTTTATAGAGATTGTAGTGACAAGCTGCTTTAAAAAAGAAAAAGTTATTTGCCATGTCTTCGTATAGGATGTGAAAAAGCTGTCTGGAGCTTAATTTCCTTTAAAAGTGATACTGTATTTCTCTTTAGAAAGGTACAAGTGCAGGCAGGTTGTGGCAGTTCAAGTTTTATCATTTCTTTTAATTAAATATTTCAAAATACTCCATTACAGTGCATCAAATTGTGCTGCTTCTGTGACCCATATTTCCAGCTGTTTAATAAATAAGTGCAAGACAGAGGGAAAAGGGAAGTCTGTCCACAGAGTTCCTCCAGTACAACCACATTTGATCCAGAGGTATTTTTGTTCATTTTATTCTAATTTTTTTCTCCTCAGGACTTCCTCCAGATCCTTTTGATGGATGGGTTAAATACAAATTGTTGAAATAGGTGAGACTTTTGTGGCAGTGTTTCTGGTATCAGATGTAATACTTAACTGCATCAAACAGCGAGATTGCTGGGTGCGTGCCTACATCAAACTCGTCGTTCCCCTTCAAGCACAGTCAGAACTGCCTTTTTTAGCACCCCTCATTAAACAGCCGTCAGCCTTACTTTAAGACAGCCCTTGGGCAGTTAGGAAGCCTCTCGGTGGAGACCCCGTGCTCCCTCGGCATCACGCAGGGCAGGGGCATGGCCACCCCACCGGTGGGGAGGAAGGCTGGAAGATGCCTCTCGCTGTTCCAGCTGCAGCACTGGAGCTGGACCGCAGGGGTGACGGAGAGTGCGGGAGCCTCCCTTCCCTGCAGGGCTCTCGGCAAAATCTCCAAACCAGCATTAACAGGATGACCGGTATCCTCTGCCTACCTCGAACCTTGAGCTGCTTGAACTGTGACAGGAGCACGATGTCCATTTGGTGTGCTCGTTTGGTAGGTGGAACATGGGTATTTTCAAACCATAAGGAACTTTACAAGTCGGTGTGGTATTTCTGCTTTGTGAAGAGATTGTGAAGAGAGGAAGCTGATCATAAAATTGTAGAATCGTTTAGGTTGGAAAAGACCTTTAAGATCATCAAGTCCAACTGTTAACCTAACCCTGCCATCCCACCACTAAACCATGTCCCTAAGCACCTCGCCTACCCATCTTTTAAATACCTCCTGGGATGGGGACTCGACCACTTCCCTGGGCAGCCCATTCCAATGCTTGACAACCCTTTCGGTGAAGAAATTTTTCCTAATGTCCAATCTAAACCTCCCTTGGTGCAACCTGAGGCCATTTCCCGTCATCCTATCGCCTGTAACCTGGGAGAAGAGACCAAAACCCCCCTGGCTACACCCTCCTGTCAGGCAGTTGTAGTGCAGGTTTGTCCCCCGGTACCCACGGCAAGGGCTGCCGGGGGAAATCAGCCCTACCTGACGCTGGGTTAGGTCAACTACTGTAACAGGTGGGACAAACTTAAATTGAACCTGTTCACGGAGGTATGGCTGGTGGGTGCTCAGCTGCAAATATTAAGAGCAGCTACTGATGTAAGGGTATGTTAACTGGGGAAAAAATGATCCAGGCAGGGAAACAGTCTAAGAACTGGAAAGGCTCATCAGGTCAACAGCTGCGCTTCTGCCCTGCTTCTGGCAAACGAGATGATAGATAACCAGTTAATAAACATGCCAGGCAGTCGGTCACGTCCCTCTGTGCAAGAGGTGTAGTCTAATACTTACCTTGGGGAAAGCGGACAGATTGTTTCATTACTGCTTCAAGTGCCCCCTGGCTAGGGCAGCGTATGAAAAGAGATGAGACTCACATTCTTGCTCCTTCCTCCAAGGCACACAGAAAACCTACATATATTATAGATGAAGTGAGCAGTTTACATCTGCATGCAAATGTATAATGGCTAAAAAAAGCTTTTCTTGTCTCAATTCTTTGTTGTTGTTGTTGCCTAAAACCACAAGAATTTGTTTCAAGCACGCAGGCAAATTATAATTTGCGTCGCGTTTTGCACTCATAGATGAGGTTTGGCTAACTAGTTTTGCAGTGAAATATGAGAATCTTCAAAGGTTTGTTGGCCAAATTTATTCGCAGCTGGTTACCTTTGTAGGGTATGTTTCTTGTTGCTACCGAAACACCAACAACGTGCTTGTTACTGCCTAGAAAATAAGTATAAAGGCCAACTCCTGCTGTACGGAGCCTGTGTTTCTGACAGATACAGGTCAGCCGAGACGCATCTGAATGCTGGGGGGAAAAACATCATACGTTTCAAAAATGCTTTTACTGTACCCATAGCTTTCTGAGCTCATTCTCTTCACACATTCATTCGAGGTGAGGAAAAGACTGAATGTGCATAAGCCCTTCAGGAGGCTGTATGGAAGAAATGAGTTGTGAGAAAATGAATCTGGAGAACGAAGCAGGCACAGATGTCTAAGTGGGATGGACGTACAGGGAGGGTTTGCACTGCCAGGGTCCCATGGGTGACCAGGCTGGGCAAAACCAGTGCTGGTTATAAACCACCAAGGATTTCATGTAACCTGGCATGGATTTATCCAGGACTTTGGACACAGTGGCAAGGAGGAGGAAGACAAAAGCTCCAGAGAGGGCAGTAACACGACATTAGTGAAGAGAATAAATATTAGCAGCAGAACAACTTGGTAAATGCTTCTCTGCTGGATGGGGATCTTCCTCTGAGATGAAGCATCTTGCTGCATAGCTCTTTGTCGCAGTGGTTCGGATATCTGGATTATTCTATTCTTTGGTTATTTTAATCAGGTTAATTCCAGCTATTTATCACATCAGAAGAGTTGCAAATCTCCACATCAAGTGTTACAGTCTGATCATAGGGCAGGTGTTCACTCCTGGACACGTTTCTTCAGGGAAAAGATGTAAATGTTCAAGTGCTCACTCAGCTGCCTCCCCTAAAGAGAAATCACGGAGATTAGCAACCAGGTTTGTGCATGCTTCACAGCTCACCGTCTCTCTCCTCCCGGTGAGAGAGGGGAGGACCCAACCCAGTCCTCGCGTACTTGGGAACCTACGAGTACATGGGGACCGACAAGTATTCAAGCAAGAGAGCTGTGGTCTTTACTTGCAGCACACTGATGGGAAGCTAAATCGCTAGCGACCAAATTCACAGTTGACATAAACTGTGATGGAGCTGGGCCCCCTTGGTCAGTGGTGAATTTTGACCAGGTATTTTTTATTTCCATTCTGACCTCCACTGAACTGGCCCATATCCCTGCTGGGGTAAAATCTACTACGACGCCAACGTCTGCTGACAAAATGCTTCTTTCAAAGAAAAAACCTTGCATCCCAATGGTGCATCTTAAATAAAAGAATGCTGAACAACTCCCTGCAAAATGAAATCTTCGCCATGCAAGGTGTTTTATCAAAAAGCAAACCATTAAGACACTTTCTTAGGGATTATGTGGCAGTACTCTTCAGAAAAGAGGGCATTAACTGAGGAAAGATGAATTTAAGCAGTAATGCCAATGACAATAAATAACAAAACTAGTATCTAGCAGACACAAAAATACAGTGGTAAGACTGAATGAATTGGAAAACCATTCATGTCTCCATGTCTCTCTCATGCTAAGAGAGGGCCGAGAAAACATTAGAAATTGGGATGGCTGTTTTGCTTGCAGATTCAAACCAAAGTTAACCTTCTTTTATGAATTCTATTCACGTCAATTTACATTTTACCTTCCTAATTTTTCAGTCAAGTAACTTCAGGAAGAAGAAAGGGAAAAAAAGGGGTGGGAGCATTCATGCCAGGTGGGTCGACTGCTACATAAAACCAGTCTGTAAATATCCTGATTGTGATGGGTTTAAAGCTGAAACCAGTCAGCTATGTTGGAATAATTCAAGTCACTGAAGTTGCTGCACGTGCGAAAAGGCACTGCCTGCAGTAAACTTGACTTTTCTTTTTTTTAACTTTAGACAAAATAAAACAATATGCAGAAGAAAAAAACCCATAACTGAACATTCAGACTCCCAGAGACTTCCCCAGCCAGACAGTGTAGAAACCGCCCCCAGGCCCCATCCCCCCCCCCCCCACCCCAGAGCATCTCTCCCATGGCCGCTTCGGAGGCGCCCGCTCACCACGCAGACCCCAATGGGCGGCCGTGACCAGCACGGTGAACACGGCGAGCACTGCTTCTTCCATCCAGCCCAGCAGCCCGGAGATGGCTGCGTAGACCACCAGCGCCAGTGGGAAGAGGAACCAGTGGAAAAGCTCCGGCTGGGTGCTGCTCATCTGGCAGATGATCACCTTGCACTGTCGGAGCAAAAGGGGCCAGGTAAGAAGCGCTGGGTCAGCCCGAGGGTCTAGGCAAAAATACATCCATTTTCTCAGTTGGTTGCTTTTCATGAGGGGAAAACAAGGCTGGAGTTCAAAATGGGGCTTGTTTCTAGTGTGAAGACTACTCTAGATACACCTGTGTGCCTTATTGTCTGTGAGCCTTAAGGGACTTTATTACAAGCAATTTAAAATACACGCTTCTTTTCTGGAGACAGTGTTTTGGCATGCTTTGCTTTATGAGACGAAGCACATCTTCGCAAAAGGGGAGCTGTTTGACACCTCATGCTTTCACACCGGCTTGTAAAGTTGTGATCCCAAATCAAATGTGCCACCACTTAATCACTGGGGGAGCGTACTGGTATTTTAACCACGTGGCATGACAGAAATATATTCTAGTTCATTGTACAAAAGGGAGGGAAGGTAATATATGCCACTTTTAAATCCTGGTTTTCTTTTCCCGCACTCCTTCATGTACTAAGAAAACATTTTCTTGGCTTGATCATGGCAGTGGACTCCCTGGAGATGCAGCTGGGGGCCCAGGGAAAGGGATCCCACTCACAATGGCAGAAAAAATTAATATATGGTGCATAGTTTAACTGAAAGCAATTAGCTTAATTTTACTGACTTCTTGAAACATAATGAGTAGAAGTTCAGATTTTTAAAAACCAGTTAAGCACGCCTAAGTGTTTTACCTGGTTTAGACTCTTTAAGAAATGTGTCTCATATGTACTATTCTTTTTTTTTTAAAAAAAAAGGAACTGAGGTACATCTGAAATACTTTTTCCATTTAAGTTTCTACCAAAATTTAAATGTGGTTAAAAATAGTTTTTATGTATCCTGAAAACAGTAGAAGAATGAAAAATTCATTCCCTGTGCACTGCCTGAAATCCTATGACAGCAGCAGTAGGAGTCTGACCATAGGGAAAAAATACTGGCTTTACTGTCTGTGCTGTGGAAGCTGAACAATGCAAAAATAAACCATGAAAAAATAATAAACTTTCAATAATGCATTAAGTAAGCATTTGTATTTAATGTAAATATTTTTGCTTACAATGCATTGTCAGTATTGATTATGAATTTTTTGATAACGCTAGTTTTATGAGTCCTTTGGGGATCATTCCAGAGGGTATCAGAAATTGCTAAAGCAATCTATATGCTATAATTTCTCTGGCTGAATAATTGCACCTGTCCAGAGGCTGGATTTCACATTGTTTTAAACCATTATTACACCCTGTTAAGCACGGTGCTCAATTTTTCATAAAGATTGCTTATTAATATTTGGAGCAATTCACCTTCAGTCTACCACAGGACTGCAAAATGGACTATGCTCTGCTCTCCTCCCTCAATTGCTTATTCCCCCTGGTCCTGAAGCACTGACTCACACTACGAGGGAGGCACAAACAGCATTAGGAGATCAAAGTGCTGGAGTCTGGAGAAGCAGACTGGAAAGAAAAGGTAAAGCTATGGGAGTATGCCCTGTGCTTTTCCATCCCCCTTGCCCACATCTTGCAGTGCTACCCTGGCCTTCCTGCATTTAAACCTCTAGCAGCTGTGGTTTGTACCCCAGGCTAGGTCCTTAGCATCCGCTCGCCTACCGTATCCCCTGGGAGGTTCCTCATGAAGCATCTCCTGAGTCTGAGCTGCCCCTGCTCATCAGCCGGCCACCACATTGGCCACTACGCTCCTGCTACGGTGATGGCTGAAAGTCCCCTCCATGGGACTTACCCACTCTGTCCCCTCCTCCTGGCCTCAAACACGTGCCCCAGAGCACTTCCTAAGGGGGAGCTGGGACAGTTGTGCTCCATGGTGATTTGCTCAGACCTGGATATTTCTGAGAGGTGCCCTACAAGCAAATCTCAAAGCAAGGTCTGAGCATCTCAGCAAGAGAGGTGGTCAACACATAGGCAGTCCCGCTGCTGGCCATGGGGACTGGGGAAAGAAGTCCTCCTCTCAGGGGTAAGCAGCTTTCGGTTTTTAGGCCTTGGAGGCCTTTATGCCTTAGTCTAGCTAAAAATGCTGGAAATGACCCATCTTTCCCTCTGCTCCCAGGAGGCCATCACCTTCCCTACTCATCCTGACATTGCACGGCTATGAGGCCAGGTCCGAGACCATGTGTTTAGCCCAAGGGATCTTCTGGGCAACCAAATATGTTGTCAAAGGCATGAGACGTTTGAGATACTGGCAGGTAGAGAAGCGTGGGCTGCAGTTTGTGGTCTACAGAAGAGATAGTGGAAACCCAGAGTGTCAGAGTATCATGGAGAAGAAAGGCATTGCCATGACAAGCCCTACTCTGATGCTGGAGGAAATGTGTGTGTATAACGGACCAGAGGGGGTGAAAGGAAATACAGGCTTGTTTCTCATTGTTAAAATGTTACAAATTCCAACTGATGCCCATACATTTCTAATGCTTGCTTTTAAAATGTTAATAATTTCCACTAACATGCATGCATTTTTTAATTCACGCAAACCTCTAACGCTCCAGTAGATGTTTCAGTAAAACCAAAAACCTGAAGAAAATGCATTGCACTGAAGAAAATGCATTGCACTCACTGTCTAATAAACCATAGTCTACAAAGAAACTTCTGGTTTGCCATGCTATTTTTCTTCTGCAAGCATCCTGCCACAATTGCTCTCAGTTTGTTAAGACCTATGTGCAGAACCTGCAATCTGCCAAACGCTGAAAGCACCTGCCTCACTGGTATGAAATAATTGTATTTCTCATTTAGGAATCTACACTTTTCGCTTACGAAAAACAGGTAGATTAGGTAATGAAAAATACATACAATAAAACTTACACTTCTGAAAATAACCTGTTGTGAGATTAAGTCCTTAAGATGGAACCATTTGATTTGTGACCCTCGGAAATGTACCTTTATAGGATATATCTAACAAGCATCACAATTATGATTTCTTTTCCATTCCTGAATACAAATTTCTAGAGGCGTTACGCTTTCTTTTAAAATCCCACATTTTCAAAGATCTCTTTCATAACACAAGGCACTTCAAGCCTTTCACTTTTTAAATTGGACGTAGCCTTGCTCAGTGACATGCTTTTAGATGGTGTTGGAGACTGTTTTCCTCAAATGACACTAAGTCAACTATCCTTTAGGGTATTTTAGCAGTAAATGGAGGAACACCTTTCTACTTGGCTGCGTCTCCTCCACCTCTCTCCTGGCAAGAAGAGAGGCAAAGGGCCTCTGTCGGCAAAGCAAGCCTGGGGTTAACTGCAGTGCTGGCTGTCCTTGTGATTACTTCACCGAGGTTTAGGTTGCCTCACAGGCATTAAAGGGGGAAATTGGTCATGATGATGTGGTATAGGAGAAACTAACCTGTGGGCAGAGAGCCATTGCAAGGCCCCTGCACCTCTTTATGTCTTTCCTTATAAAAACGCTTATTCTGAACAGTGATGGGAAAATGCGGGATCAGCTGAGCTGCAGGATACAGGAATGTATGTACCATGCTAATGGGCACAACAGCAGGTGAAGGCTACAACCCCTCTACTCCTGCTGGTAAATAGATGCTTGTGTTAAGCTTTCTTTTACTTTAGCCAAGTTCTCAGTTCTGCCTATGTGTTGGGGAATATCTGTTATATTTCTGGAAGTAAGGCTCTTCATAAACTCCCCAGAAAAAAAAAAAGAACCCTAATAAAAATGCTAGGCTGTGGTAGAGTAGGTATTGCGGTACTGTAAGTGTCCAGACAGCTGCTGTGGTGTATTTTTATACAAAAGAGGGTAACACAGAGGTAGAAGAGCAGTGTGATTCTGCTGAGTTCTACCTACAGTTTCTGTTCTCTCCTGTTTATTCACATAAAAATAGAAAGCTATCTCTAAATAATACCACCACCACCAAAATACTTACAATAACGTTTGAGAAAGCAACCCCAACCATCCATAAAAAGATTCTTGGTTGCTTTGCTAATATGTTGCCTGGAGATAAAACCACCCAGACTGTGAGAAGAATGAACAGCAGTAGAGGTGACACAAGAGGTAGGAGTCCTTCATACAAAGAATCATTCTTCAGTGTTTTCTTTAAATGTGCTCTGTAAATAAATACAATCATTTGATGGAGTAAGAAAATGTATCCATTCTATTTCCATACAGTAACTTCACACTCTAGCCTAAACTCAGCCCAAGAATTCATCTTGCAACACAACTACCTGTGCAAATGCGCTAGAAGCCCAGAAGAAATTGTAGGATATTCAAGTAACATTTACTTTCTGGGATAAAAATTACATAGTTTTACTCACGCAGCTTCTGGTCAGCTTCACCAGCTCATCATTACACACAAAGTAGCTCCGTTGCTGTAGCTGTCATCCAAATGCACAGCATGCAGGCTTGCGGTGAATTCAAAATGTATATTTTTTATATATGACTTCAGCCAATCCATCCACATTTTCAGTGGCAACACAGTCAAGCACATGGCTGGCAGGGATTGCTGTTGTTTAGGTCTAGAGGTGATGCTGCCAGACAGTCCTGTGCCATTGCCAAAGTACAGCCTAAGGGGGAGGCTTGTTTTGCTAATTAGAGCACAGGAAAATTAATGATGGACTGTGGATTTTTTTGATATTTTAAGCTATTTTTTAAAGGTAATACTATTACAGGTAGTAAGTGACCGTATTTTCTGTCAGCTAGGAAAAAGGTAACTGTAAGATCACGAGCTTTTGCATCTATCTTGCATCTTTCTCACTCAGGCAAAACTCACTGAGAGGTTATAAAAGGAGTAGGAGGTTTGATTTACTGAAGTTCACTATCATTCAACCATTTCTTCATACCAATAGTTTGGAAGAGCAATTCTGTGTTTGAAGTGTACTGGGAAATGTCCCGTTTAAAATCTCCGAACACTGGTATTTATCATAGAATCACAGAATTGGGTTGGAAGGGACCTTAAAGATCATCTAGTTCCAACCCCACTGCCATGGGCAGGGACACCCTCTACTAGACCAGGTTGCTCAAAGCCCCATCCAACCTGGCCTTGCATTTATAGAAACAGCTAGACAAGAATCCAAACATTATCTTTCTCATTCCAAAAAAAAATATTCTTTTGATAAACTAACAACTGAGAGCAGGGAGCAGGATGAAGAAAGAGAGGAGATGATTGGAAAACTCCAATTCCTTATCACCAAATAACTTGTGCGTGCATCCTTCAAGCAGCTCATACTGGACGCTTAGAATGACTGTGCTCTTCTGTTCAGAGGAATGATAAACCCACCAGAAGGCTTGAGAGAAACTACGTCAAATGATGACTTGAGAAGGAAAACACCAAACAAAAGTCCTGACATGAGAGGAAGGAAAGCAAAAACTAAATGTTCATCGGGGCAAACGGTGCTACTGCCAGGGACTGACATGCCCAAGGTGCTGTCCTCCTTCTCCCAGTCTTCCCCAAACCGGAGTCCCTTGCACCGCTGGTCCCCAGCCCCCTCAGGCGGCTGGTCCCAGCACCCTGCCCCAAAGCCCGGCCTTTCTGTGGGTCCCCAGCCTTTCCAGCCCCACATCTCCTGACTCTCCACTCTTCCTACCCCAAACTCGGGGCTATTCATGCTTTTATTAACCACACTGGGTACTGTGACATGAAAAGGGCTGCGTAGGAGTGATGCATTATTGTCTTACAGTCTCCAAAATGTAAATGTTAGTATTAATTTTCACTAATTCCTGAAGACAGGCAGTGACAGTCTGTCCGACAGGACACTCAGGATCTGAGACCTGACGTGACAGATGAGTGAAATGAGCTAGCAAATACTAGGGGAAGGCAGGCAGAATTAATAAAAATAGGCCATCAGAGTATAAACTAACTGTGTATAAAATGCCTAGGTGCAGCAAGCCAACTCTCAGATGTAATCACAGCTTGCCACCCGCCTTGCCTGTATCTGATGGCAATTACCTGCAGACTTCATACAGAGAAGAGTTTTTTACAGAAGGATCTGGAAGACAGTAAAGTACTTCATGGAGTGTGGGATGATCAGCTACAGGATTTTACCTAGCGCAGGCAGAGGTTACAAATCACATTTGACTGGGAATAAAATGCAGTGTTTATAGCTACAGAGCTTTCATCAGTTTACTCTGCAGGACCAGCGTGAGACTGCCTGGAGAATGGCAAGTGAAAGGAAGAGGAGAGGAGTTACAAACACGGAAAAGAAACCGGTCAGATTCTCAAAAGTGACCAGAAAAAATATTTACTACATTATCAGCACAGCATCTGGCTGAAAGAAGCTCGGCTACATCAAGCATTACAAGGGAGGCAACTGTTAAATATACAGAATTAAATGGGAAGGGATAGAACTTACTTAATGTTAATTAACTTACCTGTGAATGTTGTATAGTGTTTGTGGAAATGAAAGAAATAAACTGAAGCCTGGAAGAGAAAAAGATTCATATGTAATGACATGCAGGCCTGCTATACTGATGATGTCAGAGTTTTCTCGTATGATAACAGAGCGAAGGTGCTATTTTAAAAATGCCTCGGTATTCCTGTACTCATTACAGGATATGAACTGAGCTTGGAGGCTTTAGGCCATACTAAAATCTTGCTCATTTTTCCAGAAGTTAGCTGCTAGAAACAGTTGCTGATACAGATTTTCTTGTGTAATGAGTGACAAGACTGGAAAGGTTTTTATGAATTCTGCTGCAGTTAGTAGGCAGAATCAGCTATTTGTCATACAGGTTCCTCTGCTGGACCCAAGAAAGATCATGGCTCCATTTTGCATGAACTGCTCTTTGTTTGTGTAGAAAAAAACCCAAATCTGACACCAAAAGCTTTCCAATGGACTATACAAAGACAATTAACCTCAAACAGGGCCGCGCATATTACTGGGGAAATAACAGGTTTATAGTTCAATATACTAAGGTTCAACTAATGATCTGCTTTGCTGATACAATGGCTGAAGTGAACTAATTGTCACGATGTGGCCATCATTTGAATTTTTTTTTTAACATGGCTGAGGACTTTCTGGAGCTCAGCTTTAACCCCCAAAGGACACAGAACTCAGCTTTGCTAATGCTGTGCCCAGCTGCATGGCTGCTGGTACCACCGGTACCACCAACACAGCTGCTAGCAGCCCTGGAGGTGCCTGAAGACCCAGTTGTACCCCATCTAACACCCACATCCCAAATGCATTGGTCCACCCAAGAAGACCTCAAAGCAAGAGGTCAAAGAAGACCTCCAGCAAGAAGTGGAAGTTCAAGGTTTAAACGAAAAAGCAACAGTATTAGTCAGCCTGACTGGTAAAATCATATATAATCCTTTTTTAATCTGTGACACCTGTTTTCTATGTGTTTCCCTCCAGAGCTCTTTGGGTTTGGTTTGGGTTTTTCCCCCGCTTTCTGTGTATCAAGGGCTTTTCCCTGGTCTGTTTGCTGCTTGGAGATTGCTCTGGGTAGCATATTTCTGACCAGCTTTTATATTACAAGGCACGAGGCTTCAGTTTGGTACACTAAATTAATACATAATTCCTATTTTGTTATGGGCAAGTAAAGCACTCTCACGTTGTAAACCTTCTATTTTTACCTTAACAAAATCTCATTTAAGAAACACAGTGTGCTGGTTGTACAGAAAAGTAGCAAATTTTAAACTCATTATTAGAAATCAGGAAAAATAAGAATGAACAGAGGAAAGAACTGATTTCAGATGACTTTGTACTGGGGCTATTGTGGCATAGCAGACTCTCAAGAAATGTCAGTGTTTACCGTTCAGCCCTCATCAAAGACATACCCAAGGGTTTAGCACGCTCTGGCCAGAGTGGCAGCTCAAGAGAAGGAAAACTAAAAAAAGCAGGAATAGCCGAGGTCAGGGTTGTTGGAAAACAGAAGTAGTAAAAAGGGATGCAATAGATAACCTATTTCTCCAGTCTTTCTGGTTATCTTTAAAGAAGAGGAAACAAAGAACTGGAAAAAAAATATTATCCAGCCTGTGAAAAATTTCAGGTATTGCATTTTTCCATGTTTACTTCTTGGTTTTGCTTTTTAAAACAAGCAAGATAAAGGGCTCTGCTTCTTTACCATGGCCGGAACTCCATATCAAACAGCTGAAGGATGTGCAATTGAAGTAATATCCCAAGTATTCTGTAAATATATTTCTAAAATTTGCAAGCTTAGTGCCTTCAGAATGATCTGTGTTTAATGTGCACTCTGGTTAGCTATGTTTTCTATTAGGCAGGGAGGGCTAGTTCAATAAAATCTTGAGTTACGTACAGCAGTTCCAACATCTGTATCACATTAGAGCAGACATGAGACAAAACATTGACTCTTGAGGTTAAATCTAAATTTCCTGCTGCAATCCTGAAGTTTGATTTGTTAGGAGAAAAGCAACCGAGAGGAACAGAAATAGAGACTAGAACTAGAAATAGAATTCAAAGAGCAATGGTTGCCAACAATTTGTTATTTTTATGAAGTGCCATTTTATTTAGAAATAACATACTGACCACAAACAGTCCCCCGGCTAGCTAAAAGCCACTTTCCGAATGGGACAGTTACACCAGTTACTCCTCCACTTTTATACGGCTTTGCTTTTAGCAGAGCGAGAGCTGAGGATGCAGCAGGGAAAGCAAAGGGTGTTCCCCTGTTTCTTATGGGATTTTCAAAATTCCATCATTTCCTACAACATGTTGCTTTCACATCTTTTTTTAGCTAAGGAGGCCTGGCTTGGGGGCTGCTTTTGGTACTCATTAAGGCTGCTTTTTTAATTGGCATTAAGGATCCCTTTGTGCCCAGGAGCTAAACTGCTGCTTCCGCAGGGCTGCCATTCCCTGCTGGGCTGGGGAACAAAAGGTGCAGCCTGGAAAGCAAACCCACTGCTGTCTCTGGCGCTCCGCCACCCAGGCACTGCCCAAGCCATGATGGTGAAGCTTTTTTTTGTTGGGTTTTTTTTTTCCCCCCCTAATATCCTAAAGGCACATACTTTCTTTCACAATCATTAAACCCCCCAAGTTTAGTGTATTAGACATTTTTACCACCCCGCAGAAAATCAAACTCATCAAGTGTCTGTTAGAAGTATTACTGCTGTTCCAGTGGTTTTTAGTTTCTCCTGTAATGTTTTCCCCCCTTTTCCAGCTGATTTAAATTCTGAGACCCAAATGGAAGAACACAGGCCTGTATTAAAGGCAAAAATACTAAAGCACAGATGGGTAGCACAGATATGCACAGGGAATTCTTGTGTCAGGCTAGGCTGAAGGTATCAAGCCCAAATCCTCAGATTTAGGTACAATCCTATGGTCAGTCCTCTGTCTTGCACTATCTTGACTCCCTTTTCAGAGAAATAAGCATTTGAAAAGCTCTTGATCAGGAATTATTTTGTCCATATTAAAAAACAAACAAAAAAGCAAACAAAACCCAACGCATTCGAGAATTCAGGATTAAGAGACGTGTCAGAAACAAAGGTAGATCTTGTTTTCCGAATATGTATATAAGTATGTAAACACACAGATACGTACACATATGCATATACAGAAATATATACATGTAGTTTTATATATATGCATGTGTGTAAAAGGGATCAAAAAGATCATTCCCATCACTTCTAGTGACAACTCTGGATTTCATTTTGTGCTTTCCAATTCAATTCCAAAAACTCTAAGATGATACTTGTGTGATATGGCTGAATGAATTAAAAACCCAAAAAAACCAGAAGCTAGCATGTGATGGATACCATGGTACATTTGTCCCCAGTGTTAGACTAGACTAATAGTAATGTATTTAAGTTTAGTGACATGACAGCATCTTAAACCATGCCCTAAAGACTGCTGAGGACCTGCAGCCAGCCAGGTGACGTTTCCGTGACACGCTGCAGTTACTCAGTGCGGCTGCTGTACCCGAGTTAATTTAGGCATTTCTGCAAAAATCCAGACTCGTTTGCTGTAGAGAAAGAGAGGGCATGGCCAGAAACGGGCTGCTGACACTGCTGTCAGTTCGGGAAAATGCTATTCCAGTAACCAACAGAAAAGCCCCATGCTGGCGCTCGGGCAAAGGTAGAAAGCCGATCACAGGGAGCCAGGTTCCTGAATAACACCAAATTTCACAGTCTGTAAACACCACTAAATACAGAAGCAACTCCAAGTAGGTAGCCAAGACACCTAAACTGCTATTTTTAAACAAATTATACTGCTTCAAAGGAAGGACAATGTTTATCTTAGCTGTTTATCTTCGCCACACCTTTGCTATCATAAATCACATTTGTTGGTAAGTTCCTGACAAGTGAACCACCCTTAAACTGTCCTAAGAAAAGCATCGAAATATTATTTGTTAAGAACTGGCTCTTCCTGATAGTTAAAAGTTCAAAAATGAGACAGTGCAACACAGGGATGTAATTCTGGGTGAACACTGCACTGGAACCTGTGGGAAGGCGTTCAGGAAAGTACCCTCCCATCCCTGCTGTGCTCCCCCCCAAAAAGACTCCCCAGAGCATTCCTCCCATTTGGGCGGCAGTCAAGAGGCCTGTGCAGACCTGGGCGTATTGCAGAAGTTGAGCTCAGTAAAAATCAACTCTTTAACAGCAGGCAGCTGTAGTTGCATTTCAGCCTGCAAACGAAATACCATCGTCCTCCTCTCCTGTTCTTCAACTGCCCGCGGCTCCATGTGGCCTTCTTCGGTCTAACTGCTCGGCCTTTCCAGCTCTAGGTTAATAATTCATCATAGCCAATGCTTGCTTTAAAGAAACAGGATGTTATCATTTACCTTTCTTAGCCACCAGACAAAAAAGTAAGATTAAAATTATTTAGGCCTCAATATTAGCTTGGAAAAATCTTAAAATAACTTCCTCCATGTTTTTTCCAAATTTCATCCACATTTAGAGCAGCTAGACATGTGAAAACATCTTAACACACTGAATGTTTAGCACACTGATCAGTGCCTGGAAGCAAGCTTCACCCAAAGGTGAATATTTAGAAGCACTTGTAACTGGAACAGCAGCTTTTTATGGAATAGTGTGATTTTCTCAGGCATGTCTTGAGAAGACAACTCTTTTAATTGGTTGTGCAAACAGATAATAGCATATTGAGCTGCCCACTAACTACAAAATTGTATTTTATTATTATATAAAATGGCCACCTTAGAACCACTTAGTAACTGGAAGGAAAAAAAAAAAGCTGAGAAAATGAGTATATAATTTTCAGACTTAATTGAGCCTGCAAAGTCTGAATACATTAAGCAATTTAAGGACAGATGAAAAATACACCCAGAGAGATCTACATGGTATGAAATGATTTTACAGGGATTAAGTGCACAGTGTAAACATGAGCACTGTGTTCGTGCACAAAGTTGATGCATGGTTTGGATGTTTTGCATCTAAGATACTTGTTGAGTACAAATATCGTAAGGGGATGCATTTACCATGCTTGTTGATTTTACAGCTTATTTTCAGTGTCTAAGGAAGTACACACCATGGTTTTCTCTCTCGAACTGAGCTGCAAGCTAACAATTAGCATTTGGAGGGATTTAGTACAGACTGGGAAATTAGTTTATGGTTATAGATGCCTCTTTGATGTAGTCCTGTTCACACAGCATGTGCACATCTCTCTCTTTTTCCGGGCACAGCAAGAATCGAGCACCAGAAAAATAGTGCCTTCAGTTGAAAAGCCCAGGCTGGCTTCCAGGAGAAGTCTCCCCAGGTGAGCTCTGCTGTTTGAGTTTCTTCTGGGGCTCCCACCGCCCGTGAACCGACTCCTCACAGCTAATGCCACCGAACCCGTTCCCACCTGTAATTAGCTTCCCGTGGCACCGCTCTGCCTCCGGCCTTCAGCTCTGGTTTTCTGGGTTATTGTTCTGGCCGGTTCAGATGAGTTACCACAAACATGAACTCAACTGCTTTTTCTTATATATATCGCGAGTGACAGGTGAGTATTTCACACCCTTTACTTCAACAAAGTCTCGTACAATCTGTCACAACAATACTTTAATAAATGCTAAATTGGTGACAGACACCTAGAAGCCAACTCATGTTAAGCACACTTTTCAAACAAGGCCAGTCAAAGCCTGTCAGAGTGATAACATTTTGAAAACGTATCACTTATTTAACATTTAATCATTCAACTATCCATCAGTAAGGCAGAACCATCAGGCACTTTGCAATGGGAATGATAGGAAATCACTACAGAATGACTTACCTGTATGAGGTGGAAACAATTTATAATTTGACCGTGGCCTCCTAAACATTTTCTGACACTGAAAAAAGGGCAGGCTGCTGTATAATTACCCACTGCAAGGACTTGTGTGTCCTCCTTTGATACATAGGATATAGGACACAGTGTAAGGACAAGGCACTCTTTTAGATGGATAACTGTGCTTTCCCCCTGTGACAGAATGCAAATACTTGGTGCATTTCAAATGTTGTGGCTTGGTCTCATCATTAGGTTTTTTGCTGCTATTATGTTTTCATTTATGTATTTACTCCTCATTTGATATACCTAAGTAGCTCAGGGAAGGCGTGAACCTCAAGGAGCACACGCTCTGCAAAAGTCAGCACAGAACCCAATCCAATACACATTATAGGAAAAAATTCTGAATGCTTTGGGCCCATCTCTAAAAGAAAGTTCTAGTTTCAGATCTCTGACAGATGTTAGTATTCCATTCACAATTCATGTTCAAACCTAGACTTTGGAAATTCAGCTCAGCTTTGCCACAGGCTTCAGTAGCCACATCTGGGGCACTGTTGACCGGATAGAGTGGACTCCAGATAGAGTGGAATGCCACCATCTCTGGGTTACAGAACTGTCCGCCTCACGTCCCAGACACTGATGAAGTACCACATATCCACTCCGTGCTTTAGTGGTCCTTTAGCCACAAAGCCTACTCTTGTGGTTGCAATTAATACTGAGGAGGAGCAGGAATCTTTCTGTGCATCCAGGAGTCATTTCTCCAACCTGGTTTCCTAAAGAATGAACACTTCGCTGGTTTGTGTGCATCCTACCAGAACTTCTGAGCCCTCTGGTTAATTCTGAACAAATTTAATAGACTGAAAGATATTTCCAGTAAGTTGCATGGACATGAACAGTCAGGTAGAGGAAAACAGATATATAAATGTATCCAGTGAGGAGAGGATTGCAGCCTGAACTAAAATTTTATTACACGTTATAAAAATCTATCTCAGAGAGAGCAAACACAAATGTCTCAAGAATGGGAAATGCTTCATTCAGAACATGCACCTATTATAGATCATTTAAGTGCAATGTTAGACAGAAACGGTCATCAATTAGTAATGCTGCTCCCTGAACTACTGATGTTTATCTCTCAGTGAAAATCTTCTTATGAAGACTATAGCATCATTTGTGGTAGTAGATTTTATGTGGGGAACTGACTATTTTAAAATGCTTATTGTAAATATTTTAGATTGCCCTCAACCTGATAGCACAGCGACAGGGAATGCTAGGCATTCGGGATACCCTGGAGGGGCAAAAATAAATGATAGCTGTCGCCCCAGTGCTGCCCTTTGAAGGGACCCTAGTTAGCCAGATAATGCTATGGGACAATTGCGGTTAAATCCCAAAAGAGCTTCTGGAGTGTCATCCACAGGAGCCTTGCTGAGAGCAGAAGTAATTATTTCCAGCTGAGCACACAGGCCCAGAACTGTAGAAAGGTCTGGCTGCTTTCATGCTAACAGAGAAAAGGCGTTTCTGCCTAGCAGCCAGGACAACGCGCTCTGGGACCAGGGGAACGGCGGCCTGCGTTTGATCGGTGTGCAGCTAGGTGTGTGTTTCGGAGCTGCAGGATGGAATCGCATTCACTGCCTGTGAAAATTACGGGTTTCTGTTTGCTGGGTAGCTGAAAAAAAAATCCCATGAAACACTATGCAGAAGTTTCTCTGCTTCACAGGGGAGTCCTCCAAGGTCACTGTTCAGCAGCCCGAGACTTGGCCTTCTACAGGTGTTCACCGAGTGCTCGACATTTCCCAGGGACATACGTAAAGCTCTCTGTTGGGAGGCTTTCCTAAAACATCTAATCTAAACACCGGCATTGCTGCACTCTTATGTATATCTTTGTGTGTTCTGGCACCTGATAAAAATTCCATTCCTTTCAGCAAGTGAGCATCACCTGGTGATACCACAGCTTCCTCTGAGGAGGTGCTTTTGCAGAGTTCATCCTTAGGTTACATGTGGGCTAGTCATCTTTTTTTTTTTTCCCCCAGAAACTCCAGGAAAGACATCTGAAAAACTCCACTCCTGTGCATCTCGCCTGGATTTCTTCCCACTACAGAAGGTACTAGCTAGAGCCCAGCTGCTCTCGGAGAAGTGACGGCTCAGCAGCTGAACTCCTGTTGTGTACAGAACAGTAAAAGCACGAAACGAATGCCAAGTATTGATGGAGCAGCTACGGGTTCATCATTAGAAGGACCACTAGTGACTACTAAATGCCATCAGATGGTTAAAGACAGCCAGTTAGGGTTTAATGGCTCCTCTCTGGGTCCTGGGAAACTAACTCATAAAACCCATCAGAGGCCCACTACATCGCTTTTTGGTTTTTAACAAGCCACAAAAGCATTTAACTGAGCGTGCCAGAGAGTGGGCTCTCAGATACAAATGGATCTGGCTGAGCAAGGCACGCTTGCTGCAGCCTCTCGAAGGGAGAGAGCAATTTAATCTTCCTGGCTGCTCAGCCCTTGGTGGAGGTTAGACCGGTACTTTTTTCTGCAGTCACAGTGGGGTCCTGCAATTTACTGTGAGCTTCTAAAAACGTTATATGTCCACATTCCCTGCACACAGGTTATCCAACGCTAACCACCTTCATCACTATTGCTGAGCTGAGATTCGAACCTGTGGTGAAATGGCAGTGCTTTCTGGATCAGCACGATCCTCAGGGGAAGGATTCTGCTTCTTAAATATTGACATTTAGTGTCTGTTTTTAAGAGATTTACTAAGCACTGTGACAATTTTGTAAGATAGAGTCAACCAAGATAATTTCTTGCATACTTTAAACCCATTAAGCTGCAAAAGTTGCCCTGTTAATGGCATTGCGGATAGTGTGCAAGGGACAATGTTCTTAAAGAAATCTTTTGGCTCTTACTTATGCCTACTCTGCTTGGGACAACGATGGAAGAAATACTCAATTTTCTGCTCACAGATCCGTCCAGGCAAGTGTACCACATGAGACAGATAATGCTATCGGAAGAGTCCATCAAACCTTGCTGTGCAGCTGGTTTTGGCGGAGTGTGAAAAAGGCTGCTTGCTGCTGCAGATTTGATGACATCAACATGCTTCCCTACCACAAACCTTCCTAATGTGTCGAATGGTTTGAATTAAACCTTCACCCATGGCTTCCCAAGCGGAAGGGGGGCCATCAGCGCACGCACCGAAGGGCTGTCATGTGCCTTGGTGACAGGAAGAGAAGCAGCGATGCGCGGGGCGCAGACCACGCGCGTGCACGGCGCCAGCCCATCCTAGCGCCTAACGCCAACGCAGGCCTAACCCGGCGCCTCTGGGAGAGCCAGCGCCCATCTCTCCCGCGCTGGTGGAGCTCCTTCCAGAGCACAAATCCTTCCCTACCCCTCAGTGCCTTGCCAGCCACCAGAGGGCATTTCATAGCTACGTCTCTGTCAAGCTGAGTAATTGGTTGACTACTGAAAAGGTAACCACTATTTTTTCCTCTTCCTTTCCTTCTTTTCCTCAGAGTGCCTAAACCAGACCTGACAAAAAAAAAACAAAACCACCACTGTACAATCTTGGTCACACACAGTCAGTTTTATACCCTGGGTAAATCACAAAGGACTGTCAAACCTGTGTCCTTGTACACACCGCTCATTAGAAAGCACAGCCTGAATGCAGGGTCCTTTCCAATCTGGGGATTCTGGGAAGCATGGCTGAGGTTGGAGGCTGCTGAAGACCTCTCCAGGCGAAAGGGTGGTGAGACCACATGCCAACACAGTGGATTCTAAATTTCCCCCAAAAATACAGAGATAGCTCCTAGTTAAGAGTAAGCATTGGGTGAGCACCTATATCCAAACTCTCCATTTCACTCAATGACTGAAGATGCTTCTTGGGATCTAAGTCTAGACTGCGTGTGTCAAACACTTTTTTTTGGTGCCCTCTTCTCATCACCTGTATGCTCATATAAAAAGCCCTAAAATTTATATGCTAATTTCCTCCCCCTCCAAGCAACACATTGAAGCCATTTCGCGTACACACACTTTTAGCTAGGATTACCATGTTTTTAACTCATTAAAACATAACTGCTCTTGTTCTCAGCCTAGCTACAGCAGTTGAAAAATGTTCAATGGTTATTTCAAACTACACTGACAGTATCAAATAACGAGCAAATAGGCCATTTCTGTCTACGCCAAACGCATCGCTTCTGTTCGGAAAGTAATTCCGAAGGAGAGCTCAGAAACCACTTGGCTCTTTTTCAGATTGTGCCTCCTAAGATTATTTAAATAATGCCTTTACTCCTATCCATAATGTTTTGGAGCATAGTGTGCTGCAGGCCAAAACATTAAACTTATAGTATATATAAATGTGAGAGACATTTTACCTGGCACAAGATGTTCCTGAGGCTCTGCAAGCCAGCCAGCCAGTCAGCGCACTGCGCTGAACAGCACGTGCAGATAAGGAACATTTTCTGCATTATTTGTGTGCAACAGATAGTACTTCAGTGAGGAAAAATGTTTCCAGAAGGGTCTACTTTTTGAAAGTTTTCCAGTATTAGTCCTTTTTTATCAGCTCTATTCATGTGGGTTTTGGACCAGCCCACACTTACAAAAGCAAAAGCAAAAAAAATGAAGGAAATACAAGAAATATCTAATAAAAAGAATTAAAAAGCAGTACAGTTTTGCATGGATCTGGACACTTACCTATAAGCAAGATTACTAATGCGTCCGCGATGTAATAACCAAACAAGAAAGGCTTCTGCCAGACTTCCACACCAACAGCACCGGTGAGCAGATATGCTGCTATTAATACCTATAGAAAAAGGAGAATGTATTTTCAATCCTTTACATCTAAAGGCACAGAATTTTGTTTATCATATTAATACAAACACAAGAGTAAAAAAAAAATCTGTTATTTTCCTCCTGTCTTCACTTTATGGGACCTTATGCTGCCATCCCTAAACACTTACTTCTAAGCAGCGAAGCAGCTTCCAGGGTCACCAACAAAATTATTTAAAACCTATGAAATACAGTAAGCAAGCAACTTCCCTGCTAATGTGTGCATCTGTTCATATGTGCTAAGTATCACTGACTTACCTCTTCAAAACACCTGATTTCTAAATCCCTTCTTAATGCATGCCAGGTCTCCCCACTGCACATGCACTTTCTTATATTTGCATGCAGACTTCAGAATTAGCAATGTGGGTTTTTTTGCAGCTCACCCCCCTGAGCTGATCATATCAGAATAACTGAGAGGGGGGAAAAAAAAAATCTAAGCTTACCTGAAATAATAAAAAAATGCAATTGAATGTGAAGAAATAAAAAGAAGGGGAGGTAGCTGAAGTCTTACTTGATTTTTAAGTTGTTTGACAGATAACATCATTACAGGACACAAAAAGAAACACATAGTCAAACATCATTAGGAGTGAAAGGACTCATATACAAGACTGATGGGTCACTTGCTGAAGTGCCACCAGTTTCAGTAGAGATGTAAATGTAGTTTCTACTCTCTCTTCAGGGTTAATTTTGTGACCCACTGAGGCCAGAAATCCTAATGCAGTCAAAACCCTATAGCTCCTATAGCAATACCTTTCATGCTCACCACTTACAATTTATCATAGAATGACAGAACTGTTTAGGTTGGAAAAGACCTTTAAGACCATCAAGTCCAACCGTTAACCTAACTCTGCCCTCCCACCATTAAACCATGTCCCTAAGCACCTCGTCTACAGGTCTATGGCACAAATCGATGAAGTTTTACCATGTTAGGTGTGTAACGTGCAAATGCAGCACTGAATGTCATGCAGCGGTTCCCAAGCCCTTGTGCCCTTGATCCCACCTCCTCAAGGGACCCCGCTCTCCCTTGAAACCTGGCTCCTGGCTTAGCCCAGGCCACCCAACCCCTGCAGCCCCTTCTGCTGCCGGCACCCAGCCAGCGGCACTGCTGCCCCACTCCTCCAGGCTGTGTTGTTCACAGCTGTTTAGTTTTCCTATAGGACTCATAAGGGTCTGTATGTTTTAATGCTACATGTCTCAACCTCCTGAACCATTCTAGACTTGGACAAAGAATGAATTGCGAGGTCTAAATTAAAACAACTACGGTACTTATAATGCCATTTAGAAGACTGCATATTCATCTATTTATTCCCAGGTAATGTTCAGTAACTTTTATATCTTCCATTCAATACAGCTGCTCTCTCTGGGATGACAAGTATTTTCCAGCTTTACCTGTAATAGATTTTACTTTTTTTTATTTAGTTTTTTAAAATACTCTTTTTTTTTTACTATGTTCTTTTTTTTTATTCATTTCTAACTTCAATAACACATTTCCAGTCTTCTATTAAATTAATTGCTTTAATTTAAAAGTACACTGAACATCTCTTTTCTAGATAACAGGCTGTTTAAGATCACAGATTACTAGCAGAACACTGATGTCGCTTGAACTCCCTATTACACGCAGATATCACTGTATTTGACTCCATTTACTTCTCTGTATCTAAATTCAAGATTCTTGCCCTATCAGTATGTAGCTCTTTAAGAGTTCTGCTTGAACATGGCATCACAGAGCTGGATGTTTGAATCGCCTCTGCAAGAACAAGCAGCACAACAGCTCTGTAATGGAGAAGAGCAGGCACAAGAGTTACAACTTGGGCTGCTGAAGACAGTGAGTCAAATTTTGGTGTAAATGAAGGACATTTATAATGGGTTTTGCAACTGACTACAGCCAAGCTAACATTTGGCTTTCTGAAGAAACTGTATCGTGTTATCCATAAGACGTGATGGATGGACTCCTGCCCCCATCGAAGTTGATGGCAAAACTCCAACTGGCTTTGATGGAGCCTGAATTCACCCTCACACATTGAATTTTGAACAGCTTTTTTGGCAAGTGATAAAAGCGGAACTTCAGTATTACCCATTGTTACAGGCAGTACTTTTGGCAGTGCAGTCGGGAGTATCGCTGTCGGATGTCAGCACACCTCCAGGAACAGGAGCGTCGATGCAATGGGCTGTCTCAGGGGAATCCCCTGCCCTGGGATTTGGTGATGCAGCGCTCACAGGTTGAGATTGCCTCTTATTTAACAGATGTAGGGTATGCAAAAACACTCTTTGGCTTCAATTTTTGGTGTGTTGTTTTTTTAAGGACTCATAACTTTGACTTCACTGAGGCAGTCTCAAAGACCTCCTTTAGAAAGCTGGAAGGATGAGAAAACGGCTGCATCCCTTGATCTAAGTTATATTAGCAAAAATTGAAGGTTGTCAAAATTATTAGACAAAAGCTAAGTATGTTAATCAGTTGTATAAAGTGTTTTTAAAGGCACTGCTGGGGAAAAAAAAAAAAAGTAAAGCAGTGTGCCTAAGTGCAACTGAATAATTCTACTTAAGAAAAGATACCCAGGTTTTTTTACTCAACCGTCTGGCATCGGTTGGCTTTAGTAGGTTTCAGATATAAATGTAGTCTTTAGCACATAAAAATAATTGCAACCTTTTGTAAAATGAGAAGTCCAAATTAAATAACACAAGTAAGTAAGCAAGTTAGTGTCAGATCTTGGATTCCAACTCACTGCAGCATCTGACCAGCAAAATTTTTGGCTTGCTAAGGCTTTATCTATGAGGAGGAGGAGTACTTATGCAGACAAAAATCTGCAAATATATGGTGTTAATTTGTAGGTCCTTTGATATGGCTGTACAGCAGGACAGCTGGTTTCTGAGCACTGGCTCCCTATCTTGTCACAATTTTGTAAATCACAGCAACATAGTCACATTTATCCTTCTGTAAAATCAGAATATTACTTCTTTAATGTGGCATTGGGAGAATTCTATACAAGCATAAGGCAGTATAACTCTCAAAATCTCCTAGCTTCTAGCCTTTTAACTGTTCTCTAAAAAATTCAGAATAACCATCTCTTTCATGTCTTTCCACTACTGCAGGTGTAAGCTTTGTGACCAAAATATTCTAGATTGTGCATGTAGGCACATCCATTTTTTTTCTCCCTAATAATTTGCCATTTCTGTTTTACACACAGGCGCATTGAGTATGCTGTACTACACAGGAAAAAAAATTGAACCTTTCCTCACCTTTTTTTAAAAATATTCTGACTATGCTTTTAATTCTTTATGATTCCACAAAAAAAAATTACATTAATTTTACTGTAATATTCACTTTCACTACTATATCCCAATAGTATTAATTGTTCATGTGGAAATATTTTCCATTAACAAAGTACTCAAACTGAACAGCTAGAGAGCAAAATTATTTAAAACAAGGTTACTTCTTTCATCTGAAAATAAATGTGACACCTAAAAAAGAACTAATGATTTCCTACAAGTGATTTCAATAGGAGTTAGCTTTAGCATGATTTTAATTTTTTTCTCAGTGAATATCTATCAGTGAAAGTTAATATCTTTTTAACTAAAATAAAAAAGATTCTGAATCCTGATAATATGACCAAAAAATTACACACTTGCGTCTTCATTTTTCTTTTCAGTAGAGACTTTTTTTTTGCCCCTCAAAAGAGACAGAAGTTTTTAAAAGATGTGACATGCCCTTGCATTGCTTGGGATTTCTCTTCCAGTTCCTGAAACACTGGCTACCACAATACTTCCTGGGAAAAGGTCATATGAAACATATTTCAGCATGAGTTTTGTAAACTGCTTCTCAAAAGAAAACCTGGGATACGACACCCAAAAGATCTCTTCCCCTGTTTTGACTGGAAGGAAGAGAAAAGTAAGTCCTACAATGTTTAAGTCGCTACCTGCATCATATACTTCATTAATTTGGAGTTTCAAGGCAAGCAGTGTTCTCCCTGAGAGCCTAGGTGGGACCATCCAAAGCCATGGGGCAGGACCAGCTGGGAAAGCATCTCAAACCAAAAACCTGGGGCTTACAGTGGAAGCACCCACGCCTGCAGGGATGCCTCTTCATAGGATTTCTGATCATCCTCTCCTTACAGGGCTAGGGCAGGGCCAGCAAGAGCTGTCTCTTGCCTTTCCCATTGCTACTTGTGCTTTACTGCTCTTTTTGAGCTTGCCCTCTTGGCTGGGGAGAGTGAGGGGAAGGAGGGCAGAATCGTCTGGGTCACTCCAGCTCTCAGCTCTTATTTTCACTTTTAAATTTTTATTTAAGAATATAAAGGGTACCTCCCTCTTATGCTTACGGCAGCATTGATGTAAGCAGAGGTATCACTATATCATATTAAGAAAAAATGAGTATTTTGTTCCCCTACAATGAACTCACCTGCAGTAGCTTATGAAAAAGCAACAGCAGGATTAGGGGAGTGCTTCATTAAGGGAATATTAAAATTTTGAGGAGAAAAGTAGATTCTTAAACAATCCAGAGGATGTGTGTGAGAATTTACATATGGCAGAAAGCCTGAAATTTTCATTTCTCAGGAAAGCTTTGTCTTTTTTTTCTCCAAGAAACTTAACTTGCAGGTGTTCGCTTTCTTTGGTTGGGCTTGTGACAAGACGTATCCAAGAACATAGCAAGGGTTTCTTTTCCAGTCTTCTCTTCAGCCCATGACTTCTGGGGGTTTGTGCTTACTTGAAAGCACATGGAATTTGTCTAGATAATACGCTGTGAAGAGGCTCCTCTCCCCGCACCTTTTTCTGCCCGCAGAGGAGTCAGCGGGAGATAACTCCTTGTGCTGGAGGGAGGATGGGGGAAGATGCCTGGGACTCTGGATCCACAAGCATAACACTCCTCTGACCAAGCACCTCTCAGACACATTACAGCCATTTTTCGAGTTTACACACCATGGTTTCCTATAAATGGCTGGCTGCTGTAATCAAAGCTAATTGGAGTGCCAATTACAGCCCAGCTAGTGCAATTAGGCCACTGATTCTGACGAGCCATCAAGTCGCAGAAAAATGTGAGCTCGTCAGAAACTCGAAAAATGGCTGTAATGTGTCTGAGAGGTGCTTGGTCAGAGGAGTGTTATGCTTGTGTCCCACAATTTTCTCTGTTTATACCGAGGTGTTCTTTCCTGAGGAACAGCAGTTCTTTTCACACCGCAGTTAGCACAGAGCTGGCGAGCCGGCTGGCTGTGTCTGTACACAGCGGAGCTGACTCAGCACCAGCATCCTTGGGGAGCTACGTGCCAGTTAAGCTTTCATTAAGGTCAACAGTTATCTATTTGCACACTTATACCAATTACTGTATTTCCTGAGCTTTGTGGTGATAACGAAGCCCAAAGTTCCTGGCTACCACAAATTTTAAAAGCAGAAGCAGGGGACAAGACCACCTGGATGTCTGACATGCCAATGCAATAGCATCACGTTGTCAGTGAAATTATTGAAGACAGAGCAGAGAAGCACATTCCTGCAGCAATCCAGCTAGGAATGCCACAGAGGAAATAACAGTGGACTAAATGCTGGGAATTAGTCTGAAAGTAGCTTGCGAGTGCTTCCACCCTCTGCTCCTCTGAATGTGAGTGTGGGAATATCTGGCAGAGAAGTGGAGGGGGGGGAACCAGCAAGGGGAATGAACGTCACCCTTCTTACTCATCGTCAGTTCTTTGCTAATGTCCTCAGTATCCTCTCCTCCAGGTAGCTGAAGAGCTACCTTCCATAGTGCATACATCATATAAAATTTGCTGAATGGGCTTAAAAAACAAAAGCAAGGCAATGTGTGTAGGGGAATTAAGATCTTTTCCTAGACTAGTTAGTACAGCCAGAAAAAAAAAAAGTTATGTACTCTCTGGTGTGTGTGAAACGTAGTTTGAAGTAATGGAAAAAATGCTGCCTTGATCTACAGATCCTGTCTTTGCTTTGTTCATGGGCAACCACAACTATAAAAGGTAATTTTTACAGATGGGAAAACTGACATACAGGCATTTCGATAGTACAGTCTTCCACCACTGTTTGATGAGTGCGCTATATAACATCAAAAAATCCTTACACTTATGTGCTTATCATTTTGGCTGTAGGCAAATCATCACAGAAGTTCCCAGAAAGCAAGCATACCGGACCAGCTATTCAGCATCAGAGGGGAGCAGGAAACAGCACTTGTTAGCACCTTGCACCCAAGTTAATCAAAGCAAAGTTTACAGACTCCACTGCAAGTCAGCCTCACCACAAATCTGTCAGGCAGGGAAATGTTATTACCATTATTTCCCAGATGGGAAAGCAGTGACAGAGGCATAGGTCACTAAAAGGCACTGACAGAGTTAACAGTACTGCTCTGCTAGTTGATGCACTCCCATGTTTAACCACTGATACAGTTCGGATGCTGCAGCAATCCAAAAGAGCTTTCTAAACATTCACATGTATATCCACAGTGATCAACTGAAAAACAAGTGGAATTGGCTTGAACATAGCTATTCCTCTCCTGCTGGAAGAACTTCACTAAGAAGCCTTGCACAGACATGGCTGAAACTTGTAGACCAGCTGGCTGCCTAATGTCTTAGTCCTGGGCCAACTTCTTCTCCCAGAACCTTTTTTCTAGGGGACAAAACAGATGCACCACAGCTGGACCACCATCCCTGAGTTGTTCTCAAACCACTGGATTCTGATTATGTTTACAGCAATACATCTGCAGCCATTAATTCAAATACTATATTTCCATTAAAACACATATTTGAATATTTGTCAAACTTCTTTTCAGTTATGTAGATTTGGCTGTACCTTTCATCTCTTGCCTGCGACAGGAAGCTGACTGGGACTGTGCTCTTCAGGCTGCAAGAGGCTGGCTACCTAAGAAATAGATAAGCCAGCCCAGAAATCCCAGCACTGGGCCCTTGGCAGTGCAAAGAGGTTGTTACTACTACTGCTGCTACTCATTTGTGCATCGCTCATCATGGAGCCCTGGGCATGTTTCTGAAAAGGTCCACCTCGAGGTAGGGCTGTAAGCTGGCCAAGAACTCAGCTGGGGACTGGCTGGGGGCTGACACGTGCTTCATGTTACTGAACATCATTCCTGGAGAGGGAAACCTCTAATGGTATGACTTTGGCTTTTTTTCAAGGGTAAAACTCACTTGACAACAGTTAATGCTCGCTGTGTAGGTGCAATGCTATTTCCATTACTGCATTCAATGTAAGAAGTGGTAGAATCGAGAAGGTCTAGTATTGTATAACTGTATAATTACTGTTAATAAATACTACTTGGACTACTTCACGTTGTGCCTCAACCTAGTGCTGGTGGGAAAATTGCTTATGGCTTCAGAGAGCATAATAATTTCTGTTAATACCACAAATCAAATGCAGTTAAATGACATTCTCATGGGTACTATCTGACTGCTAGGCTTGCTGCATGTGGGTTTTTTCCTGCAAGCCAATGAATCTCTGATGCTGACAATTTGCTCAAGAGCATCCTTTCTTTGCAAATGCAGGAAATATTTCTGAATGACTTTTAGGATTATGCTACTTCACATTCAAAGTCTTGCCCAAATACATTTGCCTTGAGTTCTATTTTTCTGTTTCTGTAACATTATGAAAACACTAACATAGTTAAAAAAATAAAACCAAAATACGAATGATAATACTTACCACTTGGCTTATATCATATCCCCAAGGAAGAAAAAGAACTCCTGTGTTATATTTCTCCCAGTGTGAACACATAAAGTTAAACAAGACAATACTTAAATATATATACATTGTATATACAGAAACTCCAGTCGTCCCATTGTCACGGGAACAGACAGAAAAAAAAGAAAGCACAAAAATGGAGGTAGCCCAGCTATCGAGCCCATGGTCAAATAATTCTCCCAGAGGAGTACTGGACTGAGTCCTTCGAGCATGTTTCCCATCTATGGAGTCTAGAAGGATTGCAAAAGGAAAAGAAATAAATAATTAGAGCACAACAAAAGGAGAAACTTTCTTCACATACACTTCACTACTGCCTATATAACATATGGGAAAAAGACACCGATGACAGCAAACTGAAGCACAACAGTCCCTTCAATACCAACATGTTAGGATTGTTAGCTCTTAAACTAAATGCCATCTTCCTTCTAAGCTTTAGAAAGACACTCATAATTACTTGTCCCCAGTGGTCTTTAAACACTTTCATGTTCAGTCCCTACAATCAGTTTTTTAACAAAAGTGCTGAAAAGTGTCCATAGGGCTTCCAACCCATCCATTGGTGTTGTGGACCCTCTGAGACTTCAGACTGCTTGTGGGGTAGATTCGCTAAGGCATTTAGGCTGCCTGATGCTAAATGCCTCAATGTCTAACAGCTATGTGGCAGCCTCAAGGAGCAAATTTTACAAAATGTATTTATCTGTGTGCCTGTGTAAGATATTTTAAAGAGTCTTTCAGTTGAAATTTTAGGATACAAGAGCCAGCAGTGTGCCCAAGTGGCCAAGAAGGCCAAGATCATCCTGGTTTGTATCAGGAACAGTGTGGCCAGCAGGAGTAGGGAAGTGATCGTGCCCCTGTACTCAGCACTGGTGAGACTGCACCTCAAATACTGGGTTCAGTTTTGGGCCCCTCAGTTCAAGAAGGACATGGAGGTGCTGGAGCATGTCCAGAGAAGGGCAACAAAGCTGGTGAGGGGTCTGGAGCACAAGGCTGATGAGGAGCGGCTGATGGAACTGGGGTTGTTTGGTCTGTAGAAGAGGAGGCTGAGGGGAGACCTTATCACCCTCTACAGCTACCTGACAGGAGGGTGTAGCCAGGTGGGTATTGGTCTCTTCTCCCAAGTAACAAGCCATAGGATGAGAGGAAACGGCCTCAAATTGCACTAGGGGAGGTTTAGATTGGATATTAGGAAAAATTTCTTCACCAAAAGGGTTGCCAAGCACTGGAATGGGCTGCCCAGGGAAGTGGTCGAGTCCCCATCCCAGGAGGTATTTAAAAGATGGGTGGACGAGGTGCTTAGGGACATGGTTTAGTGGTGAACTTGGCAGTGTTAGATTGACTGTTGAACTTCATGATCCTAAAGGTCTTTTCCAACTAAAATGATTCTATGATTTTATTATTCTAATACCTTACTGTTAAGGTGAGTTATGTGTTGATTACTTTTAATACTTAAGTGCTTGAAGGATTCCCAAACACTATACTGGATCTCACTCTGAGGATGCAGTTGGACAATATGGTTTGAATCGATCTGAGAGTTCACTGCTGTTGAAGAGGGGATGACCTGCAGCCTGCTCAGCTGGTGGAAAGAGAGCAAACATTACATTTTCTTCTGGGTCACTGAACAGAATTGGCACTGTGAATGGTACAAAAAGCAAGGGCGATGGCCCAAAGGAGAGGTGGTGAATGCAGGCAGAAGAAGGAATGGGGTCTAGCAGCTGTAACCTTTCTTAGCTGTATTGCCAAACCATACCCTTAGTCTCTTCTCTGAGACTGTGCTGGTGAGAAATAGAAATAATTCTTTCTTAGTTAAGTCTAAATATGCAGGATGAACCTCTTAGGAAGAAGTACATGAACAAACCTTACAGAGTACTTATTGTTACCCTGACTCAAAATAACATGGAGAATTTTCTCCTTTTTAATGTTAGTTGTTAGGTACCGTAGCCAACAATTATTAGCTCTTGATAGCATTAGTTACCCAAAACTGACCAGAGAGACAGCTCAGCAGAGTGAGACCAAAGACTCCACAGCTGCTATAGATCATACGCTACTTACTTCTCCAGATTATTTGGCAGTACTCAGAGTTTTGCTTAATGTAAATATACTCCAGGGATCTAAACCAGGAAAATATGGGATTTCATTTTGTACAGATTTTAGACTATCTCCCTATTGTAATACCTAAACAGCTGTGAGATATCCTCCGCTCAAATACAAATCTCTTGAGACAATTCTCACAACTCTAAAAATTAAAGATCTCACAGAGGATTTCAAACTTGGCTTGCCCCCTTCTAGAGCTGCATCCTCTCTCCATCAGCATTGCCATTGAATTGCCAGCATCTTACTGAAAAGTGCAGAAAGAAAACTGGGGTGCATTAGCCTGAGGTTACTTGAATAGTGTTGTTATAAATGTAGAAATTCTTTAGTCTATTTTAGGATGCTTCTGAAAGTAACTAGCAAACAGGTATGTAAACAACCCTAAACAGTATATGGGCGTCCATATTTCAAGAACATCTATCCCAAATCAGAGAGAATTCAGGGGTAATATATATAGGGGTATACTTTTTTAATGAGAATGATAGAAAAGAAGACTGGTCTGTTCATAAATTATTTTAAGTTGTCACAAAATAGTATTCACAATAGATACTAAACTATGTAATTTTGTAGGAACATTTTATTAAAAAGAGTTAGGCTTTTAATGGTGTAATGAAATACAGTACTTCTAATGGACATAGGGAAAAACACAGGAACTGTATAACACATATGTAAAATTGGATTTTCACAAATCTTTGCCCACATTTTCCATGTGGTTTCGTTAGCTTTTTAAGAAACTGAAAATATTTTCTGGTTTAGGTTTCAGTTTGAAATCATTCATGCCAATAATGGTGTATGTTCAACAGTGGACATACGCTAACCCACACTTCTACTGCTTTAGAGTTATTATATTATGATTTTGTCTCATGAAGATTCATAAATCTTCAGTTTTATTAAAGTTTATATAACTTTCAAATAGTGGAATTCAAAATAATAGCAAAGAGCAATCCATTTTATGGAAAGGGAAAAGATACCAAACCACCTTAACAAAGAGGGGGGAAAAGAGCAGCATGCGAGGGAATTTGGAGAGAGTAACTGTGTCATTAAAAAGAAGCTGAGAGAGATTAAAGCTGCATATTTGGTTAGTTATTATGGCTCTCTGCAGTCTTCCAAAGGGAAAACTTTGGCCATGCAGAATTAAATCTGAGACTAAATATTTCATGAAGTGGCTTGGACAGCAGACACAAAAATCTACATATACATTGGTTCATTATAGTTTTGACTGTCAACATCATATTCCTTGCCTTCCAAGTATTAGGAACTGTAGGCCTCAACGGCAAATAACATCTATATTAAGAATCTCAGAAGCTGAATTTCGAATGAGCTTTCTGGGGTGTCACAGACTAACAGCTCCAATGTGTAATTCCTGTTTATGAAACAATAGCCACTTCATTAAATTCCCTACAATTACTTAAAGAATGGTTTTCAAAAAAGAAACTGCTGCTTCTGCTAATGATTACAGAGAGCTGTTGGGGAAATCGGACTGGTAGTCAGCTTTTCTCAGTGAGAAAGCCATCCTAATGTGGCTCTCACTCCCAGATCTGCATCAGTTCAGGTCTATGTCTTCACACCACCGTGCAGCAAGATGCGATGTACCTACAAATACAGTCATGGTATGATATAAAAAGCAAAAATGGAATATGAAACTGAAAATGAGGAATAGGCGTTATGGGAGAAAAACAGAAACCCAGTGATACTTCATCTCCATAAGAAGCTCAGGCCTGTCACCACATTCATACCACCTCACCTGACAGACGCCATGAGCACTGAAGTGCCTAACAGGTTAAAACACAACACTACATTCGTTTTCCTTTTGCCCTGCTTTGCCCTTTATTTTCCCTGTCCTTGAAAGCACCCTCTGCTAACACAAGCGTCAGAGAACTTCTCAAAATGTCATCATTGGGGGACAAAGATTTTATGAAACCCAACAGCAATGACTGCTGCTACGCAATGATTTCCAATGTGTCTCTAAAACAATTTGACCTTTCAAAAGAGCTAAGAGCAAGTCATAGAACCTCTAACATATCATTAAAAATTTGCTTTTTTTAAGCCTTATGGCTATTTTTGTTGTCGGCTGATTTTTTTTTGCCATTTCAGAGAACTGTTTTGGAGAGAGATCAATAATTTATCCACTATCCTCTTCATTTTGATAGCGCTGAGCACTAACAAACTAGTAGATAAAACCCTATGAAGATGTCAGAGGTGTAAATTATTTCATTGTACTTTACCTAAAGCATAAGCACAAAAGGTGGTAAAAGCACTGAACAGCCACACCCAGGTGGGAACGAGTCCAGGGCTGGTACCTGAAATAAATTAGGCAGTGAGTCAGTGTAGCAGTGGGTAGCATCAAAGAAGTCCACCGCGATACGCATGTACATATGAACAAGCAGACTGATTAGCCCACTATGTCAAACAGATTGAAATATTTGGGTTTGACCTTAAGCCATCAGCGAGCTCCATCAGAGAAACAATGGGCAGGCTTGAAGGTGTCTGTACCGTAACGGAGAGAAGAGAAGGGAGAGCTTTTTTGGTCCTGAAATGACTCCAGTATTGCACAAAATAATGATAGTAACTGGGCGCAAATTTTCACAGGTCATGGGAAGACTACCCAACAACAAATTAGTTAATGTTTTCAAGCATGATCATTCTTACTAGCACCACCATGGGTTTTGTACAGCACTTTTACCATACAGATCTGAACAGGAAATTTTTGCCCTTAGCCTATTAGCACCCTTTTTACCTTGGAAAAAGGAAATGAATCTGGAAAAGAAAGATGAATTGGGCAGAACCCAGGGTTCTGTTATTGCTTTGCTGACCACAATAACCTAAGATTATTGTTGCTCTTTTAAAGAAAGCAATCCTTTTTCCAATGAGCATTCTACTTAACTTAAAGATAATCCAATAAGGACTCTACCAGAGCTAGGAACAACGGTATATGCCAAGTCCCCTCAGGTTTCTGGCATTCGGCACCAAACACAGGGAATACTTGCGCACAGAGGTGTGTCCTTGCTGAACGGGGAGATGCCAGTACCTAAAGCAGGGCCCTGGCCCCCTTTCTCTCAGTGCCTCATCCCACCACTCCAAAAGAAAAGATGACAATTCCTCCTGCCTCCTAGCTGCAATTTTTCAAACTGTAGAATGAAAACCAGCTGTCCAGGAAATTAAGTCTTTTATTTCTGATCCTAGGTATGGGATTGATATAGGATACTTAAAAGGCTCATTAGGTTGCATGAACGTTTTCAATCAATCGAGAAATGATGGGCACTGTTCTCGTGTGAAATCAAGAATAGGTTGGCACATAGAAATCTCAGCTCTAAGAGACTTAATCACCATTTCAAATGTCTTCAAGTTCAATGTGTATCTACCAGGAATGCGTAAGGATAAAATCATCCCATTAAAAGATCTGTGCTGGATGCTCTTTTATTACAGAACTTAGTAAATACCAGCTGCATTGATAAAAAAAACCCAAGTGTTTAAGGATGAGGCCAGATAGCTACAAAGCATGCTGGCCCTGAAAACTTAATGCTCATACAGGATTATTTTTTAACCAAAACTGCTAACAAGTATCCCTGCCTCTAGAATTGTTGTGATAAATGTACAAACAGCTCGCGCCAAAGGGTACCTCCTGAACCTAACCACAGGCATAAGAAATTAAAGGCAGCAAAAAAAACCCAAACGTAATTGGCCCAGGAAATAGAAGTGTTAAGTCTTCACCAAATTGTCTAGTTTAAAAAAATACAAAAATTTTTATATATTAATCACCAGGGAGATTCTTACTACTTTCTGTAGGCTCCAAGAGCTGCTCTGAGAAGCCCAGAACTGAACGTGCCCCATGCTCAGGAGCAATCACCTCCAAAAGGCTTTTGGCTTGGTCTGCCATGAGGACCAAATACGGACTTGGACTTTGAAAGTCCTAATTTCAGGATACATTTGTTAGAAACTATTTCTGCTCTTTCTAGAAGCAGTCCTGAATGGGGGGGGGGGGGGGGGGGGGGGGTGTTGAGGTGTAGTAATGAAAAGGAAATTAACTCATTCAGGCATGGATTTAGGTATTAGGAAATGTGAAACCAATGAAAATTTTATGAAGAACATTAGGGTGGGTTTTGGCTGTGTATTTAAATCCTGGCATACACTTTAAATAAAATGGGATGTTATCATAGACTTCAAGCAGCACCCATATTTAGGGATGAAATTAAATAAGGCTTTTCAACAAAATTATCTAAATTTATAGTGCCATGTGTGAGGTCAGATCGTCCAATATCCACACAGAGCCTCATTAAAGGAATGAGTGGACAATTCAAGTATCTGATACCCCCCTGTATCATTCAGAAGTATGACATAAACAGCTCACTAATTCTGAAAAATTACAACATGAGGATATTTACCTGAGGCAGTGTAGTCCCAGTCATAAAAAGATATTAGAAAATAATTAACTAAAATCATGACAAATCCAGAGAATGTTAACAGGTTGGGAGCAATCCACAAAGGTACTATCTGTTAAAAAAGAAAGAAAAAAAATCTAAGAAAAATTACATTTCGAATTGTAAGTCCTATTTTAATTAAACATTTTTTATTTTTTATCAGGAAAGGAGAAGCCTGTATATGACATCAGCAATATTCAGATTTCTGCATATTTTCCCATTTTCAAATTAAAATACAGTTTTCGTTTCTGAATTTTTTTTTCTGAATTTCTGAATATTTTCAAGTGTAATCCTCTCGCCTGATCTTTGTGGCTGCAGTAAAAATGTCATTTAAAAATGTCGTATTTCCTATGTTATACACTGTCCTTCTTTTCCCAGCCACCAAGGAGAGCTTCTCGCGATTGTGTGCATCACAACTGAAAGAAGACTGCAGCACCCCAGTGTGGTAATTCAGCGTCCACGTGGCAGGCTTTTGAAGCATTCTATTCCCACACTACAACAAGGAAATCTCCTCTTCTAAAATATGGTAATAATTTCCAATACAAAACATCAACAAAATCAGACACCGAGCACATTACTTTTTTGGATCCACAAGATCTCCCTATTACAAGCAGCCCCCTACTTCTCTAGATAGTAACTTTCTGCAGGGTCTCCCTCTTTAGGCGTAAACTATAAACACTTCGTTAATTCATTTGACTTTGCAGAGTGCTGAAAAGGACTCTCCAGCTTCACCTCAGCCTCTAATTTTTTGTCCCATTAACCCTTCTCAGCTATTCATGCCCTGTGGCTTTACAGTATTCCCTACGCTGCAACAGGGATCCTTTCCAGTAACACTCTTCCCAAGTCACACAGTTTCTTCAAAGTATTTTTGGAAATACATACACAGCTTTCTACATGATTTTGAGACAGAATATATATCTGCATCAACCGCTACCATCACTCAAACACGCTATCAATATATTCAAAATACAAAAATACTGGAGGCTTATAATCCAAATCTTTGGAGTGTCTAAGGACTGAAAAATCTCTGTATAGGACTTCGACATTATAAAATATTACAAAATGACATTAAAGAAAAAGAAGTTAAATAATTTCAGATACAAATAATAGTTTTGAAATAAAATGTTGTGTTAATTTCTTTGGACTAGCTAGATGGACAGACAGTGGAATACATAATAATTTATATATGGCTTTAAATTTCCTCTAGCCTATTGCTACATGAAAAAATTGCATATAGAATTTGAATGCTTGGACTGATTAATTATCCTGATTAGATCCTCTTTTTCTACTATAGAACAATTAATAATATTCAGGAGAAATTGTGCCACTGATAATGTACAGTGTACATAAGGTACACTTTCAAAAACCAGATGAAAATTCCTGAATATTTTCCAGTTCTATTTCTTAGATGTTTTCTTTAATAACGTTGGGAAAAATACTAAATCTGATAGCTGCTTTCTTCATGACCAGGACTTTATCACTAAGTTTAAAATACTGTATGTCAGGTCTTACAGTATTTACAATACATCATGGAATGCACACAGCTACAAGAAAAAAATGGTAACGTTATCTATCATTCTGAGTCTTCAAAAGCCCCATTTTAAATCCCTAAGAACAACTAACAGCAAATGTTGCCTGAAGCTCCTCTAGGAGAACACCTGAGGAGGAACCCTCCACTGCACGGTCCCCTCTTCTTACACAAACTGCATGCCACATGCTATGGCACGTGGCGTGCCATAAATGTCTGCTTTTTAATTAGGTTCATCATTCTAAATAGTCACAATGTCATTATGAAGTTGCTACAAGAAATAATTCATGCTTACGCACTGCAAACATGAAGACATTATTTTAACCCACTTTTTTGCTAACATCATGTATTTTTTAAGGAGGAAACCATCAAAGCATGTTGCTATACTTTGCAATCCCTTTGGCTAGTAGACACACCATGAAAAACAGTCCATCCTCAGGAAAAAAAGCCTCTCCTGCAGTTAAATCCCCTAAGCATACTCTTTTGATCCTTACCTAACCTTATCGGTCTAGGTATTTGGAAAGTATTCCAGTTGCAAAATCCCTTTTGTTATATTTAATGCCCCTTATTCTTCTGGCTGGCATTAGACTACAATCACCCTACTTTGCAATTCAAAAATTACACGGTATTAAAGATTAATTTTTACACATGTTGGAAAAATACAGCCTGAATTTACTAGTATCCTATAGAAGGATATGTTGCAATCTTTATTATCTAATTAATGGAAAGCAGAAGTGTAATACATCAATGCACTACATGATTAATACAACTGGAGGTGCCACCAGGGAGAACCACGTCTGCTCACTGGCAAAACCGTTGTATCCTTGAACCTTTTAACAAACTCTTAGTTCCACAAAATACTGATTTCTGTTTTAACGGGTCTACAGCCATTCATGCTAAAAACCTTAATGCAAACAGCAAAATGTTTTAATATATCAACTGCCCATTTGGATAATAAATGCTACAGTACACATCTTTAAATAAAGCTCTGTTCAAACTTGAAATATTCCTTAACTAAGTCACTTGAGACCACTAAAATTCTACTCATGCCCAAATCAAAGTTCAGAAAGGCAACGGAGGGGGGATTAATTTTCAGGGGACTTTTCCTTCTTTCCTGCACAAATGTGATTTCATGAATACAAATAGAGGAAAACCTTTTTTTTTAAAAAAATTAATTAAAGGATTGAATTATTTAAAGATGAAATATCTATAGCTGCATAATCAGAATAGTTTTAAATAACATGTAGAGAAAATCAATTGTTACTCTGTAGTTTCATATAGGTGCTACTATAGTTTCATACAATATGGAAAAGCTGCCATGGGCAGGAGTATGTCAGAGGACTTTGAGCCCATTATAGAACCCAGGCAAGAAACATTACCCTTCACTTTCTTTTAGCACCAGATTCAGCACATCTCTGAAGCACAGACATCCAAAAATCGCACTCAGACTGACACAGACACATGATACAGTGCATAAGAAAGATGTCCTTGGGAGAAGAAAGAAGAGGAAAGTAACGCTCAGGATTTCCAGGTGAATTTCTAACTTAAATGCACAAATTCTTCGCTTTCCTAGCATCCCTACCACAGGTAAATGAGCTGTTTTCAGTTCTTATGTATGTCAACATCTCAGCTCATAGATTTCCACATCTTCTCTAACATCAGGCCCTTCTTAATTTCTCATAACATAGGAAACACATTTTACAATGGCTTCTGTGTTACAGAATACAGAGAAACTTGTGCTGCAGTTAGGACTAAATTGACATATGAAAGGCCAGACCCAAATCCCAAGCCTCTGTTCTCATAGCTTTTTTTTTTTTTTTTGGCTTGGCTCTGTGAATTTTAGGTTGGTTTTTTTAACTCCCCTAGAATCTGGTAAAAACAGTCCCTGTGGAATGTTTATATTCACCACATTAGAAACTAAACTAGAATTGATTCATATCTGTAAATGGATGCGTTAGGATGTCTGAACTGAGAGAAATTACTTCATCAGGAAGCACACCTGTACTGCCCAATTTTGAATGAACACATTAGATGCAATGTTTCTTCTTAAAAAATTATCCCAGCTTTACTCTATCTCCCTATTGCAATACATTGTTCTATTTAAATAGAAATAATGTGATATATTGTAAAATGTAAAATCAGTATTATATTCTAGATCACAGATTATAGTCTAGGGCACACTCATAGCCCAGTTATAATGCTTAGAACAGGTACAAGCTACAAAAAATCAATGACAAGTAAGCGCATTCAAAGCTTCTCCTTCTAAAAATAAGACTTGATCACATTTATTACGATACCACCTTTTTTACTTATATTTCAAGAAAAAAAATGTATTTTTTTGGTGAATAGATGAGCAGAATTTTCTTGGACTGAGTTTGGGACAACAGTTACTGCCACACCTCGTTTCAGTATCTAGCCAGGAACAAAACCATTCCAGCAACTTCCATTCCTACTAATATTTTACAAACAGTTACATTTTGGCCAATAAGTTTGCTGCTCTCCCAGTTCTCATTTTATCTCTAGCAGCACCCGAGAGGACTTTAGTGTGATCTCCATTACATACAGCCTTCCCCTCTGCAGCTCTGCATTCCTAGCTCCTCTGCAGGACTCCGATTTTACCTGGCAGTATCTTTTAATGTTAGAATGACTACTTCTACAGAAGCTGAGAGCAATATAATTTCCCTTTAAATCCTTGCAATACATCACTTTGAATCATCCTGTACCGCTCTTGCACCAGAAGGCAAAGCCAAACTTTCACTGCTGTATCCTCAGGGTTCAAACCAAACCGAACGCCAAAGTACAGACAGCACCCACTCCGGTCTTTGGTTCTGTACTCAGATCTTCCAGCTTTTGAAATAGGTTTTCAGTCCTGTGCTCTGGTTCTCCTTCAAAATCATGCTCACCTAAAATTTAAGGAGGTTTAAAAGAATCTAAAGAGGTCACATTTTTTATAGGACCTATCACCCTATGCTACATGGGGACAGTAAAGAACGTTGCTTTTCTTCTGGGAAAACCCTGCAACCATTCCTCTCCAAAGGCAGTTTTTCACTGTTAATACTCTCCCTTCAATTTGATAGCAGATGAACACCCAGGATCTCCTAAAACAAAGAGCAAGCACACAGTGAAGCCTCTGCTCATCTCCCATGCTGGACTCAGAGTGGTGGTGGGGGGCTTTTCTGCCTCAGGGTTTTCCTCAATATTATCATAGGAATGAAAATAGAGTCCCTGGACTGAATTGTTGAATTCAGTTTCACATCTTTGAATTGCTTTTCTCTCATAACGTGTTTGGGTTGGTTTTTAATTCTTAAGCTAGGTCATATAAACACTTTCATGAAATTACATTGAGGTTATGAACGAGAGATGATGATTTTCCTGCATAAGCAATACCTGAACTATCGAACCCAAAGACAGCAGAGTCAACAGCACTCTGACCACATATATCTTTTTTTGTTTGTATAAACGGTTGTTTTCAAGTCTGCTCCAATCTAAAGATTTCCTCTAAAGAGGCAGACACAGAAGTCATTGCTTCCTTGGAGATTAATAAAGTTCATATTTAGATAGGAGATACAGCCTTTTTTTTTTTTTTTTGCCAACAACAGCAAAACTAATTGTGAGCGGTTTTATTTTTACAAACTGCAGATCATAATGCATTCAAGAGATGCCATCTTCCAATCGTTATGGTGATCATGGTAACCACTCTCATTTTCAGCTTCTTAGAGAAATGCCGGGCTCCCTTGAGCAAGTACCCTTGGGAGAAAATGAGACAGCACTTGCATAAAATCATGTGCACAGCACAGAGATAAAGCCATGCGGTTGTTAGGTGGCATATGCTGCACAAAAATAATTTGTACTAAGTAAACCCTTCAATATCTGCAAAGCTGTTTAATGAAAGATGAAATAATGAAAGATGTAAAAAACTAAGGGATGCCTTTTGTACAGTGATCAGAAAAAATAAACCAACCGTGTTTTTCTAAGAAAAAACACCTCAAAATTCAAACATACTAATCTTACACATAGCTATATATCCTGTAATATTATTCTTTTATACGGATGTCTTAATTTCAGCTTTATTAATCAATACATATTTTTAAATGAAAATACATGCAGTATTTCAAACAAATTCTTACGTTGTCATGTGATATTTCTATTAAATAAAATCCTTACCTTAATAATTTTGTTCCAGATGGGCTGCATAATATACACAGATAAAGGATTTGTATCGACAGCACTGTACTATGAGGAAAAAAGCCAACATGTTAAACAAAGCACTGAACAATGCATATTTTGCCATCACTGCATATCCGTCAGCATCCAAGTACTATCACTCGGAGGGTGACTGGTGTCAATTTATTTTATTCTGATGAGCATTCATACAGTTTTAATTTAATGTAAAAGCACTGGCCTGGTTTATAATTACCTTGTTAGCAACTCTATGTAGTAACACAGAGGTTTAGGCTGGTGAAACGGCAAACTGTTCTGCAGTCCCATTTTTCTTTTAAAAATTTTCTTATTCATTTTACAAGTTATCCTGTAAGACTCTGCATTTCTACAGTATTTGGGATTTAATACCTTTATCTGCACCAATAATGCAGCAGTTCATTGCTAGTATGTAGAATAGATAGCGCATATGGAATATGGTTGTAAGTGGAATACTATAGTGCAGAGATACACATCTTTTGACATAGTAAACCAGTTGCATTTGCACTATGCTTATTAACGTAAGGCAACGTCATTAGAAAAATAATCTCTAAAATAGCACAGTTCATTACTACAACAAAATTTCCCTATCGGACAGACCTGTAAAAATATTATATGCGTTTTGTAAATTCCAGTAAGGACATATCTGTAGCTTTTGCAAATAAAATATTTAGAATCACAGAATCATAAAAACGTTTAGGTTGGAAAAGACCTTTAAGATCATCAACCTAACACTGCCATCCCACCACTAAACCATGTCCCTAAGCACCTCGCCTACCCGTCTTTTAAATACCTCCAGGGATGGGGACCCAACCACTTCCCTGGCCAGCCCGTTCCAATGCTTGACAACCCTTTCGGTGAAGAAATTTTTCCTAATGTCCAGCCTAAACCTCCCCTGTTGCAACTTGAGGTCATTTCTGCTTGTCCTATCACCCATTACCAGGGAGAAGAGAGTGACCCCCACCTCATTACAGCCTCCTGTCAGGCAGTTGTAGAGAGCGGTAAGGTCTCCCCTCAGCCTCCTTTTCTCCAGGCTTCAGAAATCCAAGCCCACCCCGAATTGTTGTTGTCTACTTTCTCCTCTGAGGACCGCATCAAGTTTTATCCTGCCTTGAAACTGCAGAACACAGGCTCAAAACAATCTGCAGAATAATGATCTTAACCGATAATACTACTCACAACTTCATTTCTGAGCCCTGGCGGGTCCACTGTGGAAGAAGTTAGTCCTATCGTTAGGGTGGTACACGTAATTGTTTCAGAAATTCTTGGACTTTGAAGGCACACACATGGCTTATGCTGTTAGCATGATGCATACGACTCACATGCAGAGTCAGATCTATCTATATACAGCATCGTCCAAATGTCATGTGGGGACAACGGGAATAAGATACGAGATGTGTCAGTCCACAGTTTGTCGAAGCTGTTCACATGCAGAAGAGCTGATTTCAGAGAGGCTTTCACTCCATCTAACTTCAGCTAACAGCTAGTTGTTCTCTCTGTAGTTAATCTACCCACCTCTCTTAGCCAACTACCCCTCGGATGAGATTGCACTCTGGAAGTACCTGCTTCAAGTCATTAATTATCAAAGGAGTCTAGACACTTGTCTTAAACTGAGGCACCTTTTAGGTGACTGAAGTCTGGCAAGATTAATCTCAGTTTCAGGATCTCCATCCACCAAGCTTTTACACACACACTTAACCTGCACACACCTGGGCTAAGAGCTTTCAGCAGACAAGTGCGAGTGGGACACAAGATTAAGGCAGCACGCCTCGGGGTTTGAAAGCACAGTCTATGACTTTTCATCTAATCTTTCTGAGGATATCAGGCTACAGAGTGCTTAAGAGCTCTTCCACGTATTTTCGGTCTGCGTACAAAGGATAGGTTTTAATTACTTTCTGGACGAAACAAAGCATTTGCTTAGTTATTTTGTAATCTGTGGTTAAGTGTTAATCACAGATAATAAATGTAGTAGATTTGTAAAATTATTACAACACAGCTACATGTTGTGAATACACACTGGGAAACATCCAAGAAATCGCCTATCAGCTACTGGTCAGACCAGGCAGCCTAACTTTCCACAGGGAATAAAATGTAGAGTTTAGTGACGTGTACATCACTGGGGCTTTTTTCCAAAAATACTGCAAATGTCACTTAAGTGTATCATTTTTCTCTGCTTCTGCCACCCATATTATTTAAAATATGAGAAAATTCTGTCATCCACAGCTTTTCTGTCAGAATATATTAGAATTCTCAAATACATTACCTCAGAAAAAATTAATCTGCAGCTAAAACTAATGTTTTCACTATCCTGTATGTATTTGCAGCTCCAGATGCTGTATTTTACACTGTATCTTTCAAACACTGATTATTACAACTGATTGATCTTTTGATGGTCCAGCTTGCATGTGAATTAACCCAGTCTGAACTATCCGGGGGCTTTGCTTATATTGATGCCAAAAATAACAATAATACCAAGCCATACAATACCTACGCTACTAGAACAGTCAGCTAGTACTTAATTCACATGACAGCTATGGACATCCTCTGCAAATGAAGAAAATTCTAAGTATGCATTAGCAGTATTGAGGTTCCAGGGAATCAGGAATCTGCCCAAAGTTTCTCTTTAGCTACTGCTGATTTCTTTACCTTGACTGGTATCCCAAGACTATATGAGATGCGTGATAATTTTCTGACCAGCAAATTCAATGAATTCAGCCATACCTGGATAAGAATGCGCAAAGCTCAAAATATGTGACCTTTACTCCTGCTCCTGCTTTGGCTTTCTCCTTCTCCCCTTCACCCCAAGCCTTCAAAGTCATGAAGAAAATCACAAAATCCTAGTTAAATAACAACAGTAAAATGAGGCTTTCTACCCAAAGTATTCACTGGCTGTCCAAAACTATCACTTGCTCACAGAACAAAAAAAAAAGGAAAAACAATCTAATTTTTTTTGAAATTATTTTTCTTTTAGAAAATACAAGATAGGGATTATATGATTTCTGTATTTTCTTAAATGGAAAATATAAGAGATTATGTGGTTTTCCAACACAACTCTATATAATAGACACAGACATAAGACACGGTCAGCTTTTTGTTTGCTTGGCAGTTTCCAAACCCAAGCACCAAAATTCAAAACAGTCCTTTAGAATTAGAATTACAGCCAGCTTCTGTCACCCAGACATTTCAAGACCCGTCACACTTCATCCTGCTCATTCCTATGTCTGCGGCTGAACTGTGGTCCCCTGCGTGGGGGAGGAACATTCAGCAGATGTTCAGAAGAATGGAAAATTGCTCTTCACTCGTCAGTAATCTGTTTTAGTCAGACCAAAGGAAACACCCATGGAAAAAGCATTCTGCTAGTTTTCTGTCATGGCAAAAGTAAAACCTGACAAATAAAATCTGCTGTACGGTTTAACACTCTGTTTCGCTCTGCTCCCAAGAAGCTACTAACCTCAAGGCCATGAAATCCTCAGGAGTTTAGTGTTCATGGCTGCTCAGAAAAGCAAATTACTGAGTGACACGCTCACATTACGACCAATGAACATGAATGCGAGAGTACACCCAACCTGATGTAAAAGAAGTACTGCCATTTGCTATCGCATAATTCGGTCCTTTTCAGGGAGGATAAGCCTGGCGGAGGTTTTTGAGTGCAAGACTGATACAAGTGCTAAGCACTCCCCAGCAAACACTTTCTGTGCTAGAAATGGGATCTTGATTGTCCTTATACAAAGAAGAAGGGCTTAGATTAATCAGAAAGCTTCTGCTCATTTATTTTATATGAAGTTGTAATAGTTAAGAGGGAACAGCAGTAGTGAGGGAATAGGAAAAATGGCATTAATTGACTCCATCTTATTCCCAAGTTCAAAAATGCTTCTGCTGTTTTGTTTAAATTGCCTGTACCTCCTTGAAAGCCACCTGCGCTCCCTCTCTGCGTTAATAAGGGCTCCTAGCAGAGCTAGAAATGAGAATACGGACAGCAGGCACATGTGCACACATACACATTGGCTCGGGAGGCACAGGCAAGATGTGCTTTTACTCTGTGTTCCTGCATCTTAATCTCCATCCAGGGGATCCAGCACAGCATCGTGTCTGTACTGGTCAGCTGTGTTAGAGGGAAAAGATGAGAGGATTAAGGTGAAGAAGGGGGGAAAGGTATAAACAGTAAGAAAATTAAGAGTAAGGAAAGAAAAGTAATTGAGAAAAACGACAGAAAAATGAGCCAAAGCAAAGGTTTGGCTACACAGAAGAGAGAAAGCTGCTCTGGAGTGGCAGAGCAGAGCCAACCCACCCGTGGGTCAAAAGCACGCACAGTGACCAAGGTCTGCGCTGCTAAATACAAGACGAACGGCACCTTCTGGCTCACATCCACACAGCTTAGAAATACGTCCCCTTATTGCAAACCGGTCACATCCACACCTCCCAGCACTTGCTGGAGGGGTTTTGGGCCTCATTATCTGGCCCTGCACACCTAATACATTATTAGCATTGAGTATGTTTCAGTTCAAAGTATCTAAAAGAATCTGGAGAGTATGCTGTAGCCCAGCAATACCTTTTCGGAGCACGGGAAGTGAGAACTGTGTGTTGTACATGTTCAAAGATCCAAATGGCCATGTTGGGAGAGTGCTGAAGGATGGCGAAAGCCAAAAAAATGGTGCGCACTGCCTCCAGAATGGACTATTTCCAAGACAAAGTCTAGCTATTGTCTTGGAGAGACCTTCTGGGAAAGAAAAAAGAACCAGGGAGTGAGCTAATCATTAATCAGAGCAGACAGCTGGATCGTCACTGGGCTCCCTGGCCCTCTCCAGCCTTGCACTGCGGAGGTATCCCAAGAATAAAACTTTGGAATGACTACAGTGAAGAGCAGAATATAAAGCATGTCCACACAAACTTCAGAGTCAGGAGAGAAAGCAAGCTGCAAGAAATGCAGTTGCATTAACTGCTGGGAGATGGTTATTTTAACTCAAGCTGGTCCTTATGCTAACAGACTATTCCTTTTCTGTACTTCAATTAGCTCATTCCAGGTAGCACCGCACTGTGCCATACAGTCATATTCATTCAGAGATATGGAGTAAAACCATTGTGAATTGTTTACATTTGAATTGTTGGCAGCAAAATGACTCCGTAGGTTTTAATTTCATATTAGTAGCAACAAATTTGCAACACTTCACATTCCTGCCCAGAAATCAGCAAATTTTAATTTTTCATTAACTTCATAAATTAGCACAGGATTTATGATCTCTGTTGTATACGCTGGAAGACTGAAGCACAGGTGGGCTGTGATTCATCCAAGGAGTATATAGCAAAGGATACAGCCACAATACTGTTAGAAGTGTCATGCTTATATACATAATTTATGTATAAGCAATACAAGTTTATTCCAATAAAGTCTGCCTATATTAGCTCAATCTTATACTTGAGTTCACTTTTACAAAAGGAAATAAAGAAGTCTATTAAAAATGTAAAGGCTGAAAACCTTCTTTCCCAGACAAACTAATGTTTAAAACAGCTATATGTCAGACGGTAATCACAGTTTAGGTTGCAGTATATTGAATATATGGTTCTGTGATTCCTCTAATATTTCATGTGAAGTTAGATGCCTGTTATGGAAGAACACAACTTGCTGTTCCCACATGGAAAAGATGAGAACCATCTAACGACAACATAAAGGCTTAGATGAAGAACATAAATATTGTGATAACTGCCCTTTTCCTGCAAGCAAATTCAGCCAGGTCAGGCACAGGTATGGAAGAGCCCCAGCTGTACATATATGCTGATGTTCTAAGAATGCAAGGGTCCTGCAGGCTTGGGGAACCTCCTCTGAAGTCAAGCGTTCCTTGTATTTGTGCTACCCATGAGAAAAAAATCCCTATTAGTGAACAATACCTGTCAAAAGACCAAATGATGGGAAAGGGTGAGAACATGCAAAGAAGTTACTGCAAGATAACCAAGTGTTTGCCTCACAGTGCACCACAGCAGATGTACCTGTGCATGATGAGTATTTGATGAATTGAGGTAACCTCTGCCTTAATGTAAAAGGATAAGGTACTTCATATTTTCTGGGGGGAAGCACCAAAATGAGAGCAGCTGAAATGCAGTAAGTTCCCCCCTATTGCACATAAATTATTGTGTTCCCTCACTCTAAAACTGGTCGAAAGTGTTATCAAACTTTTGAGGTGTTACCAACATTTTAAATGAGCTTTGAACCTGTAGTCATTTACATCTGTTCAACATGAATGAAAAGGGGAGGGGGAGAACCAAATCATTTTCTCCTCCTCCTAAATTAGCTTTTCATGAAGATGGTAGAAGACAGCCTAAACCAGCTGGGAATCAATCCATCAAATTCAAAAGAGGCAAAACTATGGTCTTTGAACAAGAGATCTATTGAAAATAATAAGTCTGCAGAGTGGTTTTCCACAGTATTTCCACAATATATTTCCACAATACCACCTGGACCAATCATTTCTCCAGCACATATAAATGCAAGTTCATCACCATTTGGCCTATACTTACATGCAGGGACCTACACCTTGGATGGAAAATTTTGAGGGATGTGCTGACGGAAAAGCTTTCAAAAATTGATTTTCCACAGCTTATCTTCTAAAGAACAAGGTTTGTAATTTAGCCTGGAAAAGAGTAGGTGGTCTTGGGCAAGCAATTGCATCCTCAGACACAAATGCTTGTCTCTAGGGGTTTGAGGTTGTGGACCCTTTATTACCTGACAGTTGTCCTGTACCTGACTGTCTGTACTAGGGCTGCATACAGCTGTACTGTGAGGGAAGAGGCTGCCCGAGTTGGGGTCCTGAGCAGTTCTCTCCCCCCTGATTTTGCCCCCTTCAGTTCCATTAGCCTGTGCGTACCTACAGCTAGGAAATAGGGCTAAATTTCCTTCCATCTTAAACTATTCCTAGTAAAATACTTGAAACCCAATGTGATTGTTTGGGCAACTCAACAATTCTGGTTGGTATTACTAAGTCATCAGGAGGTTGTTATTATGTAAACTGCTGTCCTGGAGATGCTTCTTTAAATATATACTCATCATTCAAACCTCCCCATTTTCATGAATCCTGACACACGCATTGGGCCACACGCCACATCCTGTCACCTAATGAGGTATGTATGAACCCATGTTCATGAGGTCATGGGGCACGTGGAGCTGTGGTTCAGGATACACTGCTCTTAGGGAGTCATGCCTGCTACTGGCACATCCCCTTGCCTGCAGAGCAGTGTCATCACCCCAAGATCATGGAATTGTGGGTTAGGATCACAGGATAACTGAGGTCTCTAGTCCTACTTCCTTCTCAAAGTAGGCTCAGCCAGGAGCTCAAACCAGGTACTTGGTGCTTTATCCAGCTGGGTCTTTAAAAGCTCCAAGGATGGCGCCTGCACAACCTCCCTGGGAAACCTGTGCTGCTGCCTCATTGTGTTCTTGATGAAAATTTTCTCCTTCTATCTAGCATGAAAATGTTTTGTATCAGCTTGTGCCTGTTGCCTGTTCTCCTCCCAGCATGCACAGTTATAAAGAGCCTGGCTTCATCTTCTCAAGGACTTCCCCATAGGTAGTGGGGGGCTGCTGTTAGGTGCCCCTGAAGATGTCTCATCTGCAGGCCAAACAAGCCCCAGTCCCTCAGCCTCTCCTCATAGGACAAGTGCTCCAGCCCCAACCACTCCGGTGGCCTCCACCGAACTTGCTCCAGTTTGTGGATGTCTTTCTTGTATTGGGGAACCCAAAACTGGACACAATATTCTAGGCATGGCCTAGTAAGAGGCAAATTACTTCCCCCCCCTCTACTTAATGGGCCGTGCTAATGTTAATACAACCCAGGATCCTGTTGACCACCTTTGCTGCCAGAGCACACTGAGGGCTTGTGTTCAGCTTCCTGCCTGCCACAATCCCATTTGCCGGGAGCAGGGGGCTGATGGATTGCAGATCTGTGGAGTAGCTACACTTGAAACTTGGGATCTAGGAGAGACATCAGAGACATGCTGCAGTTGAGAGAGAAGCACATTTGGGGGCAAGAAGTCATAACGTGCTGGCCCCAAGAATTAGGTTCTTGCTCTCACTACGTGAGACTAGATAGATCCGATTCTTTACTGACAGGACTGTAAGCACCCAAACCAGGGAGAGGTGGAGAAGGGATAACGCTGGAAGTCAGCAACCATTTTTCAATCAATCAACGGTAGTTATATTAAAGCTGCTGACTAACTTGTCTTCAGGAAAAGGCTCTGTTGAATAGGACACCCCCAAACACTCAACGGTGAAACCAAAATGATGGAAGAGAACACAGAAACTCGATTAAATATTGAGCAAGGGATAACAGAAGGCTGATGCACATTCGCTGCTGTAAAGGGACAAAGCAAGAGGCTGGCCCAGACTGGCAAAAGTACAAATCCTGCTAAAAAGCAAGACCTGCACACTCTCAAGGAACTGCACAAATGGATCCTTAATTCCCTGTTCAAAGATGCTCTAGCATGGCGAGGAAGTTGATTTCTTTGTATTTTTTGTGTAGATTTGTCTCCTGCAGTTGATGAAGGAAAAGACAGTAAGATTCTGTGCCACATCTCTTTGTGTGCGTGTACAAACGTGTGTGTTTTCGGAGGAGCCAGCAGCCCTTTAAAGATCAAACAGTAGGCTGAATTCCCACACTGCTGGAGCTCTGCCAGAGCATGTACCTAAATCTCTGGGGAGCCCAAAGAAACTGCTCTAGGCCCAAAAGGGCAGGCAGATTAAAAGTGGGTTGCAGTTTTCATGAGGGATGCTAAACAGGGGTTCTGTACCACATACACTAAACAGTTGTGTGATCCAGTATCCTGGCACACAGAGAGGAGATATTTCACAGAAAGAAGCAAAAACCCAGCTCCTCCCTTTATGAAACAACCCTTAAAAGAACAGCTCCCCTAGATTTCTAACAAATAATCCACATCCAAATCACAGATACATCTTTGCAATTAGTCTTCTATTAAAACACAGATGAACAAAAAACAAAAAGTAAATATATATGAGTAGATGAATGTGTATATATGCAGATCCTACACATAAAAATCCAACGAGCATTTCAGTACACTAACATCTCTTGATAAAGCAATAAAATGAGGTTACATGATTAGCATTTGCACTTTCATGGGACTCAACAAGGCATACAACTCTTTATATCCAGTGTATTTGTCCCAAAAGTGATCTACTGAACCTTTGTAAATTCATGGGTGTAGTAATGTGACACTCAAAACCACGTACAACTACCATCATCGGGGAAAAAAAGTCCTGCGGCAAGTAATAGCAAATGCAGCATCTCTGTGATGTGATTTCATTATGTTGTTGGCTCATTAGCATTAGCATATGATATGTAGAAGGAAAATGATTACAAAGCTTTTGAAATACTACAATGTGTCAGCCACCATTGCAACAGGACGGGGAATAAGAAACGGTGCGTACACGAAGACAGTATTTCAGAATTATGTAATTCAGCTAGCCCACGACTCTTCTACACATGAATACAGTGACAGAAAATGTAAGGGTAATGAATGATCTGGTTTATTTCACATATTGTTCAACAACTTTTAATTACACCCCCAGTCTTCCGATCCATCCAAGTAATATGAAGAAGACTGCAAGACTTTATTTGTAGAGCAGTGGGCTGTTGACTCACGGGTTTAGGGAAGGTGGAAAATGTTAGTTTTCACTGCCTCAAATATTCAAGGTCTCTGTTAAACTGAGGTGGTTTGCAAAAACTAACTACAGCAGATAAAACTGATATAACTGGTTTTAAATAATATTTGGAATTAAAATTTAGAAAAAAAACCTAAAAATACCATCTGCAAACCCACTATATAATAAACACCATACTCAACATCAATTGTATCAAATTGTTCATGCTCAGTCATGAACAGTATTAGCTGTCTCCTAAGAAGTTCCAGGTAAATACACAAATGAAAGTCTCCTGTCCTAAATTTTCAAAATCATGTAAAATCCTTGTGCTACTTGAGTTGGAAGCAAAACTCCTGTTCAGCCAACGTGAGCAGAACCTATTATGTTTCTGAATCTCATAGTTACACAGGTAGCCGTGGAAATGCATAAAGACTTAACAGAAATCCAGTCTTGTATTTTTCCACACCCGACCGATCCTGACAACTTCCAGAAGGTAATTCTCTGGATTATACTCAAGACACTTTGCTCTTTTGGTACGACTCAGTATGAGAGAAACAATCAAGCCTTGAAACATGATCATCATACGTCTGATCTTGTTTCTCTAATCTACCAAAATGAGGGTGGGGATGTAACTTGAGAGGTCTTCTAGTCCAGTGCATTCACCTAATGCGGGATCACGTTTAGGCGACATTAAGGAAGCAGATCAAGTTACCATGAAGTAACGAGCCACTGACTTCCAATGGCTTGAGATAAACAACTACGTTTAAAATAGAATAAAATAGAACACATTATCCAAAACTTTCCTAAAAAACATGTTAAGCAACTGTTTATTAACACTCAGCACTTGATTTTAGATCTCCTCCCTGAAAGAAATCAACTCATTTCTTAAGACTGATAAAACGATTGCCCATATGGTTTAGGTTCACTCAAAGGGAATGCATTTTGTGTGTTCTGGGGTCACTCCATGATGTAAACGAAAGCTTGATAACTGGGGAAAACTTGCTTCAGAAGCATAATAAACATGGACCTGATGATGCTAAAGGGTGCTGAAGTCTTTGCATTCATTAGGTCTGCCATTCCCGTTGCAAAGAACTGCACTGGTTTTGTTGCCAAGGCCCTCCTCCAGCTGCCAACAGGAGACAGACAGTGGCTGAGACATACAATCACGGCATTCAAGGCAGAGAAATGAGTTCAGCTGGGTGAAAATTTTGAAGACTGAAAAGTATTTTTTTCAGGCCAGATTTACCTTCATGAAACAGAGTGGATTACACAAATTCTTCTTTTAAGCTGCATCCCCATCAGCTCAGCAGATAAATGGTGCAAAGTGTGGAGCACATTGAGCCACTGATACTAGTGCAAGTATAATGCTGCAATGCGACGCACAATGGAGAGATGGATGCCTCTACCTAGTCTCCTAGACAAGCTTCAGGTCTGGAAGCAATACATTGGTTTAGCTCAATATTGAATGTGTGCTAATAAATCCTTCCACAGATTATCTAGCTTTTCACAGGGCCGACCCATGTATCCCTCCACTGTGTTCTAGAGCTGGGTCCACCAGGAAAGACACTACAGAGATAGCCAAGTGACTGCAAAAAGCGGTAACTCTTGTCTGCTGGGCACAGCAATCTGAGTTTAGCACCAGTCCCGTTGACTCGGCCACAAACGTGGCAGCAATCTCCGCAGCGGGGCTGGGAAGCTGGCGGAGCAGGATGAGGTGACGCCCTAGGCTGAAGGGGAGGAGGGAGGAGATGGCAGCCAGAGGGCAATAAGAGGCTGAAGAGCATGTCTCAGTCCTGGATGGTGGTGAGAGCAAAGGTGTGGCTGTGGTAGCAGCCCTGGGCATGGGAGGGTGAGGTGAGGAGACAGGGAGGAGACTGTGGTAGCAATTAGCATCTCCTTGCTGCGCTCCTTTTGCATTTCCGGAGGACTTCAATGCACTGTAAGCAGCACTTCAGGAATGGGCAGGCCTGCCATCACCTGCCACATCCTCTCGCAACCTGGAACACCAGGAAGATGGTGCAGATACTCCACCAGCTTGGCAGCACTGACCGCAGGCTCGCTGGGTGTAACCTGTGTCATTTGCATTTATTTATTCATTTGTTTCCAGGATGCCCCAGTCCCGAGTCACCTCGGATAGTGCTGACTATTTGATTCCACGTTTCTAAAACCTGTACTTACCATAGTTTTCCAGAACATAGTTGAACAGACACTTCTCAAGTGTGTTGGCTGATTTCTAGGGTTAAAAAAACTACCCAACATATTTTCGGCCTTTAGCAATGTTCCCAAGAAACCAAAGTAATTTTAATAACTCAGCTGAAATGTTTTGACATGTGATTCTGTCTTTTGGTAATCATTTGCCCTGTAATTCATAAGTAGTACACAATGAATACAAGTTTTTAAAAAATTTTTTATTCTTCCCCATCTGCACTTCTTTGCAGCTCTTTTCATTCAAGCGATAATGAAGAATGTAATGCAAGTGTTCCTTGTATTCGTACTACAAGTTCTAATATTGTGGGAAAGTTACTTAAATAATAATGACTGTTTATGCTAAAAAAATAGCTTTTTATTTTTCTTCTGGTGTTCTCAGCCAAGACTGTGGCTCCACTGTTCAAACAGAGACCCGTGCAACTTACCCCCAGTGGCCAGATGCAGCCGGCAGCATGTTTTATCCCACTCACACCGGAGACACGCAAACAGGTCGGTACATTTTAACAAGCTGCTGTGCGTAACAGGTTCCTGGTCAGTGACCTGGAGAACGTTCTTGAAACCACAGTTACTCCACCATCCTTCACCCTGCAGTGAGCAGGCAGAACTGCCGGCCCAGGGAAGGGAAGGGCTTGGGTAGGAGCCGCGAAAAGCTGAGCACCCTGGCTGGAGGCCAGGCCGGGAGGGCGCGTGGTAAAAGCAAGAACCATGGGGAGCACAAGGCAGGGGCCACTTTGGGAAACTGAGCGTAAAATAAAAGATAGGGTGTTGTGCCGGGGGGAAGCCAGCATGTCCCCTTACGCTTGTAACAGGGAGCAGGGTGAGGCAGCATGAACAGGGTGGCACGGCCCATCTCAGGCACCTGCACCTCAACTAAAGCACATTTGGGTAATCCGCTGCAACGTCCTGGGAACGAAACCCAGGTATCTCGTAAGCCTGCAACATAACGCTGGTAAATTAAAATACCTAATGATCCACCCATTCATTTAAATTCTGCAGGCCTGTTATTTGCAAACATGAGGTTTAGCTCAAATTCTTTAAAGTAAGCTTTTTTCCCTGGCTTTCTTATTTATTTCTCAAAGCCAAAGCATTCCTGCGCATGAAGCATTCGCACGGAGCCAGACAAGCACCACCAGCGTGCCCTTTCTTACGGAAACACCGGATTACACCCAGCCTATGCTTCTTTAAAACGTGCGGGGCTTTTAAAGGTGCTGCTACTCACTTAAACCCCAGTTAACTTCGCTTCCACCCAGACCTGCCACTTCCTAAACACCCAGTTCCCACCCTCATCCTCGCTGGGTTTGAGGGGGGGCCCCGGCCAGGTAAAGGACACCCTGCGCCGGCCGAGGGGCCGCGGGTGGGACCCCGGCGGACCCTCCGGAGGCGGAGGGGCGGCCGAGGCGGCCGGGGCCGCAGGCGGAGCGGCGCCCGGAGCCCTCCGGAGCCCAGGCACGCCAAACCGGGAGGAGGAGGAGGAGGAGGAGGAGCAGCCGCCGCCGCCGCCGCCGGGGCCAGGCGGCCGGCCGGCCGCCCACCCGCCCCAGCCCACCCCCCCGGCCCGGCCGTTACCTTGTACCGGCGGAAGCCGTCCAGCTGCCGGGCGCTGACATACCGCCACCGCCACATCGCCCCGCCGTGCTCCGCGCCGCGCCGCGCCGGCCGGGAGCCTGCGCTCTGCTGGCGGGGCCGGGCAGCGGGGGAGCCCGCAGCAGCCCCCCGCCGGCACGGGCAGGCCCCAGCCCGAGGGGCGCCGCCGCGCCAGGCCCCGAAACTGTTTTTGTGGTCCAAGGTGTATCGAGACGGCGTGTTCGCGGTGCGCTGCGAGCCGTGCCCGTGAAGGCAGCACCAGGTTCTTTAGGTAACGCGGCTCCGAAGCAGGCGGTACTGAGGACTCAAGATTTTACTGGCGTGCCTTTCCAGCCACCATCTGCCCCTTCTTGCATCTCTGTATTAAAACACCTGCACCGGAGCCCTTCGTACCACATCAGCCTGCAGCACCTCCCCTCTGCGCCTTCTGATTTCCAGGGAAGGGAGGCGCTGGTGTGGGCAGAAGAGTGGAAAACACCAGGAGCAATGCTTCAGCTGCAAATGCATTTAAGCATATGGCGTGACACCTTCTGTTACCTTTGCTGCACGCTATTAGAGGGAGAGTCGAAATCATGCACGTCAGGATCTGAGATCTTATGGACCAAATGGAACCCATCCAGAAAAGAAATCAATTAAAGTCCATTACTCGCACCCCGCGAGCTCTTCCAGGCACCTAATGCATTGTGAGAGCCGGTGTTATTTTACAAACTGTGCAGGTTTGATAGGAATTATATACAAGTTAAAGACGCTAAGTGCAAACTCTATGCAATGGCTCTTGTTCTCTGTTATTAATTACACGTTAATCACTTGAGATGTGCTTACACCTACATTCTGCTTCCAGCAGTAGCATCTGAACTACTCTTGAAAACAATCCAGCACCATAGCACTCAGCTTCAGGTTACTGAGTTAAAGCTCGATTCCAGTTAGGAAAGCTAAAGTATTTGGAGCTCATATTTTTCAGGAGCCAGCTCTAATTTTAATTAGTGTCCATACCCTGGATTTTGATTTGGGATCCCCTTCACCTCTCATTATTACTATTGCCTTTTTAAGTTGTATTATGCTACTGAATTAATCTACAAGGGAATGTAACAAAAGACTCCTGACTACTACTGTGCTCAGTGCAATTTTTTTATGCAAGTAAGTTACTAAAACTGACCAAACCATTTCGTAGCTATCGCTTTCATTTCTTAACTCCAACACTCGTACGCCTCAAACACAAAAGCTGAAATTTGGCTGAACAACTATTAGCAGTGTGCTGGCCAGTGGTGGAAAAGGTGTTTGCTTTTCTGAATGCTAGAAGGTCGCAAAGTATTTTTTCTCTTTGCAGGCCTCTAAATTTACATTAAAAAGATATAGAAGATATATAGCTACAGATAGAAGATATCTAGATATAGCAGATATATAATATGAGTTTTATTTCCTATTCTTCTCTCAAAACTGTCTTGGTGATGAATGAAACACTTTTCTAAAAAAAGAGTCATAAGTACTCCATTTACACAGAGTATAAAAGACTGCATATATGTAAAAATGCAATTTCATTAATTTGTATCTCAACATGTTCTGTGCCTGCTGAGGAGGCACATCAGAGGAGGCAGCGTTAGATAAGCTATACTGGAGAGAGGGAAACAGACTGGTGACTGGGTATGGAACCTCACCAGGTTCTATGCTATGACACAAGCAACACGACATTCTAGAATACTGTGGGAATTACAGACATGTGCCAGCCTTTGATTTAAGAAACTTCCTTGCTTTAGGCATTGCAACTCACGCAAATGGGTAGCCCTGAAGACCAAGCACGCGAGCTTGCCAAGCCCAGGTGCGAGCAAAATCCACTTTACTGCTACACCTGGTGTTCTGATGTTTACTGCTGCATCTGATGTTCTGACTGTTTCCAAGCATACCCATGTATACGTGTAGAGGTTATTCTATGGCCGTATTTTTCAATCTGAGATATTTTAGAGTTCTCTTCTGGACAATTCTTTAAGCCGTGATCCAAGCTGTCTGTCCTACATGCAGGATTGTGGGAAAAGCAGTGAAAACAGCCACAGTGCTGTAGCACGTTCTCTTGTGTCTTTTCTGGAAAACTCACAAGTTGTAGCCCGAGTAAAGAGGAGCTCTAACTGGCACCAGCATGTGAGTATTAAAACTTGAACAAACTTCCATTTAATGAGCTTGAGTGGGGATGAGACAAGCATTAAGACAAAAGCTCAAATCAGAGCAGTTAACTTTCACTGTAGAAAAAGCCTAAGTTTTTTAGCAACTGTGGCTGGGACATTTGTGACAGTTCAGACTTTACTAAGTAAATGACCCAAGCATGGCTTTCTGCAGCCCAGGGGGAAATAATTCAAGGCCAGATTTGAATCCAGTGAAATCAGCTGGAGAATTCTCAGGTCTTCAGTGCTGTTTACTAATTATGCGTAGTACTGAGAAGAAAGCAGTGATTTATTATTGCAAAAGAGTGGGCATATTGTACCACTGCTATATGCAAGAAAAAGTTAAAAAGAATAGCTGTTCCACAGATATGAATGGTATTAAAAAAAAAAAAAAGAAAGAGAAACCAAACATCAAGACAAGTTATATTCTCAATCCATCAAAATAGCAGGCAGAGATGAGGGCACAGAATGGCTTAGAAAAAATCCTTGGCTTTCAGTTTTCACTCTCCCTGTTACATGTTATATTAAATGAATAATGATGGAGCTTCTTGCATAGGGAAAACTGCCTAGTATGGCAACTTTGGCTTTTAATAATTTATGACAGTGTCTTGTTTATTCCCCAACTTAAAGCTGCCTGCTATGCAATAGCCTTTATCTAGAAGGCATCTAATAGTACATTCCTGCCTACTTCAAGAAGTAAGAAATAGCAGAGAGAAATCATGTGGAGAGCAAACCCAAAATGATCAGCTGCCAAAGCAGCTGAAGAAGGGACTAATGTACTGGGAGGAATGGGTAAAGAGGGAGCAGTGTGGGACACCTCAGGTTCCCCTAGAATGTGTAACCTGTCAGACTCAGGCAGTGCTTCCCTCCCCATCACTGCATGTGACGGGGAGGATTCATTCAGGATGTCTATGCTGTGAAAGAAGAAAGCTTTTTCTAAGGTGGCTAGAATCAGCTTAGAGGCTCAGTTTAAGTTTCAGGCTCCCTGTAAGTTTACCTTGGTCTGTTAACCTGGCTTATAACTCATGGCTATTTAACCTAGTAGTAGTACTGAATGCTAGAACATGAACACATCTATCCTCAAAAATGGCTGTATCAGTTCCAAATCAGTCCATTTGCAGTTTCAGTTTGCCCATGGGCTTGATAAGCTCCGTGAAGGTAGCCTCCTACTGGGAGTTCACTAAAGGACCTTAAAGATGACCCCCAATTTTGTCTGAATGAGAGCTACTTTTACTGCATCAACAAAAGTATTCAGTGTGAATTTCAGAATATGGCTAGAATATGGCTAATGCCTAACAAACAAAGGAAACAAATTAAGTAGTGTAACCAGATTATGGCTTGTTAGCTATTACAGGCCTTGCAAGCGATGCAAATGCAATCAGCGACTGCTTGCATACCACAGTCCTCTCTCTGCCTTCGTTCCAGAGCTCACCTAGTGCATTGGGCAGGGGAAATGGCCACCGTGTCAGTGGGCACTTGTCAGTGAGACATGTAGGATTCTGCAGATACGTGACATGTGGCCTGGCTGTAGTGGCAGGTCTGGTCCCCACAGTCTGTATTTAGAGCCTATGTGATGCTGGAGTCAGTTACAAGCCATGGATATTACGGTGTGGAGAACCTCACAGCTGAGGGACAAGGGGTGCAAGTATCGTAGGGTACTGGCTGTTGCTGGATGCGTCTGGGTGCCACCCTACAGCAAAGGGACCGGTGGTTCTGGGCAGCAGATGTGCCCAGCAGATGCAGCCTGTACGGGGACTCTCATGATGCTTATCCATTTCCTACCTGGAAAGGAAAAGTAATTTGTTCTGAAAAGGATATTTTTTTCAAAATAGAACAAGCACAAGCTGCTGCCTTGCGCAACAGCAGCAAGTGTTTCTGCATTGATGAATGGTAACTTGCTCCTTAGCAAGGCAGCTCTTCCCAGTTCTGGCCTGTTCATAGCACTGGACAGACCGTAGGACCTTACTCTCAGAGGGAAGCAGGCTCATAAAGTAAGCATCATGGGCATGGGAAATGTTTAAAGAAGACAGAAGGAGTAACAGGAAAAAAGTAGGGTCTTGGTTTGGGGAAATGTGGGTAGTGGCAGGGCTGTACCTTTTGGTTCTTAGCTGCTTTATGGCAAATTTTGGAATTTGAAGGTAGCAACTCCTGAGATTAACCCATGGGGCTCATCATCACAGAGGACCTTTTAAACAGACAGCTTAATTCTTGTTTCCTCTGCTGCAGATCCCAGCTCCTTAGAGGTTTGCTCCATATTGTTATGGTGATGAAAGAAAAAGCCTTAAACAAAATATGTGTCACTAGTCGATATACTATACTAATAAATAAAACAGGCTTGAATCCATTCTCAGGCTCTGAGGGCAAGCGGCACGGTATGTCTCGTGACTGTACAATTAAACTATCTTCTTCCAAGTCAGGGCAGCCTGGTCCATAGTGCCTACTGAAAACAAGTCCCGGCTTGTGCTATCTCCCACAGGGTGCCAGGGGCACTGCTTGGGAATACGCCAGCTGGCAGGGCCAGATCCATGCCAGGGAGCCTGCTGACGGCTCAGCAGCAAGGACAGTCCCAGGACAGCACTCACGCCTGTGCTTGGGCTCCCTCCAGTTTGCTAGTGGGAAAGCCTGCTGAGCGCTGGCCCCAGCTGCCCACACTGCTTGCAGGTTTACCTTCTTCCCAGCTCTGCTTTGGATTGCTCCAGCTCCCTTCAGGCTGCTGTGGAGCAGCTAGCCTCAAACAGTACGGACACACGCGAATCCATGCCGATCAGCCTTTCCCTCAGCAGTATAGATATGCTGAGCTTAAGCAATGCTTAAGATGGACTTTTGAAACAGAAAAGATCTTGTCGACTGTAGACAGTCAGCAGACCCCATCCACTGTTCAACACATTCTTCTTCCTTGGGCATGGCATTACTTAAGGTTTTTCAAGACCAGTCTTTGTAAAGTCTTTGCCACAAGATACCCTACCAAACAAGTATATGTACCTATACCTACCTGGACCTATACCTTAGTCATGATAAAACCAATTATCCTAAAGGACTATTAACACTGGACTTAAAATAGGAAATTAAGTTTCTGAAGTTACTAAACTATATGAAGTGCAGTGTTATCAGTACCTCAGTAATTTTAAAATTTCGTTGAATCAAACTAACAGGAAGAATCTGGTGGGAGCAAACTGGTCTAATGATTGAGGTTTAAAAAGTGCCACTTTTTCCCAGCTCTGAACATGTGCCTGCATTTTTTTTTTTACCAGTTAGAGCCAAAACAAAGTACTTCGATGATAGATGTTCAGTTTCAGCTTGGAAAATCTTACTTGCGTTTCTCTCATTAAACTACAGAGACATCTTACAAAAAGTAGGCAAATATGCTTCCCAAACATTACCATCTGTCAGAAAGTTATGTACTCATATTTCTTTTATAGCACTGAACACAAAGAAATAGCAGGAGAAGACATAAAAATGTCAGCCATCGTAAGATGCCACAGGCAGCGCTTGGTGGTATGGTGCTGAGGGGACCGGGCTTGGGCCCAGCATGCAGCCACCCTGTCCCAGCTGGCCGCTGGGAAGCCCCCTGATGCTGGAGCCCCTTGTGGCTTTACGGCTGGGGGCAAAAGCTGGTAAAAAGATGCTTCCCAAGTATGCTGATTAATTTAAAACCTGGTTTTGCTTTTGATTCTTAAATGATCGGCTATTAATTTTTAATTTGCAAGAATGTAAGAACTTGACTCCATTTGCTTCACTAAAATCTGGCATCCCCTGAGAGGTTTTTTTTTTCTCTTTTTCTCAACAAGTCTACAGCTTGCCTCGTCATAGCCATGCATCGTACTGTGAAGTGGTACGATTTAATTTATAGCGGAACTGACACTGCAGCTTTGGGATTAAAGAGTCTGAAGTGTTTTGTGTTGTTTCCTAGGAAACCTTAGAAAGCCAGGAACCATCAAAGTGTAACACAGTTTGCTGAAGAAAATATTATTTTGGATCTAGACTGGGACAAGATGGGAATCTGCCCGGGATCTAGCCTAGGCTTTGGGACCACCTCTTGCCTGATAGATTCATAAAAATCCACGTGACCCTGAAAGACAGACTCTAAAATACTTAATGAGTTTTTCCTCATCTTCCTCAACCCAATTAAGTGGCTGGGATGTTTGTGACTTTTAAACCTCTACAAAGGAAATGACTGAAACTGAACCCCTTTCTCTACGTTTGAATTTGACGTTGTCAGTACCAGGCTTTATAGACTGGAAAGCTTTTAGGGCTGTAACTTAATGCTCCGTAACAGGAAATTAATCCATAACCCCACGTTAGAATGAAGGACAGGCACACTCAATCAATATAAAGTTCTCCAAACTTCAGTAATTTAAGCCTCCTTATCTTTTGATTCATTTGTATAATATACATTCTGTAAAGAGAGAGAAGCTCTTTCTACGTGTGGATTGAGAGACATCAATACAATCAACAGCACCACCAAAATAAATAAATGCTCTTTTTTCTGGACCTCACTGAAGAAATTCAGTTAAGAAGAATTTTTGTGCAATAAAAATACAAAAAGTATAAAATTTCTTAACGTTCCCTGAGCAGCAGCAACTTTGATCTCAAGCACAAACACAGCCAATCAGTAGATCAGCTAAAACAGCAGGCTCGAACTATTACAGAAGCCTGTGAGAACACAGATATGCTTGCATATGTACATTGAAAAAAAACCTCTTCAAAAATTATACAGCCAATTGCATTAATTATGACTTCCAAAAGCATAATGCGGAGAAATTTATAACAGGCTTGAAGACAAGTACTGGTGTTATTATTATGCTCGGCTTCTATTATTCTTTCTCCACAGAAGCATCATTTTAAAAAACAATCAGAGCTCTATTTTACCTCCTGATATATAGGGTGGTTTTCTGACCCATTTCCTCTATTTCCGTGCCATTTCAGTACTTCTTCGTGAAGAACATGAAAACAAATAAAGGAATCTATTGATTGGTTCACCTTCTCAGGATTCTAGAGGAGTAAGTTCCTCCCAGGTGCGAGCATCTTGGAATCATCGGAAGAAGTTTATGTACAGAAAAAAATAAATAGCACAGACTCAGTAAGCAGACCAGGCTTCTGTGTTCCACGTATTTCTCTGCGGTTTAGCTGGAACAGAGACTATTTAAGCAAAGAGTGCAATAACATACTTCTTCAGAGAAAACCACCTTGATGATATATAACAGAATTCATTTGTCAGTCTTGTAATTTCAGAAGAAATACTGCACATTTTTGGAAGGATGAGAACACAGTGCTTTTAACTCTGTTTTGAACATAACAATCAAAGGCAGTCCAGGGTCTGGATGATGAGGTTTCTGGCTCTCCTCTCTTTGCAAAATCCACTTTCAATTAGTGGCAGTTTTATAAAGGGAATGCGAGATGGGTGTTGGCCACAAGGGTACTTTGGAAAAAAAACAAACTGTAAACTATAGATAGATGTAATTAGGCTTTAACAATAAAAACCGCAGTCATACAGTACCTTCTATCAAACTCTAAGTGCTTTACAAATGGTAATGAAGCTATGAGATACCAAGTACAATTATTTTACAAAGATCATTTATTTTTCTGTTTCTTAACAGCAGCACTGACAAAGTGACCTTCTCAAGAACATACAAAAAGCAATAAAAAAATGACATAACTGTCCCTTTTCTGCCAGTGTTTCCACTTGTATCAGAAAAACAGTTGCAAGGGTCATCAGCCTTTTTTCCTTTTGTTGCAACTGTAATTTTCTGGACGAGAACGCCGGTTCAAAGCATTTTCAATTGCCAAGTCCCTACATCTTGGTGTTGACATTACCCTTTTTGCCTGGAAATGTATCTGCTTACTTGTTTTTAGTTTAGGCAGTTAAGTATCTTAAGTTAATGGCTAGCAGCAAATGTATTTTTCATGAAGCATCTTGTCTCGTGTTTAGACACTACTTGCTTAGGTATCTAGCCAGAGTTAAGATCCCAGTGCTTTATTTCCTTGGGGTGCCAAACTGGATCATTCTTTTGAGATTTACTTCTGAGCGACCTTGGACATCGCCAAGGATAGCGCAGGCAAAACACAGGCTGGAGAACTTGTCCTTCCGCACCACCTACAGCTCAGACACAGCTCTCCACAGGGCTGCCAACCCGGGCAACGCCAGCCCAAGGGCAAGCAGGGCCCAGGCCGCCGCAGCAGCCTCCTTCCCAGCTCCCATAGCTCCGCGGGGGCCGCTCGACGGGGGCAGGGGCCGCAGGCCAAACCCGCCCAGGCCGCCGGGACGCGCTGCTAGCACTGGCGTTTCCCGACAAGTGAACCCCGACGGCTCCCGGTGCCTTCTCCGACCCCCGGCCTCCGGGGCCTCTCCTACGCCCCGCGAGGGCCGGTAGGTGGGCGCGCGCGGAGACCGTTAACGCCTCCTTTACAAGCGCCACGCTGCGAGGAGGGCCTGCCCGGCGCTGGGGCAGGGGCGCGGCAGCCCGCGCCTCGGAGCCCCGCAGCGAGGGCGGGAGGGAGGAGAGCGACCGAGCCCCGCACCGCGGGCAAACGAGAGAGAAAGGAGAAGGAGCAGCCGCGCACCGCCGCCCGCGCGCTCACGGCCACGGCCCGGCCCCCCCACCAACCGCCCTCGGCCCCCGCAGGGCGCATGCGCACACTGCTTCCTTCGCCGCCTCGGCTACTTCTGCCTTCCCCGCGACGTCACCCGCGCTCCGCCACGCCCGCCCAATCAGGAGCCGCGGCTCTCGCGGCGCCAAAGCTGGAAAGGGCGGGGGCGTGGCCGCCGTCCCGCGCGGGAGCGGGCGGGGGGTTCCCCTTTGCCCCTCCCTCCGGGGGCTCCCCCGCTACGTGACGCGGCCGCCGTCTCAGGGGGCGTGCCCGTAGAAGGTACCGCCCGGCGGGCAGCGGGGCGGGCAGAGCCGCCGCCCCGGCCTCCCCTCAGCGCCGCGCCGCGGCTCTCGCCGCCCCCGCTGCTGGCGCCCTTCGCGGCAGCCTGGCCGTGCGGCCGCCGGCCACCCGCCGCGGCTCGGCGCCCCCGTGCGAGGGGTGGGCGGCCCAGGCGGCCGGCGATGTTCCGTGCCCCTGACCAGGCGTAGCGGTGGCTGGGGCCGCCGAGCTCAGCCTGCGAGCGCCTGCCGGGAAGCGGCGCGGCGGCGCCCGTTGCTGGGCTCGGCCCGCCGTCTCGGCCCGCGCGGCGGGCTGCCGGGGGGGGGCCCAGGCCGGCCCTTGGCCCCGGGGGCCCTCCCCCGCCGCCGTGGTGCTCTCGGTCGCCCTGCGCTGGGCTGTTCGTCATTCCGCGGGGGAAGCACGGCTGTACCCAGGGGAGGGCGTAACCCGGCCTCTGTCGTCCGGTGACAGCCGGGGAGAAAGTGCAGGGAAAGTGAAGTTGTGAGAGGAAAAGGAGACTTAATCAAAACGCCAGTCTTAATATTCTTTCGAGTAGCTTAGCTTCGTCGGGCATGAGTAGAGGGGCCCCCGTGCTTTTTTTCGGTCCCCTTACTTTGGTAGTTTGCTTGCTGCTTTCGATGCTGCTTGCAGGACAGTAATTAGGCCACCGGCTCTGATTTGCAGTGCTTACGCTAATATTGGGGTGCTGCTGAAAGACAGGCTACAAGTGTCGTTGTTTGCTGTGTAAATACAGAGAGAGGTCAAATGACAGATCTGGATTCTAATGTGTTTCATTCATAAAATGGTGTGAACATTGTACACCAATTTTTAAATATAACCACGTTTAAAGCCAGTTTTTAAGGAAGAAATTGTCAACAACATTCTTAAAATAACCTGCTATGCTTTATTTAAATTACCTCCTAATACTGACACTATACATATTCTAAAAGTTTTGAAGTTCTTGACTAGTGAAAAACTGCACACTCCAACTGCCAAGGTTCAACCTGCTCTTTTTGCAATGCGATGATTCTTTTGTTATTATATTTCTTTTGAAAAAATGTTCAGATTACTATATCAATGAAAACTATACCAGTCAAGTGAAAAGACACGGTCTTCTCCACGTGCTGACTACTCATTAATTAAACCATTTTAAAAAATGAACCAACCTGATACATAACAAAAAGGTATAATACTGTTGTTGTATCATAAACAGTTTGGTTAACTTACTCTTGTGAAAGCTTTCTAAAATACTTCTGTTTTAAACATGTTGATAGAGTACAGATTTCTGTCTTAACTAACTGCTTGGCACCAGTTATTAATAGTACGCTTCATTCTTATTCCATGAGGGGTTTTTTTGTCTCAATGTAATAATAGTAATTTATACTCTTGCTTAAATAAGCACATATAGGTTAAAAAAAATCCTGACGTTCAAATGGTGATACTATATACGTATATATCAGTCAATGAAAATAGCCTTTCATTAAGAGTAGTAATAATCAAGAACACAAAGGTTTTTTAAAACAGTGTTTTAAAAATACTGGTCTCGCACGTCAGTATCAATAGAAAAAGTATTTTGAGATTTCCCCTCCCTCCATGCCCCACTGCCCCCACCCATCCCCCCCACAAATGCATGCTGATGGTGTGGAAGGAGGCATGCCAGGTCATTGTGACCATGGTCATACAGTTTAATTTTTTTCACAGATGTTTACAACTTGATGAGGTCCTTTTTCATAGAATCATAGAATAGAATCACCTCGGTTGGAAAAGACCTTTAAGATCATCGAGTCCAACCGTTAACCTAGCACTGCCATCCCACCACTAAACCATGTCCCTAAGCACCTCATCTATCCTTCTTTTAAAGACCTCCAGGGATGAGGACTCCACCACCTCCCTGGGCAGCCCATTCCAGAGCCTGACAACCCTCTCGGTGAAGAAGTTTTTCCTAATGTCTAGCCTAAACCTGCCCTGGCGCAGCTTCAAGCCATTCGCCCTTGTCCTATCATCTGTTACCAGGGAGAAGAGGCCGACCCCCACCTCACTACAGCCTCCTGTCAGGCAGTTGTAGAGGGCGATCAGGTCTCCCCTCAGCCTCCTCTTCTCCAGACTAAACAACCCCAGTTCCCTCAGCCGCTCCTCGTATGACTTGTGTTCCAGACCCCTCACCAGCTTGGTTGCTCTCCTCTGGACCTGTTCCAGCAAGGCAACATCTTTCTTGTAGTGAGGGGTCCAAAACTGAACACAGAATTTGAGGTCGGCCTCACCAGCACCGAGTACAGGGGCACGATCACTTCCCTACTCCTGCTGGTCACACTATTCCTGATACGGGCCAGGATGCCATTGGCCTTCTTGGCCACCTGGGCATACTGCTGGCTCATATTCAGGCGGCTGTCAATCAGTTCATACGTGTTCTTGTGAATCATCTTTGGAAAATATGCATACTGGTTTTCATAGGAATAAAAAAAATAATCTTGGCTTGGAAAAAATAATACAGACTGTGGTTTCATTTCTTCAACCTTTACTTAAATCTTCTCTTGAGGGTTTCAAATACAAGGATGTTTTAATACTAAATTGAAGCTTCATTTTCTGTCCAGGCACTAAAAACAGTAATTACACTTTCAGGAGCTTAGTAGCATGAATACTGAGTTTTGTTAAAAATGAGATGGCCGTTGTCAAATTCAGTTTTGTGCTACCTTAAAATTGGGCTTTTGAAGCCCAAGACACTTTTCTTTTAGTTTATGAGTACTTTTATGGGATGTGTATGAGGACAAAGGCAAAAGGTGGGGATAGCTGTTGGTCAGTGTTTGATATGTCTGTGAACTTTTATGCGATTGTTCCCTTCAAAAGTTTGGGGTTTTTTTTTTTTTTAAAACCACAAAAAGTCTCTGGAAACTAGGGCTATGATTTTCAGTACTTTATTATTTGTTCTGCTTTGTAGGGAAGAATGCGATAATTGTATTTGAACACTTTCAAGTGATGCTTAGGTGGCATGACTAACTCCTGGATTTGCATGTCAGTAGCAGGAGGAGCTCATGTAGTGAAACATTTTATTATTATTTTTGCCCTTCAGCTTATGTTGCTTTTTGTGTTAGAGAAGGTGAAGTATCAAAGAAATACCACTTTCTTATGAGGTAGATAATATATTGGATCATGCTTTTCTGGGGTTTCATTCCTTGGTTTTTGGAGCAGCCCCAAGAAAGTGGGATGGCCTGGAACGTAAGGGGTTGTGCAGTGAGTAGTCTTTGAACATATAGTCCCAGGGACTTCATATAGGGTGCTTCTGGTTAATTATTATTGTTACTCATTTGCCATAAGCAACAATATAGATTGGTTGAGTGGAGATGTTCTAGGTAGAACCATCTATTTAAAAATAAAAACCAACCCCCTGGCCCCATACTTTTAGTTGTCTAGTGCATAATCGTTATGTATATTTATTGAATTTTCAGAGTGTGTCTCCCTTTTCCTCGCTACGCACCTGCACCCATGTAGGCTGACGTACCCTTTAACTAAAGGAGTAATGAGGGAAGAATTGCCTGCTGTGCCTTTTATGTGGAGGGCTTGATCCTAATTACACCAACACCAGCAAGAGTAATTTAATTTTTTTCCCTCCCCTAAAAGAAAATGCTCCAGAGACAAAATGCAGTCAGTGCTTTTAGTGAACAGAGGTCAACAGAAAATTTCTGCATGAGGTAGCTATTCTAGCCTCCCCTTTATAACTCAGTATTTCAGAGGTCATATTTTTTCTACACTCTACGCAATCCCCAGGATTCTTTGCCTGACTCTTTGTTTTCTAATAAATCTTGATTATTTTTTTTTTTGAGATACACCAGGTCTGTATGCTCTAGCTCTTTTGAGGCTGATTCAGTGATTTATTTTTTTTAATACCAATATCTTCTTTCTAGATACTTCATGCGTAACATTAATAAATTACACAAGGCATTTTTTGTGTGCCCCATTTTTATGCTAGAGGAAAAAATGATGATTAACCTTGTGGCCTGAGATTAAGAGGACTCACTGTTGCTGCATTTCTTTGGGAACGGCATGGCCTTCAGATTAATTTTGTTATAAATATTTATTCCTGGGAGAAACAAGTTTCTGGAACTATTAGTTTCTCTGTTGCCTTGAAGCAGGGCGGAGCGGAAGCGAAGAGCCTTTAAAAACTTTCCATTTCTGCACGCCAGCCAGCGTATTCCTGCAGCAGAGGTCAGTCTTGGACACCAGACCCCTGTGCCGGGGTGTCAGGGAGCAGCAGCCCTGGCAGCTCCGCTCGCTGTCACCGGCTCCTGGGCCTGTGGCCCCACTGCCTGGCAGCTGGCCTCCCCGCTGCCGTAGAGCGTTTCTAAGGTGAAGCGTGGCAACACTAGCTGCACGCAGCAAGTGCGGTCACGGTGTTTCCCTCCTATTCTTTGGGTTGTAGTCTTCCTCCAGAGGGAACCCTCTGGTGTCGTTCGCATCGTTGAGAATTTTTCTTCTGAATTGCGTGTCTCGTAACTTCGTATCTATGTAGCTCTTTTCATAGCACACAATGTTCATATTGCAGATTTTTAATAAAAATACATTTGTGTGCTTTTCATTAATATTTGCACATAAACAGTACTTTATACATGTTGAAATGCTGTACTTTTTACATGGCATATTTTTCTTTCAAAAAAAGTTTGGGGGGTGTGTGTATGTGTATACATGCACCCATACATACATGTATGTATGCATGCATGTGGTGCTACTGCAACAAACTCCCACCTCACTAACTGTGGATTGAAGCTGTAGGTCCAATTTCCAGAGTTCACGTCAGATATTTATATGGAGAGATTTAAATTGTGAAGGAGTTTGGGATGAGGGGAGTTGACTTTGGGTTTGTTTTCTCAGTTTTTTTAAGGTGGTGTAGGATGTGGGAAATGGTGGAAAGGTCTCTGCATTAAAGGCACAGAGCTGTAAGTCATTGCTGTCCATGTCAACAATGAAGTCCTTCTCCTCTTCCCTCCAAATGGTGTCTGCCAGAAACTTGCAGTAGGAGAAGAACATCTTATGTAGAGGATGCATTTCTTTACTTTCTTGCTCTGGGACTTAAGGCACCGTTTTCAGTTTTTCTCAGTGATTATAGTGGCTATAAATTTCTGTGTGGTGGTAGCAGAAATGCTCAGATTTTCCTCTACCTGGGGAGCAGGACATGTGGTGAGACAAAGAGGTAATTAACCAGAGCTGTCAGCAGTACTGTGACGGTTCTTCAGGTTATAATTAAGCCAATATGGTGTCAAGCAGCTGCTGGAGTGGCCCCACTGGTCCTCGTATCCTTTCATCTGCCGCTGTGCCAGCTGTAGATAACTAGTGGTTCTTGCCAAAGAAGTTTTCTGCTGGTTTGGTTCTTTGTCACTACGTCTGCATGGAGTCTGGCGAGTGCCGAGTGCTTGGGAAGAAGGGGGAGAGGGGACTTCAGTTGTTTCTGGTTTTCCATGAGACCACCTGCACCGAGACATCCCTGTAGTGCTGCTCTGAAAACCTGAGCAGCCCTGCCCTTATCCAGGCTAGCGAAGTGGAGGATTAAATAACACTCTTCTGTCGTTAACAGTCATTAACTGTTCAAACTCTCTTCTGCCTGTCACAGCCATGACTGTCTAGTGCCTCTGAAGGGACTATTCCCAGCTGTTTAAAAGTCACTCCCAGTGCCACTTCGCATTGCACTCTAACAGTCTAAATAAAAGCATAACCATCTACACCATCTAAGCATAAAACCAGCTATTCGTATTAGCATTTTTTTAATCTTGTCAACTGTAAGCATATCCTTTCTATACGCACCCTAACCCTTCTTACCTAGGGAGAGGGAGTTAGCATGTAGCTTTTATCCTGCCTATTTTTATATGGGATTCCCTTCCCAAATCTTGACAGTTGTGCACCACTGGCTGTACCTCAGCTGCCACGTCCTGCTGTTTGTCCCCTGCCTCTTATGCTGTGCTCTTTCTTTGCTCAGTTGGTATTGCACAGCATAGAGAAACAGAGGGATTCTGTCTGTCAGGGTATTTAATGATTTTAACAATAATGTGGATGAGAAACTTAACAGAGTAATTCTCTAGTTCTGTGCTTATTTGGCTTCCTAACAACAGAAGTATATTATGAAGCCTTGTTTTATGCAACTCTGTGTGTGCGCATTTGTGTGGATTTTTCACTGGTTTGCAACTGTTTCTGCTTTTAATTGACCATCAAAAGCAGCGTACTGTAAACCCGTGCGCAAGTTGTAGTGCTGTTATTGGCACAGATATACAGTCATCAAAACTGGAGCGTCCCATTTAAGAAATAAGATCAGATTAACTGCATTTTACACTGTAAATTTTTATCTGCAAAATATATCTTGCAACATCATCTTATCATAGAATCATAGAGTAGTTTGGGTTGGAAGGGACCTTTAAAGGGCATCTGCAATGAGCAGGGGCACTGCTAACTAGATCAGGTTGTGCAGAGCCCTGTCCAACCTGACCTTGAATGTTTCCAGGGATGAGGCATCTACCACCTCTCTGGGTAACCTGTGCCAGGGTTTCGCCATCCTCATTGTCAAAAAAATTTCTTCCATATCTCTAGTCTAAATCTACTGTCTTTTAGTTGAAGCTCTTGAAGCTACAAAAACATTTGTATAAGCAAGACTTCCAGCACTGGCTAAAATTTAAAAGAAAAAAACTCCAAACCAACCCCCACAATCAAAAAAAGCAAACTAGAGCCCATGGTGTGTTTTTGAGCCTTGGTGCACTGCTGGCTGTACTGTTAACTCTGAGCCTGGCAGAAGTCATCCGCTCTGGGGCATGTAGAGGTGAAGCAAATGTCTCCAACTGGAGTGAAGCCTTGCTGTGACATTTTGTCGCAGACCCAAAAAATGGGTCTTGACATGTTTCAGTTATTAGTATTTTCCCCGTCCATGCCTCCTTCTGTGCAGAGGCAGGAGTACTTAACCAAGAGGATAGCACAACGTAGAGGTTTGTGTCTAAGCTCTCTGGAAATGGAGGCTTGTGCCAGCATCTTCACTGGGAGGAAGGAAAGCAGGATTAAAATTCTCTTTTTATAATAATGTTAACCCTTCTTGTTTAAACTGGCATAGCCTCTTTACTTGACATAATGTCCTTATTAAAGTACTTTTGGTTCCTTATTTAATACCACATCAGATTCAAGGTTGTACTTCTCATTTGTCTATCGGTGGGAGCAGTTATGGGGACAGTTTGACTTTGGTGATAGTGATCACTTGTAGCTGCTTTGCCATGTAAATATTCCCAGCGATCTTAGAAGAAGCTCTTGGCAAGGTCAGCTGCCATCAGAGGAAACTGCAAAGCCCATTTGTTTTGCTCCAGCTTCTCACTATGTGACAGTAGGACCAGCTGACCAGAGGGGTGAAGCAAGATGCTGCTCACTGGATGCTTTTGGAAAGTACTTGTTCTGTTCTTGCAAGCACTTAGAAGACCTAGAGGAAACAAATATACATTATCAGTTACAAAATGGGCAAAAGTTGCCAAAGATTACTTTTTTTTTTTACTTATTAGTTCAAAGTGTATGTAACAGTCCTCATTGAGCAGTTTGGCTGAAAATGTATGTGCTGATTCACGTAACTTTGGAGTAATTCTTAAATATAGGTAGGAACTGTAGTTGCTTGAGAGAAAGTATATCAAAAGATGACAGACATATTTAGGCAGATAATATAGTCAATGTTTTGTAATATACATTTCAGTAGCAGAGTGGGCTCAGATGTTTATCATGCTTAAGATCAATTTATATGTATAAACTCATGTAGAATCTTGAAGATAACTTTGTATGTGATAACAGGCAATTCCTCCAGCTTCAGCTATTCTGACGTTAAAATCTATTGCATGAAATTAGCACTGGATGCTAATCAGCATCCTGTTTCGTGCCTTATCTAATAGTCCAAATGACTTCCAACATCCCATGTAAGGGGAATGCAACATTTTGTCCACCATTTTTTGGGAAATGGTTGTGAAAACCAATGTAATTCTTAAAGCTGAAAGAATCTGGGGGTTTTTGTTTGGTTAGTTTTTAATGGAGAGCTGGATAGTGATTATCTAGTTTGACCTCCTTCATAAGACAGAATTCAATCAGATTAAATGTGAGTTTGAAGGAATTATTTAGCTAAAATGTATTTTACTGAGCTGTTCCTGTTCAAAATATTTTCATCTTCACTGGGCAGCTAACAGGTACTACAAATGTAGTTTAGATCAACAGAAAGTAATGTACTTATAAAAAAAATTCAATTTACCCATGACATTGGGGTTGTGGTTATATGATGTTGTATAAAAAAAAAATGTTGCAAGTATTCAAGACTTTTTTTTTTTCCCCAGCTCATTAAAAATTGGAATCTATTATTTCTAAGTATTCAGAAAAAGGGGCAGTCTAGAATTAAGGAAAGTTCATTTGAAAAGAATTATGTGTACACAATGTCTTTAATGGGCTTGTTTTTCCTCATAGCGGAAGCGATTTTGGAATGCAGAATGCACACCCTTCCCAGATGAGACACCCCTACAGCTGAGAAAATCAAATGTCAGGACATCAGTGGCCGCTACTTCGATTTCCAATGCGTGGCTTAGGTGTGGGGATGGTTTTCAGAGCACTTCAGTGCTGGAGGTAAAATGCTGGCTTACTTAACTGTGTAGGAAAGAGATGCAAACTGACAGTTAAACTAATTTCCATGCTTGACTGAATGATAAGATGTTGCCCTTTTTTGTGTTGTTTCCCAATTAATCACATATTGTTATAACTGTCAAGGTAGACAAAAATGGAAAGTAAGGTTACATAAGGGCATTGTCTTAGCTTGTTAGTCTAATTTTCTGAGCATACGTTAATATGTTATGTTCTAGATAGCACTTATCACTTGGAAAATTTCAATAATACACTGAAGGATACAAAAGTAATTTGACATTTTGGATGGAGTACTGCATTTCCTAAAAAATACGGAACAAAAAGACTCTACTTTGTGTCTGAAGCTTTTTTGCTAGATCTAAAGAGTGTGTTTGCAGTGAATTCACTGTAGGAAATCCTGCTTTTTGATGACCCCGCAGATGTCGATCTTGGTGCAGATGCTCTTTTGGATGATATATCAAATTTTTATTTTTTGTGTGTTGCTGGTCTTGTTGGTCATAAACAGAGATGTTCAGCCAGCTCTGAGTGAGAAGTGCTTTGTGCTGAAAATCATCTTCAACCAAGTTGGCTTTTCTGTTTCTTCTTCTGGTACTGAGCAGTCACAGTGTTGCATAGCTTGTGGGATTTCATAAAATCAGAGATAGGGCTACTGAGTGCTTCTTTCTGTAACCTTTGAATAGGGCACATGCTCTATCAAGCATGCTCTTCCTGCCCGCTTTTGACATTTTAATGCTGAAAATACTGGCTGTTGTTCTTCGCCAGGTCAGATGTAATTCCTGTCATAGGCACGGTAAGTTTATATTTTCCAAAACAATGAAAATTCAGCTTTTATGTTACTGTTCTCCTGTTTTATTACCTTACTCATTATATTGCAGTCTAGTAGAAGATAGAAAAACTAATTTGAAATTGTGCTACTAAGTTGTGGTGGGTGAGTAACAACAGTTTTGAGTGTATTACTACATGCTAAAAATTGTCTTTAATGCCTTGGTGATTAAATCTCTGTCTCTTTTTAATACAGTCTCTGAGACCTACTGATAAGAAACCCAGGTTTAAGAAGCATCTTGGACCACTGTTAACATCTGCTGAAAGTGCAGCAGGTATGTTATAACTGTTTCATGTTGGCATTGTCAGAAATTGTCACTTTGTTTTGCCCTTTATTGAGGTAGAAGTTGGCTTGAAGTACTGGTTGCTTTCTTCTTCTGTTATTGTAACCAGAAGCTAATTTTGATAAGAGGCTGTTGTGATTGGCCTCCTCTATTGACCTAGAGTGCCAGAAATATATTCTGCAAAGCTGCAGGCACTTCAGCTATTGCTTTTGAACAGATGAAAGAAACATTACAAATGCTGTATATAGTGCATGTTCTAGCAGGGACAATTTAAATTCTTCACATTTTTAAGAGGGAGTGAAAAATAGCACTTAGCTGTCTAGATGGAGGGTGAAATAATTCTCTCTTCTGCAAGAGACAGGCAAGCAGGCATGAGAGAAAACATATTTTGTAAGTATGAGTAACAGATAGAAAAAACAGAATTACAGAATTTTGTCAACCTCCTGCTTTCAGAGTCTTCTATATGCACCCTAGGCTGCTTAATGTCATGATAAAATAATAATAGACATAATAAGGAGGAGGAGGAGGACTTACTGACTCCCTCCAGTTCTTTGCCTTTTTGAGTCCAGAGGAAAGGAAAGAAAGAGGGGGCAGTGGCTTCTTTGCTATTTTTATTTCAACTTGCTCCAGTAGCTGTGCTGCCTCTGTTGGAGTTAAGTAAGTGACCTACTGGGTACCTTTTGTCTACCTTCTTGGGGTTCAAAATCATGTTTTTCCAGATTTTGGAAAAGAACCTTTATGTTTTGCACGAGATATGGTTGTGTTTCTCTCTTCTGGGCCCTCCCACCTAACTCCAAATCCCCAGTAATTGCCTAACTTCCCATTTATCTAAAAAACTTTTGTAGTTGTAGGAAGTGGAAAATTCTGCCTTCATGATTGCTAATTCTGCATGCTCCACTGCTAAGCATTAATTATTTTCTCCTTTTGTTATTAAAAATGATGGAGAAAGGTATTCTGAATTTAAACATCTCACTTCAAAAACACAAGAGCTGTTCTTTGTTACTCCTGAAAAGTTTAATTTTTATTTTTTTTCCTCTTGGGAAAAAACTGGAAAGTCATCTCTACTGATAGCATATTTTTATTCATTTGTTATTCATGGTATAAAGTAAGAGAAATCCCAAACCCAGAATTCTAAGGACAGCCTTTATTTAAACCAGTGGCTATGTTGAAAGGGCACATGCGGGAGCATTAAGACTGTGTGTAGAGGACTACGTGTCAGACAGTCATTACTTGTCCTCACTCTGCTGAAGGACTGATTGATTGCCTCATTGAAGTGTTAGCATTTATTGTGGAGAACCAAAATGAAAATAGTGTGTGTATGTATACGTGTGAGTTAATGCTCCAGCATCAATCACTGATGGCTGGTGACAGAACTGATAGCTTTTTTCCGGTTCAAAAATAATATAGTTTCATTTTTAAGAATTTTAAATTTAACAATATCACATTTGTGTAACAATCTAACACTTTACGATTCTTTTTAATAGAATCTGCTGCTGCTGAAAGCTTTAAGGAGGCTGAAGACATAATATGGACCTCTAGTGGCAGTGATTTTTCAGATGATGAAAGTAAAACATTGATTCCAAGGTTAGACAGCAAAAAAAGCTTCACTTCCAAAACAGAGAAATCGCCTAGCAGATATGATTTGTTGTTAGATGACAGTAGTAGTGAAGGTAAGTTCAAACACAAGCATGTTTGTCAAGAAACCTTCTGTGAGCTTCAAGTGCTGTAATGAAAATTCTTTGAGGTCATTCTGACAAAACTACATGGTCTGATTCTATTTCAGTTAAATCAGTTGCATTTTTTTCATCAATTCAATCTGAGTATGGAATAAGCTCTTAGTATAACTTAGGTACAAAAATTTTAAACCTTGCAGTAAAGGAGCATAGTTGGGCAGGTTATACATTGAGTAAAGCATGTCAGTTTATTTCAGTATGTTACAGTTTATTTGTACCATTTCTTTCTCTGTGGTGTGGTACAGATACTGATGTTGGGAACAGCTTTCTCTGCCTGCCCTGTTTTACTGGTGATGTTGCTGTCTGCATCTATTGACTAAATGTGGCAGACTTTGCAGCTGCAGACAGCATCACGTTCTGTGGCATGAGTTTTCATTTCAGTACATGGCATTCCTTGTTTCCCCTGTTAGCTGTATTGTGCAAACAACCATGAGTTTTGTTCTTAGGATTTGCTTTCTAATTCATGGAGTAGGGCATGAGAGAGGGGAGAGAAATTGGTTAAAAACTGCGGCTGAAGACAGAAGAATCTTTACTTGAGTGCTCCATTACGTAAGCTTTAATTAGGATAATGTTTAATTTGCATTAGAACTTGTTAGGAAGTATTTTCAATGTGACTACTTCAAGAAAAATAAATCAGGTTACCTATGTAATACTTCAGCTTGATCTGAAGTATTACAGCTAGACTTCACATCCTGGATGTCTGACAGTGTTCAGACACCACTGTGAGTTGGTTCTTTCATCCATATTTTTGTCACTGACATATCTGATGGTCACCTTTTGTAATGCCTAGTAATTTGCTTCCCTTATTTTTGAAATGGAAGGACTGTCCATTTTCTAGACTGCAATCTAATACTCAGCAGGAATCTTTCTAACCTGCCATTGATATCGCTATATTGTGCTTGTCTCCTGCAGGTTTTAATCTTTAATTCTCTTTTTAAGAGACAATACACAGACTTATGTTTACTTTTGTGAGAGAGCAAATTTCAGTTTCTCTGTGTAAATGAAGAAACCCTGAGGTATTATGTATCTGCTTGAAGGTACTGAGGAAATCCAATAATTTCCTGTTTTTCTTCTAAACCCAAAAATATATTGAAAGCAGTTACTGAAAGCAGGGGAGTAAAAGAACTGTAATTTCCATGCTTTTTTAAGTAGCCATCATATACACTAATTACAGTATTGTACACATGTATCTCTGTGTGTGCATATATAGGTACAGCTGTAAGTATGGGGGTAATAGCTGGGAAAGCATTTTTAAGTGACATGTCCTTTCACCTGAAGTTCACCTTCAGAGACGGAGTGTTAGTACTTGAGCATGACAAGGTAAAACTGATTGTTTCATATTTTATTAAGGAATTTATATTGCTGTCCCAAGTTGCATGCAGCTTGCTGCACAGCTCCAAGAGAGACCTCTTTGTGCTACCTGGTCACCGATGTCTGTGTTTAAAATTTCCGATTAAGCTTTCTCATAGTTAGAAACAGAAATGCATTCACACGTGTGGAAAAGCAGGCAACACGAGAGCTGTGTGTTTATTTGTCTGGGTGACTTCAGTGTTTGGAAGTTCCATGAAGAAACTAGTGTAGTAGCACTGCCAAGTCCAGAAGGTACTGCCGCAGTTCCACTGGTCTGTACAGATGCCTGGAGCGTCCTGCAGGTGCCTCCTTTCTCTGCTGCCTCTCCCCTGTACCTGACACTTTCGGTGTTAGAAATGTGACATTTACAAAAGCAAAAAAGCAAACCTAAAAAAGCTTTCAGCCCTTCTTCCTCTGAGCGTGCTCGTTTATACAAAATACGACGAGATTCTTCTTGGAACCTTGTGGCACTTAGACCTGAAGGGTGGTGGGGCTGCTACGGCAGCTCAGGCTTCCACTACCTTCAGGAGATCCTTGGAAGTACGAGTGGACTTTTGGAATTGCATTAAACACCACCTGGTCATGAGGATGGTGGAAGGACCGTTCTGCATCTCTATCTTTGTTTATTGCTGTTTTGTTGCAGGGTATTTTTTTTTTTAAATCCATCTTTTCTTGTACCAGTTTCTATTAATTTATCCTAAACAGTCCTCTGTCCGATGTGCTTACAGGTTTGATTTGCAGACCATTTAGCCATGGTGTTTTAGGAGGTGACCATTTCAGCGAGCTTTTTCGTTTCTCTGTGGGGGTTACCACTTATACCAGATGTTAACTTACACCAAATTTTCAGCTCTTCCAGGTCACTGAGGTATTTGCTTAGAACAGTTAATTCTGAACAAGTGCACTTTGAAAATCTAATGCAACTGAGCAAAAAAACCCAAAAAGCCCTAACTAAAACCTAGGAAAACTAACAGTAACTAAACTAAAAAGAACCCCTACCTACCTAAGCACTTAAATATACTGCCTCCTTATGGGCAGTACTGATTTCTTTGAAATCTTTTTCTTTTAATGTAATTTTTATATCTTTCTTCACAGGAGCTTCTATTGTCTGCTAGTAGGATTTAGCTTTTATGAGACAGGATCACAAAATAGTTGAACGTAAAGATCAGTTGACCTTATGTAAAAAATAACTTTGCACTTTTTCCCAAGTGAGGGGTAATTGTAGTGTTACTCTGTTTGATTTCATGCTTATGAATAACATACGGTGATTAAGAAAAATTCTTTTTACACATTTTTATTTTAGATGAATCAGAGTTCATTGTCTGGGAGAAGGACAGTGATTCTACCGATAGGTGTGATGGATCACAAAAAGATGACAGCTCACTGGAGATATCAGACTCAGACTCCTGCAGAAATCTTAATTTTCTGCCTGTCAAAGAGGAGAATGATCAGCTTTGTAAGGTGAGAAACTGTTTTAGGTTAAAAAAGAAAAGCTTCTACTATAATTATGGAGTGTATTTATATTTGATTGCATTTAATTTGGAGGAACGTGAGGTTTTTGCCTACCTCATCTCTCCAGAAGGATTTCTGCACACGAGAATTTCAAGGCATTTTCTCTCGACGGCCAAACCTCAAAACCCAGCAGTGCCCCACACTCAGAGCTTGGTAGTGTGGTCACTGGATAACGAGATGTCTGGGTGGGAAGGCACCTCTGGAGATGGTCTTAGTCAAACCCTTCTGCTCAGAGCAGGGTCAGCCGGAGCTGGTTGCTCAGGGAGGTGTCCGCTTGGGTTCTGAGTTATCTCCAAGAATGGAGACTCCACAACCTCTCTGGGCAACCTGTGCCAGTGTTTGGTCACCCTTGCAGTTTGGAAGTTTGTTCTTACATTTAAAATGGAATTTTGTGTATTTCAATGTGTGTGCAAAAAGGTGATCAAGTGGGTAGGTTTCTCAGCAGAGATGTGGTGATCTGGATTCTCCACAGCCCCTGGCTGCCTGCCACAAGTTGATGTCCAAATTTCCTGTAATGTGGTGGGTGAGGCAGTCACCTATTTCTTCTCAGTACTTTGAGACCTTGACTGTATAAAGTCCAGGTATCATGACTAGAGCGTGTTCTGAGAGCGATGATAAGGAACTAATTACAGGACTCTCTACATCATTGAAAAGTGATGAGGATTGAAGAGCTTGGGAAAGGGGGAGCAGTGAATATCGAATCATACCAGCTAAGATTTGGTAGTTGTTTTTTTTTTTACTGTAGAAAATACAACTTTTATAAAGGATGTGTGCCCTATCGAGTACAGAATAGGTGGCAGAAATGTTGATCTTTATTTAGTGCCCTACAGCGATATGACTTGTATTAGAAGACCCGAGACTTGACACTGTCCTAGGCAAAGCTGAGGTTAGTTTAACCGCTGGGGCTGGCGGCTGGCTGCATCCCCGCCGAGGGCCTCGGCAGCGCCCGCAGCGCATCCCGGGCAGCGCGGGGAGAGGCACTGGGCCTGCCTGGCCTGGAGGAGGCCGAGGGGGCCTCTGGCCCTTCTCAGAGGAGCCCGGCGCGGGGCAGCGGTCACCTGGCAGCAGGGGAGACTCGGCTGGGCGAGGGGAGCGCCCGGGGAGCCTTGTTCGGGCAGCCCTGCCGCAGCTACGCGTGGCTGCCGGCGCCGAAGCCCCTCAGGCCCCTGCTCCCCGCCGCTGGCCCGGGCTGGGTCGGGCCCGAGCCGGCTCCCTCGGGCGGCGCTGGGCTTCCGGGGCCGCGGCGGGGCGCTCCCGGCGGAGCCCCGGCAGAGGGCGCCGCAGGCCCGGGCTGCGCGGCGGCGGGCGCGGCCCCGGCCCCGGCTGCCGACCCGGCCGCCGCCTCCCGCGGGCGCGGCCCTGCGGCGGCTGCTCTGCCGGCGGCGGGGAGAGCGGCGGGGCCGGCCCTGGCAGGCAGGCTGAAGCGGTGCCACCGCCTGCGGACGAGGGAGGGAACCGGGCCGGGCTTGGGCCGGCGGCAGAGATGGGGCGGGGGGGTGGGGAAGGCTGTTACCGAAGCGGATTAAAGCCTTACGAAAACTCATTTAAATTTATGTATCGGTTCTTTATTAAACGCTGTGAGAGAATATGGATGGAGTATGCTAGTGAGTTCTGCTTGCCGGGGAAGAGCAGTCACCAGTTCCCCGGTGAATGCGGCCCATTGCAGGGTCCTGCTGCCTTTCTGGGGACGCTGCTTTGCTGCAGCTGGAAGGCAGAAAAGGTGGCTCGGGGTAGTGCGTGGCGGCTGCTGTGGCGACACATGCCACCCAGCTTTCGGCTCGCTCACATGGCTGTCCGTAGCAGTTTAGCATCTGTACTCGAGAGTTCAGCAAGGGTTAGTCATGTATTTTTCAGGTTCTTGAAGAACTGTTTTAAAACAGCTCAAGTCCTGGGCAGCAGTGTCAGAAGAGCCGGCACGGTCTGCGTAAATCTGGGAAAACAGAACTAGAATTTATGCAAGCAGTAAAAGCTGTTACACTTTTATTATACCAGCATGACTTACCCCAGTGTAGTTGGAGAGTTGGATAAATGTTAGGAGACACGTTCATATTAGTAAATGGTGCTCACGAGAGTGCTTTTTTCAGTGCAACCATACTGTCATAAAAAGTTTTTAGCCCTGACCAGAATAGTTATGCTGCTACAAAAGATGTGGCTACACCGGGAATTTGAGGATGCCTCTGCAGATTTCCCTTTCTCCCTTCCAGTTGAAGTGCCATGCGGTGGTAGTTTTCATGGGTGGTCAGCCTCACCAGTAAACTTCCTTCTGGGAATTTGGTGTATGCAGGAGGGTAAATCCCCAGTGATTGCTGTGTCTGTTGCAGTCTTTGTTTTGCTTTACTTGGGATATGCTGTTTTCCTAGAAAAAATTGCAGGCGAGCTGTGTGAGAGGTTTCTAAGGGAGAATAGAAAAGCAGTGTTCGCTATAGGAGGTCATTTGCTCTATGGGTATTCTTTAAAAATGACTGCTAATTTTGTGGCCTACTTCACAGTGGGGGAAGGAAAAAGAGCCAAATGTTGATATATCATCATTTTTGTGGTATTTACTAAATCTCTGGAACCTAATGGAGTGTGTGGATAATCAAAAAACCATGAAATTTATTTTACCCCACTTCAAAATATGCCAAATACCAAGAGGTTCTGGAGGTTTAGGATTGCTGCCAAAATATCTTTATGGTAGTGTTTACCCGTGGCAGGAGTGTACTAGGTTTCTGATGGGAAATCTCAGAAGAACTTAAACTTTATGGCTTTTTTCCTTCCTTACAGACCAATAGATCTAATTTGAAAATTACTTCTATTCAGTGATAATTAACTATGTAGAAAGACTTCATGTGTTGTTTTGGTATGAAGATAAAGCTCTTGCTTATCTATAGGGTGTAAAGCTACAGTCCAGATTCAGTTTATGTTCCAAGTCCTTGTGCTGTGCTTTTGCTATCAACTAGCCACCTCTGACCTGTAAAGCTGTTTGATAGAGGATAATGAGGAAGGCAAGTTGAAGCTGGTCTTGTGGTGAGCAGCTGTTAGCTAATTTTTGGTTTCGGTTCAAAATTTTTGAAGAAATCATGTGCAAGGTATGACATGGTCATGCTTTACTTTCCTTTGTACGTTTTTAGGGGATTGTTAACTTTACTTTGACCTATAACTGGTTGAACTTTTGCTTCAGGTGATTCAGTACAAAGATCTGGCAAGGCCTGGTTTTATTCTGAGAGCTCCTCTGCTTTCAGTTGCTGGTGGTGGATGCCTAGCCAACCTTTTTCTTGGAGGCTGTGGTGCTAAAATTAAGATTAACCACTAATGTTAATTTTTCAGTATACATGTTTTTCAGAAGAGCACCACGTAATTGCCTCAAAATTGACCTAACATACAGCTAAGTATTGGTGATGACTATTTTTTGCCTGACTTGTGCAGAGACCTTTCTCATGAGCTAAAGTTCCATATTTTACAAGAATTGTTCATCTCTGAATTATTTTCAACTTCTGAATATTTTAACACCAAGGATTAAATGAAATCTAGTGCTCTTGTATGTGAATTCATGTTTCCTGCCATACTACCTCCTAAACTGGGAACTTTTCTCTGGCCCTGTGCACAGAGTGGCATCAGTTTCCATACTCTGAATCCTCTTTAAAATTCTTTTTGTAACTTAATCCCTTAAAGTAGGCCAGCATTTTTATGGTGTATAATTTTGGTATTTTACAGAGTATGGTCTTTTCTTTCTGTCCCATGTGTTAAATCTACGTATCAGTTTCTGATGGATAGCCAGATTTGCTTGCTTTATATGCAAGGCAAGTGAGATTTATCCCAGAATGGTGTGAGGAGAATTTTTTGCCCTTTATATTGCCAATGTGTAGGGATTAAATAGTCTTCTGTACTTGCTATGCAGCATTAATAAAGCTTAATTAGTTATAACAGACCCTCTTTACTGCAGAGCACACTAATAAGCTTGTCTGCTGATCTTAACTTCTAATTTGGCTGAAAATTCACCAGAAAGCTACATGGTTAAGAGCTTGTTTCCTTTAAATACGTATAGAATGGTAATACCCCTGGAGTATCTTGCTATGTGGTGACAGGCAATTGAAAAAGAGAATTGCCATATTTTATATGTTTCAAAACACTGCTAAATGGATCACCACCATATTCTCAGCTCTCTACTGTGCTGCGGTCTGTAGCGCTGATGGTGGGCGACCTGATGTGATGTTGAGTCTTGTATAAAAATTGTTGTAATGTTGTGCAAAAGGTTAATTTTGGGGTTTTCCCTGAGGGAAGAACACATTATTTGAGAAGTCCTTCCTTAGCATGGATGTATGTAGGTGTATGTCTTTTCTCTGAGGCCTCCTCATCTGTCAAAATAAGGTTCACTCGGTTGCTTGGTTCATGGATTTACTGCTGTCTTAACTTTGCTTTTGAAAAAACCCAAACTCTGTCCTTCTGTGGCCTTGCTTTAAGGGACATTCAATATACCTAATGAAATTCTGAAGAGATCACTTGAAAGGTGAGTAGGCCAAGATTTTGCTGTTATTTCTGGGCCTGCTTTTATGTCCTTGCTTTCTTGATCCATTATAATGGTAATTGTAACTATCATTGGCTTGGTAATTAGAATTGAGTCTAGAACTATTGTTGTGTAACAGAATTTAAAATAGGTTATCTCAAAGTAGGGAATCATTATTACAGCAAATGGAATTTGTGTCATGCTGTCAGACTGATGAGTTAACACTGATAAAGGGCAATGATACGACCATGTTATTGCAAGCAATTATTTTTGTCTGTCCATTACTGAAGGAAGTTTATTAGAATTTATACAAGAATTCCTACAAGTTTACTATTATTTCTAAATGTGTATTTCATGGAACAATTCAGGTTGGAAGAGACTTCAAAATGTGTCCAGTTCAACCTGCACAAAGCAGGCTCAGGTGCAAGATCAGACAAGTTTGCTTAGGGCTTTATCCAGTTGGATCTTGGAACACTCTTAAGGATGGAGACAACATAACCAGTCTGGGTAACATCCTTCTGCCTTCCCTGCCTCTCTTCTCCCTGTCTCCCCAAAAACTGGAACCTTACTTTTCTGGACAGAACTGGTCTCTTCTAACAGGGCTCTTCAGGTGGGCTTTTTAGGCAAGGCCTATTAATCAAAAGACTGCAGGTCGGTAGTGGTATAGAAACAGATGCCTTTTCTCTACATATCAGCAATGTGGAAAGATTTGTACCTGAACTACTAGACAAAACTGGACTTGAGCACGAGCTGCTGTCTGCTGCATCCCATCTGCAGAGATGTCTCTGCATCTTCTGATCCAGAAATGAAGCCTTGGAGCTTTTTTCCTTAGTGACAGACAACAGTTCCTCTCACAACTTTCTGTTTCCATGAGTTGCTTGATTACGAGAATAGGAAGCGGCACGTTTCTGGGTGAGCTGTGGCTATCTGTATTATAACTTAGCTTCTCTTAAGTCTCCCATTAAACAATTACCCCATTAATTTTAAATCCGAATCGAAGATATTAGTTCAGCTAACACCTAAGTGGCTCAGATGTTCCTTGCTTTGATGGTTTAAAGTATCTTGGGAAGACTTTTCTTTAGAATTCCAAGAGACAGGAGTTCAAATCTCAGTGTAGCTGAATTGGCTCGTTGTCCTTCTCAAGAATGATGCAGTCAGTCATATGAGCGTCTTGACACTTAGTAAGTGTTTTTGCAGTGGTGTAAAAATGTTGAAAGTCCGTGGTGCCCATTTTGAAGGAAGTTTCTTTGATCACAGTTGTCATACTTCCAGGTGCTTGTGCGTACCTGTGTGTGCTCTTGTAGGTGATCCAGAGTCTTTCTGAGGTAGCTGTGCTTCTTTGTGCCTAGTTTGTGAAATTCCCTGGATGTCTCATTAACGAAGTATAACAGAGACTCCTGAGTACAACATTCTGGGTGTGCAAAATCTGATGGATTGCAGGAGCTATCACAGTGACATAAACAGACTTTAGACCTTACTGCCTTACACTGTCATTCCCAGACTGTATTTTTATGTTGTTTGAAGCACCGGGCTGTTTGTGCACACTAATCCAGCCCCTCTGCTTTGTTTAACTTAAGGCTTCAGCTGAGCCCCGTATTCTTTCTTGCACGGCTCTGGAGAGCAACAGCTTTAAGTGCAGCTGACAGCATCACTATCTCAGCATCCACATATAGAATGCCCCCTTCTTTGCTGTCTCCCTCCTCCCTATGTTTGCCTGGTGTTCTAAACAAAATTCAAGTGGCCTGTGTTAGCTTTCCTGCGGCTGCGTGCTGCAGGAGGCATCTGCGTTTCCTCAGGCCTGGCACCTCTTGGCAGCGCGGCTCTCTTTGCGGCACCACAGAGGGTCTTCAAGAGTACTAGGGAGAAGCAAAGCGTGGTACACATTTGCCCTGTCAGGGCCTTGACCTCCATCTCAAGAGATGAAGCAAAGAAAGAGGGTCTCGTCTGTCTCCTGTTGGTAGCCTGCCTGGTGCTACAGAGGGAGAGGCTACAGGAAAGAGCAGAGTGCAGTGCTCTCCTCTGAAAGGAGAGGAAGGAAAAAGCCAGAAGACTTAACAACATTAATAGGAAGTTGAAGGCTTTTGTCTTACTTTTTTCCCCGCCTCTGGTGTTTGCCATTATGGATAATTTGCTAATAGTTTTGCGCTCTGCAAAGAGCCGTGAGGACAGTGAGAAAGCTGCTGGGTTTTGACTTTCTAACTTTTGTCTTCCAAACTGTCTCAGGACTCCTCGAGCCAAATTGGAAGAGAGATTGGTTTGAATTTGTGTGAAATCCTTTTTGAAGGAAATGGTGGAAGAGAAGTTTCAGTGGAATACATAGGACCAGTCTTAATCATTTCTTGTTCTGATAAATGTGCTTTCTGAATACTGTGGTTCTAGAAGGAGACCTGAACAGAGTAGATGGGCTAATGGCTTGAATTCTTTAAAAGCCTTTGGTTCAGTCTTTCTTGTGGGTTGCCACTTTGTCTTACAAATAATTTTATGATCTTGTAGTGGCTGGCTCTGTCACCCATCAGGCCAGTTCATTGCACCAGGTGAAGGCCTGAATATATCAGGGAAAGGAAAAATGCTCTTTCACTACCAGGCATGTTTGTTGCATCCAGTGGTGAAGAAAACATTTCTTTTTCAGGTACCTAGTGCAGTTGCATCTTGCATCTTTTCACAAGTGAATCTCACTGGTCTAGGGGTTTGTGGCAGCAATACAAGAAAGACTTAACGCATGGCTATCTTGAAAAAAATGCATGTGTAATACTGCTTATAGAATGGCTATTAAGTGAAAATAAGATACTTAAATGCCCAAGGTCATCCAATTCCTGGTAGAATAAGTAAAGCATGAGGTGTATTAAAATCATCCAACTATCCTGTAGTTAGGCTTCATCTTCTTATGAGTTTCTTGTCACTTTTCACCAAAACAGAACTGTTTGGTAAGGATTTTGTATACCAGCTCTTTGTAGAATCTACTGAACTCTGAAGATCTGGAAATAAATTTGGAATACCTTAGAAAACACAGGAAGACCAAAGATTAGAAACTATTCTATACTAACCTTGGGGTTATTAAAAACCCTGAGTTTTTTCCAGTGTGTTTCTCCCTCTCTTTAATGGATGAAGCTCTTGTATATCTGTGCTTGCTTTTATCTCGCAGCTATGGAAGAAGGCAGCTATGTGGGGTTTTTGTTTTGTTTTGTGGTTTTTTTTAAGTCATGCCACTGTATCTTTTGCTTGGAAAGAATGCAGTTTGGTGGTATGGTATGGGGAACAGGGCATTTGTTCCTGGCTCCCATCACAATGTGGAAGTGTGTTGAATAGATAAGAGAGGAGTAAATGGGGGCAGAACAAACAGAATAAAACTGAGAATGTTTATAATAAAACTTAAGAAATTTGGAGGAGGGAGCTGTTGTGGGTTGGGGGGTTGGGTTTCTTGAGGACAATGAAATGGGACTGGGGTGGGGTGAAATCCTAATGTCTCTCATATCCAGTTTGGCAGGGTCTGTGTCATGTTCTGTTGCTCTTGCTTTGTGATAAACAGTTTCTATACAAATGTCTGAATCATCTGTAGATGACAATTCAGATTTACAGTTCTTTTGTTATCGGGACACTTACATTCCAGACTGATTAACCCTTTCTGTGGAGATGGTCTGTAGCGATGGGCTGTAACTCCAGAACTGTTGACATGTTAAAGAGGATTTTGCCTGCTCTGCAGGAATCTGGTAGCACACTTTCATGAATATGCCAGCTGCATAGAACCCTGCTCCCATGCTTTTTTTTTTTTTTTTTTTCCCCCCACCTTTAGCATATCGCTGTTTGCCTTCAGACCAGGGCAGCAGCCTTGACTGCTCGATGGTTTTGTCTTTGTCTGTCCTTGGTCTGTCTGGAAATGTGCTCATAAATAAGTTACTTCATACGCTATCTCTCCCATTACTCACAATTTCAGCCGAGCTTTATTATTCCTACTGGACACATGAAGAAGCTGTTGCACCTGGCTGTTGACTGACTGCTCAGTCCCAGCGCAGTGGCATGCTTTTTTGACTCAGTCCCAGTCGTTCTCCTTCCACTCCGTCTCCTCTTCCCAGCACGGTCAGTATTTCACTCGCTTGTCCCCATTCACCCTCACCTGCTTGCTGCTCAGTCTCAGTTCGCCAGTTCTGTCTTGCCTAATGCAACTATTTAGTTCTGTGCCACCAAATACTCTCATCTGGTTGCAACTCTTCAGAAATGGTTGCTGCAGCAGCTCCTCACATCGGGTGTCTCACCAGCACAGTGCTGTTGTGGCAGCCTCCAGTGTTCTGCACACAACTCCTTTTGTTTCTCTATGTGTATTTTTCTCATTGTTACACCAGTGGAGGAAAGCCCGGTTCTCCCTTTTGTAGGAATTCTGGTGGGGCTACTGGGAAGTTTGGTGATTCTGACAGGAAATGACTTGTTGGTATTTTGCAGACACTGTGACACCTTCCTGTGCGTGGGAAAGGGACCACTGAAGCTAAGTGAGAAAAGCAGACTGAAACTGTCTGCTTATGAAGGCAAACATGATGGGCAGTGTAGCTTCATCCTGACATAAACTAGTCATGGACAAGAAGGGTTGAGGTTTGTGTTGGGGTTTAAATACCCTGAAAAGCTTCTAAAAATACTGCAACTTTAAAAATTCGTTCTTTGCACAGAAGTTATACTTGTGGATAGTAGGTTCGGTCCTCCACAAAAAAAAAAGGTGCAGTGGAACTAGAAAGGCTTCAGAGCAAGTTGGTAAGAGTGATCAGATATATGGGATGTTTTCTGCGTGAGAAAAATTCTGTAGAATAGAAACCTTCAGCCTCAAAAAGAGATTGCTGTGGGGAGGACATGAAAGAAACACATGAATCACGAAAAGATAGGAAGAAGTAAACAAAATTACTAGGTACTGTATAAAGCTAGGAGACATCAAGTGAAACTAGTGGGTTGATTCAACATTAAAAAAGAGTTTATTCATCCCACCATATGAGGTGCAGAGCTCCTTGCCACAAGATGATATGGATGCTGAAAGATTACATGGGTTCAAAACTAATTGGACAAACTCATGGAAGACAAAATCTGTTAAGGATTAAATAAAAAGATCTTGCCTCTAGTTGAAGCCAGAAAACTGGAATCAGGGAGACTGTTCTGTGGCAGCATTGCCACATGCTTGTCCTGTTTTAAACTCTTCCCTAAACATCTGACATTAATCACTGTTGGAGACAAAAGTAAGGGCCTAGAATGATCCTTGGTAGATTCCCCTACAGCTATTCCCATGTTTGTGTGCTTTTCAGCATGTATGAATTTTGTCCTTTTTCCGTCACCACCCTCGGTGCTTTCTCTGCCGAGCAATTGAGAAGTCACATACTAGAAGGCAGCATTGCAAATGGATCTCCACTTGGTGCAATGCAGTGGGTACCCTTTGTAGCTGTACTTCTCTGCTGCTCTGTGTGGCTTCTGCAGGGTGTTTTTTCATGTAGTCTAGTTTATCCTTACCTCACGTTTTTAATAAAGCTTTCTGAACAGACATAGGGATGGAGAGGAGCATAGATTTTGTAGAGGGTGATGGCTGTAGCCAGACTTGCCTAGAGAAGCGCTTAGCTTCCCTGGAGCGAGCTGGTGACAGGCTTCACAGACCAATTTTTTTTTTTTAACTTGCTTGATTGGTGAGGGAGAAGGGCAAAGGTAAGTTTAGGGGGTTTTAATTTGTTTTTCTTTTTTTAATTGAAATTGAAGGCATAAAACTAGTTAAACATTGTGCAGTGGGAGAAGGAGTTACCTCTATTACAGTTTAGGTGCTTTCTGAGCCAGAAGTCGCATTGAGATTATTATGTCTGAGAGACATTGTGAGTTTTCTCCTTCAGTAGCTAGCTCAGTCCCTTTCTGAACAAATTTAAATTCATGGTCTCCAGACATTTGGGGGGTAAATACCCCATTCTAATAATGCATTATGTGTTTAAGTCAGAATTAGAAAAAAAGACCTTTTAGTTGTGGCAACTGTAGATAAAGCATCGTATTTCCTGTCACTTTGTTCTTTGTAGACATGTACAGAGAAAAGAATTAACATTATTACAGGCAGTAATGTAACAGTTCTGCGCAACTGCTGGTAAAACCAGATTATAGAGCTGTATACCAGGAAACTTGACCAACGGTGAGCTTTGGCTAATATGTTCCTCCTTTACAGGGACTCAACAGGATCATCCTTATAATGTAAGATACTTGTGGGGCATTGGGAGGATATAAGAGGTTTTGTATAGCGTTTACTTACTTGTTTAGAAAAGAAGGGTCAAGGTAGCTCTTTGCACGAGAAACTTTGTCATCAGTCTCAGCCTGTAGTTATTGGAGGAGGAGGTAAGGAGAGAAAGATGTATTTTTCTCTTACGTACTTTGTGGGGGAAGGTTGGATTAAAAAATACGAGGTTATGTAGAGTTTTCAAAGGCTATGAATTTAGGACGAGAAAATAGAATAGGACATAATTGCCACTCTCGTATGCCTAAAAAGTAATAAGCCGGACAGCACATAAGATTATCAGTTTAAGCAACAACAGAATCCATGTTTTTACAAGAAACAAGTCTGAAAAAAATGCAAGAGGGTGATTTTTCCCATCTACTTTATAACCTTTAGATGCACTTGAGTTTTGTTGCCCACGTTTTTTTTTTCTCATGCAAACAGCAGAGCTAGATTTGTTTCTTGAGTTATTTTTCACTTGTGGTTTACATTACTTATAATTTAAAGATTCTATGATTGCTTTTCTTTTTTGCAAGGCATTTCATTGTTAAAAACTTAGCACTAACCACAGGAGTTGTGAAGGAAAAAAGTAGTTGCTTGGGCATCAGAACAGGGCAGAGAATTCTTTCCTTCCATGGCTTTACAATTTTACATAAATGGTTCCCTTACATATTGATGGCTTCTTAAATCTAATGAGCTCAGAGGAGAAACTAGGTCCAGGAAAAAACTGTTTTGGTTTCTTCAATGTTACTAAAAAAAAAACAAACCCAAAAACCAAAAAAACAAACAAACCAGGAAAGGTGAATGCATCACTTTTGTTGATAATGAAGATGCTGAGTTGATTAGTCACTTTTGTATATGAATCTAAGTGAGAAATATTGCACATATCTCCTCGATTCCCACCATGGATGCTGGGTATAAATATTTAAGTCAGTTAACATCATTGTAGTTCATTGTGTCGGGAGCTAAGTGGAAGAAATAATTGGGGAAATGATGGAAAGGAAGATTGGAACATGATTTTATGTAGTATTGGAAGGCAACGTAACTTCTATGCTATACTTCTGTAGTACAAGTCACTTTTTGAAGACAAGAATGACAGTCCAATTTAAGAGGGGGGTGTGGAGTTGTACTGTACTATTATAAAGTACTCCACATAATTTTTTGTTGTATGTATAACTTGACAACTACCTTGAGCATTCTCAAGTAGCGTTTCTGCACATTTAATACAGCATTTGTTTGTGGATCCTGACTTCAAAAATACGGTTGTGAAGAAGCAAAACTTTTTAAATTCTCTGCATGTGAATTGCATAGTTCTTTAATGCTACTCAGCTGTTCCTTAATTGCCATCAATTAATTTGTAAGCATTTTTGAAAGTGGTGGTGGAGGTTTTCTATCTGCCTTGCACACTCCAGACATTCTGAACAGTCAGAAGTAATAATGTAGACAGTAATCATTTGGCTTTGACACAGTCATGATCCTTGTCGTCATCACAGAGCCGAAAGACTACTGGTGATATAATGTGTGGTGGTTTATTTTCACATTTTGAGCAGGGAGGGATGATTTAAGAGACCACTGAATGCTAATTTCTGTTGCTTTGTTACCATGCATATTTTAAATGGAAGAACAGCAAATGGATTTAATTTTTGAGATTTGCAGCCAGTAGATCGTAAAAATTCTCCATCTGCTTGTTAGCAGCACCATGCTCCACTTTTAAAAACAAAAAAAGATGATGATAGTGTAGCTTATGCGTTTTCCTGAACTGGAATGAATGAATGACATGTTCTGAAGGAGATCCCCAACTGGTGGTAGTATTGTAGAGTTTAACTGCAAGAAAAAGATCTTCTGGTGTATTTTTCCCTCCAGCACTATGACTTTTTAAAAATGCACTTCCTTGCTTAGGCTCTTCAGCTGGTACAAAGTCATTGAACAGATGTTGCCACTTCTTTTTGCATTTTTTGGTACAGGTCTCAGCATAACACTTCCTAATTTTTCTGAGGCTTCTTTAGGTGTTACAGCAATAAAAAAACCATAATGTCTGGATTGGAAACCTATGGCTGGTGGCCCACCTGTGGTCCATTCCAATTACTTTCTTTGCTGACATTAAAAATATTAAGAAGCTGTACAATATTACCAGACTTCTGCAGAGTTTGATTTAAAAGTGATTGGACAGGGTCTTTTGGAGGAAAAATCCATTAAGCTAGTAAGTCAAATGGTGCTCCCTTGAGAAGTTCTGGAGTTGCAAATCACTTCACTGTGGAGGAGTATATCAGGGAAGAAGTATTCACTTGCTTTGTACTTCGTTGCTTTATGCATCTCATATAGGCCTCTGCCCTAGACAGGATGCTGTTCAACAAGTCTCTGGCCGGATTTGTTCTTGCTGTTAGTTCTTCGTTTCCTTGATTTCCACAATTTTTTAATTGCTGCTGTATTGTGCATTTAAGTCCTCAGCTTTCAGAGTCTGGTTGGCATGTTATCTTATGTGGCATTATCCCAATGTTTATGGGATTAAAGCAAAAGGAAGTTCTGGTTTGCTGTTTACATCTAGAATATAGAGTGAATCTGATGAGCTACTTCTGTTTAGTGAAACTGAAACTTCATACCTGGTGCTTCGATCTCTCTGAACGGTGTTAGTCCCAGTGTGTTCAGTTTCTAAAAAGAATAATGCTTTAATTTTTGCTACATAAAAGTAGACTAATTGCATGTGTAGAAATATAAACAAACGCTGCTGGAAAAAGTTAGAAAGGAATTCTTTTGTTTGGTTTTATGAGCTTAACTATGTAGTGTTTTAAAGAGAGGAAGTTGTACGGTGGAAAATCAATACTTGCTAAAATTTTAAAAACCCACACAGAGGACAAACTAAGGCAAACTAGCGCATAATGAAATGGAAGCATAAAACTAAGGTGAAGAAGGTGATGGTTACAGATATGAAGGAATTAACAAAAAGTGGGAATGAAATTAAGACTGAAGAAACCAACTTGAAATTTTATTTAAATAAGATGTGAATACAAATCTGTTTTAACATTGTGAAACTGTGTAGAATCCAGAAGCCTGATGGGTTGTATGACGACATTACTGTGGTTAAAATGTGGTCAGTACTACAAGTGTGTGTGTTTGTTTTTAGAAAAATACATCAACCTGCTCTAGCTTTTGAAAAAGAACGCACACACCCCAACACGAAGCTGCAATTGGTAAAAACATCTAGAAATATGTTCTCATATGTAGTTGGCAATGAACTTCCTTCACTGCGAACAGTTACAACTTATATTTAATAAATTGAAAGGTCTTGAGTTTTGTAGGCATAGTCAGACAGGCACAATTTGTCTGCCTCTGCCTGCATTTATTGTAACCACAGATCACGTAAATCCTGTTGTGTTGCCCCATGGGTAGACAGACTTTTTTTTCCTTCACCTATTTTCTGTGCTTTTCATCTGGTAGTAAGTAATTTCCAGGCCAAAGTGTTATGAGGACTGACAGATCAGCTGTTATAAAACAGCAATAGAATTAAAATGCTTCAACTTTGAGTATTCCAGAAGCTCAAGTGCAACGCTAACCTAATTCTGGCATTATCCCGGTTTTACTCACCTATGGACGCAATTGTCTGTCTCGTGCTATTGCACTACCTGCTCCTCCGAAGTCATGGTTTTACATTGCTTCTGCACTTACGACTCACTCGTGTTAGGGATCTGTCCTAGATTCTTTTCTCTGACCCTCTAACCGGATATTTTAACTATGTTTAAAAATGGGGGAGGAGAAAGTAGGCAAACATGTTAGATTGTCAGGTTCTGCAACATTACTGACGTGTCCAGTAAACGCTCTTTGCTTTATTAGCAAATGACCCAGCTCTTGAATGAATAAATTGACACGTTAAGGGAGCTACAAGGTATTGCTGTTCCTCTTCAGTATCTGAGCCTTGTTTACAGTTGTTTTTAGGGAGGGTGACCCATCTGGTGTCTGGCTTTTGTGTTCAGCTACAAAATAGGAGGACTCGTTGCTTAATCTTTTAATTCTAAGAGATCCCAACTCTTTTTCTTTTCTCTTTTTTTTTTTAAACATCCTGTTCACAGTCCTGAAGGGTGTAAGAACAATCAATCTTACTGAATGCATACTTTAACAATGCAATAAAAAAACTAATCTCTCCCTGTTTGAGCTAATAGTCCTGTGCCTTTGCTTAGAGGCTGTAAGTCGCGCTGGGTGTTAGGAAGCCAAGTAGCCCACATGGTTGCGGTAAGTGTGTCGCATCCTGCCCTCAACTTTGCCTTCCTTGGAGGCTCTGGCAGCCTCCCTGTGGTTTGCCCACCAGCCAGCTGGGAGCGGCTCGAGAAAACTCCTCCAACCTGTGGATCTGGTTCTCGAGCAAACTGTCAGACTTAACAGTATCTTGGTGCTCCTTGCCAAGCCCAATTAGAAGAGAAGCTGAGGGTACTGGGGCAGGCTTTCAAAGTTTGGCGGAGAACTCATCTGTAATTTTGTGACAAATTTAATTGTGTGTATTCAAAGCATGCTGTATGGGGAGCACTGTGGGCTTTTTTTTCTCCTTGACAACCCAGTAAACTCCTTTGTAAACATGAGACTACGGAAGAGCTTCCCTCTTCTATGGAAATCTTCCCCCTGCCTCTGCTGCAGGAGTAGTGTTTCTGGCTGTGCTTGGGGGGAGATGGGTGAGGTAACTGCTTTGGTGATGCATACGGTGTGAATGCCAGCGCATCGTTGTTAAATAAATATGAACTGCTCCTTCCGTAGGGATTTTTAAAGATAACCTATCAAGTCAAGGCATGTTGTTGGAAACTTACGTGTCTTGATGTGAATTCCCTGTCATCTCTATCATCAGCAATCTGTGTATTTCGTATTTGAATGCCTTTCCTTCCTGTAACTTACCTAACTCTGAACTCACTTTATCTCTGCTACTTATTTAGGTGCCCTCCTTGATCTGGAGCCTGACCATAGAAGAGATTAGAAATTACCTCCACTGTTGTTTCTCTTGCTCTGTGAAAATTTTCTCTTATACTTGGTTCTGTCAAATGATCATTAATTGTTTATAAAGAGCTTTTAAATTATTCATTCTTCAAATAGTCCCATTCTTTACTTTGTCCTGATCAATATCTGTGGGTTTTTTCCATATGTGAATATGTCCTTGGTGTATCCCACAGAGAGGCAAAAGAAAACTGTGTAAGAATTGTATTTTTTGTATCTCTAGATTATTTTTTTTTTTTTACTTTAGGATGCAGTTACTCAGAAAATGGCATTTTGAGCATCAAAAAATATCCACAAAACATCAAACACGTGACTTCTTTCTCATTTTTTTTTTTTTTTCATCCTTGGGGTGTTAAAGCAGATTTATTTTCCCCACTGTTATAGGTATTGGAGCTAATACTACTTTAATTTGAAAGGCATAAGCAGGGTTCTGGTTAGAAGAAAAGGACTTTTGAAAGGATTTTCTGTGATACTAAACAGGGACTACTAAAAGGGCCTAATTGCTTCCTATATAAATTTTATTGTCTCTTTGGTTAGCAGATAGTTTATTTCTGTAGTCGTAATAGTAGCTTGCACTGTGTAATAGTCAAGGTGAGAAATAATCAGTCCAACTTTCACATATAACAGAGGCTGCTGATGGTGGAAGGATTGGCCAGAGATGTGGATCATCTCCTAGATGTGTTTGTTGCATGTCTCTTTAGAGAATCTGTAACTAGACAAAATGGTTGTCTTCTTTCAGCTGATGGAATGCTGGATCAACTATTAACGGATGTAGCTTTTCAGGTTTGCACTGAAATGGTGGAAGCAGCTTCAGTGGGCTGTCCAGGTAGGGAGCATGTTTGCTTTACCATCTCCTCTATATCCCTTTAACCCTGTGGACTGCTAGGCTGAGGATGGGTGTGTAGAAGGTAATGAGGATGAAACTGGATCCGTCTTGCTGGAGGCTTGCACTATCAGGACAGTGGTGGGGTTGCAAGTGGCAGCTATGGGACCTGAATAGGTGACTAGGGAAAGCCCTCTCAGCAGGTATTTGTGAGCTAGTGTTGGTCCTGCACCTATGGGTGTCAAATGTCTTGACCAGTCACTGAAGAGGAGGACAGGCCATCAGAGAGAGAAGGGGTGACAGACAGGAGGAAAAGGGAATTGAGGCTAGGTTTTGGAGAGAAAGAGGGGGCATCCCAGAGGGACGAAATGCAGAAAAGGGAGATAATGGTCATACAGAATCACAGAATTTCTTAGGTTGAAAAGACCTTTCAGATCATCAAGTGCAACAGCCAACCTAATGCTGCCAAGTCCACCACTAAACCATGTCCCTAAGCACCACATCCACATGTCTTTTTAAATACCTCCAGGGATGGGGACTCAACTACTTCCCTGGGCAGCCTGTTCCAATGCTCGACAACCCTTTCAGTGAAGACATTTTTCCAAGTATCCAATCTAAACCTCTGGCGCAACTTGAGGCAGTTTCCTCTCATCCTATCACTTGTTACTTGGCAGAAGAGACCAACACCCACCTCACTACAGCCTCCTGTCAGGCAGTTGGAGAGGGCGATAAGGTCTGCCCTCAGCCTCCTCTTCTACAGGCTAAACAATCCCAGTTCCATCAGCTGCTCCTCATAAGACTTGTGCTCCAGATCCCTCACCAGCTTTGTTGCCCTTCTCTGGACATGCTCCAGCACCTCCATGTCCTTCTTGAGCTGAGGGGCCCAAAACTGAACCCAGTATTCGAGGTGCGGCCTCGCCAGTGCGGAGTTACAGGGGCACGATCACTTCCCTGCTCCTGCTGGCCACACTATTCCTGATACAAGCCAGGATGCTGTTGGCTTTCTTGGCCACCTGGGCACACTGCTGGCTCACATTCAGGTGGCTGTCAACCAGTACCCCCAGGTCTTTTTCTGCCAGGCAGCTTTCCAGCCACTCTTCCCCAAGCCTGTAGCATTGCATGGGGTTGTTGTGACCCAAGTGCAGGACCTGGCACTTGGCCTTGTTGAACCTCATACAGTTGGCCTTGGCCCATGGATCCAGCTTGTCCAGGTTCCTCTGTAGAGCCCTCCTCCCCTCAAGCAGATTGACACTTTCACCCAACTTGGTGTTATCTGCAAACTTACTGAAGGTATGCTCGATTCCCTCATCCAGATCATTGATAAATCAAGACTGGCCCCAATACTGAGCCCTGGGGAGCACCACTTGTGACCAGCCACCAACTCGATTTAACTCCGTTCACCACAACTCTTTGGGCCTGGCCATCCAGCCAGTTTTTTACCCAGCAAAGAGTGTGCCCGTCCAAGCAATGAGCTGCCAGCTTCTCTAGGAGAATGCTGTGGGAAAAGTTGTCAAAGGCTTTAGTAAAGTCTAGGAAGACAATATCCACAGCCTTTCCCTCATCCACTAGGTGGGTCACCTGGTCATAGGAGATCAGGCTGGTCAGGCAGGACCTGCCTTTCGTGAACCCACGCTGGCTGGGCCTGATCCTCTGGTTGTCCTGCACATGCCTTGTGAGCACACTCAAGATGAACCGCTCCATTACCTTCCCTGGTACCGAGGTCAGGCTGACAGGTCTGTAGCTCCCCAGATCCTCTTCCAGCCCTTCTTGTAGATGGGTGTCACATTTGCCAACCTCCAGTCAACTGGGATCTCCCCAGTTAGCCAGGGCTGCTGATAAAGGATGGAAAGGGGCTTGGTGAGCACTTCTGCCAGCTCCCTCAGTACTCTTGGGTGGATCCCATCCGGCCCCATAGACTTGTGTGTGTCTAGGGTATATGGAGGAAGTACATCAAGTTCATGGCTCATTAAGTTCATTTTTTGTGTACTTCTTCTACTTGTTTGCTTTTCATCTCATGACAGAGCATTAGCATAATCCATTTGTGAATGACATAACTAAAACCGATCATCCCCTATGGAAGTGTTGCATGAGGTGCCTGCCGTGTTGCCTCTGCGCGAGGGCTGGGCGAGGAAGTGAGTCAGGGGCAGCCCTGGCACAGCAGCGGTGTCTGCCCTCGCTGCCTGGCTGAGCACTGCACTGGAATTTTCCAGGTAGGGCACAGGGAGAGGTGAGAGGGAGAGCGCGTGGGATGGGATTTGGACAGGGAAGGGCTCGTCCTGGGGAGAACCGCCACTGTGCCGAGCTTCTGGTACACAAGGGAACACCAAACGATAGGAACAAATTGGGGAAAAAAATGCAGCGGCTGCATTTTAAAATATCTCATACTGCCTTTGCGTTTTATTACCTTTTCATTACGATTTTCCTTTATTAATTTGAAACATACACTGACTTTTTCTTTTTTCTCCCTCTCTCCAGCGTGGATTTCAACACATTTTTGTGCAGGTGCCAAGAACACTGTGTTCTGTTAAGTCACGGGGTGACGTAGGGTGCTGGCCGGCTGCCAACCTGGGTCAAGTTCATTCAAATAAGTTTCGGTGGTGGCTCTTGCTGCCTGAGCCCTGTCAGTCCTGCCTTTGCATGGTAGGTGGCTCTGTTGCGTTAGTTTTCCGAAGAGCTTGTGATTTCAGGGCTTTACATTTTACAGGCTTTTGAATTTTCTTTAATGTTTGTGGAAGGATTAAAAAAAAAAACAAACCAGCCTGACCTCACATGAATCTGTGAGGAGAGAAAAGGAGATGGCCATGGGTTTACTGAGCAGAACAAGGTCGACAAGTTGTGGCGTGTGTTTTAAGTGTTTTCCTTTCTCTGCCCACTGATTTTTTTTTTTGGGTTTGTTTTTTTTTTGACTCCTGTTCTTGTGATGGCTTTTAAACACGGCTTATGCTTTGTGTCTTTAAAGCAGGAGCTATTCCTGAGGTTCCAGTGACAAAAATAGATGAAATGGCACATAGTGTGTGAAAGCGGCAATGGCTGTTCTAGGTTAATCACTTCCCTTTCCTACAGGATTTTGTGTTTTGCTCTCTTAGCCCTGGAGCTTTGGCCTGCTCTTAAAAATGCATTAAGTAAAGAAATGTCTTCCTCCGGGTGAGCTTCCTGTGTACAGGACTGTCCCGTGTCATGGTGTTGAAAAGTCAGACCAGTTTTCTTGGTCTCTTTATTCCAGCTTCCCTTTCAGGGGACTGTGTTGTTGCTACTTTGCATAGTAGCATACTTTTCCTTCCTGTAACCCTACCACAAATCACACTAGATCCCCTCCCCTCCCCTTCACTTCCAGTAACTGCTCTGTGAGCAATAATTTTGGAACTACTGGCAAAATAAGAGTCTTTGACAAGCTCATAAAATCCTTACAACAGGATAGCAGTTATAATGCCAGAGACATCACTAAGTGGTCTCTAAGACAACTGTTGATATTTTAGTATTTGATGAGAAACCCATTCTTCCCGTTTGATTCTGGCATATATTTTTTTTAATTAAGAATGAGATCTCCGGGAAACTTGATGTTTCTAGAGAGAGTTTTAAACTAATTAGTCTTAACAAGAATGGAGAAGTGAATTTACAGGTCATGATTTAGATCTGTTTTAGCTGTCTCTTATTTGGACAGTTAGCCATTTTAGTTTTGGGTTTTTTCCTCTTTTTAGTTGTGCACCAAGTTTCTAGGTCTTGGCTCACTTGATGTTTGGCTTTTAAGGGAGAGAAACATAGTAGTGTCAGGTTCCCATGATTCGACACCCACTCCTGAGTTACCTGTTGGTGCTTGCTGGCTTATCTTCTCTGTGTGGGAGAGCAGAGGATGATCAGATTTGTGTTCATCACTAGGTGTCACTCACTTGCAATTACTTGAAGTATGTTTCAGGGCAAAATTAAAAGAAACAAAAAAACCTCTCTTGCTTCCTACCTCACCCAAATTGGGTGTGTGTGGGGGAAGGAAATGGTGTGAAATCTGGAAAAGAATTTTTTCCCATCCTTCTTTCACATAAAACTATTGTACGTAGTGTTTTGTAACTTTATTGCTTTCTGGCATATCTTGATCTGTATTTTTAGTTAGTCTTGTATATTTCTGTTGATGCAAGATAAAATTTTCTTGTGTATTTTCAATGATGTTTTCTTCCCTCTATTACCAAGTGTGTAAAAAGTTAAAGAATACAGATAGCATTGTAAAAGATACGGAAATCTAGCTCAAGGGAGCTGCAGCGATGGAACTACAGGATCACTTGAGAGAATGCTTAAAAAAAATATGGAGATGACAGGACCCATAAAATTGTTCTTGAGACTTGACCACTGAGCTATGTTGGGCAAAGGATGGTGATTAAAAACTGTGCATGTATAAAGATGATTTATACTTCTGTTATCTAACAAATTATGTGGTATGTGGTGCCTCAGCTGGGTCCTGGTCAGCATTCTCCCTCGTCAAGCGATTAGTATGGGGAATGTATTTTCAGTTGTTGAACTACAGAATATTTCAAAATTCTAATACCAATGCTGAAAAAATAAAAGGGGGAGTGGAAAAAGATTAAGCAGTAAAGCTCAATAGATTTGTTCAGAGCTGTTGAATGCACACCAAATGCTCTAAATATTTTATTCCAGAAGGAGAGTTTCCAGAGAGTGTACAAGTGTCCATGTGGATAACTGGAAACCTTATTGGCAAGGGTGATGATTTTCTTCTCCTGCATCTCCTGCCCTTCCCCTTTCTTTTTCCCTTGAAATGTGATGTGTCCTTTATCCAACCTGGCTCTGTCATTTGGTTTGGGGGCTGGGACTGCTGTGGATCAAAGCACTGCATAGATCCTCTCCTTCAGGTTCAAGTGAACTAGGTCTGTGTTGTGTCCGAGCTTGTCTCCTCAGGAAACTGAACCTCCTGAAGGATCTCCAGGCAGTGCTCGCTGGGGAAGGTTCTCTAAATGGCTTCAATGGTGTTAAACGTGGACTTTGAGTGTTAGTAAAACCTCAGTGAAACTAAAGCTGGTCTATTGTGGGTTTTCTTTTTCACCCTCTCTCCTGCATAACCAGAAGCATTAGTTTAAATGTTATAGCTATAAACAGAAATTACCTTCCCTCATCTTTTCTTATACGTCAACAGTAGTGGCTATTTGAGATCAGCTCTTTTTCTGTGAAAGGTGACCTAAGCCAAGGAAATCCCTCCTAGCCAAAAATCATTATTTCTGTGGACCTGGAGTGATGATTTGCTCCATTATTGTTACCTTCAGTAAATCTGCTGCAGGCTTGAAAATACATTGGGAAGAGAAGGAAAAGATTTCTGGTTTGTTTGTGCTGAATAAGATTCTTAGCGCCAGCCTGCCCTTCTGCGCAACATATATGTGGATATCCATAAAAGTTATGCGCTAACTGTATAAACAAGTAAATCTCTTAAGCTCTGTGTCACACCCCACTTTGCAGTGGCTGCTCATATTTAGGCCTTAAAACCAGCATGAATTTCTTATGACAGTTGAGAAGAAAACACACAGCCTCCACTGATACCTGTACAGATATGACAGAACTCTTAATCATAAGATTTAGTTTCCCTTTGCGAAGATTATAGGTTAGAAGATTCATCTCCTTGTTCTATCTTGGATTACTAAGTGTTTGTGGCTGTGTGTCACTGTATTTATCTAGTCCACATGTTGTATTTGAATTTAACTGAGAGTGTGTTTGGATGAATAAAGTAGCATAATTTCCTTCCCTTCCCCTGAAGGAGAGGTGGGTTTCTTTTAAAGTATGGCAGCTATTATGACTAACTCTATAATTACACCTTTAATCAGAGTAAAATATTTTAGATACACGGTAGCCCCATTTGGCCCCTCAGTGTTCAATTGAAAAGCCTCTAAAGATACATAGTATGGCCTGTAGTCATCATCGTCACCTTTAATCACTCAGCATATTAAAGCCACTGTGCAGGAGTGTACATGGCTGCGTGATTTACTTCTGGGGTGGTTGTGAGGGCAGGCAAGAGAGGGAGATGTTAATGTCAATTCCTTTTTCTGCCTCTAAATCTGCAAGGATGCTGTCATGTTTCTCTTCTTACTGTCTCTGGTCATTATTTTGCTGACATTCAATGGATTTCTTCCACTGTTGCCTTGTGTTTGAAGCTAGATGTGGCTCTGAAGATGTGGGGACAAGTTTTTTGTACATCCGGGCTACTGAAGCTTTTGAGAGGTTGATGGGTGTGGAAAGCAACTTGTTCAACGCGCGGTTCAGAGGCATGGCCTCCAGAAAGCCTTTCTTCCTCTAAACAATGGGCAAGGTGAACTTGTCCTCACAGCTCCTCAAAGACCCAGCTCAGCTACTGTCTATGCCATTTTATGCAAGCTAAATGTGGGTCTCTAATATCTGGCATATTGGGATTCATCCTCAAAATAAAAAAAATGTACTGCTACAACTAACATATCAGTTTTGTAATTCACACACTCCACCCTGGTGTTAATCCTGTAATTTTAATAAAGCCTAGTAAGTGCTGTTTCTTGCAGACCTTAATTATGCTAGCAGCTATTTTTTAAAAGAAATCTTTTGTTTTAGTTGATACAGAGTTACTTCAAATATTTACTTCTGCTCTGTTTCATGTTTTGCCTGATATGTTTATTTTACATCTCTTTTTTTTTTTTTTTTTTTTTTGTGCAAAGAGGATGAATAGAGGAGGAAAGGAAGGGGCAGATGTCACATAGTGAAGAAGAAGGGACAACACCAGAATGGCAGTTCTGTCAAATAGAGCCAGATGCATGAATTTCACAAGGTGGCACATATGGTTCATTTTTGTTGTCATCTCTGAAACTAATGTAGGCTAGTTTGGGGCTAAAAGGTTAAATGTGGGGAGGAGAACTGAAAATGGCTGAGAATACTATTTGAGAAGGTTAGGAAAAGCTTAGGGTTGTGCCGTAGCAACTGATCTCACGTGGAAAGGCCCATTGTTCAGAAGCAAGCAGATTTGTGGTTCCAAGACACATGCGCCTGACAGAGTTTTCAGGCTTAATTATGCATGGTCTGTTTTACTCCATCAGGATTGAAAAAACTTGAGCATCATGTTTGCAAAATGATCATGACAAGAGTTTATTGCCTATTACTGCATGTTTTCCCACAATTTACTGGGTATACAGACATTGCATAGGGATGTTGGTACGGCACTAAGATAAGGGCAGTAAATTAAAACAAACATAATAAATGGGAAAGCCTTTGTAAAAATGTGCAGACAACTGCATTCAGCACAACTGTTGATGGCTTGGCCTTCAGCTCAGTTGATGGAACTGCTGCTGCCTGAGTGCCAAGATAATGCATATGATGTAATACTGCCAAGCACACGCATTCACGGTATTACAGCAAAAGCTGCATCTGTGAACTGGGCACATTCCCAGTTACATTCAGGTACAGTAACAAGGTAATTGGAAAGGCTTTACCAGTACTGTATAGAGGTTGAAGTGGGTGTTTTGGGGCATGAAAAGCAAAGTAAGTTTCTTTTGCTGGCCAGGTACTAGAGAACATGGTCTTTAGTTGGTACCTTTTTTATCTAACTCTTGTATTAAAAGATCCTACAAGCATGCACCCAGATGCAGAGGAACATTTTCTGATAAGATGCAAGAATGGCTGTATAAGATAGACTGAAGATCTGTCTAGCCCATTGCCCTTAGTGTGCTTGTGACCAGATGCCCACAATTTGGACACTGGATATGAACACCAGTTAAACTAAATGGATTAATTGGCCAAAAATCATAACAAGGGTTGCTTTGCTCCTAGCTGAATGTGCATTAAAAATAATCCCTGATCTTCAGAGAAGACTAGGTATTTGAATGCTAGAAAGTTGTAAGTAGTAGGGAAAACTTGAACAAAATATAGCAGTTGTTCTGGTTTTAAATACATTTGTTATGTATTCCGTAACTGAGGAGGTGCGTAATATAAATGTCTTTGTATTGGGTACCAGTTTTAAGGTGTCTACATCTAGCCTGTCTACTTGGTAAATAGGTCTGAATGCAACAACTGATCGGGTATCTGTTACGTCCTTTCAGAAACATGTGCAACTTGATGGGAGATTTTGTTTGTTTGTTCGTTGTTTTTTTGTGGTGGGTTTGGTTTTTTTTAATTTTAATTGGAGATGTACTCTTAAGATATTTACATAGTCCTAAACTCAGCTTGTTTATGTAGTTGCATGTAGTTTCTTCATGCAATCTTCACAAACCCTTCCTGCTTTCTGAAGTTTTTGGAACAGTTAGTTAACTCTAACTCTCCATCTTCCTCTTTGACTGAAATTTGCAATTTCCTTTCGAGAAACAACTTCCTATTGAGTACTAACTTATCTGACTGCTTTGATGTATTTTAAATTTTTTTTAAGTCCTGAATGCATTGCAAAATCCAGTGTTGTCTTCACAGCTTCTATTTCTGCACTGCCTGAATTGAGGAAGTATAGAAGTAGATAGGAACTCATCTAACAAACAAATGAAAATCCAGTTAAACTGTGCTTTGTCATGCAGTGTCATTGTAAAATTCCAAACTGCAGTAACTGAAATATGGTCAGGCAGCTAAAAAGGACTGAATTGTCGCGTATTTGCTGTGATCAGCACTGACTTGGGGAGATTTGCCTTTTGGGACTTGTGTGGATTTCCAAAAAACACTGCAGCATATTTGGAAGCAGATACAGAAATGGGCTGATTTCTGCGGTGCAGCCGATGGTCATGCCAGAACTACAGGAATCTAAGTCCTGGCCTGCAAAATAGCTGTTAAACTTAGATTTAGATGCCTGTGTTCTGTATACAGTGAACAGAAGAGCTTAAGTGCTAAATACCAGGATTCCCAGCTACTGTCTTTCTGACCAAGGAACGCTTAAGCTCCCTGGTGTTCCTGCATTTTATCTAATGCCTGTTTGATGTGGAGCTGGGACTGGAGCTCTTGAAGACCATTGAATCTCGTTTTCTGCAGTGGCCAAGCCTTCAAGGCAGAAATGACCACCTCATTGCTTTGTTTGGTGGGTTGAATGCTTTCCTGAGAGGGAGGGATTTAAACTCTCTTAAGCTAAAGATTGTCTTGCTAGAATTTGGGTTTCTCTCTGCTTGGGCTGAAACATCTGGAGTGTTACAGAAGAGTTATGTGTTTACTGTTGTGGATGTGCTTTTCAGTGGAAGCAATGCATGCAGCATACTGTGAGTGGAAATCTGTGCAGAGCATAAAGCCACACCTACGGAATTAAGCCCCTAAACAGGTTTAGTACCAACAGAAGTACCAATTTGCTACTCACAGGCTTAAATATGACACATACTGTGAGCCTGCAGAGCTGTGTTGCATCTGGGTATGTATAGAAGCAGTGCTTTAAGAAACTCTTGAAATAATAGGTACTAAAAAAGCTGGGTTCATCAGGAGACTTTGGGGACAGGAACAGAAGATTTTATGACTGACCTCTTGGACTGGGATGTCTAAATGCCATCAAAGTGTCTCTTGGAGACTGAGTCTTAACTTTTATAGCTGAAGATAACCTTATGTATTTACATATAACACTTTTAACAGTTTTTTTCTTTTTGCCGTCTGCCTGAAGTTATCAAAGTGATCAATAGTCTCCTATTTTGAAGAGTTAAACAATTTAAAAAAGTCTTTTAAACTTGAATGTCTGCTTATGCTAAATTCAAATGTAGATGCTTTGCAGTTCTGCTTCCCTCGCCCTGGAGGTTGAGCGTGGGAGTCGGTGTCTAGCACCTGTGCAAAATAAGCTTGAGAGCCAAGTTGCCAGATACAGTTGAAAGTCACTTTGTCTTAAACAGCGGCTCCCCAAACCACAGGAACTGATACTAGATCCAGTCTTAAATGTCAGGCTTTCTGACTCAGTCCTGTGCTTACACCACTAGATCACATTTTATTTTGAAGGTTCACGTGTTCAGGCAGTACTTCATAAACATCATCTGCTTTTTAAAGTAGATCCTTAGGTTCCTATACAGTTATCGTTTCCTCTTCTGTCTCTGAAACAGGCAATTCCCTAGATTTCTCCCAGGAGCATTTTTTGGGAAGTTCTGGGTTGTGCTCTCTCCCTAGAAATCTTCTGGTTCTGTTTTACTTCATCACTCACAAGCAAACTCTTTTGGTGGTGGTTGCCATCTACAGCAAATAGTGTTCCTCTGCTTCCACCAAAGTGGCTTTATATATTGTCTGTCAAACTACTTTAGACATCTTCCGTGCTTCTTTCTGCCAGGGTTGTATCTATAGAGAGGCCACATTTGTGCAACCAGTCTCAACAGTCTTGGCCATGACATGTGATAATATTATAATATCTAGAAAACCCATGCACAGAAATCCAGTGGTGTTGCTTTCATAGAAAACTTGACTTATATGCTTTCTGGATCCTCTCTCTACTCTGTACTTTTTAAATGGTTGTCGAATGAAATAGTGTGGCTTTTCTGATCTGCCTCTGTTTTTCCTGGACTTCCATACTTGCTGTTCAGCACATGAATAAGGCATTGGTTGAATGTCATCAAAGTCTTAGTTTATCAGTATAGCACCACTTGAAACTTAGAACATCTGGGGATATTGGCCTTAATTTTTGAGGTTTTGAGTATAAGAAAGCATCACTGCTTTTGCTCCCTATTTTTGTGTGGTATGTTTCTGTAATCCTTCAAGTGTAAAGTTAGCTGCCATCAAAGTCCAATTTCTAGAGAATGTATGTGTGTAGTGGGTTGTGGAGTGATGGGGAGTTCAGTTTTGGGGCAAGGAGGAGTGGATGAGTAGGTGCATACACCTGCTTTCTACTAATGCTGTTCTTCCTTTTCTGTTTAGTAAAATTTATGTCAAATTATTACAGCCTTACATAGAAGTTGTTAGTGAAGATAACTGAAGTTGCTATTCTGCAAACAGCAGAGTGAATTCAGGAACCTCTTTATAGCCAGTGTCCTCATAGTTTATGCAGAACAAGCTAACAGGTTAACATTAGGTGAATAAAAATATACAAAGACAAACCTAAAACTGGGAAGAAAAGTACATGACATTTCCTAAATGGAAAATGATGGGTTTGTTTAAATATAAACAAATAAATGTAAATGCTTGTGCTTGGGATGTAGTGGGGTGTGTGCCTTTATTCACTGCGGTGTTTGAGAGTGTGGGTGACTTGTTAAATTGAATTTTCAATTTCCTCAGTGCTTTTTCCTTAAGAAGTGGTTGTCTCATCAGGTAGTCTGAATGCAATTGTACACTTTTGCTATTTTGCATAGGGTAGGCTTTGCATTCCTTCTATAAGTGCATTCCAGGAATAATAATACTTATATTTGGCTGTAGTGATGCAATTTTCCAGGATTTTTGTTAACAGTAAAATGGAAGGGAAAAAAAATCATTTTTTTGATGGTATTCTTGCAAGTTGACACAAATGGGGAACTTTTGATCTAAAAGCTCAGCTCTTCCTCCCTCCTAAGTGATTAGTACATAACGGAATCCGTTTGCTGTTGGCAATTTGGAAGGAGAATGCATTTAAAATGTCTAAGATTTCCAAGTGTAAATTTGGCTGTAGTAGATGTCAATAAACATGTCAAAAGGATTTTTATCCTGAAGTCTTGGTATGTGTTATATTAATGCTCTGAATTGCAGTAGCTCCAGTGGAAATCTTAAGTCAGCGTTTTGGAAACCAAGGATTTAAATGATGCGCTTGTGAGTGAATTTTTACATGCGTTTGACAGAGGAGTTTAAAACAGGGTAACATTCTTTTCTACAAGAATATTCAGATTCTTGTCTGAATCCTGAAGTTATACTCCCCTTTATGCCTAGGCTAAATTATCTTGCACCATTATATGACACAGCTGTGCTTGTTTTTATTCTGAATTTTCTTAACTCACTGAATTTTTTGCTTTTAATGAATTAACTCCAGAAAAAACACATGGTACCTACCATTCTACCATTGTCTAAAAAATTGCTTTAACTTTGTCTCTCCTTATTTGAGAGGAGTTATAGTACATTGATAGGTCTGTGTAGTTACACAGTTCAGTTATACCGCTGAACAGAAAAATACGGTATGAGTTGGAGTTTAAATCATTAAAACAGCAACATAGAAAAACTGATTGGGCTTTTGGCAAGTAGAAAGCAAGATCTTGCTCCACTGCAGTCCTGACCTATCTTGTACCCTGAAAACTGACACTTGAAGCATGTGAAAGTCTTTGGATTTTAAAAGACTGATTTTTTTTTTTTTTTTTTTTTTTTTTTTTTTAAAACCAACTCTCCTATAATGTCTTGCCCATCTTTCTGACCAAAATGTAATTACTGTTGTTGTGAGCTGGGGAACGCAGATCGTGCAGATGGCAGTTTAGGTTACTATATGCACGAGTATCTGTTTGGTGATTTGAGTGGGGAATAGAAAATGTTGCAGTGTCTTAAGTAGTTGTAATAGACTCTGGGGACCATTCGTTGCTACTGAAGTAGTATGACTGCATGCTACATTGCTGTCTTAACCACTAAGAAAAAAAAATCAATTAAAATAGTTGCCAATAAGATGAGCACAAAATTGATACAGTGGATGCCAACATTTGCACTTCTGCATTGCGGCAGTGAAGCCACCTGTGTCAGACGCTTCCTAAACATGGTGCGGCTGGATGCTCAGAATGGCTTGAGCTCTTTCTTCAAAGCTGCTGTCACTGTCCCTCTCCTTTCTCACCTCGGCTTTTTCTTCTCCCCCCACCCCAATTGGGAGTTAACTGCTGGTTAATAAAAAATATTTTTCTTTCATTTACTTTTAGAACAAACTTCGGGCCTGGGTTTGTGGCCCCCGACGTTGCAGGAAATTGCAACTTGTGCAGTATTTTTAGTTGTTTCATATGTATCTTGTAAGTTTTTGATCAGAATGCTAATAGGTCACTTAAAAGTTCAAGAAAAAAAGGTTTGCAACACTTCTTAAAAATCCTGCTAGCTGCAGAGTTCAGTGCAAAGGACAAATATCACATGAGTATTTTTACTTTGGGAAGGGGGAAATAAGCAGAGAATGTTTAATAGTATCCGGAAGGACACATTTTATTTTTAAATGCTCTTCCTAGAAGCTGAATTAACTTGTATTATTTTAGCATTATCTTGTCAGCTTTGAGCTTCTCTTATATTTAAAAAAAAAAAAAAAAAAAAAGGCAGGGGGACACACCACCCTCTGAATCTCTGAATCTTGTAGAGGTTACATCTTCCATGTGTAAATACACATTGACATGTGCTAACCTAATAGAAAAGGAAATGAGAGTTCTATGTGATTTTTCTCCCCCTTTCCCCCCCCCCCCCCCCCCGAAGTAAAGCGAGCATTGATTTAAGAATGGACGAGAGATTGAGCCATCACAATCTCTTGATCTGGTTTGAGATAGTGGAGGCATGAAGCCAAAAGAGATTGGTGACTGCTGTGGAAACCAGTCAACTAGTGCTTTTTAAAGTGTGCAGCCCTGCTCTGTGGCTCTCTTTCTGCCTGTAATTGGGAAGCATTATCTTAATTCTTTTTAATCTTCCTAATTTATGCAAGCTTTATAATCCTTATAAGGAAACGCTTGGTACAAATTATTGCTGTTTGTATTTCAGGGCGCTCTTCTTCAAGTTCTGCATGCCAGTCGCTAGCCAGTTCTTGGAGACTTGCAGCCCGTTGAGTTTAATTGTTCGAGGGTTGTATTTGATTACTGCCTTACTGGGATGTTTCAAGTGTGTTTTTACTGGTATGTCTATGTGGTCTGCTTATTTACCAATAAAAGCCTTAAATATCTGTGATTGTCTATGTGTGTCCTGTAATGTATGTTACACCCATATTATGGCAATCACGTCACTGTATGTAATGTAACGCATATATTACAGCACACACGTGTTTTTATCCTAATCTAGATCTCAAAGGAGTTTTAATTGGCCTTCACTTTGAAATCTTTTCATGTACTGTGAACAATCAGCACAAGTAAATGTGTCAAACTTAAGACAATATTGCAGCGGTTAGCACCTCTGAATCTCTCTATAAAATGTGTATTTATAACATCGTTACAATGTTCAAATACAATGCCTTACCCAATTGCTGGTTACTTTCTTTTCCTTCTGCTCCTCCAAAGTTTAGGCACATGATCTGAAAGAAAATCTGTAAACTTAGTGTTGGGCTCCTTTTTCTTTGTTCCTTCTCCAAACAGAATTGATTTTAGTAGAGTACACTTAATGCATTTTTTTTTTTTAACTAGTTTTCTTGTTTGGTGTTCTTTGGCTTACTTGGAAAAGCAATTAAATGGGTCTCCTGTCTCTTCAGCCTGCACATAGGCGCTCTCATCATTGTTAAAACTCAGCTTAGGTGAAGGTGGTGCTTTTGTGGGCATACAGGTGCTGCCATCGCTAACAGAGTGTTTCAGGCGTGGTAAGACGTTTCCTGCCCCGAAATGTGTGCTGTTTAAAATGGTTTTAGCAGGGCAAAAAAAGTGAAATGATGTTCTAGAAAAGGTAGGCTGTGCGGGAGGACTTCTGGAGGGGAGGGAAAGGGTCGGAAGAGGTTAGAAATGAAGTGGAGGGAAGAAATGAAGCGACTATTTTAGGCTTTGGGGGCAGTACCGCAGGCACTGTGCAGCAATAAATGGGGCAAAGGGGAGAACAGTCAAGTGAGAAGAATGTGGAGTGAGTGGGAGTAGAAGAAAATGAATGTAATGCGCTGCGCTGCCCGGCAGCCCCGTGTCTCCTTAAGCTGCCAGTGCTGGAGCTGTGAACGCCGGCACCGCTGGAGCTGGAAGTGCAGAGTCTGAATTTCGAGACGTGTCTGTGAACCTCTGTGGAAATTATGGAGAGAAAAAAAAAAAAAAAAAATTTCCACTAAGTGCTGAGCATTGTTGCCGTAGTGATGCCTGTATCGCATTTGTGTGCTCTGCAGCACTGGGCCAGTTGTGCTTCCTCTCTCTCTCATCTTCTTTTTTCTTTCTCCTTTTTTAATAAGTGCTTTTCTAAGGGGTTTCACAGGAAACTGCAGGCAGATTGACCAAAGATGAGAAGTCGGTGTGCGTAATTTGTGCTGCACCAAATATCTGTGTGCAATCTCTCATTTAGTTAGTTATTCTGGAATTGCTTCTTTTCATCTCAAAAATAACATGCTTGCAGTTATCACGTACTTTTTGAAAGAGAAAATGTACTATGAAAGGTGTTTTAAAGTCTCTGACTGTTCCCTTTTTGGTCTAACCAGTGGCATTATTATGAGAGGTATTTTCTCATGGTTTCTTTTTTAGCAAGAATTTTTTTAAAAGCTTGCAGGATCGTTATTCATAACTGATTAGGCTAAAGATGAGAGAGAAACAATTTTATAAGGAAAGATCTAATTTATTTAGACCAAATTATCTCTTTGGAGTAAAAAAACTTGGCAAACTTTTGGAACCTGTAGAAGGGCTTAGTGCTGAAAGCTTGTCTGTTTTCCCTCAGTTGTAGCTCTTTGTCTAGGAAAAGATATTACTTCTCATTGCAAGTATTTGTTCTCTGAAGACCTGGAACAAAACAAAAGAGTTGCTTGAAGATGGAAATGTATTTCCTCCCTTAACAGTTCCTACTGAATCCTGCAGGTGTTTAGTCTAGGTGCTTTAGGATTTAGCTCACAAATAATAATTTGGCTTTTAATAATGTCTTTCAGTTGAGTCCTCTTGTTACATCCAAGCTTTAACCTGGACGATTACCATAGCATCACCTAAAATAGAGACAACAAAACTGAGGTTTCATGGCCTGAATCCACTAACTTTAATAAGTGAAACTGAGAGAATAACTATAAACAAAGAATGTGAAAGTAGGTTATCAAACCATGTGATAACATCTGTTCCTTGGAAACATGAAAATACCTATTTCTGTGTCAAGACTAAACCCTGTGTAAGTGGTATTATAAGCTGACTACAATTTTCTCGTGTGCCCAAACTTCAGTACATAATGTGGAGGCTTCTATGCGAAATGATGTAATTATCTGTGTGCCCTATCAGAGTCAGGTATTTATATTTGAAAACCTGGGTCTCTATCATCTGGAGGATCCTTATCAAGATGAGAGCTCAGCTGCGTGGGATAATACGCAGTTGCATGAGACCTGGTTCTGTCCCTGAATAGTTTGCAAGATGCAACACGTGAAGTGGCGTCTCCCCCCTTTTTTTAAGGAAGGAATGGAGAGCAAGGGTTAGAGTAATTCACTTGAATGTAACGTTGGCTAACAGGATGCATAAATTGGTCCAAACTGTCTTTAACAGCCAGTTGTTTTCCCTGGGAGAAACTGAAGGTGTTCTTGTATGATGGAAAAAAAGATTAGATGAAGCAGAAAAAGCACTTGTAGCTTGTCTGTCTGTATTGACATTTTTCAGTACTGTTGGGTCTATTGACTATTACTCTAATCACAGGCCGATGGGAGAGACCAGTGGTAATGCAGAAAATTAGGAAGTGAGTGATTGACTTCTTAATGCTAAAGCTTCATTAAACTGCTGAAATGATGCTTTTAAGAGGTGCAGTTGCAGCACAAATGCTACAGGTGCCAAGATTACAGCAGGGTTTTCCTTCCTTACACTCCATGCGGTACAAATCAGTATCCCTTAACTCCTGTTGGGTAAACTTCTGCTTCATACCTGTTTTGTACCTTAACAGCTCACTGTTCACTACTGTTCTTTCCTGCCCTTGTGCCCAGCAGGCAGCCGTTTTGTTCCATCTTACCTTCAGAATCGCTATTCAACTCTACATCTAAAGAGCATGCTTTTAGGAATAAACACAGTGCTTCTTACTTTACTGACTTATTTTGTATAAAAACGCGCTTGGGCTGAGAAGACAGCCTCACCTGTTTCGGTCGGCTGATCCATGCCTTAGAACAACCTGTTCTGGGAGAGGCAGGCTGGAACAGCTTGTGGATGTATCTCCAGAGGTATAGCCTGCTAAACCTGTTTGCCTTGTAAAAGCTGAGGTTTCTACTCGGGATTAGAAGTTAGGGCTTCAATTTCATCTTCCTTACCACTTGTGTGTTCTTTACTGGGCTTTAAAAAAAAAAAAAAGTTGGTAAAATACCATCTCTTCCTTAGGTGTGTAAAAAGTCCGTTTTGTTGTGATTTAAATCACTCCTCTCCCAAAGCTGTTCTTTCAAATATCAGATATTCATGTTGATGTGTGCGTGCTGTGCAAAATCTTATTCTAATATTATCTTTTCCGTTCTTGTTTTCTAAAATGATTAGTGCTGTTTGCAGTATACTGCCTGCCAGTTGTGTATGTGTACAGGATTATGTGTGTGAGAGCTCAAACCAAACAAAACCATGCACCTCTCCCTTTACAAAGAAGAATGCACAGCCAAACATACTGCGTGTAATCCTAATCGTCACCTCATTTTCCACTTCAAGGCAGTGCGATCTACACAAGATATGGGAGCTGATAAATGATGATACAAGTCATTTATTGTTATTTCATGTGTGATATAAACCAACATTTTGTGGGCTTGTATACTGTACTTCAACTTCCTCGCTCTTTGAAGCGTAAGAGGGAGTTTTCCTGTCTGTGTCGCCCTCCGTGCCTTTTCTTAGTTTCCAAAGTCATGCAGGAAGCCTGGCATCAAAGGATAAAACTGGCAGTCGGACTTGACAGCAGCCACATCGTTCTATTAATTTCTGCAGAGTTAGTCAACGCCCTTTCAGCTCCTTCAGTCCATGAAAGCATCTCTGAAGCTGTCCCATTTGCTTTTCTTTTGATAACAGATATCGGTATTTTTGCTTTGAATTGAACCATACTTGGGGTAACCTTTTAAGACAGTAGCTCATGCAGCTGTAATTTTTGACAGAGCTTGCAGAATAGATGGAGTCAAACATGGGTAAGACTTCCCTAGGAGCTCTCCAAAGGGAAGCCCAGCAGTGTTCGCAGTGGTGCTTAAGTTTTAGTAGCTGGCCTCCTTCCTCCAGAGGTAATTGTGAATCAGTTTCCTTTACGATAGGAAGCACTGGGCTGCTGGATGCAATGAATCCTTTTTAATTAGTCATAGAAGTCCTAACCACTTGTTTAAAGGTCTCAAAACACCATTAAGAGGAGATGAGGGTGCAGTATGTGACCAAATTCTGCTTTGAATAATTACAGTGTTGCTGCCCACACTTCTCTTCCATATTCAAGTAGATACAGCATTCTTCTTTGCTACTTGGCATAAATGATTTTGTGTGCTAATAACGACTACATTCCAGCCTAGGGGTGGTGGCATCTAGGAGACAGCAAAAATTCATTCCCATGTCCGTGTGAGGGGAGATGTTGCTGAAGTTTAGTGGTGGCTGGGCAGGGAGAGAGGAGCAAACCCTTTGTCAGCTCAGTGGCAGCTGCTCTTGGAGACTCCCAGAGGGATGCTCGAGGTGGCCGTTCGCGTGCCCTCGAAGAGTGTACGGCTCTGTTTGCTGCAATGGCAGCCACAAAATGCTAATGTGTGTGGAGCAGGACATGCCGTTTCCTAGTGCGCTGAACCAACAGCACTGATAAATAGTTAGGAGAGATCAGATGGCCTGAGCGCGTGTGCTGAGGAGGAATGCTGTACTTAGCTAAACGACTAGGCATCATCTGAGATCCATTTTAAATATATGCTGTCTCTGTAATAACACTGGGTGGTTGTTCCAGATACAAAATTTCAGTTAATCTGCTGTGTCAGTTTGGGCTTGCAAGTCCAAAAATATCTTGTTAGTGATTTATGTCTTTCATTGTTGTTCTTTTTTGTCATACAGTTTTATCTCTGCCCACGCACTGCTACCTGATCTTGTATGTTTTGCGTGCTGTTCCTGTGGTTATTCCGTGAGAAGAAAGCTTGGTGTCACCCACAGAGCAGCGCACGCCTAGGTCTGCACTTGAACGTGAAGTTTCTTGTGTGAAGATATATCTGAATTTTATCTCTTTAGAGTGAAAATAGCTAGCTTACCGAGAACCAAATTATTTCTCAAGATAGGAAAATATTTGGCATAGACTTCAGTGCTCCAGTTAAAGCTTCAGAAAACAAAGCTTTGAAGAAAACTGCAATGTTTAAATCCTTTATATCTTTAATTATCTTTATAGAGCTGAATAATATCCTGTATTATCTGTGTGCACAATGCTTGAATTAATTTTGGGTTGATTAATTAAGGGGAAACTTCTTTTCTTTTAACCTGTACCCTACTCCCTATAATCCTGCAAGCCAGCTTCTGGTGGAGTTAGCTTCAAGCATTCATTAGCATAGCCTGGGCCTTTGACACACTGCGCTGGTGATTTATGCCTGTGAATATTCATTGCAGCAAATCCAGTGGCTTTTCTGCTTGCTCTGGTTTTTTTGAGAGTACCATGCAAGATATAAAATCTCCTTGCACCCTGTAACTAACTCCCTGGGGTAGAAGTTTGCTGCATTTGAATCCCTTTGCATGCATGGCAACAAAGAGTACCAGTAGTGCAAAGGCAGCATTGCTTACCAGAAAGGAAGACTGTATGAAAGGAGAGGTGGCAGGATAGTCCCCCAGGTTCACCCTATGTGTTTGTTAATACCAGCCAGCTTCCACCCATCTTAAGAGCTGTCATGAGAGGGCAGTTAGGACAAATGCAAACTAATTCTGAAAAGAGTAAGGGAATCGGAAAAGAAAAAAAGATAGTCCATGAGAGAACGGGCAGGGGATAATAGAAAACGCTTCCAGAGTTAGAGGCAAAGATATGTGAAAGAACAAGTAGGAAAGGAAATGCTACAAGAGCAATTTTCTTCTGTATGTACAGTGATCAAAGTCTGAAACTCTCAAATGCTATTTCCATTTCTGACATAACTTGGTTCTGTGACCTTGAGAAAGCCTGGTTTCCTAAGGGTGCCATCTGAGAAACCCTTATTAGTTCTTCTGCCATTTGAGCTAAGCTGTAGTAAGATAATAGGAGGGAAGACATTTATTATTTTCAGGGAGGGAAATGACAGATGAAGTGACTTCCATCTGCAAAAACTTATTTCAGTGTCTATATAGAACTGTATAGCCTTTTTTTGTCAGTAAGAGGAGACTCAGACATCGTGCAGCATGCTGAAGCATTTTACTTTCACCTGATGAAGTTGTTCAGAATGTCTGTGAGCTTTTATCGAGCATCATATCTGCAAAGCGTCTTCCTACCAACTGGAAAAGATGTGCAACGTTTTCTGATTGTGCGATGACTGAACAAGTGAAAGTGTTTAACCAATATAAAAGTAGGGTGTATATACTGACTTTTTTCCACAGAAAAGTTTCACTGAGTGATGTGTCTTGGGAGCAGAGCCAAGGAGGATGAGAAACTCTCCCAACTGCTCATCTCCTTGCCCCTAATGAGCAATCCCTGTATGAGAGTCTTTTTTTAAAAACACTTTTTCTTTTTTAATAGAATTAATACATTAGCTTTCTTTTTGTACAGTTCTGCTTTCTGTGCTGAAGCTGGAAACTTCAAATGGAAATTTAACACTTTGCATATAAACTTACTTTATTGATAAGAAATATTGAGTGCTTATTAAAGTGATCAAATACCGATATTTCTTGCTGCCATCATGATTGAAATGAAAAGGTAATTTTTTCAGACCTTTTAGAGGCAAATGCTGTGTTACTCCCAGAGAGCTCACAAGCTGTTCCAGATGAAGCAACAGGCAGCTGAAGCAAATCTCCTGAGGGTGAGGGAGTGAGTATTTGGTCTCACAAGTAACAGCATGGTATCTTCTGTGCTGCCTGCATGCAAAAGCTACGTGCTTATGGAATGCTCTCTTCATTTCACTGAAGTCAAGAGTTTTGTCTTTGAACAATTTGGGCCAAGATTTTACCTCTAGAGTGGTTTTTTGGTGGTTTTTGTTTTTTTTTTTAAATGAATTTAAATTGGCACAGGTAATCATACATTCTTTAGCAATCTTAACTGTTTAGCCAGGGGGGAATATTTGCTGTTTCTCATTGTGGTTTCTATTTTTACATTTGTACCATCCGCTATGTTAGCTAGTACTGGTGAGTGCTGTCAAAAATACATCATAAATTAATTCATCTTGAGAGCTCTCTTTTAATGCATTTTGATTTAAATATGCTTATCTTTAAAATACAGGATCCTGAATTCTCAGCTGCAGTACACACTGACTTGTTTTCCTGTAGCCAAATCTTATCAGAAAAAAAAGTCAGTATTCTGTGCATTTATACTAAAGTAATTTTACCTCAAATGAAGGAGCCATAAAAGTGGAGCATTTAGAAGCTTTCAAATGAAACAAGTCACAGACCAAATCAGTTTATTCTAAAAGTGAACAAAATGAGCCATGTTTGTCATTTTAGCGAGAGAGAGATTGAGGTCAGCCCCTGCCTCCTTTTTCCACTCAGCCCTTGGATGTGGAGAAGTGGTTAGCATGATATAAAAAGAGGGTGTTGTGGCAAGGTCATCATTGGAAATGATAAGTAGATCTTAGTGAACAGTCTACTGCCAAGGATCTGGAGTCCTTGGGATCTATGGGAGACACCCATGGGAAAACCTAGGATGAGGATGATTAGATTGGACTCAGGAGTTGGAGGAAGGGATTCAGGTGGGGAAACTGACCCTGTGTGTAGTGGGGAGCATTGCACCTTCAGCCATCATAACCAAAACTGACTGTCTTTCAAAATAATAAGTGATGTGGAAAAGTCAACTGCTTTTAATTTGGCACTTCTCTGTGCTTAGCGTGATATCACTGGGGAGATTATTTAAAAAAAAAAAAAGTAAACTCTTGAAAATTCAGCTTCATGGTGTTTAGGATATTGATAATCAATATTTTTTTCACTATTTATCAATGATTGTTTTAAAGTGAACCCAAGAAACTACATGGATTTTTTTGCCAGCTGCCACCACCATAATGTTGGTAGACTTGTTTACTGGATACTTGAAAAATCGTATTTGTATGTTTTGAAAATACTTTTCAGACTGTATGTCTGATGGTGGCTACAGTTAAATACTGTATGGAATTGGAAGGTTGAGTTTTTGTTCTTTGTTTTTTGTAGCGTCCTCTTTTAAGAAAAATTTCCAACTGACCAATTAAAAAAAACCCAAACAAACTCTAACAAGCAAACAAATGAAAAACAAAAACCCCCAAGTACGGTTTCCTTGGGGAAGTTAAGTCTAAACAAGTATACAATAATAAATATTAGCAGAAGAATTAAATGATTTATTAGACAATCCTTACTTAGGAAAACTTCTTAACTCTTACAACAGCTAGTGGGATTAAAGCATGTGCTTAATTTGCAGCGCATCCCAAGGGCTTTCCTCATTTGCATTTCACTTGCTCAGAAAACTTCAGGTTTGCATCCTTTTTTAGGTGCAGTGGATATCATAGCAATTCCAGGAAAACTAAAGCATTCCTAAAGCAAAAGAGTGCATTGGAATGTTGTTTTAAGAATGAAGTGCTTGCTTACTGCTTTCATACTGTTTGAAACCTTTTATTTCTGGCTCTTTTCCAATGTGGAAGGAGTTTGTTTTCAGAGAAATATTGTTGCCAAGGGACAAATGTTGACTGTGTTGTGTTTAAAACAGGCTGATATTAATTACATTCTTTTAGCTATTCTCCTTCTCTGGATAATTTTAAAAGGTTGTTCCAATTTCCAGAATACTTAGGTAAGCTCTCAGAACATGCATGCAGTGTCTCGTCATTTATGTGAAGAATGTATTAAAGAACTGGCAAGAGCTGAACTCATTTTTGTGCACAGTCAAGAAATGTTGGTTTCAGATGATTACGCTAATTAATAACACACAACAGCATTAGTGAATACGGTAATTTCCCTCCTTTTTTTCTTTTATCTTTAAAGTCTTTGTCTGAGCCAGTTGTCAGACAACCTGTGTGGAGAGCTGCATACTGCATTAGACCAGAGGAACAGGCCAATTTTTTTCAGGACCTAATCTGTGATCGGGGCAGCATGATCTGGAGCAAAGTCAGTCTTTGGGGTTTCGCAGTTCCCTGTTGATAATGTAAACCTAATGTTTTGCATTGGGTTTTGGTCCTTTCAGGGATCAGGATGAGTTACTTAACTTGAGTCTTCTATGGAACAGTTTTGTTCAAGCCTCCTTGAGCTGGGTTAGTGCTGGTGGTCCCAGTGATGGGGCCGTTACTATGCTCGCCCCACCAGAACTTGTGCAGACTGTCTGTTTTTTCCCAACTAGCTCCTAAAGACTGAGCCCAGCTCATGTTTCTTAGTCTTCTGCCTATTTCAGAGTTTTAGATAATTTCGTTCTGTACTAGGTAAAATGCCACTTTCCAAGTATTTTTGCTTAATACTTAGTAGTTTAAGAAATACTGGGTCAAGAGAGCACAACGTACGCAACTGTGCAGAGCTCACCTTACGGTGCCAACCCAGCTGCCTTGCCCTGCTTGTGTGGGAACCCTGGAGAAGCGTAAAACAAGCTGAGCCAAAGCAGGTGAATTTTCCTTCCACATCTCTTTTCAGGCTTGTTTTTGGGCCTTCTCATCCTCTCCTCTCATCCCTCCTTCAGCGGGATGAGTTTAGAGTGTCCTGTTTGTTTCTGGGACGAGAGCTCCAGAGATATTTTTTTGAGTCTGAACTCCAGCCCTGCTTGCTCTTGGCCCTGGCTGCTCACCAGTGATCGATCGATCCTCCCTGGAGCTACCTGGGCACAGCCCAATAGCTTATGCTCAACTTCTGAAGCCTTCCTGGAAAGCTATAGCCCTGTTGGACATGGGCTCCCTTTCTCTCAGCTTTGCTGCCAGGCATGATCCCTGTCACTCATTAGCCTCTTTCTGGTTTCCTGAACACTTGCTTTAATCCTGACACCTGTGTGGACACTTCTCCTGGTAGAGATAAACATTGGGTTACTGTTTTGATAAATTCTCTAGACCTAGTTGTTATAAAAAATAAATGTTACTCATCCCCGTTGTCCCTCAAGAGATGGTCTTTATGTTCAGGAGTTCATGTTGACTTACAAAAGATGAATGTCCATTTACAGTGAAGTTGTCCAAGTTACATTAATCAGTAAACTGGCATTCAATTTATGGATTACTAGGGAGCACAAATAACTGCCTACGTAAACCTGTATCATCTCATTAACATTCTGTTTAAATAGCTTTTTTGTTTGTTTGTTTAGACAACTTCAACAGAAATTTCTGAGTATTCATCTGATAACGACAGCGTGAGAGAAGGAGAGATGGGCCTGGTGACCACTACTCCGGGAGCCACTAGGAGATTACGGTCGAGGTCAGAAGTGGACATGGGGGATGTTACAGCACAACCGGCCAGCGAGTGGCTGAGGTCTGCGCAGGCCCTTCTCCGTACACCGGGGAAGCAGGCGGGCAAGCCCCCCCGAGCCCCCACTGAGTCTGCAAAGAAGAGGAAGCTACTGAGGTAAATGCGCTGTCCACCTTAAGGAAAAAAAATTTTTTTTGATTGCATGTAAAGGAATACTTACAGAATAGTAGGAATGCATTTCAAGGATAAACGCTTTAGAGATACAAATTCCAAAAACTTAAAGAATGTCATTTATCTGTAAACAAGTAAATAAGGCAAGAATGAACTCAGTTCAGTTTTTAAATCTGTGGTGAAAGCTCTCGATCTTGAACTCCTGTGTACAAGTTGATATGGTTTTTCACTTTACAGTCTCTTACAGATGTGTGAGTGGACATATTCCTGTTTTAGCTTGTAATCATTTCATTGCTTTGTGCTTCTCCAGATAGTCTGCAAAAATGCTGTATCTCTGATTTATTTTTTTTTTTTTTTTTTTTTTTTTTCCCTTTGGTCCTCTCCAGATTTGCCAGGGTAAAATTATCCAAAATACTGTAGCAAAGGGTTCGATGAGCAATAGTGCCGAATAGCGCAGGACAGAGTGACTCTTCTCAGTGGTGCCCAGCGACAGGACAAGGGGCAATGGGCACAAACTGAAGCATAAGAGGTTTCAGTTGAATATGAGGAAAAACTTCTTTACTCTGAGGGTGACAGAGCACTGGAACAGGCTGCCCAGGGGGGCTGTGGAGTCTCCTTCTCTGGAGATATTCAAAGCTCGCCTGGATGATGTCCTGTGCAACCTGCTCTAGGAGAACCTGTTTTAGCAGGGGGGTTGGACTGGATGATCTCCCGAGGTCCCTTCCAACCCTTGACATTCTGTGATTCTGTGATATTTAGGCAAAGGTAGGACATACCTGTTAGTCTGAAATCTAAGTCTCTGTGACTAAATTAAATACATTAAAAATATATGTAACTGCTGAAAGAAAACAGTCTGAGCTGTGGAAGCCTGATGTTCACAATTCACTATTTCTCTAGCTAATTACAGTGCAGAAATGGTCACTTCCTATACTGAATTAACAAAAGTTTCTTTAACTTAAATGGTATATGTGAAGGTATGCCTCAAGCTATGGAGACTGCAATTACAAACAATGCTGTTATAGATATCTATTGTATTTTTAACAATGTGGCTCTCTTTTTTTTTTTTTTTTTTTAAAGCTGATTCTATGTACAGTAGTCAATCAATCAATTACTTAAAGTAAATATTCACTTTGGTTAAATAAATAAAATACCTTATTTTTCTCTAAAAACATTTTTAGCTATTTCAAAATGCTGATGGAACAGATTTGAAAGTCCTAATTACTGAGGATCTCTATACTTAAAAGTGCTTTTCTTGTGCAATCAAGCTTTATTTCTTGTTACTTTAAAAGCATAAAGACACAGCTGTACTAGGTCAGACCAAAGCTGTAACCTCCAAAAATGCCTGTTAGTGGCCAAAAGCAAGTATGCGTGAAGGTAATAAGAACAGGACAAGCATACAGTGGTATCTTGCCCAGATGCGCTTCCAGCTTTTGGCATTTTACTGCTCAGGAGCTGTTTGTTACCCTCAGTGGGTTTCTCTTTACATGAGTTTGCCCAGTAGTTTTCTGAAGCCATAAAAACTTTTGGCTGCTGTAGTAATATCCCAGGGTTAGGAATTCTGTAGCTTAAACGTGATGTGAATCTGCACCTACCAGCTTCATTTGATGAATTCTACTATCATTATTAACTCAGTGCAAAAATATATTTACAGCAAAGATACTCTGAAACAAATGTGTAAGAGAAATAAATAGCTTTAAAAACAAACAAGCAAAAAAAACCAAACAAACCACAATGATATAGAATGCAATCTGTCCGGAGTGGCCAGAGGAGCAGAGCTTATGGGGTTTTTCACTCTTCCATCCTGTGGTTCCACCTTGAGTTCCTTTGGGAACAGGGAAGCAGGCAGGAAATTCCTTAGTTATGAGTTTTCTTTGTCTAGTTATTTTGCTTGTCCAGGTAATTGCCATCTTTTCACTCTTCCTGTTCAGGGCATTAATTCCACGTGTGTGTCTCTTCCATCTTTCCTTTTACTCTTGATGGAGGACATTTTCATTGGTGTACTAACAGTGGATATAAGAGTCTCCATCCTCAACAGGAAAGCTCAGGTTTTCAGTGCTGTGGATTGAAAGCCAGTTCGGGGAAGGGTTTGCCAGCTTCTTGACTGATGAAGTGACAACCCCTTCTTTCTGCTTATATAGCTAAAAGTTGCATAGCAATTGTTGGCTTGTCCTTTCTCCTTCCTTCCCACCTCTGCTGCAGATTGAGGCCACAGCAGAAAAAGCAGTGAGCAGGGGAAATAGTCCTGCAAGCGGGATCTGGCCCACAGGCTCCCACTTGGACCATTTGGAACTGCTCAGTAGGTGGAAGAGAGCTGAAAGCCTCTGCTTACCTGGGCTCTCTTTTTCCCGGCTGGTGGCTAGGGGAGCGTGGGTTGAGCGGACATGGTACAGATGGTAGAGCTGCCATCTTCCTATGTGAATTCCTGTGCAAGAGCTTCTACTCCAAATCCAGGTTGTATTAAGAATGCTTACTTCATGGATGATGTGGTAGAATAGGCCTCTTATTGTTTTGTTTCCACTTTTAAGAAAATAGAAGTAGAAATTATTTCTGTTTTCATCTTGCTTTGCTGTTTGATGTGACTGAAGTACGGAGGACATTTTCAAAAATTTTTAGCTTATATTTTCTGAACAAATCTTATACCATGTGTAACAGTCTCTTCCATATTCTTTAGGCACGCTGCAATCTGCATTTATATTTGCATTACCTGATTGCAGCTATGTTCCTATTACCTCAATGGCTACATTTTTCTATGCAACCTCAAAGAAACCCCCCTAACACTCCCCCCCCAACCCCAACCAAAACCAAACCAACCAACCAAACAAAAAAAACCAAAAACAAAGAAAAGAGCCATAACAGTCTGTGGAAAAATTCAAATCAGTTACTTTCTACTGTCCTCTCCTCCTGGAATCTTCCCAGTGCTAAAATGGAAATGGGTAATTGCCTGGATGGGAGGAAAGAGTATTGTTTGTTTGATCCTATTACAGAATCTTCAGAATTAAGCTGATTATGGATGATTAAAATAAATTATGCCGATCCTAGTGTTAGAAATGTGAGTGTAAATGAAACGCCTTTGAGGGGAAATAAAATGAGAAATCGATTTATGTCCTAGAAGAACACGCACAATATACAATGTGCTTATGATGAGCGAAATTTGAAGGTGCATGTTGCAGTCATTCTCTATTAGGAGTCAAGTGGGGTTTTGGAAAGTGATTAGCATCTTGTCCTGGTTTCAGCTGGGATGGAGTTAATTTTCTTCCTAGTAGCTGGCATAGTGCTGTGTTTTGGATTTAGTAGTAGAATAATGTTGGTAACACACTGATGGTTTAGTTGGTGCTAAGCAGGGCTTACACCAGTCAAGGACTTTTCAGCTTCCCCTGCTCTGCTGGGTGCACAAGGAGCTGGGAGGGGGCACAGCCAGGACAGCTGACCCCAACTGGCCAAAGGGCTGTTCCAGACCGTATGATGTCATGCTCAGTATATAAGCTGGGGGGAGTTGGCTGGGGGGCAGCCATCGCTGCTCAGAATGGGCTGGGCATCGATCAGCGGGTGGTGAGTGGTTGCATTGAGCATCACTCGTTTTGTGTAGTCCGTATGTTCTCTTACCATTCCTATTATTATTAATAATGTTCTTCTTTTCCTCTGCTGTTTTATTAAGCTGTCTTTATCTCAGCCCACGGGTTTTACTTTTTTCTCTGTTCTCTTCCCCATCGCACTGGGGGAGGTGGGGAGTGAGCAAGCAGCTGCGTGGTGCTCAGCTGCCTGCTGGGTTAAACCACAACTCAGCTGCAGACAAGAAAGGTGTGACAGAAGCAGTTCCTCCCCCTCCATGCCTGGGGACTGGTCTATTCTGTGTCCTTTTGCCAAATTCTTCTATGTCTTCAGGTATCTCCTTTAACGTTAGATTTTGTTTTCAAGATTGTTCTAAGTAAAGATTGTTCTTTTTTTCTGCCAGGGTCCGCAGGGGGAGAGCAGGTAGTCTGTATGGTGGTGTTTGTCTTTTAGGGGTGTTGGTGGTCCCAGACAGGTTCTGAAGCAACCTGAAGGGCAGTGCTGTAGGAGGTGCCAGTCTGTCATGCTCGTAGCAAAGTATCATCTCTTTCATTCGCAGCCATCAATACAGCTGCTCCTGGACATCCTCACCTTAAACACTGGCTTTAAATGTGCCATCTTGTGTAGCCACCTTCCTTTATTTAAAGAAAATCGGTGATGGCTGCGGTAGGAGTAGTACAATTTTCCCAGGTATGTTGAGACATAAATGTCATTGTACTGCACCCAAGGGCTACTAAGAGAGTTGGTAAAGTGCTACTAGTGGTACTTCATACTGAGGTGAATTGCCTTGGTGATCAGGTCAAGAGGCATTGGGTTTAGATGTTCCTGCGCTTTTATTCCACCGCAAAGTTTCAGTTTCTCAGCTTGAGTCAACACCACACAGGAAAATAATGCAAGTGATTTGCAAACCTGAGAGGAGAGAGTATATACTGCAAATAACCGTTTTGAGGAAGCTCTTCTTTTTAGACTTTGAATTCTTGTTAATGCTACAGGGTGAAATGTCTAAACTGCACTAGTTCCAAGTCTCTCAAAGCTCCCTTGTGAAAGAAGGGAGAAATCAAGAGTATTGAAAGTCTCAAAGTTTGTTACATAGGTTAAACCAATAAATGGGTCTGTTCAATATTTATAAAGAAAAAAAACTCAAAATGCACACACTCAGCTTTTCTTCTCTATGAGTAAACCTTCCTTAAAGGTTTTATGAATTGCTTGCTTTTTCTAGTAAGATTTTATTTCCATCAGGAAAAAAAAAAGTCTGTTTCAGTGCAGGAAGTAGTTATCTTAAGTTTTATAGTGTTAACGCTACTTCTAAATCTGTCACATTGCAAGAGCTTTTAGTTGTGAAGAATAGTTGCTTTAGCTTTTTGTTTGGGTTTTTTTAATATTTGAGTGGACGGTTTTAGTTTAATAATAAAATCTTGGGAAATCCTGTTTATTTATCTTATACCTACTTGTATGCAGACCAATGGCAGATCTGATCTGCTAAAATTAACTTTTGTTATCAAAAGAGGAGAAAATTACAGAATTTCCTGGTACTACATGCAATAAAATGAAACCTGGTTGTCACATGAGGCCAACTGAGCTCCTGAAAATAAAGGAAATTGCCAAGGGAGGAAGGAGCTGGCACAAATGAAGCAGGCTTTTACTCTAAAATTGGGTCTGTTCTTTCTTACACGTGTCCACAAGTAGCATGAGGACGTAACAGCAACAGACTGGCCCTTTTGACCGTCGTGTTCTTATGCTGATTTTAACTATTGGATTAAGTTTTCCTTGCTAGTGAATTTCTTGTTGGATTAGGAGAATATAACTGAAGAATATCATGGCTGCACTACAAATGTACTACTTGCAATCACTGGCAATGTACACAGGCAAATTATTTTGCACTTACTGAAAGTTAAAATGACTTTTTTAGAAAGCGTGCATAGCTTCACTGGGCCAGTTGTTTGGTGTTAACAGGAAAAAAACCCACATTTAGTGGAAAAAAAAACCCCAAAACCTACTTTCCTTAAAATGACAGATTTCTCCAGTTTCACACATAATGTATTTTACTGATTGGAATGGTTTAGCAGGGTACAGTTGTTCCTTATCAGAGAGAAGTCATTTTGGTGCCTTTGGTTTGTATAACCATGGAGCTTGCTTTTCTATGCAAGATCTCTGCTCAGGCAAGCCAAAACCTTCAGAACTCAAGGGAAGGCTCTTCCCTTATCTCGTGGGGCATGGCTGTTCGCCCATCAAAACTGGTTCCTGTGGAGTCTTCCTCTTAACTTTGTTTCTTTCTTCCATGAGAAATTGTGCATGTGAGTCTGGCACTTGATTTTTTTTTTTTTTTTTTTTCTTTTAAATTCCTGCCAGAAAAGGGATGACTGATTTCTGGGAAGACTTTCCTTATTAAATCATCTTACTTCTGCTGAGAACCTCTGCTGTAAGAGAGGACAGTAATTGTAGGACAATCTGAAATATTTTTTTTTCTGTTGAGGAGTCTGAAGAGCCAGAGAGCTGTGGTAAACTTTTCAACTGAAGGGGAGGCAGGGGGCACTTTCAGTGGCTGGTAAGAAGGGTTGATCAACATTTTTGAAAACTATGAAAGGAGGAGGTCTCAAAAGCTTACCTATTACTAAAGATGTTCCTAAATTATTTCAAATATTTTCTGTGAGATAACTTGGTTAAGTAGAGGCATGGGAAAATCTACCACCTATAAAGTTTTACTTAAAATCTTTTACTGGAGGCCATATGGAACACAGAAAGTGCTCACCCACCGTGTTCTCAGCAGTTATGACTGTAATCCCTCTTACATCTCTTCCTCTGCAGTGTCTGATGCAACTAGGACCTGGAAACCAAATCTCCCTACACAAGAATGATGAAGCTTTGGTGTCTGTGACAAAGCACTATTTTTGATTTCAGGAGTAATTCTGGTATAGTGTCCAGACACTACTAGCAAAAGTTCAGTTGTTACAGGTGGTATTGAGGAGGTGTCTAGTATACGGTGGTTGGAAATTACAGCTGAAGACACTGTAAATTCTCTAGATGGTCACTTCTGTCTAATGCAGTTGCTGAAAAATATCTCTGGCTCCCACTGTGCTATGGGGACTCATGAAAATGGTATCTGTGTTCCACATATGTTTTATGGAGGTGACCTCCTTTGTGGAATGATTGAAAAAAGAGTGGCAAGAGTCTACACGGACTTGAAAAGGCTTTTGCCTTACTGAACTCTGAAAAGAGAGGCTCCAAATCCTTGAATCCTTAAGACTCTAGAAGAGGCTTTCAGTACACCTGCCTTGTTGATTTGGCTAGTGTAAAAGAACCTCTCTGGATGGGTACAGTAGATCAGAGTGTTGAAATGTGAGCGACTGGTGTACAAGAAAATCCAGTATCCAGTGCAGTTTACTAAACCACTGCATTTCCTGTCTACTCAGTTTGTACTTTTTTCAGATAAATGTGGGAAGGTCTTTTCTCTATATTTTTGTGTTGGCAGATGCAACTGGCCCTTGATAGCTGTGTGTTAGAAATTATCATTTGTGGTACAGTACAGATCTTCCATTTTCCTTTCAATTTAGGTGTGTACCTCAGATGCTGTTGTTTTGACATGGAAATTGTGGGTTGGGAGAAACACTGGTTCCTTTCCAAGGGAAACACCCCAGAACTTGTAGCAGAGTGTAGTTACTTGATAAGTTTTATAGGGACTTAAAATTATTGCTGTCTACTTTGGTCTTTGCTTGTTCTGTCACATAGGAGAAGAAACTGTGTTATGCTTTTATTCCAGAAAAGTAGACTATTTTTAACAAACAGAATAATGCCAGTGGTCATGGTAATGGTGGTTCATCCACCAACGAGTTTATAAATCCAGTTGTTGAGTCACAGCTTGAGTGGGGCTGATCTGTAAAGCTAAAATTACTTTCTGATCCCTTGTTACTTCACGAAGTCAACAGGTTCTCTTCTTCACTGGAGAGGAGGTGGGCCTCTGTAGAGGAGACTTGCACTTTTATGTGGCCAACATTCTTCAATCACATCTTTCATACGAACCCATACTATTTTGTACACTGAAGGAGCACTTGGTAGTGACTGTCAGCATTCAGTGTTGCTTATTATTTTGCAAGTTGTAAACTAGCTGATAATAGCTGATGGGTTTGCAGTGTTGACAAATTAAATGCCTGTGTGCTTAGGGGTCCTTTTTTCTTCAGCAAGCACCCCATGGAGTGGAAATGGACAGCTGAGTGTTCCAGAAGTCAGTCACTTCACCAGTTAACTTGGAAATATGAGAGGAGTTCTGTCCTTGCTTTGCAAAGAGAGAAGGAGGGAAATAGCCCAGTCCCAAGATGGGGATATATATTTGTGTAACCTGTAGTGTTTTGAAATATGTGGAGTCCTGGGTATAGTGTATATGAGGAGACAACTCAATAATGAGATGCTTAAGTGTTCACTGTTCTTAAATTCAAATGAAATCTGGAAAGGAGTAAACTTGGATGAACGTGGGGTTATTTTTGGTAAGTGCCCCGCTGAATGAAAACCTTAATAAATAAACACAGAGAGATCTCCAGCACTTCAGAAAGATTCAAAATGACTTTTCAAAACACAGCCTACTCACTAATGCTCTTTCTTTTTTTCCTTCTTTTTTTGTTTTCCTATTAGCCTCATTGGAGTTGGAAGCCAGGGACCAGCAGCCTGAGCTTTCATACTAGATGCTGAGCTTTCTTATGGTCAGCAAAGCTGTCTTTCATGTGGGTATTGTTGGACATGGACAGTAATGGCAGCGTGTTGTTTTAAATACAGTGTTTCAACAAGCTCAGATTTAATACGGAAATAGGACATGGATTTCTCCTTGTTAAATCTGTCTGCCTTCAGGGATTTAAAGGAACAAAATAGTTGCACTGAAAGTTTTGTGATTAAAAATAAAAAGGTTGTGGGCAGTGGAGATTGTATCTGAGCAGTTTGGCTTCACTGAACAGCCTTTGCATTAACAATTTGCCAAATGCATTCAATTTGCTCATATTAAAACATTTTGGGGGCAAGTTTGAAGTGCTGGTCAATAAAGTATGCATCTCAAATTACAGTTTTTGGTATTTAAGCACAGTTTGTCAATTCCCTTCATTACAGAAATCGTACATCAGCAATCAAAATATATTTGCCAATTTTATATATATATATATATATATACACACACATGCACCAGATGTTGGGTTTGTCATGGAGGACAATTAAATGCATCCTAAGGGCTGGATCTGTGCAAAAGAGGGAACTGAATGTCTTTTTCTAAACTTCTTGAAGTGGCTGGATGTGTAAATAAATACAGACTGGAGATTAACCAAGACCTGGTACTGTAGATTCCAGTCTCCACCCTTGATGCCAGCAAACCTCTCGTATCTGGCAAAATTAAGCCAAACAGTTTTTGCAGCTTGAAAAGCCAGCAAAGGTAGGGGATTTTTCAGAGGGATAATGTGTGGACAGTAGAAAGTAAATATTACTCATCTCTACCTTGTATTACCAAAATAAGCAAAAAGTTACTTCCTTATGATAGAATCTATGCCAAAAAATGACTGCTAGTCCCAGTAAACCCAGTTAACTACCAAAGACTGAATATAAAAGCTCATTAGGTATTTAACAATCCACAGATGTGCAATTAGGAATAAAATAATAGTAATTTTAACCATTTAGCTTTTTTCAAAACATGGATTTGGTTCTTACACTGAAGCCAGCACCTCCTTAATACCATGCTCTGCTTTGTGTAAGCTCTGTGTAACTCTGTTTTATCTCTCACCTGCATAGCCAGGAGTGACTCTGACTGTATAGTTCACAATATCTCATAGCACATACACAAGTGTTCTCAACAGTGTGGGCACCTGTACTGTATTGAGAAGGAATCAGTAGTTTTCAAATGCTTTTGTCATCAAATCTATTAGAATATGTAACAGAAAGCATCGTTTTCGTTGTTTGCTTTACATGCTTGAGATAAAAAGGGGGTTGATCCTCCTGGGTTTGGGGTGATGTTTAAATTTCTTTGTTTCTACCTTTTAAAAGAAACAAACCATAAACTATAAAGTCTCTCTCTTGCCATAGAAATTCCTCCTTGAATTGTATTTTCCAATTTCACAATGTATGAAACGGACATTATAAAAAATTCAGTGACCTCTCATAAATGCATTCTTGGTTATATTTTATGTTCTGCAACCAAGCAGATGCAATATGCTTTATGATGTTTTCTGTTTAAACTATTTTTAACTGCATTCACAGTGTGAATAGAAGGATGATGATTAATAAATATCTTTCAATTTTATTGGCACAAAGGGCTGCTAAGGAAAGGCACAGTTTTACTTTTCATGGACCTTTGTGATAACTGTTATCCTAATACGGATGTGCTTAGTGAATCGGTAATGAAGTTGTGTCAGTGAGACCCTCCCTGGCAGGCATATCGTGCCCGAAACAGGCATGGTGTATTACTCTTGTGTGCAATAGCCACGAAACCAGGAGCTTGCTTTTCCTTCATGCTACAGGGCATTCCCGCCATAGGTGAAACCGTAGTGGGCTTACAGAAGAGCGGTCACTGATTGACTGGACGCAACCATAGCCCTGTTCAGGGAAAGGGGGGCAAGTGAGGCTGTGAGCCAGTACTAGCTGCTCTCTTGTGCAGGTACCTTTAGGCTTTCTAGCATTATTTGAACACAGAAAATACACTTCTTTGACTGTTGGCTGTGGAGGGAATGGAGTAGCATTTTAGAGCACTCCTGTTGAACAGTTTTCTTACAGGAAAAGAAGTTTTTGAGCTACTAGCTGTATCGTATATTGCTATAGTCCAACCACAGAGTTCATTTGCAGACTCATGCATGCAAGACTTAAGCAAGCAAACTCAAAATGTGTTTAACTGCTGCATTTCTAAGCCCAGCTGAGCTGGCATCTGCCCGTTCCAGCATGGCTTGCGCAGACCACGCAGCCAAGCTGAATTACAACTCTGAGAACGGTTCCCTAGCAAGAAGGGAAACTGGGTGGACAGTTTCCTGGAGTCTGTAGAACTGCCTTGCCCACAAGTGTTGCAGTGCGGTAATGCTTGAGTGCTCGAGTTTTGGGGGAAATATGGCTGGGCAGAGTGTTACCAGAGAATAAATTATCCTCTCTGAAGTTCTGTGCTTGACTGTCCTGCTCTTGGTACCAAAGCTTCTGTTGCACTTTCTGTATTAGTTGCCCCTGAGTCTTAGAGTCCAGGTTGAAAGCAGGATTAAACAAGGTTGTTAAGCTTACCCAGAAGTTCACTGGAGCCCAGGATTTCCTAAATAAGTTTTGTTTGGTTTCCTCCTTAATATAGCAGGTTTTATAGCTTGTTAAGTGTGGGTTCTTTATTTTGGAGATGTGGGGATTTTTTCCTCCTCTGAAAGAGTGAGTTTCTCTCTTCCCTTCCTGAACCACACCAGCCGTAGAAGAGATGCAGTAATATAAACTACAAAACTTTTATGGATCATTGTGGGTCAAATGTGGTTCTTGTATCTCAGAGGGTTCATTCTGTGATCTTTTCATCTTAAGATGTTTAGCCATGCCATCTAATAATTCTTGTGGTAGTTATGATTTTGCAAAGCATATAGCTGTTCATTAGAAATTCAGCTGAGACTGCTGACTACTTCTTATGTAACCTGTTGACATGTCTGCAGGTGAAATTGCTTAGTAATTGCTTGCAAAGAGATTTTTACAGCCTACCTGAAGTGCTGCTTAGCCTTTTTAGCTCCTTCTTGGTTGCCACGGGGTGTGAGTCTTCCCAGTTTCACACTTGCAATGTGAGCTTTACCAAGCTATCTGGCTTTTTCTTTTTTCATAAACCAAAAATTCTATTTGTGTGCATAATCATAAGGTGGCTGTATGTTATCTCTGTTGATTCCTAAACCAGTTTAACCCAAGGACACATTTCACCTTAGTAGAAATCTTTATTGGTATACTGGATAGTACTTGCTGTGGAAAAACTTACACTATAAGGAAAGAATGAAGTAGGTTTTTATGCAAATAACTTCTTTGAAGCCAAAGAAAAATGCTCAGATACTCCCATAGTAGTCCAAAGTTATTTGTAGTAGCCCAAAGACCGCTTCCAGCACATTTGCCTTTTTGTTCTTAAAGTGAGAAATTATGTCTTCTGGCTTTGAATCCAGGGGTAGGAATTGCTTTAGTGTTACCTTAAATGTATTTGCGCTAGATGCCACTCCTCTGCTCCTCACCTTGGGAATGCTAGATTAATTTCATCTTGGAGAGTGTTCAGACCACTGAAACTGCACACTTGACCCAGCTTGTGAAATGAATCATAGGGTCAAGTATGGGTAAAAGAATATTTTTGTGATCACTCCTTGCCAACAGACAAACAAATCTGTGAGGGGAAAAAAAACCCCAACCTGTTATAACTGGTGGTTACACTGGTTTGTTTTGAATTCGCAATTGTCTGTACTATCTATCAGGATATGTGCAAAGAAGAGTTGGGAACCTTTCGTTACAATCCTTGTGTTGGAGACAGGACTGAAAATGTGAAGATTTTGGACGCCCAGATAGTGAAAATGTTTTTATTGTGTGTATTGACACTAAGTGTATGTTTTATTGGGAGTATATCCATTGGAAAACCAAAATTAGGATAACTTATCTGCAAAATGTGATTTTAGTGTATGTTTCTGTCTGTAAAGGTCAAAGCATACATATTCCATCTGTCCTGTGGCTTGTCACTTGGCAAAACTGAATACTGATTCCTGGCAAAATTGAGCATTCCTTTACTCTCTGCAGGGGCGGGCTAGCTGAGAGGTTATGTCGGCTGCAGAACAGAGAAAGATCTGCCATTAGCTTTTGGAGGCATCAGTGTATTTCAGATGCTAAAATCCCCACAGGTAAGAAGCATTATACATATACTACTGTATGAAAGTACATACGTACATGTCTGTATATATGGCCCACATGGGTGTACAACTGAAGTTTATATTCTTTGCAGTTTTCGCCTGACTTGGGTTTAATGCTCTCCTGGTTGGCTTCTGAGCTAATACTGCATTTCAGCTAAATATGATGGCTTATAATGTGTCTCAGTCATCAAAGTGTTTGAATATAAGGGGTAAAGAACTTGTTTTAAACAGTCTCTATCCAGACTCTTCACAACTCCTTGATTTCCAGCATCACCTGGGGAAATGGTGTTTCCAGAAGGTTGTAGGGACAATTCAAGGTTTAATTTATGGGTGTGCAGATGGTTTTTTTGTTTTTGTTCTTTCTTTATAATCACCGCTTTCTCTTTCCTTGTTCATTTTTCTTTGATTTAAAGTCAGCCGTATTTGAAGTCAGCTGTATGCATGGATAAGTGCTGAAATTGTGAATGACAGCAAAAATTAACAAATACAACACAGCCATGAAATGAGTGTGAAGCGTAACTACAGTGGGCACTTAACTTAAAAAGAAACAGTGGGAGTTACGTGAATTAGGTACAAGTGACTGATAGCACTACCTTCCAGTAGTATTTCTTGAGAGAGAATAGATTCATAGAGTTTAAATGTAAAGAAATGGTTAGGGTTTTTTATCAACTTGTGTGTGTGTGACTGTAGGCTATGAAATTTCAAGCATTTATTCTGTATTAAGCTTATTACTTGTTTCTGAGCCCATATTAACTTCCATTTATTTTTCAGAAAGTCCTCTGGTCTTAATTTGAAAACATGTGGATGAGGGAATGTATCACTTGCCTTGAGTTTGTCCTTAATTTCACTCCCAGATTTTTAAAAGTGGGTTTTCTTCCAAAATCTGAGTTTGTCTGGCTTCAGTTCCCCTCTTTTGTTTTTTTGTAAAGTCTTTCTCCGTTAGATTAAAGAGCTCTTTAGTATGTGGCACTTTCCCTCTCTGGCACTTGCATAGCAAAATCATGCTGCCCCACAGTTTTCATAAGCTAAACAGGCTGAGCTCTTTAAGGCTCTCTAAAGCATTTTTACCAGTCTTCCAAGTGATTCGTATGGCTTTTTACTGCACGCTCTCAAACTTCTCAGCATGGTCTTCAGAACAGGGACAGCTACTCTGTATGTATTCTTAAAGCTTTAGTCTCATCAAAACCACTGGCCAGTTTGCTACTCAGCCTCCTGTATGTTCAAGGCCTGGAAAGATAAGTGTTTGGGTCTCGTTTGGCTTTGGTCATGGCATGATGCTGGGACTTCACGTTGAATTTATTGTCTAATATGATTTCATGACTTCTGTAGCTGTTGCTTTCTGAGATCGAGATTCCCACTCTCCAGCTACCATTTGTGTTTCTTCTAACTAAACAGAGGGAAGTATTTGTGCTGTATCCAGGTCTGCTTCATTTGGGTATGCCCAGCTACCATGCAGTTCGTGTCATTGCGTATGTCAAACCTGTCCTCTTTTAGTCACAAATTTGCTTGAATTTGTGGTATCCACACAATTTCTTATATTTTTTTTTTAAACTTATTTTTGTGTCATTGATGAAACAATTTAATAGAATGAGTGTATACTTTCAAATCCTGCTGGAACTGCTCTTACTGAGTTATGATTCTCCACTGGTAAAAGGCTCTAACTGTAATTCACAAAGTTCTCGGAAATACTTTTTTTTTTTTTTTTGCATTCCACTTAAAGGGTACATTACTGATAGTGAATACAGTTGTTTTTTCATGAGAAGGTTGTACAATTTCAAGTCATACACAAACAGTTGGCTAAAGCTAGTCTCACAGTTTCTCCCAGGGCTTACATCCTGTGGCCACTTGCATGCTACGTGTTCAAAATGCCACCCATGAGGAATAGCATTTTATATTTCTGACCTTAATTCCTTACTTATTTTTCCAGTCACTTTGCTTAGATCTGATGTCAAGCTAGCTGGTCTCCAGTTATTGTAGGTCACATTGTTTGCCCTTCCTGAATGCTAGCAAAATATCATCATCATTTCAGTCTTCTGGAATTTCCCCAGTATTTGAAGACTCACTAGAAAGTAACACCAGGGAACCAGAAATGTCTTTAGCCAACTCTTTTCAGAACTCCTATGCTGAAAATTGTACAGGCATGCTGACTTAAAACCAACCAAGCCCTCCACCTGAATTACTAATGGATAGGAGGTTACTTTATCATTCTTATACGGTATGAGGACATCCTCTTGCTTCTTTTGAAATATGGAACAGAAACTGATATTGAATAGGTCTCTCCTTAATAAAATGAAACTTTTTAGTGTTCTCTACAGTGATGGACCTGCAACATTGCTAATATGCAGTATTCTTTTTGTCCTAGCTTCACGTGTGTCATTACGAAACCTTGTGTTTGGCTGCTCACCATTTTGTTAGACTTTAACTCCTAGGCTGAAATATTCCATGCTAAACATCTGCCTCTGGCTGAATTCCTTTCTTTGATTATTGTTCTTTCTTTCAGAAATGAGTCAGAATTTGTTAGCTTTTTATGAGAAAAAAGGCTATGGGAAAATACCTTGCTCTGTTCTGAAGTACATTAAAAAAAATTCTGATGAGTGTCTTCAAGACAATTTAGTTTTGGCAGAAGATAACCCATTTCCAGGATCTGCCTTTTGTCATCATGGTGAAAATCTACAAGAACTTGGGCAAGTTAGAAGTATTTAGGACAAATCACTGTTTCATTTACCCCGTGAACATTTGCTAAAATTTCTGAAAGGTGCTGAACATGCCATGATTTAGGAACGCACTTCAACTTCACAGCCTAAATTTCACTTCCAATTACCAATCCTTATTCCAATGCATGAGGATGGTAAAATAATCATTAAAATAGCTGTGATATTTTGGGGATATTTTTTAATCTTGGGCAAAATTTAGTTTTGAGAGTTTTGTTCTTAGAATGGCCATATTATTTCATGTCACCAAAATAAAATCGGTGTTTGGTTTGGAAAATGTCAGTCGGAATGGTTGAAATTTTTGTAATGTAACTAGATAACCTTCTAATTGCTTCCAGTCTGGAAATGTGAAGTGTCAGCACAGCAAATGTATGCCACTTCCAGCTTTCATCTTTTTAGGTTCATACTAAGGGTGTCTCATTAATCTGAGATTCTTCTTGGATTTTGTTTCCCCTCTATTTTGCCCAGTAATATTTCTAAACCACACTGTTTCCAGGACCGTTTTTGACATCGGCAAGAGAAGTAGAGGAGAGAACTTCTCAAATGACAAACTCCTCAAATGAGTTATCAGAGGAGCCTGAAGACTAATGCGGAGGATTGAAGTAACTTAGTTGCTGGGAGAACTGTCACATCATTTTGGATATCCCATAGACATGCAGACCAGAAATTCATTGCGAAGGCAAAGGGGAGCCATTTCAAATGAGATCAGCTTGAAGTCCTCCTTCTGTTTGAGAAGTAAGGGAAACGTTTCCAAAAGGGCGAGCTCTTCCACCCGTTAGGCATTTCACATCACAGGATTTTATGCCTTTGTTTTGCTGTTGTTTACTTTTATGTTGTATCAACGTCCATGTTATCCAAAAAAGCCCCTTGTTTTGGCTTTATTTTTAAAAAATTCCTTTCTGTTTGCTCCCCTGACCCCTTTCTGTAAGTAACCATTGTGGTTTGGCTGCCTCTCGGTCAGTGGGATGAATCACTGCCCCAGAAAAGAGCGCCTCCTTTCAGCTCGCGCTTTCTGGTCTCTGTACAGTGCATGGGGGTCTCACTTTTGGCTGACTCATTCCGCAGGGTAGAAGAAATCTTTGTGCCTTCTCCATTTTGACAATTTGGGGTCAAAACTGCGTTGGGCAGCCCGTCCCTGTGTTGGGATAGGCTCTCACGGAGGATGTGCGTTTTTGCAAGGCTATTGGTAATTCCACTTCCGCAGTCAAGCTAACCATATCAGCCAGAGGCCTGAAAGGTGAGGCGGCCAAAGCTTGCCCGTGCTAAACAGTGTTGGTTGGATGCTTGCTGTGGTTTAGTCCTAATGGAGACAGATGTCAGGCTCTTCGCCACAAATCCAGAAGTTGTTTTTTCTTCACAAGTGGTAAAAGGGAGGCTGAGAGGTGTGCAGTCCCCATAATAGCAAGTCTCCAATCAGTCAAGCTGATGCTTTGAGAGTAATACGTGCAAAGGCTTCTGGCCATTTGCAAACTCTTTTTTTTTTCTGTATGCAATGCTGTAACTTTCCTGTGAAGTTTCCTGTTTGGGCAAAGAGGAGATCTGCACAGTTGAGAGAGAGAAGGGAAAAAACCCAAAACCAAAACAACAAAAAACTCAAACCTTTTTTCCTGTCAACATCTGCTTGTTTTATGGGGATTGCGTGATGCAGAAGAAAAAACAGTGCTTTTCTGAGCTAGGTTCAGGCAACTTTCCTCTCTGTAGGAGAGGACACTAACAACACTTGAAGCAAACTCATGTAGATTCCTTCCATAACATCTGAAATTTTACTTTCTATACATTTTATTTTTTATTGTTTTTCTTTTCCTTGCAGTTATCATCAAAGCAGTTCTTCACCTAAAATGCAGAGGCAGATTACTCTCTAGCGTTTGTAATCTGATACAAGATATTTGGTATTTGTTGGCCTGAGATTAAGCTTTGGGATTGGATTACAATTGAATTTGAGTAATAAACTGATAGTAAACCCAAACCATTGATACTTCCTTCCAAACTGCTCCTTCCTCTCAGGGGGAAGTGACCTTCAAGAGGCAACAATTCTTCAGTTTGCTGAGGCAAGTGGAACACACACATGAGGGGCGGAGGGTGAAGCCCTGGAGATGAGGACAGGGTTTCACACATAACACCACATTTTCAGGAAGGCTGAAAGGCTTACAGAAGATCACATAAGCAATCACTCCCCCCCTTCTAGTTTCAGTGACTAGTTAAGGTGATGGGAAGAAAGGATTTTAGCAGGTTGAATTCCATGAGACTTGCACAAAAATTTATCTCTGTGGATGAAGAAAACAGGGGTAGTCCTTAGCAGGGTTTCCTTTTACCATGCAAAATTATCCTAAAAACATGAAAGTCAGAGCTTTGCTAGTTGTTGCTTATTTTCTTAGTTCTTGATAGTTTGTTTTATTACTTAGGAGTTAATACTGTAAATTAGAGACATGGCAAGTGGCCAAATTTGTGTTTGTCTTTTTTTGGTTGGATTTTTTTTTTTTTTTTTCTAGCCAACAGTCTGAACTTGTTATAGCATTGGGAAGGAAAAAATCAAATGTAAACTTGTCTTTTTCAAATAAGAATCCTTTGTATTGTTTTTGTTTCCTTATGAGAAACAATAATGGCATGCACAGTCACTTTAAGTAGCTTACATATGTTCTTATAAAGAATGTATAATGTTTAAAGCACAGCCAAATTCAGCAGCCTTTTTAAAATGAATATAGATGTGGCAAGAAGCCATCGTGCCGGCAAGACTTGGTGTGTTTTTGAGAAAAATCTTTTTGAATGGCTTCAGAAGTTACCAGCCCAGGAAGAATAACAACATTTATAGATCAGAATAGCAACCAGATGTTTTTGGACAGGCTGTGAAAACGCTGGAATCTCCACCTGGTTTTCAACGTTGGCTTTGGATTGCAAGGGTCTGCTTGGTATCTGCCTGCTTGCTGAGTTTGTTGTGCCTGCACCTGCAATCTTCTACATGAGGGAGGTTACATAATGGGCTGCCAAGTAAAAGGATGTTTTTTCTTTTTATTTATGCCTGTAATTTGACATTGTACACTTTTTACACTCGAGAATGAAAGTAAAACTTTGTGGCCTGAACCAGAAAATCCAGGCTTGGCTATTCTTTCACTGCAGATAGTAAGTGCTGTCCTAGGAGGGTGTCTGTCAACTGCAGTTTTGGAACCCACATTAGACAATCAGAAGTTAAATGATGTTGGGATGAAATAATGCCTCTGAAAAAAACAACTGAGGGAGACAAATTTGGAAGTGTGTTGCTACTTTGCTTTATTGAACAAAGCATAAAGTGGGGTTTTCTTTGTTTACTTCCATAATGTGTATCTGATCCATCCATCAGAACCAAATGCAGAGATTGACTTTCATTCTTAGTGCAGTAAGTACTTTTCCCAACATTAATTGCACAAGATTCTTTGTACTTTCAGTGGGAAATGTTATTTTATAAAAGCTTTTAGCTAGGATCAGTAGAAACTTGTGTAACACCTGTGTTTCTTGTAGTTCATAATTCTAAAGAATTTGTCAGTTAAGTAAAAGCATAATTTAACTTTTCAGCCATGTTCTTTAGAGATGTCAAATTTGCTTCTAAGCTGCAGTTCATATATATGATTTGTTTGATAGCTCTTTGAGCAAAAGCAACAGTAATGTGTTTTTCTTAAAAGCATCTGTCCTCCTCCCGTATCATTCTGATATCTCTCAGATCAAGAATTGTGCATTGTGACTATTTAGCTGGCAAGAACAAATACAGGTTGTCCTGACTGCCTTTGCACAAAACAAATATTTGTAAGCAGTTTTTCTAAGATAAATGTGACTTCAGGCAATCTCATCTTCCTCCCAATCCCTTGGGTTTTCTTATGAGTTTGTCTTGTTTTTTCAGAAAGCTCTGCTTGATGAGTATAATTTTTTTATTGATTTAAAAGGAAGCTGTTGAAGTACTCTTCCTTATACTTCTTGTCCTTCTTGCTTGGTTTCTTTCAGCCACGTGACTTCTGTGGCTGAGGAGTTTCTCTGTTATTTCATCATTCTTGCTTTGCATGATAGTCCATGTGCATATTCACTGGTGGGTGTGTGTGTTCTTTATTACTAGAGACTTTTTACTCTCGCAATAACAATAATTTCCACTCTGCTGTTCTTCATGCTTGCATATAAGTTTTTTGTTTTCTTTTTTTTTTTCCAGAATGCGCAGTGGAGCAGAGCTGTGCACTCCAGTTTTCTTCTGTTCTTGTAAGATCTGTTCTGTGTGCTTGTAGTTCACTGCTTTCTGCATTGGTCATGGCCTCTATGAAAATTTAGTTCTATCTTCTGTCATGTATGATTGTTATATTCAGTTACACTCAGATCTGCATATCACGTCCTTCAGCCCTGTGGGTGAGATGTATTCACTCAATGTTGCAGGGTTTTAAAATTCTCTTGGAAGAATGGAAAACTGAAAAATTCAGGAGTACCCACTGTCGCAGAGCCAGCCTGCCTTTGGTGTGTGACGGTGTTACCGTTGTTACTTCTGCTGAGCCAATCTGCATGGAGGTGCACTGGCTGTCCCAGCTAACACATTCAAATAATGCAGAACGTGGTAGATTACCCTCTGTCCTGGCTTCCTCTTCAGGACCCGGGAGGTGTTGCACACTTCAGTTTGTTGTCCTCAAGCATTTTCCTTGCCGTGTAGGTCTCATAGGGACTGCTCTTCTGCTGGAGTTCTATCAACAGACCCTAAAGAGAGTTTGTTCCCTTTGAGAGCTTTCTATTCAAGGCTACAGGTGCTCTTTTGGAATGCTTGAACAATAACATTTTAGCAAAATTCACCTGAGTGAGGTGAAACTGCATGTAGTCTTACTGGTGTTGGCATCTGATGCACTTCCGTACATCAAGTCCTATGCATTCTCTCTCTCTCCAGTGAGTTCAGCTTCCTGTCACTGTGTAGCAAGAGAAACACAAAATATGCAGACCCCAAGGGATCATCATTTCTATATTTTTCTCCTCATTTGTCTTCCTTACTGGTAGTTATGGAGTTATTAAAACAAACTTTAGAGTTGTATTTCAGACACTGAGGCCAGAATGTCTCAACTATTTTTTTATTTTTTTTTAAATTGTGCTCCTGGATTTTTTTCCTTTTCTCCTCTCCAAACTGCTTTTCAGTTGTTAAGAGTCAAAGAAGACTGGCTTTCTTCTTAGCCTCCTAGGCTGGCCAAGGCATTGCTAGTGCATCATCTGTGACAGTGTACAGTCGGTGTGGATGTGGCTTAAATACGTGTGTCTGCTGTGAAGCCATTTTGAAGGGACTTCACTCTGCTGGTTTTCAAAAGACTGAAGATCTCGGGGCCCATGATCTCCAAAGGAATGGGGAACTTTTTTTTTTCTTTTAACCCTCCTGGAATTCAGAGTAATGCAGAACATCTGCAAAGTACTGCGTCAAAACATGTGTTGATGTCATGGTATATGACATGGTATATGACTGAAGGGCAGCATCACCCTGTATACTGAAATAATAAACAGAAATGAAAGGAACTAACTAGGGAAGCGGATGCGTTCAGCGTGAAATTTGTTTGTTCATCTCCCACGCGCTTGAAATAGCTTTGTGAATTAACTGAGCTGCTTCACATCTGGATTGAAAATTGGAGTGAGAGACTGACATCCCAGAGGTCACCTGGAATTAAATAATTAACTATGGATGTAAGAGCAGATCAGCTAGGTAGTCAAACCAAAAGTTCCTCTGGCATAGGATCCTGTTTCTGGCAGTGACAAAAGCTACAAAAATGCCTAGGAAAAATCATTAACAGGGCTAACACTGGATGATATTTCCCCAAAGTATTCTCCCAACGATCTCCCGAAGATCTCTGACTCTGGGACTTTCTGAACCAGAGCTAGTGTCTGTGTTCTTAGTAGTTCTAAATATTTTTTTTTTTCTCCTACCAAGAAGTTACTGGTTGTTTTTATGAACACATGCATACAAAATAGACCTATTCTGATCACACAATTGCAAAGCATCAGGCTTTTTTGGAAATTATCCCCAAAGGTCTTTGTCAGGTTTTTTCCATTACTACTGTTACCAAAAATATCTTTCCCCTTGATTTCAAAGGTTCTCCTGACTGTAGCAGTGAGAGGTGGTTGTCCCATTTGCCTAGGTTTGGATCAGGATTTCTTCATCTGTCTCTGAGGAGCCTGAAGATGTGGCTGCTGTGTATGCTGGTGGGATGGTGCTAAATCTCCTGTCCAGCCGGGCAGGGTGCTGGATTGCTTTTGTCAGAGCTTCTTGTTTCTTAGCTGGGAGGTGAGGGAGGTTATTGTCAATCATAGGCTTCAGCAGAGATACTTCCCTGCTTAAATGGCTTGTTCCTTCCACCAGTCAGACTCTCCTGCTGGTTTCACTCATTCTGGACCACTTGTGAGGTCTGGAGGGATTCCTTTGTTTGATCATGGTCCATCTAGCAATGATTTCTGTCTGTTGCCTTCCAGTGGGTGGCACTTACCACAGCAGTGTGCTGCAAAGGGCTGATGTGACCTTTATGGGTGGAAACTGGCCCAGTTCATCACTGGTACCTGATTTTTCTTGTACTCCAGCCTCTCTGTGACCAACCTTTTGAATCACTAGTAGTCAGCACATTGCTGCATGTCTTTGTGAAGGTTTTTCTTATGGAAAATTCTGTTGGAAGTGAGGGAGCATTACATGCCCTGGTGGCTGGTTTTCCCTCCTTTTAAATGGTGCTCTTTAGAGGAGATGTGTTGTACATCCCAAATACCTCTTCAAAATTCACACTCAACCAGATTTATCAGTGCCTTTCTTCGTGGCACCTCAAGCCTTGTGTATCAGGGATTGAATTTATATTTCATGCCTCCGGGATGAATAAGCGCTCTGTTTACATTCATGGGGCCAGATCTTTCAAACGATCCTTGAGCCTGTGTCACTGGATGTTTTCTCTAACTTCCCAGCTGACTCTGTTTGAAGGCTACAGAGAGGTGGTGGAAGGGGCAGCTGTCCATGCTAGGCTGTGTTCCAGGACCGCCGAGCTGCAGCAGCCCTCTGTCATCAGCAGCTCAGAGTGCCCAGGGCTTTGCTGAGAAATTCACCTATGTCTGACACTGATCAGGCAGCTATCTGGGTTTCCATCTTTATCTCCCTCAAGCGTTGCACTGTTGCAGAGGCATCTGGCACTGAAAAAGAGCTTTGTTAAGCAGCCTTCAAACTGCTGCTTGAGTGGGAAGATTTCTAAACACATCCAGGAAGCTGTATGCTTGCTCTCCGTGAATGTGCCTGTGGACTCTTCTTTCAATGAGAGAAGAAGGGTTACCTTCAAGTAAATAAACTAAAGTGTTTTTTTTTAAATGAGCATTCCACAGGTACCTGCAGTTCTTATTCCTTCTCTCTTTCTCAGGGTCCCTCCACTGTATAACGTTGTGCCTAGAGTCGGTGGTTGAAAGGTAACACTAGGTATGCTCTGACCCATGTTTTCATTACCGTAGTGTGGTGCCTATCCATTGCAGACGCTGAGGCTTAAAAAAGATGAGAGTCTGGCCAAGAGCTGTCGAATGTATGTGTGCTTATGGTATCAAACGTGCCTGTGGACAACACACCTTGAACAGGCGGTATCTCTGTTCAGTGACATCATCTTGCCTGTCCTTCGTGCTTGCTGAAGGAGCTTCTCGAGAACAGTTCAGCCCGGACGCTTTAGGGGGAAAGAAGTAACTGGATAGTGTTTGAACTTTGTTTGTAATCCAACCTGGTTGGGCTGTCCATCTTCCCTCAGTCCCTTCCCTTTCCATCACTTGTTCCTTCCTCTCCCTTGTAGCTGTTCATGTGCTTTGGTGGATTTGCAGTTAGCTGGATTAGCCCATTGATTTTGTTTAAAACTAACCCTGAAGAAAAAAAACTCATGAGTGCTCTAGACAGCAGAATGGGAAATGAAAGAATATGCAGTGTAGGAATGGGCAGGAGTGCAGCACAGTTATTCCTTGCACCTTTTTAATACATATTATTGTAAAGTATTCTTCCTTGTTTAAGACTACGAGGTATTGCTGTGAAACCTGCACACCTGCAGGTTTGAATTTCTTGGGCTGTAATTCTGCTTTGCAAGTGAAATTAAGTGAACAAGGACTTCAACAAGCAAGAACTTCTGTGAATTATCCAAAGGTGAAAGAGAACATTGCAAAACCTTAAAGTAAGCTTTTCACACAGATGAACAAACAAGCAGACTTCTCTGGAAGCCCTAGAAATTGCAGTTTTCCAGCTCATCTTCTTACCCACAAACTCTCCCTTCAATGTGCAGCCACATATGTTTGATTTATTGTTGATTGACATAACCATACAAGAGCCAAATGAATTAAAAACGAAGCTACGTTCTGAACTTTGGTGTTTCATCATGTGCCAGGAATCCGAAGTGCTTTGCCATGTTGTTTAAGAGAGCATTCTATCATCATCAGTAATAGTAATTTCTGAGTAATTAAATTAAACTATCTCTGTGCATCTAAATAAACAAATAGACTGTGGTTCTGTAGAATGTGCGTGTGTGCCAAGTGTGAGACTTGGCTAGTTGTTGAAATTGTGCTGCTTTTAATGTAGAAGCGTTCAGCTTCATTTAGTATCAGCTCCCAGTGTTTGCACCAACTTTAAGACTGGCTTGCAAGAGACTCTGGTACCGTGGCAGGGTTTTTTCCTCCAGTGTCTTTTGAGAGCTTTCATATAGATACAGTTCTTGATTTACCCAGTATTTTTAACTGGTTTATAGTCAGAGGTATTCAAAAGAAAAATGTTATTAGGTGTCATTCATTGTCTTCAAGCTGCTTTATCCGCTATGTCACATATATGCTGCTGACCAGTAAGAATTGTCATAAAATTCTCCACATAAGAAATGTGTAGTTCAGAAGTGATGAACAGTCTCTCTCATGAGCTGTCGTAATATTTTTTTCTTTTTTTAATAAACTGTTGATGTGTTTCAAAATTGAAGTTGATTTTTTTGTGACTTGGTTTTTAGTGTGGATGAAAATGCAAATTGTGCAGTATGTTCAGAGGGGAGAGGTAAATGCTCAGTTACTTGGAAGGCTAAGAATTTTTGTGGTTGGGAGAATTGGTTTATGTGTGCCAGATGACTTGGGGTTGACAGAGGACCACAACTGCAGCTAGTCAGGCAAAACAGAATTAAAGTGTGAATATTCTAAGTCCTTGCCTTTAGGCATAGAAAACCAGCCTGTGCTCACACTTAGCAGAAGTTTGCATATAGGCAGACCTTAACACAGCGCAGTGAGTATTTGGAGTGGCATTGCAATCTTTCAGCTCTCCCTGAGAAGGGGACAGCGATGAGGAGTAATAGTGGTGGCAACCGTCTCTCTTCATCAGCCAGTCTCAAAGGATTTGGCAGAAAGGATCGGTTCTCTTATTCCTGCTTCTCGGATCTGGAAAAGGAGGTCAAGCTGTAATGGCTTGAACAGAAATGGCTTATGTACATCACATGGGGCACTTTCTGGTGGAACCCTTTCTCCTGCTGGAAAATACCAGTTCATGGGAAACAAGAACGCTTTGGAGAAGCATGTTGCGTGTGATGAAAATTTGGTTCATATAAAAGTGGTTTTCAGAACATTTCAGTTTTATATTTCAAAATCACTTTACTTCAGATTCAGTATAAAATGTAATAAAGACTGTGGAATACAAAACAGGGACAAAATACTTTCTTTTTTTGTAGAATTGAACTTTATTTAATAAACCTGAAAGGTTTTAGGGCCCAGTTTCTTTTGTTTGGGTTTCTTGAGGGTTGGGTTAATTTTTTTTGAAGTTTCTCATAAACTGAAACTAAAATATTTTCATTTATTTTCCAAAGGAAAGGCATTCAGAATTGTGAAATGAGCCTTAAAATAAACAAACAACGAACTAGCACAGCTCTCCCATTAAGTCCCAGTACCATGTTCACAGTTAGTCCCCTGCTTCTTTGCTGTGGGAAGACAATAATTTGTATCAGCTGTTTTTCTTGGGATGGTGTGTTTTTCCCAGTGTAAATTGTGCATCAAAATGGATAGAATTTGGGCTCTGCTGCCCCTGTCCTCCGGCACCCTGTCTTTCCCCAGTAACTCCTCATAGCATGCGGTAAGTGGGTAACAGTAACTCTCCCCTCAGTGACAAAAGTGCTTAGAATGGAACTGTGGGGATGCTGGTATCTCTCCATGATGCTTTAAGACAAGAGAGCCTTCTGTATCCTGATTGCCTACTGATAAAATGGATGATCAGTTTTGCAGTAATTATTTTTAGGCAGTGCATCTGTCTTACTCCCCTCCTTCTCCACATTCTTCTCTAAATGTGAATCCTCTGCTTTTAGATGCTTTGTACTGAACAAGTACTCTTCTAACTGCGCCCCTGACAACTGTTGCTTTCAGAAAGGTCAAAGAGGGCAAACGCAGGTTCACTTTTAACACAGTGTGATTATTCTGTCTTTACATAAATTTATTTTGTGCAGTATCTAATTAAAAAAGACTGAACAAAGTGAATGAGTTGCGAGATTAAAAATTTCAAACATGGTGGGAGAGGGCTTCTTGTAAAGAGTTTGTGACTTCATTGGTGTTCAGAAGAAGTGTGGGTGGGCTTTTGTCTCCACAGTTAATAGTATCTATAAAGAGAAGAAAAATTATCAATCAGAAAACCTTAACGTAAGTCTTTTGGTGGGGCAATGTATTCTACTCGCATGTGGATTTTTCACAGTCAGATCTGCAAAGAGCAGAGTGACGCACATCTTCAGAGTGACAGAATTCTGTCTCCTCATCCAGACTTTGCATTTTTATTTTTCATTTCAATTTACTTTCCAGATAAATCCGGTGTCTTAATTGTGAAGATCTTAGAAATGTTTGAGGAGTGTACAATACAAGTTGCCATCTGCCAGCAGCTGGAACAGTGTCCTGCTATGCTTTCATCCAAGGACGCTGTCATCAGTGCAGGAGAACCAATACTCAAAGTCCTCTTTGCAAGAGAGACGGCAGCTCACCTGAAGAGCAGGCCACAGGATATCATCCACATCTACCCTCCATGGTGAGTAGGCAGAACTGGCCACGCTTGCTGTAGCGCTGCAGAATGCAGTGGGGTTGGTAGAATGCTGGCTGCATCGTTGAAGAAAAGACCTTAGGGGGTAGGGGGGAAACGGGGCTCTCGTGTGGTCATCTGTCTCTGGCAGCTGGAGAGCCTTTGACAGATACCTTAAAGATACCTCAGATAACAACTAAATGCGTATCATAATGCCTCTAGTGTTGCTCAGGGCTTCAGTTTTGGTTTTACTTAATATTTTCATGTTTAGAGCGATAGAAAGGCCTGAGCAATGTCTTACCAACGATAAGGACAATAAAGTGCATACTTGCTGGTAGCAAAGTAGTTCAGGAATGCTCATCTGTTGCTGTGAGAACGGGTATACTGTTTCAGTGGAAAAGCCTGTATTAACTGGGTAGCATTCAGCAAAAACAACATGCGGCTAAAAAAACAAGGGGAAAAACAAGAAATGAGAGATTTCACACTATTCCTAAGGAATCGGTAGACACCTTTTTGGTAGTTCCATATTGCTGTTACTGTCACTGTCTTCAGTTCCCCAAGCCCCTCTTTAGCGCAGCCCTTTCTGGAATTCTTCAAAATGTTTGGTCTACTTTTGTAATTTGTTCTGAATTGGATTACTTTCCTGATTTTAAGGGGTAGCATAAAGTGATGAGATCTCTTGTAAAGCAGCTGGTTGCTGGTGGCTGGTCTACTCTTCATAAAAATTCAAGTGAATTTGGAAGTGGGAATATTATTCCTCTTTTCACTCTCCTCCACCAAAATAATAAAAAAGGAAATATTTTTTCTTCTTTACCCAAGTTTTAGCCTCCAGCTGCAGTAGAATCCTGCCTCTAGTGTTTGACCATATCCTTTTGCAAAATGCTTTTTCCTGTTTTGCAAAGGTCTGTATCTGGTTTTTATCTTCATTGATAGCTGCAAATCTTTTTTAGATTCCCCAATTTGTAATCTTTTGCTTTTAAAACGTTTAACTCTTTTTGGAGGCGACTCAAAAACTAAGGGAAGATACTTTATCCATGGTTTATTGTGGCTACAGATATAACTATTGATAGTTTAGATATAAATAGGCTGGTAGCTGAGGGAAATACCATTGAATATTAATTACGTCCCAGTCTGATAAGAAATAAGTCACTGCTTTTTTTTTTTTTCCTCCTTCCCCACCCCTAAGGTACTAGTGTTTGTTCTTGTTTACCTTTCCCTTCAACGAGCTTCTTTTCATGCTTTCCATTTGCTTTTGTTTCCCCCGTTTTCTTCTTGTTTCTCTCTCCTACAAACTTCCATCTTAGTTCTGTTTTTCTCTTTGGGTTTCCTCTGTTGTTTTTAAACCATGAGGCATCGCATTTATGCTGCTCTATCTTTCTGTATAGACCTTACCTTACACAAAGATTTTTATACCAGCAAAACTGTTTTAGTTAGGGTATGAGTCAACTTTTTTCTTTTTTTTCTCATCTTTTTGCTTTTCCTGAATGGTTACTGTCAGTACACTTCGCATGTTTAAGTCCCAGGCTGCTTCAGCTTCTTCCTTGTCTGCTCTGGGAAGCTGTAACTCTGCGCTAATAATGATCCTTTCCAGACTACAAGCGTCTGTAACTGTACTAGCGTAGTCTTCTAATTTGTTTAAATTCTAAGATGTTCTGGACGTAAAACTCACTCCTATATATATGTAAACTGAGATATCTTGAGAAGACTTCATAGCTGTCTGTCTTCCCAGAAATAATCACTTTTTATTTACTGTTGGTTTTTTGGTTTGGTTTTTTTTTTTTAGAAGAATGCACTTTTCATGTAAGCAAAAGGTTATTTCATAAAACCAGAACATTTGGGCAGGGCATGTGTCTGCGTTGTCAGAGTTGCTTTCCTTACCTGTGTGGCTATAAAGACATCAGTCAATAGCGGCAAAACTGCATTATATCTCATCTCTAGTTCTATGTTCTGTCGGTTTGGAATTATCTTAATGTCAGTCGTCTCTTTGTTTACTCAACCAGACGTTGGGCTGGATGCTGTTAAACTAAACTTACTGGAGGCGGGGAGGGGGAGGATGAGGGATGTTTTTGTTTTAGATTATTATTTGGCACTTTTAGTTTACATTAATTGGAAATTGGACTTGTACGCTTAATGGAAGTTTCCTCTATCCCATTTCCAAGCTTCTATTCTGTTAAACTCTTACTTGAGAGCTCTGAATGCTGAAATGAGTTTGTTACTCTGCTCTGAATTTGTACTTCTGTCGTTAAGAACAAATACTGTTTGTGTTAAAACACTTTTCAGCCGATTCAAATGTGTGACTGCTGTAAAAATGAATTAACTAAATCTCACCCTGACATGGTGAAATAAGCGTATTTATGTATCTTATTGGTATCACCAGTCAGAAGCAAAAGGGAACAAAAAAAAAAAAGAAGTAGATGCAAGGGGAGACAGTCCTTGAATGACCTCTGTGTACTTGGGACACACAGCATACTTTAAAATAACACTCCAGAATGATGTTCTGACTCTGCTTTTTGCTTTCTGACCAGGCAGCTGAGTGAGTAGGTAAGATGCAGGCACGCAGGCTGACGGCTTCTGTATGTGACTATGCATGAGCAAAATTTGAATGCATTATTTTGGAGCCTTTATAAAATTAGACTTTGCTTTTGTAACTGTATGTGTTGTGAACTCAGTGCACAGCTTGGTATGTGAAATGTCTCTGGCAGTAGACTCGAATAAATACTTTGGGAAGCAGTGTTTAGAGATTTGTTGATATATTTGTTGGTATTTGTTTGCATACAGAATCCCACGATACTTCAGCACTAGAATACAAGCAATTTAATGTAAAAAATAAAATGTTGACAGGAGGCTGGTTACAAGAATCTTATCAGCCTGGACATTGCTCAGGAGAGGGGTCCTGGTCCCACCGACTTTCAGAGGAGCTTTGTGTCAGAGTAAGAACTTGCAGGACTGAGCCCTGATTTCTTTATAACTGGATATGGATTTCTTTGGGTCTAGTGTCTTAAGGCACAATTTTACAGTCTTGAATGAAAGGGTGTTCATGTGAGAATTGTCACTTGCTATAGGGAAAGGAACCGCAACAGGCTGATTAACATTTACAAACCAGCGTGTCTGGTGGAGGAAGGAGCTTGGCTACCTGGCCTCTGAGCCATCTGACGGGAGCCTGCTCTGATCTTCAAGGTTGAAGTATAGAAGTATTATTGCAGTGTTGTATCTAAATAAAGCCTATTAACTTGGACACATCACATGAAAACGGTTGCGTGTTTTGGGCTGGAGCTGGTTTGTGTCTGGCCAGCTGGGAACACCACAACCCTGCCTGCCCCCGCCTGCGTAGGCTTGCCTTTGGTTGTCTTCGCTGTACCTGAGCAATTTCTTGGATTAAGATTTTAGATGAACACCTCATAACTTTTACAAACTGAATCTGAATCATTAAGTGTTTTTAACATCTGGGAAAGGAAAAGCTTATTACAGAGTGTAATTAAATCGATTACTAAGGCTTTATTCACTTCAGAGATCCATATCCAGCAAAAAGTCTGCTTGATACTGCAAAGACGTGAGAGAATGAGGACAAAGGCTTCCTGGTTCCACTGGTGGCGATTTTATGGCTTCAACTTACCTGGGGTTTTTTTTGTTTGTTTAATTGTCAAAGTGATAGGGATTGAGGATAGACAGTTTCCTTCAGATACTCCTGCCTCCTGCTCATTAATGTGCCTGCTGTTGAATATTCAAGATAAATTAACCTGAAGAAAATGGTGCAGATTAGAATTCTTTTCCTTGCCATTAATTTAACAACTTTGAAATGTTTTCCATGGATTTCTGAAGTTAAGCTACTAAAAGTATGTTGATATTAATAGAGTTGTTGGCAACAGTGATATAAACCACAGGTTTATATCTGATTTAACAGGCTCAGAGATCGATCCATGCCTGTCGAATGTGATGGTCTGGTATGAAACCTCTAGTTCAGGAGGTTCGCGTGCTGCTGAAGGTATGAAGGGGGCAGAACTGCTTTGTATTCTGTTCTTACATTGCCTGTAAACACTGGCCATTACACAGTGCAGAAGACAGGATCCTTGGCTGGATAGCTGCTATTCCCTATGCAACTTCTCTGTGCTTAAAAAAAAAAAAAAAAAAAAAAAAAGAAAAGAAAAAAAAGAGAGAGAGAGTTTATTTTAGGAACTCAGTATGGTAAGTATATAAAACACTTAACTCTGTGACATCAACAAGCAACTTCAAAGTTGTTCTTTAGTTTCTCTTAACCTATGAAACCACGGGGAATCATAATTACTCAGCTTTGAAAGTGTTCCAGTGCCTGGTGAAAGTGTTTAATGTGGACTTCTCATTTCTACTTGCATTACAATAGCTTCGGTCTCTCCTCAGTGAAAGAGGTTTAGAAGAGTTTGAATTATTTACTGCCAAGAAGAGCTCATACAAAACTATTCCTGAAGATCAGCTGATGTACAATGAATGAAGCCTTGTAGCTCAAGTTCTTTAAGGTGGGCCAATGATGGAAGTCGCTGTAGAAATATGCAAGCGAGCTCTGGACAAGTTTATGTACAGGAAGCAATCTAGCATTGTGGACTCACGTATTCTTCTATTTTAGAATTATCCTGGATATGCCATAGGCTGTTTTGTTGGCTGAACAACAGGATACTTACGATAACTTATGATAAATGGATATGTTACTGTGATTTTTGTGTTGTCTTACTTAATACACTGTCTTACCTTTCATGGTCTTACATAATCTTGGTGAGCAATAAGTGTACCAAGACAGGGAGCTAACATGAAATAGCTGTTCTGATGAACTAGTGTGGCTGGTGTTAGAGGGTTTGCCTTCCAGTTAATGAAGATAGAGACTTTTTATCACTGTTGCTCTCACCGGTCAAGGGAAGCATTTAAGAACATTGTTACAGAATACCTTCCTATCACAAGAAAGATCATGTGAAAGTAGGATCTTGGGCTTCATACGTTAATGAAATGCAGAAACGACCTACTTCTGCTCTGTAAGAAGGAAAGCACCTATATCCTTTTAAAATTTTCTCATTCCGTAAAGGTAAAATACAAATAGGAATTCAAGACATGTATGGAACATCTTTGGCATAAATTCGGTTTCTCTATTTACTCCACAGAGAGGCAGCTTCTTTGAATGCTTGATTGATCAGTTGGACAAAACTGATCTATGTTCACCATCTTCTTTTGATGAAATCTAGGCATTTATAAATATATATATACACACATATAAATATTCAAATGGATGGAAGAGTGGGGGGGAGAAGATCACCAGTCAGATCCCTCCTATCAGAAAGATGTTAGCTCTGCCTTTACATTCTTTCTTTGAAGATGTTACAATAGCAGAGTGGGAGAACCCTGATAAGAGGGATGAGGCTCACTCAGAAGATAAAATTCTACAAAACTTCAGAGCTGTAAAGCCAGTGTGGGCACTATTTCTAAAGTACATATGGGAATGGCCTTGGAGCCAAAGATCAGATCATATCATCTGCTTGGAATTGCTGCTCAGAGATCATGCAGTTGTGAAAATTGAAGCTCCTTTCAGAAGAAGCTGAAGCAGCTGCAGCTTTCTTGCAAGTGTTTATATTTTTTTTTTGTTAGGATGTATCTTTCCTACTGCAATCACTTCAAAAGAGATGAGTTGTCGTTTGAGAATAGGAATACCTGTACTTTTTGTGAACTGAAAGCTGTCTCTAACAACCTTTTAATATAATTTCTTCGATACTTCTGTCGCTTTATCCATTTTGACCGAGTAGTCCTTAGGATTTTACTCATTTTTCTATTTTTAAAAATAAATTTGATTTTTTTGTCCATCCCCTCATGTAAAGGGACAAAGTTGTATCTGTAGAGCTGCTCAGGTATATCCTATTTTAAGTCTCTAGAACTAAGGAGATTAAGCCACTAGTATTATTTGTGTTTGTTCACCTTGCGTGTAGAAAATAAAAATAACACTATTTCTCAGTTACCGAAACTATGAGTAATTATGTTCCTTCACAGTGGAAAAATACAGAATTACAAAGCTTTGATTCCAAGAGGAGAACATCTTTGCCATTTCTGTGATTTGTTACGACCACCTGAAGCAACAGATACCTGGTATTTTAGATATGGGCTATGTCTAGTAAACATAGTAACATGATCACACTTTTACAGTGAGATAGACTTGTTTATTTTTATAACTATGGTGTAGATAGATGTATTATATGAATGTCATACATAAATTATTAGTATCCTGAAAAACAAAGATGAAAGAACTGCTCTTTAGGAAAGGGGTTTTCCATGGAGAAAGGCATGGAAACATGTTTGGGGGAGATGGGAGTCTCAAGGTACTAAATCCAGAGTTCTGTAGAAGATTAAAACTGGATTTTTAAACGTGACTATCTGTCTCTGGGCCAATAGCTGATGGTATCTTGATGTGCTGAGAAGGGGGACTTTCCACTGTATTGTACCACTGAAGTGCTGGGTTTTGTTGATATGCTTGTTTGCTTTCAGCCAAATCAGAGAGGTTGGAGGCAAGTAGTGTGTTTGTGAAGCAGCAGCTTGGTTTTTAGATCAAGGTTGAAATGAATTGTCGGCACAAAAACCTCCAGCAGGGGTAGAATACGTCTCTCTGGCCAGGTGGATGTCTGAATTGGGTACATGCAGTCAGCTGTTATGCCCCTGGCTCACGCGAGCCACGAGGGCTACCCAGGCAGCCTGTACAGACCTTGCCTGGGAGGAGCATTGTGTGTTGTTCTCCAGAGGTAATTCTGTGCTCCGGAGGGAGCCTGCACCAGGATGACTTTCTTCAATATGGGCCGTTGCACTTGTAAGACTAAAGGCAGTGTAGAAAAGAGGCAGTGAACGTAAATAGCCTGGTTTATGCTGGGGGGTGTGTATGTGGTTTTCTACATTTATGTTAAATACTACATACCATCCAATATTGATCCTACTGGAACGGTTGCAGTGTCCAGTAAATGGAAAAAAATCTTAATCACCTCACCATCGTGCTTACGTGTTGAGGAGTTAGCATACATTTGAGTCCATGGTTTTTAGGAACAGAAGAGGGAAATTGTGTTTTTAAACATCTATTTCTTATTGTCAGTGATGCTGTTTGTGTTTGAATTCTTAAATTGCTGGAAAAAATATTCAGTGAGAATGAAAATGTCCTATCCTAATGGTCACAAAGTATTCTCATCCTGAAAATCTAATAATGTGTACTTTTTTTTTTTTATTAAAGGTCTGTACTTGAAACATTCCAGCTTTTATAAGTGAGGAAATTCCAAGCATTTTGTAGTGACAGATACTGTTAGTGGGTAGTTGTCCACTGACGTCAAAAACAGAGGATGGTGAACAGCTTTGTTCAAGTCAATGAAAAATGTACGGTCTTGGATAAACTCCGTGTTAGCAACGGAGCTATCAATGATATATGAGCAGCTTCACATGAGTTCCCATGTGCATTCAATCCGATGCTAAATTCCAGATCTTGTTTAATGAGCAACTGATGGAGCCAAGACCTGGCACTGCACAAAATCCTGCAGTCTGCTTTATCCAGTCATGAAGGAAAAACAAGCTAAATAAGTTCAGATGAACAAGTTCAGAATTACTGCAGGGTTATTAAAAAGTTGTGATTTGTATTCCTCTGCTAATGTTTATGACTAACACATTTGGGACGTGTAAAACAATACTTAATTTGTAAAAAGACTACGTGCCAAAATTCCTGCAGTAGTTTAACCACTAAAGAGCAAGTTTTGACTGTGTGAATGGGTTTGTTTAAATATTTAAGATTATCAGTAATCAGCTAATCTTTTTTTTTTTTATCACATTTTGAAAAATGACGATTTCTTCTTGTTGAATTGCTGTTCATCACTTTCACTTTATGAAATATGTGTATTTTCATAGCTTATTGTGGAGAAACAATTTTAAAGTCAAGTGCCATTCTCTTTAGCAGGCGTGATTTGCTGCTGTAACAGTAGGTGTGTAGTTACGGTAAGATTTTTACATGCAGTTCTGTATGCAGTTATGTTGGGCTTTGAATATGCTGGATATTTTATATTACAGTGGGTTTTCATGCTAGTCATGCTTGTGTCCTTAAGCAGTTTTTTATGGGCAAAGAGATGGATGAAGTGTGAGTTTACCAAATTGTCATGTCTGGCGATTCCCTTCAACATGAAGGTATGCTTTCTCAGACTCCTCCTCCTGAATGTCCTATTTAAGTGTAGGTAAGCAAAAGTTAATTACTATACTCCTAGCAGAAATAATAATTATAACCCCAAGTATTTCAAAAGAGGAATGTTGCTTTCAAATATCTGAAAAATTTGGAATGTTGCTACACAAAATGCAGTATTTAAAACATCTCTCTCCTGGCGGGCAGGGACACGGGGGAAAGAGGAAGAACAAATTTTGCTGTTACTTCTACGAGGCAGATTGCTTTCCTTTCAGTAAAAGCTCATAGAAAAAATGCCCATGGTTTTATGTATTTTTGGCAGCAAGAACGTTCTTTGGTATATAAAGCAGTTCAGCTGTGAAACATGCAGTGCAGTCTTTTGTGTGTTTGATGCAGCTTCTCTTCCTACCAGTCTTCTGAGTCAACATTAACCATGCAGATTGCAATGTATTACTTCTCCCTGAGTGGTAGGCTCCTTTGACAGCTTCCTGAGATGTCTTGAAAAAGTATTCCTCTTCTTACTGTCCCAGTACAGCCTTCTGGCAGACCAAGTTTCTCCCAGCAGAAGTGTCAGAACAGTATCCATGACATTAGAAGAAAGTGGTGTACAACCATTAATTTTACCTTTGAGGGATTCACTGTGTATTTTGAAAGCCAAATCATTGATGTGGCTCCAAAAAAATCATACCTGGCAGTATGTGGGAAGGGTGTTGTTTTTTGACGGGAAGAGTGGGTTTGGGTTTAGTTTGGGGTTTTTTCCCCTCTTTAACCACTTTGGACTCCTGAAATTATATCTGTTGTCTCTCTCCTTGATAAAAGAATTAGGAAGCCTAGTGAACATTTCTGTGGATGTTTCTGCTTTTGATGGTTCTTCATTCCCCCTTTCTTAAATCTTGGATTTTTATTTTTTTATTAAGTGGTGCATGTTTGTTGTAGGGCAGATCGTGGTGATGGGCTTTGCATAGTCTTCCTGGGAATCATTGTCCACAGTCAGTAACCATGGTCCTTGGCTGGCGTGAGAGGACTGCGTGTCCACCTTGAAGCTGCTGCTGCTGTTCACAGCACATCTGTTAGTGCAAACCGAAGTCTGTCAGCATCTTCAGCTAATACCTTCTAATCTGAACTGAGGCTGTGAAGAAACACCCCCTTTTGCCATCTCCAAATTATTGTTGGGACAGACATTGTAGATCGTAACTTAACTACCCTGAAAAAACCTGGCAGAATACTAGAATTCCACGTGCTACAACACACTGAAAGCACTGAGCTTGAGAACACTTTAGATTCAGTATAAAACCATAAATTGCATTAATTGTATTTGTGTTTTCATTTGTCTTCGCAGCACGGCACAGCATGTCTGCCTTTTGTGTTTCCCGGAAACAAATCACTCCTCCAATTTGGGGTTCATTTTTGAGAAGCGTGGGTAATGCAACAATGTGAGAGATGTACATTGCATTTGTGCCTTAGCAAGTACTGCTTGTCTTCTGGTTCCCTGAGCTTGTCATAAATATTAATTTAATAGGGCTGGTACTATTTTATGCATTGTGACTATACAGATTGAGGAAGAGATAAATTTTATTGATCTGGGCTGTTGCTGGAACTTACAGCGTTAGTAGGCTTAAAGGAGGCCAGATTTACAGTGTATGTATATCATAGTTGTTCTTCAAATTATTTGAAAACTTTTTAGATCAAATAGGACATTCTTTTTAGTCTTCCCGAATATTTCTTACCTTCTGTCTCTCACACAAAAATAAATAAGCTACCTAGTATTCTAGTATTTTCTTTGTCTTTTTGCAGCCTCCTTTGGCTGACACTGATGGCTTGCAGTTTGAGAAGTTGTACATGAGGTGATTGTTTAATTTTGCTGGGAGATATTTGACTCCAGGAGTTCACTTTCCAATCTTGCTGTATAGCAAGGAGGCATTTGCTAGCTATACTCAAAACCAAACCCATTTTAAAACCAAACATCAACGTACCACGTTATCTACTTCTAGAACAGTCCACCTAAGCCTTGAAAATTGCCTCTGGCTGCTGGTCACTTCAGATATGGCTGTGACTTCCTGATTTTTGAGGACTGCTGCTCAGGAAGGAATGGAATCCTGTATGGTTTACTGGTTACCCTGAAATTGCCCTTATCACCAGCTCAGCTTAGAGGAGAAAACAAGGTAGGGAAATTTTTTCCACAACCTAAATATAAATGACACCTTTTTGGGGTGGGGAGCAACTTTTATATCTTTCTTTTTTTTTTTTTTTTTTTTTTTTTTTTTTTTTTTTTTTTAATTTAGATTAGACTACATATAAAAGTAATCTCTTCGTGTGTCTTCTAGTTGTTAAATGGTCAGGATCCTTACCAACATGTGACCACGAACCTTGTTCTTAGGCAAACCCTACACATTGAAGATTGCCTTTGTGGAAGAGGTCTGAGATTTGGCAATATGTGTAACTCTTACATGTAAAGCCCCACTAAGTCTATTTAGACTAAACTCTCAGCACCCTTTTTTTTAGATTAATATAGTTACTACTTGGTTGCAGTGTTGATTTTTTGAAGCTTTTCTTGAAGAGTAATTTCCTATCCCACATTATCAGCCATGTGGATGTACTTTGGCTATGTCTATGTAGAGCCATTTTCAATCCAGAATGTGGACTAGATGTGTTGGTTATACATGAAATTTATTATTAATTGTAGGGTTTTTTTATTTAACTGCTATCTTCATGCTACTTCTTTATTAACTATTCACGTAGTTCATATAATTTGGAGGAAAATATCCCCTGTAAGCTAGCAAGAAAAAATCCAGCCTTACTTGTTTAACCTCTTCAGATGTTAAAACTTACATAAAATGCATATATTGACATGTGCAGATCCTCCATTGCGAAAACATAGAAGCCAGAGTAGCATGCGTGGTTTGTTTTTGTTCTTGGCTGAAACTGGGCATGATCATAATCAAATGCAGGATTATGTTAGGGCTGGAGTCTGGAATGCTCAGGTCCTCGGTCTGGGCATGGAGAGAGCGCTACTTTCAACCCCTTAACTTCTGCTTTGGCTTTCTGCAGCTTCCTAAGCTATTTTGGAAGTGACACAAGCAGCCACATTGGCGATGCATTCAATACTTTATTTTACTACGTGGTGAAGAATGCTTTCCCTTTATTGTATTTCCCTTCTGTGCGCTTGCACTCATTGTCCCTCAGTCGTACCAGATCAGTTGTTCTTGGGACCGTGCTGTACACTGAATCAATTAGATCATTTGCTTTGAAGATAAAATATTTTAAGTTAGGGTCGTTGAGCGATACGTTTTACAGCGTGGTCTTGCGATGGCACCAAAGACCCAGCTGAAAAGAGGCACGCAGCCGGGCACAGGCCAGGGCCGAGCCTCGCAGGGCGGGAGCGTTTCAGGTAGCATTGTGAACACTATATAAAGACATATATTTCCCTTGCAGAAACCCCTGCCAACAGAAATCATTTTACGTTGGAAAACAGCTTTCTAAGCAGCGTTTCCGCAGTGACTCCCGGCTGCGGCGGGAGGCCGGCCGGGCCCCTGGGGTGCAGGCCCCCCAGCCGGGCTCGGGTCCGCCCGCCGCCCTGCCCTTCCCGCCGGCTGCGGAAGGTGGCAATGTTGTCAGCAGAAGACCAGGTAAAACTGGTCTCGGGTGACTGATCTCTCTGAGAGAGCCTCAGCGCTTACTTCTCCAGAACTTTTTCTAGCCTCAAAGCTTCATATCCCTGAAGTAAGGGTCTTGTAAAAGGGGGATTTGTTTAGTTTTGTGCGCCGTTGCTTTTGCACAGCGTTTAATAACCTGGTACGTTATCTGTCCTGAGTGTAGCGATGTGCATGCGGCTGTCACCGCGCTGTTGACAACAACGTTCTCTTTCATAAGGCTGAAGAAGGCCATGTGCCATTTCAGTTAACACTCTTAAGGAATGATTGACCTTGCGTACTGATGAACCTTCCTCCACCCAGGGAGCAAAACTGATCTCGTTAACTGATGTTTTATTTCTGCAAAACACTTGTAAATGTTTCTGAAACTCACTGTAATTTTCTGCCCCTCTCCCCCCAAATGTTTGCAAACTTTGCTTTGAAGTGAGCTTGCCAGGGGAGAAACTGAGAACTCCCCTGCATGCCACGGGTTTTGTTAAGAGCTACCTCCTGGCTATGACAGTCTTTTAACCTGTTGAAAGCCTAACAGACCTGTTCCTGGGTTTGGTGGGGATGTTTTTCTGTTCTTTTCATATTTCAACTAACTCCTTGAATCTCTTTTAACTATTTCAAATGATCCTCTCTAAGACTTATGTGTCTTGTGATTCTTAACGTTTTATTCTGTCTAATGCTAATTCTCCACCCTTGAGGGAAAGTACAGAGGGTCTTGGTTTATGTTATCCCATTCCTCTTGACTCTGGTCTCTTGATTCTGCTGTGGTAAATCCATAATTGATCTTAAATAATCATGGACCCTTTCAGGATATTTAATTACTGAGTTCACTTCTCATTCTGTGTTCCTTACCAAGCCTCTCTGACAAGATGTAATGGATTTCATCCATTTAGGAGGTCAAATGGGGCAAAAAATACAAATTCTTGAAGTACTTCACAATAAGCAGAAAGCAAATAGGATGACGTTACCTTGTAATCCCCCACCCTCCTACTTAACTTTATTTGCAACACAGATGACAATTTTTGCTGGACTTGTTAGCTAGTTACTTGTTTTTTCATAAGGAAAGAAGGCAGGCAGAGTTTAGGTGTCTAATGTACAATTTCTAGGAGTTTAAATAATCAATCTGTAAAGTTGTATGTGTGTGTCCCCTTCCTGACCCGTGTATTTCTCGGGAATGCTACTCACTGCATTAAATATAGACGGAAGGCTTCTGGTACTGCTTTGGTCTCTGCTAAAGAAAGATTGTTTGCTGAGTAGCAAAACCTGTTGCTGTATGGAGACTTTGCCTACCACTGCTCTTCACTCTGTTGTGCAAGGGGTCCAGCAGTTGTCCATGGGAACCCTGGATAATGGCTCCCTAGTGTTACAAAAGAGTAAAGACAAGCTTTCAGAAAGCAGTTGGGGTTTTGAGCCATTTGTCTGGCAGAATCTGCTATATTCTGTCTCTCCAAATCAAATGACAAGCCAGTGAAACCTTGCTCTTGAGAAATCTGTTTTGCTGAGTTGCGTGGGAGGCTTTTCCTTTTCAAAATTGAAACTGGAAAGCCAATAATCTCCAACTCCAAAGAGGAAGCAATTTAAGATACGGTGGGTTATTACCACTGTAATTTTTGTAATTATCTCTTTTTGTAGTAATTGCGGTATCAGTCGTCTTATTGCTTTAAGAATAAAGTGAATATGAAGAAACACTTCATCTTGGGACTATCCATTGGACTTTTCTTTCTTTAAACAGTGCTAAGTAATGCGGTCTCATACTGTTGTGGTAATAATAATACGGCTGTCCAAGTGGTAAAGCTAAACAAATCAAGGCAAAAGCTTTGTGATAATAAAATTTTCACACTAAAGGAAGTAGATGCTACGTGCAAATATAAAATGTGGAAATAAACACATTTGGAATTTTTGTTTTCTCTTGCCAAACCAAAGGGAAAGAAGAGACTTCCCTGTGATTTCAGAATATTGTTAAGAAGCCCTCATAGCTATTGGGAGCCTGAAACAGTAAACAGCTTACTAACAACATAATTATATCAGTAAACCTAACATCAAAATAACTCCCCAAATTCATGTACAGATGGTTCCATTTTACGTTACAAAAGAAGTTTTCTGAAGTCCATTTGCCTAAACCAAAATTTTTAATGGAACAGCTTAATGATTTGACCTCAGATCTGCATATCCTTTTTTTTTTGAATGTAAATATGAATACCAAGGCAATTAACTCGGTAATTTACCCAGCCAGGCCGAGTTGAAGTTCTGTAGGTAGGTATTGCTTTAAGCGCAGTTGACATGCCGTCTCCGGCATGCTGATGGGCTCTTGCTCAAGCGTGTGTCAGGCTCTCGAAGTTTCTCAGTGCTAGGGATAGTTCACCCTCAGGAAGTCTGGTTTAGATAAGTATCTGAATTTTTTTGGGTACCGAAATCTGGAACGCTGCGGCGAAATCTGATGAGCACAGGCTCTCAGATCTGAGTCAGCAACAGGGTCGGACCCGCTCCTGTCGTTCAGCGCTTCCACTGCCACGTCCAGCCAGCAGCAGAAAACAGAGGCACATGAAAAAAAAAATGGGAGGGAAGAAGAAGGAGTGTACTTCACAAAAGTATGGACAGGCTTCAGAACAGTTTGTGTAGGTTGTGCGCAAAGGTGAGGAGCTGTGAAGGAATTGCCACCTTCTCCCACTATGGCCTTCCAAAACCTCAGGGGAAGTTTTGGTTCTCAGGGGGCTCTGCTCTCAGCCCTGTGCATTGTTAGCAGCTGGTGTCTGGGCTGTTTCGCTTACCAGATGTAAAAGTGTACCTATGAAATAAAGGGTACTTTTTCCCTGCTTCTGTCATTTACAGATAAAAGTATTTCAGGTGTTACAGGGTACACTGTTATCAATTGAAATTTAATCTTGGAGAAAGAGAGTTATCCACTCAAACGGCAGTGTAAGCAAGAAAGGTATGAAAAAGTAACCAGGGTAAGAGAGTCGATGTATTTTTCTTACTGATCTCTGGGTATTACTCAATGTTCTGATCTCTTTTTCTCTGCACCCATTGTTTTCTAAACCTTGTTACTCGCGAATTAATCCCTTTTCTCTAAGTTCAATAAAAGAAAGGTGCTTCTCCCTCTAGAAGTAAAGTAATCTGCTGTGGTTCTGCCAATTGGTAGCAGATACGTATTGCTCTGTGTAAGTCTTTTGGTGAAAAATAATCTTTTCATTAAAGTATCTGCAGTCTTCTGAGGCTGAATTTCTGATCTAGTGTCCACTTCATCTGTGGAGATCAATGGACAGAGATCAAGTCACTTGCCAGGTTTTGCCAGGGGAAAGTTGGCCATGACTCTATGGCAATGCGTGCCTGAAACACACCTGAGGCTTAAATCTGTGTACCACACATAGAAGGAAGTTCTCACTGTGACTTCATTCATGCTTTTGGCATCCCAACATTATTCCTGGTGATAAAATAATAATAGAATGAATAAGCAGCTAAAACACAGGAGAGGAGAATTGATTTAAACTTCAGGGAAGCTGAGAACACACCCTGGTTCTCATCACTTGTGTATGTTCTGCCCGTTCTAATCCCCATCCATCCACATTTCAATGTTAGGGATTAAATAGTCAAACATTTTAAAATTTTCATCTTCCAGAAATTCTAAAGCCTGCTTTTCAGAAGTGACCTAGTAGGATTTGCATGTATTTACACTTTGATAAGGTGAAGTTTATTTTAAAAACATAATTTCTGAAGAAAAAAGGGAGAACTCAGAAATCCCTAATATAGAGCTGAAAAAAACCCTCTGTATATCTTATCTCTGTATATAATGTAAAATAAAAAACAGAAAATGGAGAAAAAATGTCAAGAACCAGAAAGTGTATAGTATGCTTCAGTAGCTGCAGGCCACTTTAGCTTGTGCATAATTTTAGGCGGCACTGAGGACATATTTCAGTTTCTTTGCCTTTTAGCTTAGAAAATCAACCAGTTCTACTGAGTCACTTATTTTATTTAGGTAATAGAATATGTTTCTTCTATTTCCTCCTGCTTCTTTTTTTTCAGTGATAGAAACTTCTTGCACCTTCTTTTTCTCTCATTTTGTTGCAGAACATGAAAAAAGGCGCTATTTTTAATAGTCACATATACTGATGGCTGCATGTTGGCACCAGTGAACTTCAGTTAAATTTATATATGTAAATATAAAAGCACAGATGAGCTGGGTTTTTTGGGTAGCCACTGGCTGCAATGGCTGCAGGAAGCTGACTAGTGCTTTTCCAGGTTGCCATCAAGTTTTATAAAATAAAATTAACAAGGCTTCTTGTTGGCACTTTTTCCAACAATACCCATCTGTTTAGATGATACATCATTCGAATAGCTGTGACCTCTGGAGAAGAGGGCAAAAAAGGTGGTTTGGGGTTTTCTAGCTGGTCAGATGTGGCCAGCTGGTGTAACCAACGCTTGCAGGTTTCTTACCAGGAAAGCAATGTGTTTACTTACAATGTGCTTCTGCAGAGAACAGGTTTCCTTAAAAAAGTTAGAGATAGCATGAGGTTGGACAGAGGGTAGCCGTATTTGTTTGACCTTTTAGTAGCAAGTCCTTACATTAGGAGAAAACCCAAATATTTTTTATTTCTTAAATTGCTACAAATGGAGTGAGAAGCTGGGGAACTGGGCCTGACAGACCACCTGCAGGTTTTGCAGCCATCTGGATCTCAGTGCGTAGGACTACAGCTGAACAGACAGAATAACCCTAACAGCACATAGGTGATTAATTACGATTAATGAAAACGATGCAACTGTCTCGCTTAGTGTTTCCAGATCTTTATTTTTTCATTGTGGTCAGTCAACATTGAGAAATGTATATTTATTATGTAAATATTTGGGGGGGGGGGGGGGGGGGGGAAGTGAACACTTTACTACCACCAGTTATACTCCTTAGCTATTCAGGATGAGTTTTGGCTTCCTTTGTATTCCCTGGAAAATATTGATTAAACTAACATCCACATGTTAGGGTTTTGTTGGTTTTGAGTGATGAAATTATATATTTTAAACTTTTTGTTATAAGATTAGAGACACATGAAATGGAAGAGTGTTTCTTGAAGAGCTCTTTCTTCACATCCTCTAGAAATGAAGATTTTTCTGTATCCTTTTTTTCATATTCCCTAACCTACTTTCCTGCGCCCTTGGCGTGGTGGAATTGGGGAACTCTCCTTCAGCTTCATCATGGGTCTGGTAACAACTACTGTTTCTTTTTACTCTTCACTGTCTTTGATACAGTTGTTTATTAAAATATGCAGAGGTGGTTTTTTTTCCAGGCAGGGCGTTTTATAGAATGTTAAAAATTTATGTCCCCAAAATATCAGACTAACTGGACTAAACACATTGGAAGGAGTAAACTCACTGCAACTCAACAGAGAATCTCTCTTGTATAATTTTAGCTGACAGTTTAAGAGTAGAATAAAACAATGCCATTTATTGCTAGTGTGTTCTGATAAATGAAATTAGAGATGTGGGGAGTTAAAATCCCACCCCATCTGTGTCATTTTGTCATGTGTTAGGGGGTAGATATTGAATGAAAAGAAAAAACTGAGAAGATCCGTGTTCCAGAGCTGTGCTTGTTGAAGGCTGCCTGCCTAGGTATCCTTATCATGTCATGATCTCTTGGGAATGTCTTAAAAGTGAAAAAAACAAACCGCCCCGCAACAGCGCGTCACTGTTTTCCTTGGCACCCTTCTGTAGCGTGCCTTCGTGCGAAGAAATGAGAAGTAAAATGAAAGAATCATAAAAGTCCAGTGTCTGAGCTGATTTAAACCTACCAGGGACCCGAAGCTGATCCGAAGCAGAAACTCCTGTTGAAGGGCAAGAAGAAGGGGTACGTGGAGCGGCTCTGGAGTGGCTTGAGCCCATGTAAGGACACCTGGCTGGGGCACCTTCGCCCCTTCCTAGGTTTATTTAAGCTCCGTATTTGTGGGAAAAGCAAGTAAACACCAGGAACGATATGCAGCCTCTTAAATAAATGCCATTTTTGCAGGACCGAAAACACGGTGGCTGCCGTTGCCGCCTCTGACTAACGGCGAGGAGCTCGGGGGGTGACTCAGGGCAGGCGGCAGCTGCCGGCAGCCCCCGGCACTGGGCCCAGGCCTGGACTTTCCGGGCGGTGGTGGTGGCCGTGGCGGCCGGAGGGCCGTGGTGGGGAGGAGGAGGAGGAGGAGGAGGAGGAATGCTGCCGCCCTGACGTCAGGAGCTGCTCCTGGGAATGTTTTGCATTCCTCTTCCTGGCAGTGGTCAGGTGGCTTCCAGCAAGAAGGAAGGAACAGCAGCGTCCAAAAAGAAAAAAAAACCCTAAAATTAAAAAAAAAAAAAAAAAAAAAGAAAAAAAAAAGAAAAAAAAGAAGAGGGTGAGAGAGCGCACGAGGAGGAAAAGAACACTTTATAATAAAAGTATTGTGGGGGAGGCACTTTTATTAAAAGCCAGATTGGGAATTGGAACCAGATGTTCTGCACTCGAAAGCTGCACGAATGTTAAATGCGTTTATTAATGACTGTGATGGCTGAGGTATTTGGCTATCTGCCTCACTTTAATCTCATTGCTCTGTATTTAAAAACAGTTGAGAAAAACAGATTTTTTTTAAATTTTTTTTTTGTACCCAGCTTTAGGGAGCTTCCGTTATACAAATGTTAATAAAAAGAAAAAAAGTAGAGACAAGATTTTTCTGGGAGAAGAGCTACATATATGAAAGCAAGAAATAGGCAGGGAAAGAGTCAACATTTATCTTGTTCTTCTGTTAGTTTTATCATACGTTTTCTGCTGAAAATTGATGCCTTGAAATTCGTTTTCCTTCTTGATTTGTGGTTGTTGGATAATGCATATGATGTAAGCTGGAGAGGTCAGAACATGCAATTACTCTTGTTCGCAAAGTACTTCCCATTCCCTTAACTCTCTCTTTCATGCCCCTGTCAAAGTGTGTGTTTCAAGCAACGCCAGAGTGGATGCTCAGTCAGAGGTGGGTAATGCAGGAGCTGCGTTCACCACAGGCAGTACTCGTGAAATAACTGCTTTGTATCCAAGACAGACCCCAGTGTGTGTTAGCTCTGGGTTTCAGGAGCACTGTCTCCACCTTGGTGGTTGCACACATTAGGGAACATCGAGCACCGAGAGCTGCCGTGGGGAGTCCTGGTTTGTGCCTCAGTGGGGGCGAGGTACCTGACAACGCCACAGCCTGCACAGGCGCGGGCAGATTTGGGGCGTCTCCAGGCAGGCATGCATCCTTCTCCCATCGGGAGGCTCCGTTGTACGTGGGTTGTGAGATTTCCTGTGTAAAGCAAGGACTGCTGGAGGGAGGGAGAGAGGGGGGCAGCTGCGGTCACGTCTCCCTTCAGCTCACAGGCATGGCGATGCCCTAAACCCGCAGTGGCTTCATCATCTTGAGAGGGGAAAGCGATTGCTCTCTCCATAGCCGGTTGGGGAACCCCCGCTTTACCTGGTGGGGCACAGCTCTGGTTTTTAAGAACTCGGGCTTCTGCAGGCAGGGGACAGATCCTGCCTGGGGCTGATGGAGCAGAGCTGCCTCTGGGTTCAGGGCAGGAGAGCCCGTACAATTTAAATGGCACCATAGAGCCTTGCCAGTGTCCTTGTCCGACGTGATTTTTCTTTTTTTTGGTAAATTAATCTTGTATTTTCCTATTCAGCAGCACTGCGTGAAGTTGTATGTGTCTGCTGACCGAGGAGTGAGCCAAGCTTATTCCCTGGGCAGTGTATTCAGTGGGGGGGGGGGGGGGGGGGGGTGGCGCGGATTACGGGAAGCTGGCGGGACGGGGAGCATTTGGTAGTTTTGGTGAAGTTTTCTTGAGCTGTGTCCCCAGCTCAGGTGAGGCCTGTGACCGCCCGCCTGTTTCCTGGTACCGGCTGAAGTGGACAGGCGGCTTCCTGCTACAGGGTGGATGCTCTGCTGAGGAATTTCCAGAAATGCTGAGAAGTGCTGACTCACAGCTTACGGCTGGGCTGAGGGGAGGTTTTCAAGTCCTTGGCTGAAGCCAGCAAAAAATGTTGCTGTAATGTACTGTTTTATTTTTAGCAAGGGGGGGAGGCTGTGTTGCTTAGGATGAAATGCTTGTGAGTGGTTTCAAAATGACAGACACTTCTAATATTTTTTTTTTTCTTTTCTATTTTTAGAACTTGGAAAACAGGTTGTTTTGCTAAAATACAGACACTTCTCTGTTTCCCCAGTAAATGGGTTGTTGTAAAGGAGCCGAAAGGAGTTCATGCAGGAAGGCTTTTACCACCACTGCAGTTCAAAATGTCCTTCAGGGTAGGAGATACCAAAGTATTTGAGACTGAAACTCAGTTGGCACCTACTTGCACATATTTCTCGCTTCTGCTGAGGTGGGGTTGCAGCTCCAATTGTTGGAGCTGAAATGTAGCCAGGTATTTGATCGTTGCTATTACGAGATCATTGTAAAAGCTTGGTGCTTGGGTTTCATCCTCCCTTGTTTTTAGCAGTCACTTCACAAGTAATTGGCTGTGCATTTTCTTCCTTCTTTTCTGTGCAGAAAGTGCCCTATACTGTTTTCTGCTGATGTTAGCCAGAAACTAGAGTGAGGGAGCAGTCTTTTCGAGCTGTACCACTTTTCAAAATATAATTTTGGTGATTAGATTGGAGGGGCAAAGTTCAATTTTTTGGTTTTACGTTCAGTACTTTATTTTTTGTAACGTATTCTTCTGTGTGCGTATTGTTTTTCTGTTGAACAAGCACTGAGTACTGTTTGCACTATCCCACAGAGTTTCATAAACGGAATACAAATTTATAAAAACTCTTTCACACTTGCTTCTAATTTCTGAAATCTGGTATCAGCTGTTCTTCATTCACAGCTCTGTACCTCTGTGTATAGAGAGTTTGGAGCCCTTTTTTACACCTTACTAGTGAGCTATGTAACAATGAATGATCTGTAGACTGCTTCTAACCACAATGCCAATATTTTTTGAGCCTGTAGCATGAACCAGCACATTTTGCACACACACAAAAAAACCCCCAACCTGCAAAAACCAAAACCCACACCTCTTGTAGCAACCCTACAGCGTCTGGCTGCTGATGTGCAGCTTCCCCAAGGAAGTACATTTCCCTCTTGCCGTTAGCTGCTCTCCTCAGTTTTTGTCGTGGGGCTGGGTGATGGTACATGTCCAGCAGAGTCCTCATCTGACAACAAACAGAAAAATGATATTTCTGTGCAGGAAGTACAGAAACATAGGACAAGGCTGTTTCCATGATGTGTGGTGAGCTCATTTATTAGCTCACCACTGTGAAAAAGTCCCAGTCTTAGTAATTTTAATGGAAATACAGTCCTTGTGTGTTGAGCTGTTGGTGATTTTTGTGGACAGAAAGAATTGTAGGCTGCACATATATCAAGAAATTTCCCAATCAAATCCACTTTTACTAATGACTCTAACCTTGCCAGCTACCCATCTCCAAGAGAAAGCTGTTCTACCCGTATCTGCCAGTTCCCTCCAAACTTTTACAGCAGCTGCATAATCTCTTTTAAGAGTTGCATAAGCATCTTTTCTTTGGTTGTGTCCTGGCACCCACCACTATACTGGGAAAAATAATATAAGCCTTACATTATTTCTAGCCACCTGTCAGTAAGTTCAGGCCAAGAGCCATGAACTAACAGCCTTGCTTGTGCCCCCTTTAGATAGATGTGTCATCTGACCTGAGTGGACATGCCTTAGCAAGATCCACTGACTCCAAATAACCCCTTCTACAATCCACTGCTGCTTGACCCTTTTCTAGTTTGGATGAGGCACAGAACGTACCTTTTTGTGAAGATTCTGTCCCTAAACTTTAAAAAAAATAAAAATAAAAATATATATATATATATATATAATGCATGAATGTTGTCCAGCTTTCCAGGAAGCATGTTGGTACGACATGTATCAGTGTAGTAAGAACATCTACTCATTTTACGGTCAGCTTTTTGTAACTGAATCTGCCCTAGTAGAATCCAGAAGTCCTTTCTAGTAATATCATACTTCACAGTCTGGTTCCTGTCTTTAATACAGACATGCCCTGCAAAGAGCTTTCTGCTTGTGGCAGTGTAAGCTTGTGCCTTCTCAGATATCTTGGTCTCCTCATGCTACCTGTTCTTGCATAGCTTTCTGATCTCTCCACTATTTGATATGTTTTGCTGCTAGTTGTACTACAGTCTTGGTAGCTGTGTGAAATCTCAGTGATTCACGTCTGTGCTTCAGTTGTCATGCTACTTTTTGTTACTGTGTCATTGCCTTAAATCATTTTTACTTTTGATCTTGAGGAATTTCCTACACCCTTCTTGTACCTTCATCTAGGGTCATCATGACAACCTATTTCTTTGTGATTATAGTGGGTACCCAAAAAGAGCAAGAAAGCCAAATTAATGGTAAACCTTGAGCTGTTTTACCATTATCATCACTTATGTGATAGCATTATCATTAATAGTCTCTTGCCGTGTTTGTCCACAGCAGTCGCTGTTGGTGTTCAGAACAATTCAGTTCAAGAACTGCAATGCATATTAATTTAGGGTAGATATTAATGTAGGGTGGATCATACATTGATTTCTATTGAAAGATGAGACTGCATTGGTAAAAAATAAGACATTTTAAAAATGAATAGTCAGAATTTGAGTATCCTAAGTGGAGCAATTAAGCCAATCTAATTGTTTTAGTAGAGATTAGAGGAACCCTTTGTGGGAAATTTTGAAGAATACGCACAGTAGACACATGTATGTGTGTGTCTGGATATAAGAATGATAAATTTCAGGAATGTAGGCTGATACTTATAAGCAGTTTGAAGCAGTGAATAGAAATCAGTCACCTTTTTTTTGAACCAATAAGCAAGCCAGAGAGACTGAGGAAAGAAAGATGGAACAGGTGGCTAAGGAAAAAATAGCTTACCATTATTTTGTGAGGGTCTCCAGCTCATAGCCTCATCTCAACTTCTAGTAAGCCTTTTCAGTCATCTTTTCAGTTATCCTGGTTTTAAGGATTATAACTCTTTGAGTTATAATATTTTTCCTTTATTTTCTTTTGATTACCGTCGTGATACACATTTTGTAATTAAAATTAGAAGCTGGGTCACAAACTATCATTTAAAATGTAAACTAAATTAAGGTTTGCCTCTTCCAAGATAGCAGTGAGTTGAATGTGATGTCAGTTTGCTTCGGGATTCCCATGTCTGTTGTGGCCCCTGTAATCAATATGTCAAAAAATTAATATATCTGCAGCTGTCAAGAAGACTTGCGCCAACATTGCTGGTTGTAGGCTGGTAAGGGCTTCATTATTAACACATATTCACATTGAGAGCCTTGTGGAGTCTGCAGCTTCAGTGCATACCAAAATCTGATCATCCGTATGCCTAGGACTGCTGGGTACCATGAACGTCATAGTTTGGTCATTTCCTTCCTGTGCCATTGATTCCAGAGTCCATTTCAAAACGTCTGTGCTGCTGTATAGCTGGGAAAATTTGTCTGTCTTTCTGCATTCCTGGCCTTCCACACTAATACGTCTTTCTGAAATAACAAAGCTATCAAAGGATGCAGGTGGGATCGTGTGTATAGAAGACAAACTTGCCGAGGAACAGGAACGTGGTTTTGACACAGACATGTCTGTACTAGCAAGTAACATGATGTGGTAGGAGCAGCTTTATGGAGTAAAAGTTGGCGTGGGAGATTCAGTCCTGCTATATGCATTGCGGGGTTTTACTCAAGATGGGCTGTAGGCTGGTCATGGTGGACCAAATGCCTTTTAGCAGTTGGAGCACAGCATCAGGTTTAGTTTCATCCAAAAAGAATCTGTTTTGTGAGCTCAGAAGGCTGCTCCACAACCCAAAGCAAAGTACAGGGAAGATTGAGAGATTTGCTTCAAAAGCACATCACTGATCTGAACGGCAGGACGGGTGCGGACACACCCGCGGATGACCAGACATCAGACCAATCCATCTTTCTCAGTTGGCTTGCTCTGAAAATTCCTATTGTCATACATATACACAGATGCAGAGGCGTAAACAGATAAAGCCCAGACAATAAGCTGCTTTTTTAACACTTAGAAGATGAAGAAGGGGAAAAAAAAAGTGGATGTTCAGCTTTTAAATACCTGGGCGTTGCTCAGTCGGGCGATGGTGACTGAGTAGCCATCTTTGCAGTTGACAAAGTTCTGGACCTTGTCCAGCTTGCATCCCTTTTCTTCTGGAGTCTCTAAAACTGTGCTAAATCACTGACATTGTTCCCTTGTAGCTGGTTATGTATTAACTTGAAAAGAGATGATTTTTCATTCCCATGGCTACCCTGGAAATCGCTGACAACTTGTTCCATGCCGTATACTTGATGGTACAGCAAACAGATACTTGGAATGATAAGTGGGGAAACCAGTCTTAAACACTGTAACTTTTTATAGAGGAGCAAGTTCAGAGCTTACCACAACATTGCTACCTAGAAGGAACTCGTGTATGTTAGCTAAGGAATGTAAGATGGTGGTCCTTTACCCTGTAAATACAGAATTTCTGGTTCTTTCAGGCTTAATTTTGGTGAAGGGTTAGGATAGAGGTATCACCTAGGTAGCGTAAAGTGCACACACCACAGCAATTGCAGAGTCCTGATCTCCCTAGCATCCAGCTCAGGTGCCGAGGTTTCCTTCCAGAAGAAGCAAGCAGCCTCATACGGACTTTTACCTTGTTCCTTTACAGGGCCAGGTTAGAGCCGGGAAGTATAAGCAGGCTGAGCAACAGGTCAGTTAGACCCAGTCAGGTTTGGGCATCTTTTAGCACACTGTTGCAGTTTGCTCTTCTGAACAGAAACTGCAAATAGCTGACTTCCAAGTAGCAGGTTTTTACAAATATTTATTGTATACAAGTGAAAAACTGAGCTGTCAATATGTACGTCAATATCTAATTGCCTGGACACATGGTTGCAGTAAGCTTAGGTAATAAAAAATGGGCTGAGAAAACAATCAGTGTACCGTACGGAACGGATGGTTGCTTTACAAATTTTTCCTTTTCCTGTTTTCCTCTTTCCATAGAGAATACGCATTGCGTTGAGGACAGAGATACAGAAAGTCTTGGCAACTTGCAGTATGCCAGAGACTTTGTTCTGCTCAGGGAGGAGGGGTGCAGTTCCCAAGAAAGATGTCAAATACAGTAATTAATGTTCTTCCTTCATGTGATGGATACTGTCTGTATTTAGAAACATCTGAGCTTGTGCTTGAATACAAGTCACGTAGCATTTTTATTGGTATAATGAAGAACTTGAGTGTTTTTATTCATGATACTTGAGGCTTCGCTCCCAGACATAGTTTAGAAATGCGTGACATTCCTTTTACGTTTCGAAGTGAAAAGTGAGCCAGGGTGAGCAGGAAGGACATTCCGTAGCTCAGTGAATCTTTTAGCCGTTTTTCATTGTGTCATATTTGTTTTTATAGAAGCAACTTCAAACTAGGACAATATGAGCAGCAAATTAGGTTTTGCCTCTTACAAAAACAAACGTGATCAGAATCTGCTCAACTGTAAGGGAGTATTCATGGAGTCAATTATTATCAGGATAAACAACTTTCTTCTTTTGACAGCCTTCCCTCAGACTGGTCAAAATACAGTATCTTCAAAACAAACAATGTTTTTAGTTTTCCTTCCTCCTTAGCTTCCCCTATTTCCCTGACAGTAAAACGCTAGTAACCTCGTTTGACATAATCTCTGTGTTTGTATCCATGTTTCTAATGGCTGGGATGTGGCTCCAGTAATTCTGTGATGTAGCAAGTTACTTCCTACCTTAGTCATGCAATATATCATCTCAAATTTTTATTTCCCTTTGTTTCAGAATATAAACATCAGCAAATACTATCTTGATTAATCCTCTCTCTGTCTTCCATCTCCTTTTTCCCTCTCCCTTTTTTGAGGAAGAGTAATAAAATGCAGGTTTATTCTTTTCTAGCGAAGAACTACTAGTTTCTGTGAGGAAGAATGTCCCTTTTGTCTTAAACATACTTGTTTTGTTTTGTTTTAACCTGCATGGAAATAATTGCCATCTGAATCAATACACTTTTTCTGTAACCTCTCTGAGCTGGTAAGAAAGAGTTACTGGCCTGGAACAAAGATTTTGGATTATAACCTCAAATTTCATGAAAATATAACATTGCAAACGGGCAATTCCATGGTCTAGCAAATATATGTAAAAAATTTTAAGATCTTGTAAACCCGATTTTGGGGTTGTGAAAGGAGATGCCAGCTAGCCTGGGTACCTAACTGTGACAGCACAGGGTCAGAGTTTTCTCGTTAGGCAAACCTAAATTTAAGACAGTGCATATAACCTCAACTCTGCCAAAGTCCTCCTGGGTTCACAGTTTGTCCAGGGACAGAGGAGGATCATATGCCGTGACCTCGTATGCTACCACCATGTCATGGTAGTCTGTGTCATATGGTTGGATGTACGCCAGTCATGTGGTCAAAATCTCATCCCCTTCTCTGCTGGCTCTTGACCTGACACACGCTTGAATGTCTTGTAATATAAGGAAGGAGCATAATCAAAGACTACCAGATGAGGAAAACCAGACTTTATATTCAAAATACTCTTTACATTCTTGATTTCATTTGGCTTATGCCACAGGCTTCCCATAAACCTCCAGTAAGTTATCTGTTTTGAGCCTTGATTTGGCATAAAAAAAAATTAAAATAACGTGCTTCTCAGTTTCACTGGATTATTAGTAAATGAAATTAATGTTAGTGAAACACTGGCCTACTGGGTTTGAGGGAAGGCCAGAAAGGGGAGGGGGAAAATCCCCTTTTCTTAGGGAGTTTGGATGAGCTATGTCAGAGGCTGCTGTAGTTCCCAAGAGCAGCAGTGCATTGAGAGAGACTTAAAGATGCTTCTGGCTACTTTTTTATGAGCTCTGAATCCTATGCTGCTTCTCTGTAGACACATGTGGAGACTTGTCTTTAGGATGTATTTGTTCATATGGAATGTGAGAATATAGAACACATCTAAATTTATCTACTGCCAACTAGCCAGAGAAATTCGCTTTGGATTTGAGAGGAAAGAGGAGAACTTCAGCTCAGACAGAGTAATTTGTTTGCGTTGTAAGCAGCTAAAGAGAGACTAATTAAGGAAATTGTAGGTGGAACATAAAGAAAATTGGAATTTAGCATGTACGGTCTGTGTCAAATGGAATACATTTTAAAGCAGCAAGTGAATACACTGTGAACTTTGAGACATTTTCATGTATAAATATATGTTTTACTGCCTAATGCTGCATTCATTTTCTTTCTTTATTATTTTCTGAGTATGTACCATTAACCATGTTTTTACCAAAATCTTCAATGTAAAAGCCAAATATTTAAGACTGCTTGTAGTAGTTCAGAATATTACCACATGGAATCGTCATAGCAAAACAAATAGCTCTTAAGCAGTTTTTGAAGCTTCTCTAACAGCAAAGCCTTTCTTGTGGGAGAATAGCCAGGTGTGAAAAGTGAATGAGCGGATAGCCCACCCTTGGTTTCCTGTTAAAGCAGTGGTGGAAAGCGTTCTTCCCGGAGGAGGTTGTATGCCGTTCTGCTGTGTTTGCCTGAAAAAGCTGAATCCAGTCATTGTGTCTGTATTTTGGCTTCTGTCCCGCTGTGAAAGTACAGAGCAAACTCGTGCCTGCTACTCCCTGTGAGCTCGATATCCTCATTAAAGATCAGGGAAAAGAAAGGGGAAAACCCAAGGAGGTGAGTTCATTTACATACTGTGCCAGGGCCAGCACATGGTTCAACACGTGATACAATAGTGAACCTTTTTGGTGAACTTGCTAAAGCCATTGAGAGGCATTTCAAACTGCAGAGAGCCAAGACTGAATTTTCTTACTCACAAGCAAGAGTGAAAGTGCTTTATAACTTAATTACATAACATAAATAGCACGTTTTGCATTTGGTAAGAGAGCTGTGACAATATTTGATGTTAATTGTTTTGTTCCTGTTCTTGTTATTACTATTAATGCTTGAAGTATTTGATACTTGTTATCATTTCTGTCTTAAAGATTTGTGTTCCGGTGAGTCTTACAGTCTAGCTGATGACTTAGCTGGGTGGAAAGGGCAGTGCAAAGCACCTAAAATGAGCTACATTGATGTTCATCTTGTGCTGTGAGATCTGCTTGGACGCCTTTTCTTTTTTTTTTGCCTTTAAAACTGGATTCTTTTACGGTGCTGTTTAACTCCATTCCTGAGCAAAGAGCCCTGGCTGCTGCCCCAAGGTGGAGCGTGTGCTCTTACCTTTTCGCCTGTGCGGTCTCCAGCACACATCGCACCCTTCTGGGAGCAGTTTCCATTCACCAGCTCTGCAGTGATATTTTCCTGGGTTAGCAAACTGAACCAGCTGACAGACAAGTGGGCAGCAGGTCTGGGCCCTCCCTCCTCATTTTAGGGTTAACCAGCCCTTAGATACACTTAGCTGAAACATCTAGCCATGGGCTTTCATCTACACTAAGAAGTTTTCCCTGGGTGCAGAAAGGGTTTCCAGAAAACATTTGTATCTTCTTTTCTGAATTTACTTGAATCCTTTTGACTGGAAGTTGACCGTAACCTGTTGCAACTGCATTACACGCAGGTAGAGTAGTAACCTCTTAACATGGCTTAACATCAACCAAGTCAAAAGGAAAGCCTTGTTATAAAATACATTGTTTAGTAGTACAGCAGACTTACCCTTATGAAGACTGTAGCTTGTAGTACACCCTGTTTAAGAATAAATTGCATTAGAATAATAAGCATCCTTACGCTGATATAACTATGTCCGTATAGTGAAATACAGTATGAGTAACTGAACTGGTAAAGGCAAAGAAGTGCAAGTTCATGTTGACAAATAAGAGGTTGAAAGGTATGCATGAACACAGGCCCTATACAAGTATATTGAGCCTCAATATAGATACAGCACTCGCTAATGCACTCAGATCATACAAGGTCCGTAGTGGGTTTGAGGGACTTCTGGAGAAAGAGGTTAGGGTTTTTTTGGGCCAAGGGAAGATGGAGCTGAGAGGAGAAAACCAGCAGTATGACACACGATGGGAAAAAGTTTCCATATGCAAGTTTGGTGAAGCGAGGTAGTTCCTAACTTTTCTGTGCTCATAATTTTTTATGTTCAAGGATACCTTCAGGGGACAGACATCACTAAAATGATTATTTCTGGGTAAGAAATCTCTCTAGTTTCCCGAACAAAAATTAAATTCCAGGTCTTGCATGGCTGCATATAACTATTGTCTGCCTGGTCTACCCTACTCTCAGGTTGTTTTGCATGTTTTTGGTAGTTCTCCATATGCATGGTTAATTTTCGGTATCAGTACTTTGCTATTTTGGAATATATATAAGAGGGGGGCGGAAGAGTGAAAATTCAAAGTAAACAAAGTCTGTTCTCGTCTTCATGTGTTTTTAGTTACTTTGAATGCTAATTGATTTTATGTATGCTTTAAGAAGCTGCATCTCCTGAGACTTTTCAAAGAGCTGTGGGGCTTCTCTCTGCTTGGACTCAACTGAAAATATGAGACGTGTTTATTATGATCTCTGTTGGTCCTTAAAGGTCAGAGCACCAGTTTAATTTATGACTCAGCACTCTAGTTACTAGAGTTTAGGTAAAATGGAGACTGTAAATCATTTTCACCACCATTTCTTAATTTAGAAGCAATGTCTTCCTTTTGCACACACAAAAATGCTTGTTTTCTGCCAACGTGTTAAAATTTCAGTGAAGAAATTATAAATTTCTCCACTTTGGAACAACTAAGTAAAGAAGAAAGGAATTAAATCACCGCTTGTTTTTCTTTGTGGCCTTAAACTTTTAAATAAGTGATTTAGGAGGTTGTATTCCAACAGATGGATTTTGTTTCTGGTTGTTGGAAAGCTGAATTTTTATCTTGTGTTTGGGAAACTGTATCAGGGTTTAAGTAGAAATAAAAGCGTATCACAAAGATCAAGACTTAGAGGGAAAGGTTTAATCACAAAATAGTAAAATATAGTTAAAAAAAGAGTCTGTGTAGGCTGATCACAGAATCTTGGAATTTTTGTTTGCTTGATGGTTACCATTAAAGCAAAACATCACCACATTTCTGGGAATCTTGCGTGATCAAGGATTATAACACTGAGACCATGTTTATATTCATTTTTCATTTAAATTTTTAAAAGCGAATACTTATCTGTCATGTGATTAAAGTTCCTGTTGCCTGCTACCAACCAAGCACATGCCTAGCAATTTTTGCTCTTGCTGGATTTTTCATCATTACCATGAAAGGAGCTCCCTTCCTTAACATCTTTGTTTTCAAGGAAGAAGTTCAAAGCTGGTGGCTGGATGATGGTGAAATGAAGAAATAGCTTTAAACCATTGTAATTGACCCAATTCCAAGTAAAGATAAACCTTTCTGATTTACAAAGTGCTGCATTTTGGCTTGGTCTGCTCTCTCAGGACTTTTGTCTGAAAAAATAAAATGTGAAGTATATGCTCAGCTTGGTTTTAAGTAGAAAAGCTCAGAAACAGCAGTTGTCAAAGCTCGCTTTGGCTATATGTGGTTCTGGCCCGGGCAAATAAGCTTTCTGCTGAAGGGGAAAAAAAGAAACTGAAATCCTTACCACCTTTAGCAAGCCCTAATATGGGGCTAATATGTGCCGACCTCAGCAACGTCGAGGGCGCTTGCTCAGGGAGAGGTGGGGGTTTGCCCAGTCCTGATGCTTCTGGCTGATGGTTTTGGGAAGCCAGGCTCTTTGTTTCCAGAAGAGCAATCCCTCTTGCGACATAACACTTCCTTACCCTCCCCTGAAAACTTGGACTCTGTCGTAGAGGCGTGCCATGTTGCTCATGAGGTATGCAATGCCATGGTTTGTTCCTTCACCTCGAAGGCGGCTTGAGAAAAATCTGCCCTTGTATCTTTTCTCCAAGGCTTAAAGAAGCATCTTTATATTTATTAAGTCCTGCTAAGAAGCTGATGGAAAGGTTTGTGTAATGAACTGTCAATAGCCCAAACTGAAATATTTGCAATATAAAGCTGCTTGAACGATTTCACTGTTCTGTCTTTTTTTTCCTCATGCTAGTGAGGGAGGGATTTTTTTTTCTCCTCTGACCCAAACAGTTTGGAGTTTTTTCAGCTCTTATTGAACACTTGGCTCCAAAAGGACACCAAACGCTACTAGAGGCGTAAGATAACTATGTGCTCTCAGACCTTTAAAAAATAAAAAAAAAAATAAGGCATTTTTTTAATCCAAATATTATGTAGGTGTCTCACTGCCTGATACTGGAGCTTGAGGCATCGTGTTACCATGAATTATCGTGTTAAACCTTTGAGTGAAACCTTAGAAGGACAAACAACCATACCTGTATGTGGGGTAATTGGCTCAGTGGAAATACATAGGATCACTGTATATGGACTTAATGACAACAATGTAAGTTATACTACTGCAACTTTGAATATAAAGCAGTGGTATTTGTCTTGCACCCTTTACTCCCCTGTTTCCCCTGGAGTCAACTGATTGCCTTTTGCCTGCCCTGGATCCTTGGTTTGAGGAGCCGTCTGAAGCTTGCTTTGTTTTCCTTGCAACTTCTCCCTTGGGCTGCCACATCCCTTTGTGCTTTATTTATTGCCAACTTGTTTGATTAGATTAAGGAAGGATTAAGGGATCCAGTACCCTTAACAAAAGGCAACCAACCGTTTATAAATGTGTAAACATAATGTAATTACTTCTTAATTCTTTGTGTTAAATTAAAAAGGGGATTCTTCAGCAGATAAACCCTGAAAGTTTTTTTTGAAAATTAAATGAAGGCAATTTGCTGACTCAAAGATGTGTATGCCAAAGATGAGTATCCCCCCTAAAGCTCAGGTTGTAGCTGATATGAAAAACTTCAGCTGCTTTGATCTCCTTATGATCCAGATAATACACTTTTTCAGTCCACACTAACTTCTACCTGTTTCTGACTCCTCATAATGAAAGGAGGTTTTGTCTCCACTTGGACCACTCAGGATTTACCATTAATTGGTAGTTCAGCTCTCTTTACATTAGCAGCGGTAAAGGATATAGTAACGAGAGGATTCAGCTTTTATTCAAAAAAATAAATGTTTAAAAGCCCTAGCACCCATTTTGCTTCTATCTCTACCATTAACAGAGCTGTACTAGTGGTAATTCTGGGCAAAGGACTGCCATAAAAGCTTAGCTAAAAAAAAAAAAAAAAAAAAAGTAACTTCCTGCTTGAAGGCTCAGTTGGCCTTCTTGCGTTTGGGGTTTTTTGGTTTTATAAATTATAGTAAAAAACTCTTTAAAACAATAGAGTGAATGGGATTCTATTAGACATTGAGGTAACGTACTGTGTGCATCTGTGTGCAGTCTATTCTGTAGGCAATGTAAAGGAGCATCTCGATGAGCAGAACCATTTCTGTGCAAGTCCTGTCAGTTTCAATTTTATAATATTTTACTATTTGAAACTTAGCATCTTGATTTCTAGATTTCTTTTAAGTGGTTTTTCTTGCCTCTCACGTGGAAGAGGCGTCAAGAAGCATTTCTCTGGACAGCACCAGCCCCTTACACTTTTGTAACGCATTAGCAGTAGAGCATTTTCACCTACTTTATTCTTTTGTGGTTTGACGTGTGTTGTTTTTCTTCTTTCTTTCTCTGGCTTTGTTGTCTATAGTCCATGTTAGGACTGGGACTGTTTATTTTTATTATACCTCACAGGTCTGTAGCTGGCTAATTTGGATCTGGCTACCTGCTAGAAGCTGCCTGTGATGATTAGAGCAAACAGCAGGGCTTTGCTTACATGTCTCTGCCAGGCCAGTGTCAAAACACTGGTATCAGAAACTACACCAATTCTGTGGCAAAGGTTTCTGTTGGGGTTTTTTTGTTTGTGTTTTTTTTTTCCCACCAAAGACTCTGAACATGATCTGCTAAGAGGCCATCGAGCTCTTGCCATGATCACTCACATTTTACCATAGAATACATATCTACAACTTCTCTGTCAGTCACAAGGCACTTGAAAGGAGCTGCTAAAAGGTTCAGAGCAATGCCCTGGGTGCAGTGCCTTGGGTGAAATGAGCTTCCTTGTAACAAGCTCTGTTTTAAAGAAGAGAGAATATAAAACCGTAGAATCATAGAATGTTTTGGATTGGAAGGGACCCCTAGAGGTCATCTAGTCCAACCCCCCTGCAGTGAGAGCGGGGACATCACTAACTAGATCAGGTTGCTCAGAGCCCCGTCCAACCTGGCCTTGAATGTTTCCAGGGATGGGGCCTCCACTACCTCTCTGGGCAACCCATTCCAGTGTTTCACCACCCTCATTGTAAAGAATTTCTTCCTTAGATCCAGTCTAAACCTACCCTCTTTTAGTTTAAAACCATTGCCCCTCGTCCTGTCACAACCAGCCTTGCTAAAAACGCTTGTCCACGTCTTTCCTATAGGCCCCCTTTAAGTACTGAAAGGCTGCAATCAGGTCTGCCCACAGCCTTTTCTTCTCCAGGCTGAACAAGCCCAACTCGCTCAGCCTGTCCTCATAGCAGAGGTGCTCCAGCCCCCGGATCATTTTAGTAGCCCTCCTCTGGACCCGCTCCAACAGTTCCATGTCCTTCTTGTGCTGAGGGCTGCAGAGCTGGACGCAGGGCTCCAGGTGGGGTCTCACCAGAGCGGAGTAGAGGGGCAGAATCACCTCCCTGGACCTGCTGGCCATGCTTCTCCTGATGCAGCCCAGGGTAGGGTTGGCCTTCTGGGCTGCCAGCGCACATTGCCGGCTCATGTCCAGCTTTTCATCTACCAGCACCCCCGAGTCCCTCTCGGCAGGGCTGCTCTTGATCCTTTCTTCCCCCAGCCTGTATTGATACTGGGGGTTACCCCGACCCAGGTGCAGGACCTTGCACTTGGCCTTGTTGAACCTCATGAGGTTCACACAGGCCCACCTCTCCAGCTTGCCCTTGCTGTAAGAAGAGTGATATTAACTCTGGATAAATTGTGATTGACTCACGCTGACATGATATGAGGCAGAACAGTTTGAGAAAAGTATTTAGATTGCAGTTTTAGTGTTTGTACTACCTGATTTCTCTGATTTTTGCTAGCTTGGGCTTGGGACCATTTGGCACTTCAGTTTTGACAGGAACTAGGTTACGTTAGGAGAACAATGATGGAAGCAGCTATCGCACGCACGGGCAGTTCCTGGCTGTCTTACCGCAACTGCAAAGGAACAAGTCACAATTAGCATAAGCGTTGAAGAGCATGTTTCCTTTGGAAGTTGGCTTTTGAAGGTATTCATTGGTGGGGGGGGGGTTTAAGGAAGTAAGTATGAGGTAGAGGATGATGTGTTAGAAGTATTTCACTGGGAGCCAGGTGCTCTGACACCCAAGGCTGAGACCTGTGGTACACCCTTACCTCGCCTGTTCCAGCCTCCTCCGACTGTTCCTGCTTGTTCCGGCTCCTGCACTATGGCACAGCTTGCTTCTACCCACCTAACGGTGATGGGGCTCTGCCATGACCTGGATCTGACCAAGGGAACTGCTCCAATTAGAAGATTTTCTTTTTTTTTTTTTCTTTCTTTTTTTGAAGGCAGGGGTTTTCATTTACTTTGTTTTTCACGTTGGATGAGTTCTTGATCTGGTTTGCAGCACAACCCACAGATATGTCAGCCTAAATGTGGGGTGAGGGAATCAGACCACAGGGTGAGGGTATTGTGAAGCCAGAACTATAAGACACCCATTTATTAAAACTGTTGTGTGAGCTTTTTAATTTTTGTGCAATACCCTAAAATCTTCAAGGAAAATATACTATTAAAGAACTAGGTACTGGTTTTAGCTGGCTTACCACCTGCATCTTTACATCTTGATCCAGTAATAGTTTTCATTTTATAAAATGTCTTTTCAATAGAAGAGACATCCTGTGCTCTTAGGCACAGAGCTGCTACCCATGCTGGGTTTCCAGTCGTTGTGCCAGTAGCTCGTTCTTGTTCTGAGGACTGAAACTACATGCTTAGAAAAATGTTCAATTGGTTCAGCAAATCTGTCTGTTTAGCAGAGGTTCAGAGAAGTCACTGATATTCTCCCTTCTGTTCTGAATCTGCACTAAGCATGATTGCCACCTTAAAATCTGCAGGACTAGCTTAAAACAACCTCTTGTTCCCTGATTTTCTGTGGCATATCAGCTACAGCGGAGCAGTAACTCTGGTGAGCAAAAAAAAATACTATTTGCATGAGATACAAGTTTTTGGAGTTAAATTGTCCATTTTCTTCTTAAAACATTGTTGCAAAGTGAATGGCTGCAATACAAGATTATTGCACTTTGGAAATGCAGTTTTCTAGCTGCACTGCAGCATTTTTTAGTAGAGTGAATTAAGTGAAAGGGTTGGAACTAATAAGTGGTTTCAGTCCTGAATGTGAAAGTCTTCATTTTAGTTTAGCTTTACCTCAATTTCCTTACGCACTTTCTTTGTCTGCTAGAGGCCAGTACGCCCACATGCGCCTACAAACAATCAACAAAGCAATGAACTGATGGAGGCGTTCCTCTTGAAGGCTGGGAAGGGAGGCATTGGTATGGCCAAGACCCACTGATACCAACAGGCTCATGGAGCCATCTAAATTGCTGTTAGTGAAATGTGAAACTTTATGCTTAACGTTTGGCAACTAGTATCTTTCATGTGCATTTCAGGAGACTTTTCTTGAAAATAGGCGGTTTAGATTTGTGTGGTTAGTTTCAATGGGGAGGAAAGACTTGGCAGACTGTCCGGGCGATTAAGACTCTTGCTGTGTGAGTAATACCTAGCAGAGGTAATAGTTTGATAAAGGTGGAGTTAAAATTCTTCTTGAGTTGTATACTGGGCCCTTAAATGCTACAATATGACTTAATGTTGTGCTCATGGTAACTTTCCCTTTGATGTATCTGGCTGAAGACTTAGACTTAACCCCGTCCTTGGGACTTACCTCTGCTAAGTTGAGTGGGCTCAAGAGCAAACACTGCTGAGAGCGCAGGCAGGCCATGGGAAAAGCACTGTGTTTTGGTTTGGGCTTGCATATCTTTCTCAACATTTATTTCTGTGAAAGCTGCAACTTCTAAAATAAGATTGTCTGAACAAATACTGCCAATTGCTTTTCTTCTTTGTTGTGGTCTAATGGCACGAACCTAAACAATTCCCCCTTGGTTCAAGAATCAGCCACCCTTGTGTTGAGAAGTCAGTGAGAATCGGAGCTGACCCCTCGGTGAAACAGGCACCTGTTGTTTTCTTCGTGACTTCAAGTTTCATCCATACAAATATAATAGGATCCAAAATGAAGAGAAATTGCAGAAACAGTCATCATGCAAATCCTGAACTTCTGATTTCTGTCAGATGAAAAGTAAAGAAATCAAGAGTTCATGGTATTTGATAGCATTCCCAAAAGCAAAGACCCTATTCTAGGTAACTAAATGAGGGCAAAAATGTTGTAACAAACCAAGCATTCTTCTATTTTCCATCAGCCTGCAAGGGGCTTATCTGTGTTAAAAATCTGGGTTTCTCTTTTGCATTGGAGCAGCTAATCTGATGCAGCCTCTCTGTTTGACTCCCCATGGTTGTAAAAAAGGCAATGCAGTGATGGAACCCGGGGCTGAATTAAGGCAAAGTACCCTTACCTGTATTGTGTATAGCCATACTAGTATAAAAATCCCTAGGGACAGTCGTGCCTCTAAGACTTAGATTTTATTGCATTATATTCATTTTGTTCCATAAAGTAGTAATTTTGTGGCTGATTTACATTTTGTTTATAAAGTAAAAATAAATTATTTTAATTTTGTTTCTTAGGCACCAAATAACTCAAACCTAAATCTTGCCAGCATAACTGATTAACCTTGTAATAGCGTCTTCGAGATATTAATGTACGCAGTACATTATCTTGTGCTTTATCTGGCCTTTATCTGTTGATTTTAATAACCTTTGTGGTTGCTAGTGACGTGTTTTTGTTGTAGACAGTGAAGGATTTTGGCTCCTGTTTATTTCTCTGGTTTATCCCCATTCACTCTGTTCTGTCCTCTCAAAGAAATAACTGCATTAAGCAGAAAAAAACAGGATGATAAACCGTAGCCCAGAAGCATGGTAGGAACTGTGTCTGCTTGAAGCGTTCAGAAGGCAAGCTGCGAGCTGCATGTAGAGCTACAACTCTGACGTGGATTGACAGTGGAAAATGCTGACAAATTAATTGCTCATGCTGAACAAATGCAGAAGAATCTTTTTTAGCCCTTTCCAGCAAAATTTACATCTCTCTGACTTATATAAAGTATCGATACAAGGTAAAGTTCATTCATGGCAGATGCTTGCAGCATCGCATCCTCTTGCAAGGCTTGAGTGCTTGTGATTCATATCACTAAACCAGTAGAAAACTAAAAAAAAAAAGATGGGGAGGGGGGCAGAGTATGAGTTTTTCTCGCTCTACTGTATTAAATTGGCTCAGCAGGATCAAGCAAAGAGAGGCAAAAGGCAGAAAGGAAGCGCGGCGACTGGTTTCAGCTGCAGCGAGCCTGCCCGTGGCGTGGATCGTCACTCGCTGCTGCCTGCTCTGCGGGTGGCAGACGCCTGCTCACGCCTGCTGTCTTGCTGGAGACCATTGCCCCATGCCAGCAGATAGTGGAGGTGAATGTCTGAAACTCCTTCATGTACTGTAGTGTGAAATCTGAGAAGTGAGTGGAAACTGATGATTTAAAGCAGTTTGTGCTAACCTGGCTGGCTTCGCACTGAAAGGATCAGGGCTCTGCGATAGGGGTGGTAAAGTCCTGGCGGTACCCGGTGCTGAACAGCTGGGAGGGGTAGGTGTCCAGTTCAGCCACGCAGCTGGGTCTAGAAGAGGATGAACTGGTTACAGCACACCGTATGCTCATGGATGGCTTACAGTTCTTAGCTGTATGTCCACGACTATAACCTCGCTGTATCTGCTGTGCTGTTCACTTCTTCAGAGTCACTTGTGCTTTTTCTGCGTGGGGCTGTGCTGAGCACCAGTGTTATTCCCACTGCAACCATTTGTCAGTTTAGCTCCTGCAGTTTGGAGGTACATAGGAGAATGTGGAGTGTAATTCTTCTGCGTGAAACCATGCTAGTTTCTCAGTGGGTGTTTTCCTTGATGCGTGATACCTGATACAGCTTTCAGGGATGTGAAAAACCCTGTGTGGTTTCTCTGTGAGTGATCTAGTTCATGCAGTTCTAATGCAACGTTCTCATGGTTGAAAAGTAAAAGAAAGCAGAAATAGGAATGGAGATCTCTTCTCTTAGCTGTATCTCTATCCACAAAAGTAGGTGGATGAGAAGACCTCCCTCTTCCTAGCATCAAGGAGACAGAGATGCGGGAAGATGTCCCTCTTGGGCAAGAGGTACATTTCATTACAGGAGGCAGGGAGCAGTTTGTAGTAAGGTTTCATTATGACGTTTCGCAGCCCAGTAAAGCCTCCCATGATGTGATGATGGAGCTTGCGATGCTGAGAGCAGCTGACCTCTGCAGAACTCACCACTGCAGAACTCCTCTCTCCTCCTTTGGCAAGGGGATTGCTGGGCTGCAGGCTGCCTCGACGCTCTGCTGGCCCTGCCCGAGCAGCATGGCAGGCAGCGAGCAACTCAAGGCACCCGTGGTATGGCTGTACGAGTACGGGGCCCTAATCCTTCTGTAGGAAACAGGGAGAAGGAAATGGGCATTTTTGGAGTGTATCTCCTCTCCTCTTAAGGACATCAAATGAACCTCATTCTGAAGTTGTTCGTTTCTGCTCATCAGCTATAAAGAGAGTCTAGGGGATTGGTTGATAAAGTTAGCTAGATAAATCCCAATCTTAACTGTCTGATAAATATTTTAGGCTTGGAACATCTCCAGCTATTTTCTGATATCTTAGTGTCTAGTGTAATACTTTGCATTTACATGACATAGTATATTTTAAATGTTTGATTTTATGAGTATACTGTAGCTGAAGTGAGCAGCATTCTTACCATATACCTAGTACATGTGCTATATTTCATTTTAGACACACAAATAAATTACTACTTTTATAAGCAACCATTTGCTTTCTTGGCTCAAATTACTTGGGTGAGCAAGGCTTCTGAGATTGCATTTGGAAAGACTGCTGCTTTGTTTGTATTACCTCCTTCTGTATATAGATATGCCCAGATTTAAGGTACTATAGCTATAAAGAAAGAAAGGACTAATTGTAATCCAAAAAACCTGGTAGGACAACTGTCATCTTGTACTGCTGACATGTAGTAGATGTGCTGCAGATGACTTTATCATGTGAATGTGAGGTTAACAAGTTCTCCTTAGCACCCAGCCTGAAGAGTTGGCAAACTATAGAATAAACTTATTAACGTAAGCATTTTTTGTTTGGATGCAATGGTTATAATTTGTTCTCTTGAAGAATTACATTCATGTTACATCCTGCTCTTAGCAGAGCTCATGGCAGTTGCAATTTGTCAAAATTTGCCTTCTTTATGAACTTTGGTTTTGCTGACAAATTAAATTCAAAATTAAAACAAGAAATTGAGTTTACACTCTTTTGCTGCCAGGATCCTTCCCCAAAGATGGTTAGCCTAAGCGCACAGTTCTCAGGAGAGACTCATATCCTCTTCTTTTATAGGAGGTGTTTTAATGAGTCACCTGAAGGCAGAGAGTAAGCAAAATTACTTCCTTTTTTTCCATCAGGATTATCACTTAGGGCAAGTGTTTTCAAACAAATATTAGACGTCTTTTGCTATGTTTACAGTTTGGGAGGAGGGCATCTGCAGGTACTGTTTTTTTCATGTGTAACTTTTATATCCAGTTTCTGTGAAAAGCATAGAGATATTTCTGTGGCATAAAACAAACACATACATATGTGCCAGTAGATAGAATTGCTTTTATCAAATAATGTGTGCCCTGTAGCAACCTTAATCTGGCAGCAAGCAGCACTGAAAGTAAAACTAACCAAATTGATTTTCAAGGTAAATAGGTGAGGTTAAGGGACATAGCAAGGGGATTTATTTATTTAATTTATTTGCTTTACTTATTGCAAATTATACTGATCTAAATGGTAAAAACTACTTGAAGAATGTGCCAGCCTCTGGAATATTTTCTGTATTGAGCATGAGATACCGTGGCTACACGTACCTGTGGTCCTTGTCCTGTTGGTGTCCATCTGACCTGCATTTCCCATGCACAGGTTCCCTGTGCATGTACCGGGACAGAACTGAATTACGTCCTTTGACTAGGGAACCAGGCAGTGCTCATAGGTCTCGATGTCGAAACCCCTTTTGTCATCCAAGAGTGACTCTGTGTTCTGTTCTTTCTGGAAGCGCCATCCCTTTCCCTGGCTCAGAGGAGCAGAGTGTGAAGATTTCGGCGCTCAGGGGGGATGCCGAGTGGGACCGTGAGCTCTCAGCCGCAGAGTCTGGTTTTGTGGCTGTCCCTGTTCAGCTGGCACTTAATCATAACGCTGTTAATCATGACTCTGCCTTTGAGATCCGGCACCACGGGGTGGTGTTCGCTCGTTGTTGGAATACTGAGAGACAGCAAAACAGCTGGCAAGAATCTTTCTGAGAAGAAAGAAAACATGCAAGAACAAATCAAAAAAAGAAGGCAGCGTTCAGTACTGAGTCTGTGTTTAGATGGATTTTTTTTTATTTATTTATTTTCTCACCTGCAGTGTTCTCTGTATGTCTGAGTCTGTTATGGTAGTGAAAAGGTGTGATAACCATTAAAGAAAGTGCGGCATGCTCGATGCAGTCCAAGCCTAGGTGCGATGGAAGCATGATAAAGGCTCAGCCTCAGAAATGATACAAGTGAGTGCAGAGGCAAAGTGTTTGCTTAAAATTATAATGGCCATTTATTCTGCTGTATGAATTACTGATTTTCAATATTTTTTGCTATGTTTTCTGGTCTAGCATAGCCTTTTTTCCCATCTATGCCTACTCAAAAAGTTGCAACTATTTTTGCCCTTCATGTGGACCTCGCTACCATTACAACATCATTAAAATGCAGCAGTGATCTCTGTGTGGCTGTATTATCTAAATAGAAGTAAGCCAACCTTGCACATAAGCACATATTTTATAATGGGCATGTAATTTTACCACATTTTAAAAGTTGTTTGATGGCTGTTAGGCCTGTTTTTTGGTGATTTAAAACCTGAAAAATGTTTAGTGTGTTTAGCATGGAAGAGAAACTCCCTGGATGACTTCAAGAGGCTTTCTAAATGAACGTGTGCTCTCCTGATCAGACATAGCCCAGCCATTCAGGGCACCCTGTAAAGGCCACCTGCCTTCTGAAGTGAAAGGGGGAGGGTTTGAATTTTTTCAAAACTTTTTTTTTTTAACCGTTACAGAGTAGACTTAAATAAAAATGGCAGTCCCACAACAAGTTTAGAATAAAATAAGGTGAAATCTGCTTCTACCTCAAGCCTTTCATACATTCTGTGATGAGTTTATAAAATTAGGCATTTGTATACTCATATACGTAGCCATGCAAACATACGTTTACTACTGTCATCATACGATCGGTTGTGGTCATGGTCTGTGGCAGCAGAAGGCATTATACTGAACACTGTCATGACAGGATGAGCCTGAGAGATACTAAAAATGCACATAACGCTTAACTGCTTTTTGCCATCTGCTCTTCTGCTAGGCTATGCCTTTATTGGCATGGAGGCGAAGTGCGGTGGGTGTGATGAACAGACCAGCCCTATCAGACGAGATAGTCTTTCTGCCTATCTGGATGCCCTATCTCCCAGGAGTGCGTGTTGGTGGGAGAATGGAAGGGCTGGGCAAACACAGACGGATTCTTTCCTGGATTAACCTGCCAGCCTTCAGCAAACTTCAGTTCAAGGACTTCCAAGGGCAGAGGTTGCGTTTCTGCACTTGGCAACATGTCTTTTAAAATGCATTCAGGCAAGTTTTTACGGGAAGGACAGTAAGTTAGAGCCACTTTAAAATGAGTGCTCCTGTAGTTGAAACAGGCTTTGAAATGAGATCCTCTAATGCTGCTTGGTTCTATAGAGCTGCTTGCCCAAACAATATCTGAACGGTGAAGCTGTGTTTAAATAAGATTAATTGTAAGATTTTGAGCCCACATGTACATGTAACCACAATGTAGAAAACAGATACGAATGTTTTGGCAGATACTTAAAGAGGGTGGTGGTGTAGAAATTTGGAGGACAACAATGATAAAGAGGAAATGAAAAGACAAGTGCTCTGGGGGTAAGGCTCTCTAAAGGAAAAAGTAAGATTCTCTCCCCAGATTTAGGACACCGGTGTTTTTGCTGTGTAGGTCGGTATCACGGGTGTAAGGCTGAGGAAGGCAGGTCTCCCGTGCCTGCCGTTCGCCTTCTCAGCAGTTACCCGGGGGGACTGCTAACAGCGTTAGCCGAAGGCCCAGGGATCTGACCCTCTCCTCTGAGACGGCAGCGCTGTTCTCTGGCGGGCGTCCCAGGGGCGCTGGAAAGCAATGCGGTCTGCACAATCTCTCTGCCTCTTGACCAGAGACAGTCAGGGTCATAGACGTGAATATTATCTTTGTGACGCTTCAAGCAAGCAAACAGATAATATTTTTTTTTGAAAGGAATGTTGCATGCAGTCAGTTGAATGTAAAAACGCCGTATCAGATCTTTCAAGAGCTGTTCCCTTGAGGGGATGTTGCGCCAGCTCACCCGCCCTGCCGGGGCAGGGGCAAGGCAGGGAAGGGAGCGCACACGCGTGTGTGTGCACTTTTGTCTGTAGGTGCATACTAGAATCACAGAATGGCCTCTTTTCCCTTGATGACTCCCTTGTGTCTTCCCCCTGATGTTAACTAAGCCAGGGAACTCCTCTTTTTTTTCCTGTATTGTAGTCCGGGAATCGTGCCCTGGACATTTTTTCAGCGGAGCACATTTACACACAGGAAATCAGCCCAAAGACTCCTCTTCGAACAGTATTTGTACTAGGCAGATTTGCACTGCTTTCAGGTATGCCGCTTTTTTTTTTTTTTTTTAAAGCAACTGATAAAGAGGAAAATACAGAACACAAGTGACTTTGCTTTAAAAACAGCTGTATAAATATGCGTTAAAATGCAATACCCTAAACATACTTACTTGCACAACTTAAGAATGCACTAGTATTATTGCATTTATATATGCTTTTTCCATGTCCTGTTTAGTGATGCAGTTGAGTAAGAATAATTTTTATTTAGGTCCGTCTCAAACTGCACATGGGTATGAGTGAGAAGCTCCCTCCTCCCTTGCAGAGCGCCAGCACCAGGAGCAGTGGCTGCAGACCAGGGTGCGCTCCTTGGGAGACTTAAGAGAAGCCGGCCCTCGGCCTGGCTGAACAAGAAGTGAACACTCTCTTAAATAAAAATAAAATAAATAAATAAGCAAGCAGGGAGGGTCTTGCTACCAGAGTGGGAAAAAATTAAGAATTTCAGCTTACACAGGGACTTATCTAGTTAGCGGTGTCCCTGCTCACTTGCGGGGGCGTTGGACTAGATGACCTCTAGGGGTCCCTTCCAACCCAAAACATTCTATGATTTTATGAGTATCAGCTGGCAAAACGTATTTCTGTTGGGGTTAGAAGATGGTTTCTTACCCATAGTACTTCAGTTGTAGTGGGAGTAGTCAGGAGGAAAGGCAGGTAGTTTTGCTGGAGCCTGATCATTTTGTCAAAGATTCTTTTCTCCTGGTTTCGCCTGTGATAGCCCATGATTCAACTCAAAAACAGGGGCGGGTTTGACCCTGTCTACGTGGTATAAAGCCTGGCATATTGTACAGTGATACTGTATTTGCTGTTATTTTAGTGAAGGTACATATAGAGTGAAAAGTACAGAAAAGAAAAACAAAATGCGTGACAGCTCCTTTGTAAGAAGTCAGTCAGCAGTCCTTCTTTAGGTTCATATCTCTCAGGTTTTCAAGTTTGGCTGCAACATCCCTGCTTCTGAAACTTGGTAGGCAGCTTCCAGGCCTGAGCAGAGGGATGCCATCCTTTGTCAAACAATGCGGGATATATTTAAGCCCCTGATTAGTGTACATTTGTTTGCTTGGGAAATGTGTGTGTAGGGGAGTTGTTTCACCCTTTATTGTACAAACATTTCCCTGTCCTGGCTAATTTCGCTATTGTTCTTGGAATGTCATTCTCACTTTAAACTTTAGGGTTTTTTGCTTTGCCAGCGCTAAGATTTCCATGATGGCACGCCTTCTCCCTTCTGCCTCTCTCACCGGTTTTCTCCCAAATCTGTATGTTTTCACAGGTGTTTTCCCACAACTTCAAAGGCTTTGTTTCTGCTCTTTTCAGCAGGGGAGGGCTGGGTGCAGTAGTGGGAGGTACCCGTTCTCCGAAATGCTCCTTTCCCTTGGAAGTGTGTTGCTTCTGCAGAGCTCTTTAGCTGGAGTGGGTTGTCCAAGAACCAGCCCTTCATGCGTGACCGTACGTCACAACCTCGTTGCTGGCCAGGACTCTTCCCAGTTTTTAAAGGTTATTGATGGCTCCCTGTTTTGATGGGTGTGTTTGTGTCAGGCTTGTAGGAGTTTTACTCTGTTTATGGTAGTGCTTCAAGCAATGAATCAGGTCACAATTCTGTTTTCTTAGGTCCTCTAGAAAAATATAGATCTCATTCTGAAAAAGTTGTTCTTAGGTTTTATTTCTGTAATAATTTGTCTGGTATTTTCCCCCTTCTTTCATCTTGGCTTATAATTAGTTTCAAGGAGCTGTATTCATACGACTGTGCAACACAGAGAATTGTGGTAGGTAAACTTGGCTTATTCTTTGAAACAGAAAAGTAAACCCAGAACATGCTGAAGCTGTGTAGCTACTGAAGGCTAATGGGATCACAAAAAAAAGCAACAAGGGGTTCATCCATCTCATTGCATTATTGGATCTGCTCTGCTGAGTCACCAGCCCTCTTACATGAATCTAAAGGAGAAATTCTAGCAGGCAGGAAGAGTGTGATACAGTACAAAAACTCTCCCAGACATGATCTGGTGGCTAATTGTCAGGTTTTGCTTGTTCTGTACAATTATGTCTTTAAAGTAATGCAGGAATATTAAGATTGCTCTTGATTCAAAAAGAAAAAAAGAACAACATTAAAGAGAATGTTGAATTTAAATGTTATTTCTCAGAGGTTTTTTCCTTGTTTCGACTCTGAGAGAGCAATGCCATAGAATCCATCTACTGCAATTTAATGGAGAGAATATGTACTATTACATAGCAGCAAAATGAAGCTCTGAAAGTAATTCTCATGAGTAGTAACTTTAAAGTACATACACTGTTGAGGGCTGTTTTCCACCCTGAAAAGAAGAAAGGTTATTTTGTTGATCGCAGAAGAGCAGTGTTGCTGTGGCAGGCTGAAAGTTTCACTCAGGCCATGTCTACACCGGGATGTTTCAGTAAAAAAGTTCCCACTCTGGCTGCTAACATTGCTGTCTTTTCACTGATGACTGTGGTTGGGTGGGTTGCTGTAGGCAGGACTTTGCCTAAACCAGATTTCTGTGGCACGTGGCTTATCCACACCACCTTTACCTTTGTTACACATTTATCAACAGTAGCAGCAAAAATTGATTTTTCTCAGCTCAGTAAAGCTGAAATGGACCCCAGTGCAGGTAGCCTTGGTCTAGAACCTGCCTAAGGACCTCTGCAGCTCTGTATGGCAGCTCTCTGTGCCAGGCGTCCAGCTACTTGCCTTTGCCTGGTGCTGTTGACTGAGACCTCCAGGCTGCTGCCCACCTTCATGCTGAAGCAGAATTTGAGCAGCTCAGAGGGAGTCTTCTGCGGTGCTGTTGCGCTCTGTCACACTGAGCAAGCTCTCACTACCCTTCTGTGATCCCTTTCATGGTACCAGAGACCCCAGAGCTACTGCTACTTTCAGCTCCTCTCCCTGTACTAATGTGCTAATAGCGCTGGGTTTGCCTGTATAAGAAGTGACCTCACCAGGCAAGACCAGAATTTGGTCTTGCTCCATGTCCTGGCCAAGAAACAACAGGAAATGCCCAGAGATGAGTACCAGAATAAGGAGAGGAGAACAAGTCCAATGAGAGTTTTTTGGTTGTTTTGTAGTTGTGTTGGGTTTTTTTAATATTAGGTTTAATAATCAAATATTAAATTAAATCAAGCAGATGCATACATTGAACTGTCTTTCTGAATACCAGAGTTTGCTCAGGGGTAGGTATTTGTTCTTGCTACTGTGCATGTGAAGACACTTGTGAGCATGTATGCGAGCATGGACTTGTAAAGAGTCCTTGCCAATAGCAAATGCCAAACCTCTATGGGAGAAAAGGCTGGTGTTCTTAATCTCTAGAAAACATTGAACAATGTGTTTCAAAATATATTTTTTTTATTTTTATTTATTTATTTTTTTAAGCAAAAGTTTCTCTGATAATCCTCCAAACTTGCACCAACCAAGCAAGTACCCTGACTCTCCATGCCTTGGTCAGAAATTCTGAGCTCAGGTTCTTCACTCTAACACATGGCCCTCAGCTGCTTGGGCGGATATCGCAGAGCTCTTCTGGCCTGAGAAGCAGCTTCTCCTGATACCTCAGGAGTGGTGATGCTGTGGCCACACTCCTTACCTTTCCACCACAGGCAGAGGAGTTGTTGGTGTAATCTGTTGCCTGAAATCTCCATTGTGTCATGGTGCCTAGGAAGGAAATGAAGAATTGGACATCCTCTGTCCAACAGAATACTATGCAGGTTTCCTTCCTCTTCAATAGCAAACTGTGGTCCTCATAATCCTGTGGACAGGGAAACATGTTCATCCTCCTATAGAGTGCTCTAGAACTGGGGCTGGAGGAAGGATTTCACGTCTCTTACTAGGACATTGTAGGTAAATGCAAAGTGCACATATAAAATTATGGACTCTGGATTGTTACTATCCAGGAATGTGGATTTAGTGTCCTGATAGCTTCATTAATATGTCAGCTTAGTTTTCATCTAATGATCAGAAAAACATATAGAATGGTAAGACTTACTAGAAATGGAGTCGGAAGCATCATGATGTCACCGTAGAAATTCATGGTGCATTTTTAGGTTGGAATTTCAGTCCCCCAAATCAAAAATAGGTAGCAGAAGTGGAAAAATATCAGAGAAGAATGACAAGGAGAGGTATGGAGCAGCTTCCCTATAAGAAATGTCTAAGATGACTAGGGGTCTTCACCTTGAAAAATCAGTGGCTGGGAGAGGATGTGATAAAGGTCTGTATTTGGACGTGTATCGAGAAGGATGATTGTTCACTGCCTCTTAAAAGCAAGAAGTGGGGGGCAGCAATGTAACCACTAGGTGACAGATCAAAAAAAATAAAAGGAAGTGGTTTCTCACATGCGTGTAATTAGTCTGTAGAGCACAGTGGATGCTGCAGGATGTTGTGGATGCTGTAAATGTACAAATGGTCAAAAAGCAGGCACGTAAGTTCCTGGAAGAAAAGTCTACCAAGGACTGTTAATTACGAAGACACTACTTCTGCCTTAGGAAGTCCCTAAGCTGAAAGTTTTTAGAAGTTACTAGAGGAGCATGTTCTGGAGAACTTTCACTAGATGCTTGTGGGTTTTTTCATAGTCTTCTTCAAACATCTGTTGTTCGCTGTTGCAGGCTAGAGTGTGGGGTAGGTGGGCCTCTGACCTCACACCAGTACAGCCATTTGTGTTCTCTCTAACCTTCACCGTGAGTTTTAATATGATGTCACTTTGCAGTTTGCTTGCTTCCCTTTTTTCACCTTTCAGAATCCCTCTGATACATCCCTAGACTTTCTGGTAGCTCCAGCCGTCCTCCCTCAGCCACCTCAAACTCTACGTGCAGTTTAGCACTGGGAGCAGAGAGAAGAAGATGTCTGAGTAATGAGCTCGTGCCTAGTCAGACACAAGTTGATATATGGGGTAAACACACAGATTGGAATTCTTTCATAACATCTTGATTATGAAAAGATAACCACAATATTTATATCTCCCCAGTTACTTGTAACACCTTCATATGGGGGGGGGGGGGGGAGGGAGGAGTGTTTTTGTTTTGTTAATAAAGCTATTTGCTTGTTGAATGCTTTATTGTGTGCAGGTTTTTTACCAATAGGAATTTAAATCTTTTAAAAATTGCTTTGTGCCTGACTTACATGCTAGGCAGTAGAAAAGTCCCAGCATCACAGTTGGAGCAGATTTTTAGTAAATTCTCTCAAAAGTATTCGCCCAGTGAGCTCAAGAGATTGTTTTCATGCCAGTTGGCACGTAAGTGCAGCCTATGAGTGGAATTTTGTGTTTGGTGGTGCTAAAGATTAAGCTTTGTCATGATAAATTGTGGTCCAGAATGCTAGAAATGTCAGGTGCTTTCTTCCTTGCTGAAGCAAGTGGCTGGAGGGCTTTGAGAAACTTCCCTCCTTTCCAGTCTTGGTAAAGCCTGGTATTACAGTAATTTCCTGGAGGTGGATGAGATTTGCTTTGATACCCATCTGTGCTTTCCTACATCAGAAGACCTGTACATCCTCTTCAGTTAGCATGCAGCGCACCTCCCCGCAGAGGTGAGCGCTCTGGGCGTGTGATATAATAGTGCATAAAGTTAACCACAAGCTTTTTATAGCAGAGCTCTTCTTCAATGTGAAAATTTCCATATGACTTTTTTTCATGCTACGGGGTGTCACATTTCAAAAGGCAGTGCTATGGCAAGCCAGTGCTTAGTTTATATGATTACTTTGAAATTAGTAAAATGATATAGCGATAAAAATGTTGGCTTTGTGTGCAGTAATTTCTTGCTGGAGTGATTTCTTAGGTTTACAAGTAATTTTGTTGAAAAATACAATGTTATTTTGCAGAAAGAGCTTATGCTACAATACAGAGGATTTTTTTTTCTCATTACTGTTGTTGCTTTTCTGATTTCTTTAGAGTTTGCTTTTCACTTAAGGTTGAGTGACAAATGGTAACAGATTGGATTATAACAATATATCCATTTAATAGCTCTGTATTCTTTTCTCTGTGAGTTGTATTCAAGGAATGAGTCCTCAAACAAAGTTTATAGCTGTACCTTCTGCAGAGCTGCTATTCTCAGGTGCTGAAGCAGGAAACCTGACATAGCTGAGAATTATATATTTGACATACATGACTCTGGACATTGGTCTAGATGGTTAATACTGTTTTTCATGGAGAAAAGAGTACGATCAGCCTTGAGAACTTGCCCCACAAGAGTCTGTTGCTTTGAATAAGATAATTTCAAAGCAAGAGATACCAGCTGATTTTTGTTTTCTGTCTTTGAGATTGGGGCAGGGGAAGAAATTTTGCATTATGAAAGTGTGAGCTCGCAGGCACAGTATTCTTGTGGATCATTCAAGCGATGGTAAATGACGCTGATGGAGGCTTACGTGTGAGTGGTGAGATTACTCACTCGTGGATGAAAATTCTGTGTTTGGGCAATCTCTAGGCATGGCAGAAGGTAGATCTGTTCCAAATGGCCTTTCGATTTGGGAGACATATCAGGAAGATGGTTATTGTCCTTGGGTGGTACATGGGCAAAGATCTGCTGGTGCTTGGGAAATTGGTTGGGTTTGGTTTGGGGTTTTTTTAATTATTATCATTATTGTGGTGTTCAGGCATTTCTTGGACATATTAACAACTGTTCACAGCTAAAACATTGCAAGCGAGAGGTAGCATGAGCGACTTGCTCCATATTGGACAAAATAAGCAATTCCAAGGAAGTTAGGGATGGGCCCTATATGGTGTTCCTATGGCGGATGACTCCTCGTGCTTCTGGGTGACAGCATAAGGCTCTGGCATGCTCTTACCCTGCATGTTCTACTGCTGTTCCACTTGGTGGGTGTTAAATCTTCTTTACACAGAAATCATTGTTCTGAGACTTGAAATTAGCCTGTTTCATAATTACCACGCATGTTGTAGGTCGTTGAAATGTTAGGAGTGTTGTGTTAATGCAATGTACTCTTCAAAAAATGCTCTAGGCATTTTACACTTTGTAAAAGAAAAGAGAAAAAAGCCCAATAAAATACCCAGGGAGAGCAAACAAAAAAGTATGTTCTCTAATTTAAAGCCATCCAGAGTCATCTTGAGTTCATGAACCAGCACCGCCGTTTGATGTCAGCAGAACTGAGCGGAAGCGTGTGGTTTGTGAGCTAGCTGCTGCCATGGAGTCACAACTTCTCGCTGGCTGAGCCCGTGGATGGGCTGCGCGGGGCAGACTGCAGTGCAAACCTGCCAGCTATTCAGCAGCAGGATTAAGACCCTGCCTCAAGTTGAAACTTCAGCTACTTTATACCGTGCCGCGCTGTAAGTTTTCTGCAGTGTTTTGTATCTTGAATGGTGATAGACCCCAGTTAACAGAGAAGTAGGCAAGGACATCTCCTGCTTCTATTCTGCCAGATAGCCATTTCATCACAGGAGGGAGGAAGAGAAAAAGCAAGCTATGTCCTTGGAGAGAGAAGCAAGCTGCTGCTGGAAAAGAAAGAAGAAATAACATTATTGCCTCATCTTCCTTTAGCATGTGACCAGTTACGGCAATTGCTGATTGTCTACATACCAGGAAAAAAAATGCCCTGTAGTATAAAAAGTTCACAGTCTCTACTTCAGGTCATTACAAACGATCTTTCCTCTAAAGGCAGTTAGTAGGGAATTCAACTACTAATCCAACATTTAAATATATTTTGCTGAGCGAGAAGAAATGAGAGAGTACAAGAGAGGGTGGTTGGTTTTTTTAAGTCTACAGTGAACTTTATTTTCTTTCCATTGTCTCTGTGTGATTTGCTGAATGAGATGATGTCTCTCATTCTTTGAAAACAGGCTTTTAAATATAATGTAGCGGATAGAAAAAAAATTTGAGAGGTCACAGAAGACTTGAAATGCCCATGTAACACTTTATCTGTTAAGAAGATGCTGCAGAGTGTACTTTCTATCCTACAGAGTAGGATTGCTTCTGGCTGTGAAGAATCTGCAGCTGGAACAGGTACAGAAGGCTGAGATTGCTTGGGGAAGTGATTTTTTTTTTTCTCCCAACTGTTCCGGCTTGATAGACTTTCCTTGCCCTGATCTATATCTTTTAAGCAGACAAAAAGAATTAAGGCACATGCGTGTTTCTAACATGGTTGCCTTTGCTGCAGAGAGAACAGTATGAGCAATATGCAATGGCAATGCAGTTTTCTGCCATGATGATGATCAAAACTCCCATCCTGCAGAGCTTGTCTGAGCTGAGCATACTAGGAAGAATTTCTGGAAAAGGGCAGAATTGTCATTCAATTAATTCATATTATATTAATAATTCCATTCTTCATATTGAAGAATATGTATATAAAAAAACTGGGAATAATATATATTTATTATATAGAGAAAATATACATTATTTTATATATTATATATTCATATTATATAAAACATAAAATATTTCCATTTAGCGATCCACCTGTACACAAAATAGTGAGCTTATTATGAACTTTTTTCTTATTTCTTTCATTTCAGTTGGTTATTATTTCTGTGGTCCTTTTTATTCCTAATGGGAGGAATCCATCCATTGAGAAATAGGGAGGATTTGAGTAGGCTATTGTGATTATTCCTCTGACCTAGCTGAGGAGTTACTGCTAAGTCTGTGGACACCTATGCAGGTCTAAGATAAATGAATCGTTAAGGAAAGTGGTTTTAGTGAACTAATTGGAGGTAAGAAATGAGGGGGCTTCTCCTGAAAGTGTACGTCTGTCCCTTTTTTGCTTTGTGGAAATGCTGAGTAGCCATTCATTTACGCACTACCCGGGTAAAGGTATGGTGAAAACTGAGCCAAGAAAGCTCTTGGTGGTTAAAAAAGTACTCAAGGCATGGAATGCATACACAGGCATAGCAAAACCATGGTACACGTAATTTGGGTATCAGTAAAAGCTACCTGCCTTAAAAAAAAAAAAATAAACTGATCATATATCTGCACAGGAAAATAAAAATAAAACCATAAACCTCAGAGTTCCTGCGAATGATTTGCTACTAACGTCAGTATTTTTTTAGAGAATGAGATTATTTAGATCAAGCAAACATTCTTCTGACATTAGTGACGTAACAGTCTCGTGTTCAGAGAGATTTCCTGTTTACTTTGGGTCTGAACACAGACGTCTCAAGAAAGTAGGTGCTAAAATTTTCATTCCACATCTGCATATAAAAACAGCCTAAACTGCTCTGAGATCTGTAGCAACCTTTATATACATTTTTGTTCTTCGGAAAAAAGGGGGTAGTGGCAGTTTAAAAATCCTATGAAATCAGAGATGTCTTGGTTTGCCGACCCAGCTAACTCCTCAGTTTTAATCCTGTAATGCGGAAGATGATCAGGCAACGTCTGTTTGGCAGCCTTGTGAGCGTCTGTCATGCTCTTCTTAACTGGGACCCTTGTGAGCAAATTCACCTGGAGTCGAGGGACCGAGTGTCCCTCGGGGGTGGCCCGCTGCTCGCTTAGAGCTGAAGAGTTTACAGATGGCAGTAAGGCGTCAGGGTGAAGTTCAGTACTTGGTTTTCTGCTGTAACGTTTCACGAATTTTCCATTCCAAATCATAACTTCCGTGAGTGTTCACAGATAGAAGCAATACGTCTTTTTTATAAATTGTGTGTACGATTCAGAGTTTTAAGTTGCAGGCTTAGTTTTAAATGCGTGCTTTTTTCTAAAAGGCAGAGATCATCTTCCTGTTGCATTATTTTCCTAATTATAAAAAACCTTGGGATTATATTTAATAACTTGCTGCAACTCTTCCTATTCTTTTGAAAATACACATGCATTCATCTCCATTTAGCTATCCACTCTGTAGAGAATGAAGGAATCTGTTATAAAACAGACCACAGTGAAGATCTTGTATGGACCAAGATCAGAAATAAGTATTATGAACTGAGATCAGAAATAAGCATTTTGGAGTGGGGTTTGTTTCAGTTTGGTTCGGTTTTTTAACTCTGTATGGTTGCATTTTGAGAAATAACGCCGTAGCTGTGAAAACTTGCTTCATCTCCGTAGCGTGACTGTTGAGCAGTCTGGAAACTGAGGTCCTGAAGTTCCTTCTGAACTCAGGTCAGCTCACCTTTGCTGCCAGGGCAGGAGGCTTTGTTTTCTCCCAAGCGATACAAATCTAATAGTAGAAAAAACACAGCCTGCAATAAAGTCACTGAGTGAATTTTGTTTCTGTTTTGATGGGTCTCTAGAAAATGAGATTCCTGATTGGTTTTGTTAGCTGCCTTCATTAGGTTTGTATCCTGTGAGTATAAAAAGCAAGTTTCTGAATGTATGACTGTGATACTAGCGTATGAAAAAGTCCCAACACTGAGACATCCTTTGGCATTAAATGATTGTGTGTTTAGAGATTCTGCAACCATTACCTTAATCTGCTAGGGTAGAAATTGCAGCATGGGAAGCTGTTTGGGCATTCACATTGTCACTAGAAACCAAAACTAGGTCCTGGAGAGCACGTTTATGACAGCAGCAAACACACAGGCAAAATAATGTGCGGCATATTGTAGGAAAAGCGTAAGATACTGCTTTTAGAGAAAGAGAGGAGAAAGAGTGGAAGGAACAGCTTGCTGCTGGCTGCAGTGAGAATGAATTTGGGTCGGTGGGAAGCACTCACCGGAGAGGGATGTCCTGGTCTGCAGGGGTCAGGCTGGGTCCAGCAGAGCCAGCGCTCTGAATTCACACAGAGCAGGATTAATAATCTTTTGTTCATGGCTTTTACCTCAGCACGTGTGTGCAGGGCTTCCAGGTGCTCCTGGTTCTGCGCTGACAACACAGAGGCACCAAGTAGCGTTTGTGTGAAGCCCAAAGGGGTTCACAGGGCTCGTCAGCTCAGCTGGCTTCCAGGTGTAAGTTGTCCCCTGGATGCAGTGGAGCTCCACTCACCCAGGGCTATGCCTGAGCTAATAGGGCTGTTCCAAGCTGAAGGTATCTATGGGGTGGTTTATTTGCAATTTGGGTAACACACCTTTGAGTGTTTCAGTGGTAACTACAGAAAAAAGGGGAGAGAAATACAATACAACACACATTTTAAAATAGTGCTTATTGGTAGTTTAACTTGTAATGGATTTGATGCCACTTAAATTATTTTTTTTCTAGGCAAAAACTGCTTCTCAAAAATGCAGATGTTCCTGTTATCATGAATACACATTTTAGTCAGAAGGTGCTACTCGGTGAACGTTCAGAAACAAGAGAGAAGACATATGGTCTTACGAAGATGCTTATTAGGAAAAATATTATATCTTTGGCACAGACATTCAGACTAGATGACCTCGATGATGAGTTACACCAGGAACCTTCAGATAATCAGGTAAGTTCCGTTTGGTTTAGCACTTGGTAACAAGTTGGTGAGCAGATGTTTGGAAATCATAACAAAAACAAAAATTCTAAATTACTGACCTGTTTAGTTTCCCCTTTCATTTAGCCAGGGCTGAATAATATGCAGTGTTTATTTTAATAATATTTTCTTAGCGGAGGCTTTTGGCCCATCCAGATGCTGAACTGCTGTGAGGTTATTTTGCTGAAGTCTCACTACTGTGCTAAATAGTAATTATAGCTTGGTTTTTCACTGATTTTCCTCTTATTCTTTATAGCTGAATAGCTAAGCTTTATTTGAAATAAAATCTGTTTTCTGCTAACTCACTCAAGATATTATTTGAAATAAACATTTCCTTTCCCCACTCCTGTTTCTTAAATCGATCCCATCCTTTCTTTAAAGCATCAGTTGGTAACACCACCCCCCTTTTCCGCCCCTTCAGTTTGCTTTCCTATTTTGACTTTGTTTATATTAAAGTGACTACTGACTGCATGTCTCTGGCTGTGATTGTACAAGCTAGGGTATTTTAAGGGATCTGCTTTTCTGATAGTGTGCCAGCAGTTTCTGAAAGTAAGGCTCTTGCAAAGGCTTTATATTGGCCACACAAAGTCATTCTTAACACTTAATATTTGAGAATTTTGGCCCTACAAGCTTGATGAACAACACCGAGTGTCAACATTTTGTATTTGCTGTATATATAATTCCCATTATAGGCCTGGGAATGAAGAAGTTACATAAATCAAATCCTAATCTCCTTTCTTGCTTCAGCTCTACCTTGTAAAAAGCTTCTACTGTGGTATTCGAAAACCAGAACAATTTACTTGTTCCCCTCGTGGTTCCTAACAAACAAAACCACTTCATTTAAAACTCAGTAGACAAGTTTTCTTGCAACCACTTTGTAGACAAGGGGTAGTGTTGAACCACAATTTTCTTTTAAATACTGCAAATTCTCCTTCTCTGCTGGTGCATAATACTTATAGCACAGTCTGTAATACTCTGAAAACCTTTCTTGGCACCCAGCATTTTATTAAAAAAGGTTTCATTGTGAAAATAGAAATTTGGCTTGTGCTGGGAAGGAGCCTATATATATAGACCATGTTAGTCTATACTTGCATACAATTTTTACTAAAAGATACATATTTTAAAATTAAAATTAATTAAATTACTCATTTAGATGAAGGCAAAATGTAGCACAATTTTATTCATAAAATTTATTTTGAAAGTTTGGAAGATGTTATTCATAAAGTATGTTTGGGAAGTGGTGAAAGAATAAACTAAGGTTTTTACTTTTAAAGTTTTATACTTTTCATTATTGACCTAATTCTTTTACATTGAACTGTGTAAGTCTGAGGACTAACTTACTCTTCTATAAAACTAGACACCTGTTCATTTTAACTTAATCTGAAAGTCAAAGTCTGAAAGCATTCAAGATGGATTTTACCCCTTTTTTAGAAGACAAAGGAAAGAACATCAAAGTAGTAAAAATGACACTCAGTTCAAGGGGAAGAATCATAAATACTAATATCAATTCTGTTTTCTGGCTGGTGTCACCCTCATCTCTCACGGAGGTAGTTAGCTCAGTCCAGAGCACCGGTTAAATACAGGAGAGCACTCTGTGCTCAACTCTCTTCAGTGGTCATTAAAAATCTGCAATAAATACTGGCCATTAGTCTGTAAGTTAGTTTAGGTGCAGTAAGTATTTTGAAACTGATTTTGCACTTCTTGCAGTGATTTTTCATGCTGAAGTTTTACTCTTTAGCACTACATTGTTCCAAGGTCCCGTGAAATGCTTCTATTAATGTGTTTTCCTTCACCAGGTTGCTTGTGCTCCGCACATCCGTAACAACTGTGATTTGAAACAGCATCCCTTAGCACAGAGTGCTGTTAATGATTCTCTGCTTGAAATGGTGGAAAGCCAGGGAGCAGTGGGATGGAGAGAAGCACAGGTACGAGTCGTTATCCAAAGGGTGTACTGTTTGCCTGCAAGAGAAGGTTACAGAAGCCACGTTCAAGGAAACAAGCCTCTTTGCGCAACACCCATCATAAATTCAGATCCACCAAATGTTAGGTGAGTAGTAAGATGCATGGAAATTTTCCTGTTGAGGCTGTGATATATGAGAAATGGAAGAGGAGGGAGTTTGGAAATGCCATCTTTAGTCATCAGCTTGCAGGGAATAAGCTCGCTCAGCAAGGCACAACACTCTTGGTGGAAGTGGTGTGGTTTTATGATGGGTATAGTGTGACACAGAAGTAGTCCTGCCCAGAGGAGGGAAGGATCCGTCTATAGTTTATGTCACCAACAGATGACAGGAAGATTGAAAATGAATTAATGGGAAGTTAATTTAAAACCAGTGATGATCATTGACATCTTATACTGTTCCTTGAGTTTCACAGAATAACTGTTACTTCCCATTTACCTATTTCAGTCTCCAGTATGCTCTGCTAGTAAGTTACGCTCCTAGAGTGGTCTTTTAAAACAAAAGAGAAATACGGAGAAAAATGGAGAAATGAAAGGCTTTTCTAAAATGGGGACTTTGCACAGATGCCATCAGAGAAACATAGGTGTACACATGCAGACTTCCATTGTGAAGCCACTGGAAAGAGCTCCTGTTGACTTCTGGAAATCTGGAGGTCACAGCAGTTCAGCTCCTCTGTAGTAAAAAGTGATCTGGTGTCAAAACATTAACACCAATGCAGAAATCTTATACACAAAACCCATGGAGCATGCAGCTTTAGACCAGTGGTTTTAGCCTCTTCTGTTTTCGTCATTGCCTCCTAACACTGGTCTGGTTTCGGTGTAGGGAATCAACAATGGAACCTTGTTTTCTTAAGTTCAAAATGTATGCCAGACACAGTTTTCCATTCTGACCAGTGCTGAACTGTTGAACCCTTTCCTTTTCCTTTTATGATCCTCAAGGTTTGAGACCAAAGACTGATTTCAGTCTTTCTCGGCAACTCTGGGTCTGAGATCACTGTGTCTGTTACTGAATTTCCTTCCTTTGGTTTTGCGCTAACTTTTGGTTCATGCTGGCTTAAAATTTTAAAAGGTAGGATATATTCGGTTTTGTTTTCACTCAGGGAGCTTATTAAAGTGAGTTACAGTGGCAGAGCTTATATAATGCTTCTGAGTTCAGCCTTTCAGGACATTAGGAGATCTACCTTCCTGCAGAGTTTAGGACCTGAATGGAGATGTGCAATTAGTTTAAAAGGTCCCATTGAGAACTCTCCAGATGTAATTTGCAATAGGCTTTGAAGGGATTCTTCAAAGGTTTGAAGAATTTGAGTTCCTCTAAGCCACCCTGCTGGTGGGTAGTAGCGTGCTCACAGGTCCTTCTTCCTGAGCTTTTGAAATACTGGAATTCTCCCAATTCTTGCTACCTTGTAAGCCACTGGATAATTTACAGCACTCATTTTGATCAATAAAATGCCTCCAGGAGGAATTTAGGAAGATTGGTCTGTCTTAAAATGCAGTCATGGTTACCACCCGCAGAAAAGTAATTATCCACAGCCTTGTCCCCAATATTTTTTGAAAGCTCCTTTACATATAATAGTTACATTGACCCTAACTTGAGTTATTTTTTAAAAAAGTAATCAGTATGTATTGTTGTGTGAACTCCTTGCTTTATATTTAATTAATTCTTGCTATAATATATATTTTTTTTAAAGTGAGAGGAAAAGCACTTTACCAGCCCCACGTCAATATGTGATTTTGAAGACAGTATTCCTCTGTATAGATTTTCTTCAAGAGGGCCACATTTGATCAAAAGTCAGGGCAGCTGACAGTTATTATTCAAGCTGATTTTTAACAGCATCAATTCTAGCAGAGTTCAAATGACAATACAGTCTCGATACTTCCTTTCCAACTTTTAACCAAAAGTATACTTAATTTGTAGTCACACAATTTGAGGTAGTTAACCTGCCTGAGCCCACACCCTTCACAGGAATGGGGTGAAAGAAAACAGAAATCTCAGATTGCACTTCTTATGCCAAACTTGAAATAGAAATAAAATAAAAAATGAGAGTCCGTTGCTTCTGAGTACATGCTGTAGCTGGGTATTCTCATGTGCAGTTGTAAAACTGGCCTCTAGGATATTCCTCAAATTTTATCAATGTCCTAGCTCAAAGAAGAGCTTGGTTGTTGTTGTTCATAGCTATCAGACTGTCTTTTGGATCCTGAAGAGAAAAATCAACCCACTTTCTCTTTTGCAAAGACCAGAACGAACACTTCTTTTGAAGACTGAGGAATGGAAAACACCTCATACTCCTTTATCAGCTGCTGTTTCCATGGCTGATAGGCATCCACATGCAACTTTTCTCCTCTATCAAAATTGTCTGTGTCTGTCACCTGATAGTGAGCAAGAGTCCAACGCCCTCTGGCAGTCCTTTGAACCAACTGATGGCTTAATCTTTTGTAATTAAAAAACCCTCTTTTTTTCTTTGTAAACTACTTTTTGTGAAGTAAAACTGCCATGAAAGCAACGTTTGTATTTTATGCGGCAAGATGAGTTAGATAATTCACTGTTTCGTAAACAAAAGTTTCTAATTAGATATCAAGGTAGGTGAATAGTTAATTGATTTGTATTTTAGGCTGGTTTATTGTATATCTTCTTTTGTAGCACTCCACAATAACCTAGATGTTGTTGCCATAGGGAAGCACAAAAAACACAGTAACCTGGAAAGAGGCATGAAATTAAATGCAGAGCAGGGAGAAGTGATGCATTTTGTTTAAGGCATCCAGTTTCTAGAAAGAGACTGGCGAATTGTGGGAGAAGCCTCTATTTTCATTGTAAGGAAATGGATTCATTTACTTGGTTAAAACTAACATAGAAATTACTAAGCATAGAAATTACAGTAATGCCTATATGCATCTAGCTTTTATTGTTCATAAATGCATGTATGTAGAATACAGCCTTATACTGATAAACAAATGGATACGTCTGATGGGTTTAAGTCTGGTTAGCTGAAGTATCTAAAGCATTTTCTGAGGACGCTGAGAAATTATTACAGAGACTGAGAAGTTCTCTGGCTTCTGTCGTACATATATTGGTCCCACGTTCCCTGCATTATTGTCGAATCATTTGCCTTTCCCCCCCATAATTAACTGCTCTCGCAAATGGACTTTTCATGCTGAAGGAGTTCCATGGGGGGAAAAAAAAAAAAAAAGAAAATATGACTTGCTGCGACTGTCTGCCCATTTCCAGCATTCCTGGCATACCTTTTGCTGCCTTTTCCCCTCTGATGAGAGAGATACTTTTGCTAATGACACAACACGTGTTTGTCTAAACCCGATTATTTTGACTCTTTTTGTAAAAGGCCTGGCTTGCACATATGAGGATCCCAAAGAGACTCCTGTCAACCTGAGGAGCTCACTGGCGCTGAGGTGTCTGACTCACTGCGTCGGCCTTGTACTTTGTGTTCCTGGGATAAAGCAGTGTATAATTTGGATTTTGCTCTTGCCAGTATCTGTTTGTTTTGAGCAGGCCACGTGAGTTCAGTAAAAAATAGAGCTGGTCAATTTTATGCCTTAAAGGCCAGGGCTAGTCGTGTGGTAGTTGGTGAAACTAAAATAAATGCATTTTTAAGACTATTAGGCAGTTAAACTGGGCAGAGTGCTCAAAAGATTTGGGTGAGGAGGCTGAACAGAAAAGGGTGTTGTCTATTAAAAAGGAAAAGCTAACCACTGCTAATATCAGGCAGTGCTAGCTATAGCTGTGAATACACATTTTAAAATCTTTGTGGGTGACTACAGAAAGTTTCCATTCGCTTCTCTTGGCATATGTTTTGACCTACTTCCTACCTGAACGTTAGCATTCTAGCCTGCTATAACTTTATTCCAAGAACAAAACAAAGACATTTACTTTAAAAAATAATGTGATCTGCCTCTATGCACTAGTCATCAGTGGTTCTTTCAGATTTGCTCTTTATTTTGTTTTCAATTTACTAGATCTTAGAGAAATGGAAAGGCCGGCTACCATGTAAGCAGGACCCTTGGGGAGCAAAATATTTAGAAGAGCTGAGGATTTGTTTGAGTGGCTGGAAGAAATAGAAGTGTGGGGAAAGTCACATTTCTTTTTCTGAGCAGGGCCCCAGAAGCACGATAGTCAGTTGCTGGGATTCATTATGTTCCAGCAAGTTGTTGCAAGTTTTTGAGTAGTCTGTTCCTACATAAGTCTGTGTAAAACAGTTTTATTGGTGAGTGGTAATCCTGTAAAACTAATTCATTTCAAAGTTGGATTTCCTTTTTTCCTCTTTTTCTTCATCTAATAATCTTTGCTGTTTATCTTAGTACAAAGCTAGCCAATGGGTTAACCTGTCTGGCAGCATGCACAGCTAAAAGTTGAGTGTCAGGTGCTGCAACTAGCATTCCAAGTTGGTGGACTAATGTATTGAAAAGTCACCATTCTGGTACAGAAAACCTAGCTTAAATTTTATAAAGCATATTGAAATAAACAACAACAACAACAAAACCCTGGAGGTCGTCTTATTTGAAAAGAGCCCAGATTGGAAAGGACTGTCGTGAAAGATCCATGTTCACAGATGCTAACATCTGTCAGAATGTTTTTTGTGGCTGACTTAAATCTGTTTACAGCATTCCATTTGTTTTTTGTGTTTTTTCAACAAAACATTTTAAATGAAATGGTCATAAATGCAAGTTTTTAAAAATTACATTATGTTTCTGGGATGTGATTTTTCAAGTGGGAAATAAACAGGAAATAGGTAACTGAAGTGCAGTAGAGAGTACTCCATAAGCTAGAAGTTTTCTCTGATTTCCCCTTTTCAGATCCTTCTCAGAAGGCAGATACGTGCTTCTAATATTCTTGCAAAGTAGTCTAATTGCTACTTGACAGACTTGTAACAGTTCTCCTAACAGCTGTGGTTCAAGGTCTAGTAACCTGTTTCTGCTTTGAAGTCTCTTTTTCCCCCTCCCCCCCTTTTTTTTTATTCACAGTTAAGACTCCGCGACATTTGGATTATTCCTTTTTGCCTCCACCCCGCTGTATTTGTAATTCTCAAACAGAGAGTAAGGATAAAAGATTGTTGGAAAAACAGCTTTGGTATCACATTGTCCAGCTGAGATGTTAAATTGTATTATATATTTAACACTGTAGCTTCTCTGTGCTGTTGCCCAGATAGCCCTGAAAGTCTGTTTTCCCTGCTGGTGATGCTGCAGACGGATAGATGGAACTTGGGCTTCTTCCAGTGCCACTGTAGTACAACAATTTGTTAATTTGACATTACCGTTTATTTTTCAGAGCTAAATATTTACATAATCTTATTCTGTCCAAGGGCAAGGTGAAAGCACTGTTATCTGATATACTCTGTACAAAGACAAAAAAGGACCCCTCAACATACACCACTGGTTTTCGGCCCTGCACCAGGAATAGGCGATTAAACAATTTGCTGTTGTTCTAAAATATGTCAGGGCAGTGGTAAAAGCTGCTGATATAGAAAAGAGTCTCAAGAAGACAGTAGCCAGCATAGACCACAAGTGTGACAGGAATTCAGTCTCTTTGGAAAGCAAATGGGTAGGAACAGAACCCAACTGTCAGATGGCCAACACTGGGTGTGCAGGCTCCTGTATGTGTCTAGCATAAAAGGAGACACTGGTTGCTACCTTATAGTTCCTCCATACTCAAGTGCTTAGACTGATCAGTAAGTGCCTGTATCTTCACAGAAGATATTGACGCCCCCCTCAAACCTTTTGTTGGTCAAGAAGGAGTAGCAGCTGTACTTATTGATGTATTCCCCGTGATAGAGAAATTGCAGAGATCCATGAATAACATAGAGAGATACGTAAATGGTATAGAAACATCATTATGTAGAGTTGTGTATTTGCCACCACTTACCTTGTAACCATACCTTTTCACACCTCCCACATCTGATGGTTGCACGCAGGGCTTTAGAAAGCTGGGGAAGCTTTATTGCACCCAAACGCCTCATTTCCCACTGCTGTCTGTTTTATGGCTGTATCCACCCAACTGATTGTATTCAAGGGAATATGTAAGTGGGGGAATGGGAAGAGCAGTGTGGTTCTCCCATATGTTATCCTGTAGTGGAGACCAGTCTAGGGAGCAGAAAGGGAATGATTTGAAAAGGTAATTTTCGAGCCCTAGAGCCACAATCAAGGTATGTGCTGTTGTATGTTGTCTGGTTTAAACCAGGAATAGTAATTTTCCAGCACCTGTTATTTGTCAAGAATTATTCTAAGATGGCCTATGTAAAAGGTATGGAATCTTTCCCTTGGTTTTGACCTTTCTTCCCCTTGAATTTTTGTATCTCCAAAAGTTATGTGGCTGACATAACTGAGAGCAGAAATCCTCCATGTGTGTTTTACACCTCTACCTTTCACTGACTACATGACTTCAGTCTTGACCTGGAGGAAGTGTTAAAGTCGTGCTGGAGCTCTCCAAAACTTTTACAAAAGCCAGATTGTGTCTCTAGGATTTGTTTTCCTGCTACCATGGTACAGAAGGCAATGGCCATGAGCAGTGATAAATGTTGTAAATGCCTAGATGGACACACACTGAGCTAACAGTTGGGAGAGAAATTTAACCACACGAATACTGCACACGATTTCTGTGCAACTTGGACAAGTAAGCACTCTTTGTATGCACAGCCTTAAGTATCTGCATAGATCAGCAGATGTGCAAAGAAATATAATATAATAGCAGGCAGATTCTTAGAAATAACTTTTTGTCAGTTTTGTAAAAGCTTCTGTTTGGATATAACAAATCAGTACTCCTTGGAAAGGCAATACGAACATACTCTTTGGGGAAGAAGGAGGTCTTTTCTCCCAAAGAATACAGAATCAGGAATACACTGTCCTATGTGGCTTTAAAATTATGGGCACACTCTAGTAATTGAGACAAGACAGGCTTTGAAAGGGACAACACTGCTGGGACAGGCCTGGACATAGGCCTGGACATCTGTATCTGAGGCTTTTACACACTTTTTTTTCTAGAATACAAAAGATTAAGATGCAGCAAACAATACGAATAAAATAAAGCTCCTCAAAGAAGACAATCTTAACTAACTCTTTCAGTAAGCATTGTGGTTTGAAATTGGTGTGTAACTTATAAATGCACTTAAGGAAGTTACCTTAACCTCATGCGCCAGTCCTGGCTGGCTGCAGCGCCTGCTGGTTTTGTTCCGTTCCTTGCAGCCAAAGGCAGCCAGCAACATCGCACTGGGTAGGGATCCGCTACAGGCTGTGCTGAAATCCTCAAACGCATTTCGGTTAATGCCTCCACGCCCTCTTTGGCGAAAGGGGGCTTCACAGGGTTTGGAGAAGAACATACTCCTCAAACGAGAAAAGTGATGAGCAAAGGCCTGGGATGAACTTCCTGCGTATTACACTTCACAGTACAAGGACTCGAGTGGCATGGTAGTTCAGAGAGATTTACTTATTTTTGTGGTTTTAGTCATACCGTAAGAAAAAAGAAATTATTCACCTGATACTTACTGCCTGATACAAGTTCGAAATGGTTTTGTAACTCCCTGAATTTACATGCCTGATGTGAGGTCTATGTTCGGCTGCAGTGTGAGCTCCTCTGGACAGCCTGTTTTACAAGTGCTTAAGGCTAGGGCTGAATGCAAAATATATTTCAGAGAGGTTTCACATTTAACAGGGACCAAGAATGATGTCATGAAGTTGCAGAGTATAATTTTTGGTCATGTTTGTGCTGTGGGCTGTGTTTCACTCCATATCACACAGTAACAGGATTTTATGTACATATTTTAAAAATTATTTCTCTATATCAGTGGTTTCCCAACTTTGGCAACTTCGGTGGTATGCCAGCCGTTGAGGAGGATCTCACAGAAGGAGCTCCAGATCCTGCCCTTCTGGAGGTGCTAATCTGAGCCATCAGGCAGTTACCACCAGCCAACTGTAAATACCTTTGTGCAGTGGCTTATTCCAGCTCAGGGGCGCTTACTGATCTGTGCAACTAGAGGTGCAAGGGTTTCCCCACATCTGAAAACTGACTTCATACATCCACCTGAGCGTGGGGTGAGGGTATTGGATCACTCCCGGTCGCCTTCCTTGTGTCTGCAGCAGTGGAAGGAAGGAGGCAAAGATGGAAGTGAAAGCAGCAAGCAGGCTCTCCCCAGCTTTGTGCTGGGTCCTCTGCCCAGGAAGCTGTTGTCCCGTCTTTCACATACACACAAATGTAGATAGCAGGTAGGAGCAAAGTTCCAGTGCAAGACACAGTGAAGTCTCTGCTGTATTTCCACCTCCCATGCATTTGTGCTGCAATTTGACACTTCGAACTTGTGCTGTTTCTGCATGATCTTGTACAGCAGCATCATCCTTACCTAGGAAGATGGCTTTAAGGAAATTATTATAAAAATATAAAATTATTCCATATTTCTTGGTAGTTTCCCTACTATTCTAGACCAAGAGCAGCCATGTACTTAAAAGTGTCTGCCTGGCAGGTGGGGTACGGTCCCTACCACAGCTGTGAAATTGTGGTCCTGATTCAACACATGCTGCAGGAACTCCACCAGCAAGGAGGCGTTCACTTCTGTGATTGAACAGGGGAACTGCAAGGAATGCACCATTAGTGAGGTGGGATGAGAGATTGTACTGGAGTCCCAGCTTCACAGACGTGGGAAGTGTAGTTCAGATCATGGAAGCAAAATCCCAGGCAAGGGAGTGTGTGGTAGGTCATGGGAGAAGGAAGTAATGCATGGAGCTGAGGTCCTCATATGAGGAATATGAGTGGTCATAAGGTATTAAAATACCATTTTGTGCAAGTTAGTGCTTTGTCTGCCCATTAATTTCCCTTGAGCCTATGTAGTTCCTGCTGTGGATTTCCTCTCTGAGGCAGGAACTTTCCCCACTATTGAACTCAAATATGATCTAGTCATGACAGCTACAGATGTTCTTGTCTTTGTCCTGTAACGAAAGGATTATGCATTTTCCCCTGCCTCTGAACAAATGCCAAAATTTGTAAATTCTGTTTGACATGAGGAAAAATGTGCAAGGAAATGAATCTGATTGGAACAACAAGTTATGTCATGTCTTAGAGCCATAAATTAACTGACCGTAGTAATATAACGTAAATGGGAAGTGGAAGAGCTTGTTAGCAAAAACATTCAGTGCCCAATCTTCACAAAAGTGGTTTTAATTGCTTTATATCTGTTTAATTGTAAGTGCGCATTTCCTTCGCAAGGGAGCTGAAAACTGTCAAAACTTTCTTGCTGCAGCCTGGGCTGTTTAGTCATGATTAAAAATATCTGTGATAGGAGCTCCTCTAATACCTTGGTGCTTCTGCGTATCTGAGTCATCATCCATATTTGGACTGCCAGGGTTTGGGGGAGAATTGTAGCAATAACATCCTGAGAAAACAGGCATTTGAAGTGGATGCCTCAACAGTCAGGAAAATCAGTGGCTCTCAGACTGCACTTCAACAGTGTAAGTGGGGAGGAACTCTGCTGAGGTCATGGATTTGTAAGAAATGAGTTGGAAATCAGGTTATGCACACCAAGTAGAAGGGGGAGAATGCAAAGCAAAAAGAGGTGCCACCTCTAATTTGGAGGTTGTAACTTCAGCAAATCAACAAACTGCACTCAGCTAGTTTATTTTTAAATACTTGCAAAGGGTTGTGCCATGTTGGAGAACATCTCTGTGTTAGATTTAAGAAACTCTGGCATAGCCAAATAGATTGTATTCTAACTTTCATATGATCCCTGTTAAATACATAGAAGCTGGATTTGGGATGACTGGCATGGATGCAGTTGCAAATCAGAGGAAATTAAAAAAATAATGTATTGGACAAACTCATGAGAATGAGGGATCGTGATACTTGGAAATAAGATTTTTTTTTAAAGGTACTCCTGAGTATTTCTAAGCTTTTTGGGTGCAGAACCCAAAATTTCATCGGCCTCATGTAAAGGATTTCCTCTATAAAAATGGAAAAGAAAAAAAAAGCTGGGTATGACTCCTACTTACTGGTGGGACTTCAGAAGCTGAGGTTTTAAGATACACATCCAATATTTTGAAAGAGAAAATAAATCTGAAAACAGGCAGTACTGTTATATGCTTTATGTGCTTCTAAAAGAAGGCTTCCCTTGCACAGAATCACAGAATCGTTTAGGTTGGAAAAGACCGTTCAGATCATCAAGTCTTTTCCGTTAACCTAGCACTGCCAAGTTCACCGCTAAACCATGTCCCTAAACACCACGTCTGCCCATCTTTTAAATACCTTCAGGGATGAGGACTCAACCACTTCCCTGGGCAGCCCCTTCCAATGCTTAACAACCCTTTCAGTGAAGAAATTTTTCCTAATGTCCAACCTAAACCTGCCCTGGCGCAACTTGAGGCCATTTCCTCTTCTATGGCTTGTGACCTGGGAGAAGAGACCAACCCCCACCTCGCTACAGCCTCCTGTCAGGCAGTTGTAGAGGGCGATCAGGTCTCCCCTCAGCCTCCTCCTCTCCAGACTAAACAACCCCAGTTCCCTCAGCCGCTCCTCATAAGCCTTGTGCTCCAGACCTCTCACCAGCTTCGTTGCCCTTCTCTGGACATGCTCCAGCACCTCAGTGTCCTTCTTGTAGTGAGGAGCCCAAAACTGCAGAACACAGTATTTGAGGTGCAGCCTGACAAGTTTTTCTTGTAAAGTGGGCTAACGAGAGGTGGGCTAATCAGAGAACGCTGGCTTGTGCCAATTGTTGGGAACCAGCAAACACAGGGCTTGAAGGAATTGTGTTTAGCCTAGCGGAGTGGATAGCAAGCCAGAGTGCCTGGCCTCCCAGCAAAGACCTGAAGGGTTTGTCTTTTTCTGAGGTCACCTGCTGAAGAAATGCATAGAAACAGACAGTGACAAAGTGCCTGTTTTCAGGACAAAACTATTTTAAAATAGCAGATAAACAGTCCAGTAGTCAAAGAATAACGAAGAATGTGTGGTCTGTGCAGCACGGTTGAATAAGAATTGCTGAGTCTTGTAGCCCTTCAATTTGTCTGAATTTGTAACCCTGGGGTTGCATGCATTCTCTTTTCCATGAAATTGTTTGGCGTTTCCTTTTCTGTATACGAACTGGATAAATCTGAGTCTCTTTTTTTTTTCTTTCCTGCAGTTTTGTTTTATATTTGGTACAACGAAAATATAAATCCTGTAGTAAGTTTTGAGAGCGCGCGGAGCTCTGAAGTATGAAGTGTTGTTTCTCTGCTCTGTGTATGTCACTGCACGCATTCTTTATTCTAACCGAATTCATAACAGCAGCACAGCAAAGCAAAGCAGTATTACAGCAAGAATATTACATTGCAAGAATCGGGCTGTGTTCAGCTTCAGCGCGGGTTGACATTTTTATGCCCGTAGGTCAGTCCCTTGCTTAAGAGATATTTCCTTCCTTTATCCGAGCCGTCACTGAAAGCCCAGGGCTCCGGGTTGCGGGAGGATTTGCTGGGCGAGGCGGGCGGCCACGTGGTTCGTCTCTCCCCCTGCGTCCCCCATGCTCAGTGTGTCTCTGCACACGCTGTTCGGTAAACAAACTTTGGAGAACCAGAGCGAGCTGGTTCAGAGCAGCCAGTTCATTCACACAGACCACTTGGAAAGTGATGCCTTTGCGCAGCCTTGACGTACGGGGCTGAGGGAAGTGGAGAAGTTAGTATTTATGTTTTCATTAATGCTTTTTATAGCTGCGAGCCAGCTGTAGCTAGTTAGCATTAGCCTAGGACATCTATTAGCGTGCAGACCTCTTACGCAGGATAAAGGGCTTCTGATGGAAACAGAGTTGTTACTCATGGTACTCACGGCTGTGTGTTTACATGAAGGCTGTTTGTGCTGACATGGGATATATATTAGAACAGCACGCACCTTTTTAATTAACAGATTTCCCAGGATTCTGTGGGGTTTGGGTCAAAACTTTTAGCATAGCAAATTATAAGATTTGCATCTTTAAATGGCTTGCTGATTGTTTAAAAGCTATTCTTTTTAAATAATGCTTTGCAGCTACACAGATACAAAAAAAAAAATTCTGTTTAGCTCTTAAGATGAGTCGGGAATAAGCAGTATTCCTGCAAGGCTTGAACACACCAGTTTGGACTGCTAAATTTTTTTGCTATGAATGATGTAAGTGGCTGGCAGTAGCACAGGATAAATTGGACCTAAGGTTTTGGCCCAGAGGAATTGATGGCTCAGCTATCCTTCTCTGGTTTCTCCTAGTTCTTGCTTTTTCTTTTTTTTTCCCCTCCTCTTCTGCAAGATAGTTATTCAGAAGGGTATTTAAAAATAAATAACAAAAGTAACTGCAAACCAGAGAATTAGGAAGGCCCAAGAAGTGTTGTTTTTAGAGCTCCAGTATGACAAGCAGCGTGGTCTCTGGAATTTGCGTCAGTACGACACTTTCCTTTCCTGGTCAGTCAATGTTCCCCAAACAATTCTGACAGCTCCGCTCATCCAGGCAAGGACAGAGGTGCCTAAGGAAGGAGTAGGAAATTTTGTCTATAACTCTGCTTTGCATTTCTGTAGAAGGTGTGGAATGAGCTTACTGCTTTCTCACACCTAATTTAGTCATTTTAATAGCTAAAGCTTTGGAACGGAAAGTTTCAGGACTGGCTTCCCTCGCAAGTTTTCTTCTGAGAAAGGTAAATTACACTGAAGACCATCATTGCTATTCCTCTTCTTCCCAGGTCTTTCGCCTCTACTTGCGGTGTGTTTTACAGAGACTAGAAAAGATTCCTGAGCCATTGTAAAATGGTCTCAGCATGAATTTCCATTCCTTTTATCTTTGTCACAGTCCCACCATTGTCAGTGATGAACTCTTCAAGTTGAGGGGAATTCAAAAAGTTCATTGTAAAAAGCTTTAGTTTGCCTTGTTAAGCCTGGCCTCCTCATGAAAACGTTGATTACATCAGCCATCATCATGTCAGAATTATACCTTTATGGTTGACAAAGAGAAGCTTTATAATGCTATTCTTTTTCATCTGCACAAGAGTATCTCTATGTGAAACTGCTGAGTAGCCCCAGATGCCAATGTCAACTCACATGGTTGAACTATGGTCTTACCAAGTTATCTCCCAAAATTGAATCACTTCTAATCTCCTATTCAGATAAATTTCCTCCACCCATCCATTTAGGTACGCCACCCTTAATGATCCACTTGAAAAGAACGTGGCAAGCTCTTGAAAGCCCTGTGAGACTGTGGAAGCACAACTCATGAATTATGCGTGCTCAGTGCCTATAGCTGTACTCTTGAAGTACAGGTGGGAGAACTTGTATCAGCAGCATCTAGACTTCCCTACAGAGCGTGTTCTGTGATTTGGCCCCCTATTACCTTTACAAATGTAGGTCAAGGCTCAGTTCATTCGAATTTGGAAGTCAGCTTGTCTTTTGAGGGCCCAAAGAATCCCTTCTTACTCAGGCAAAGTCAAGCTTTGATGTGCTCACGTTCTTCCTTTTAATGCAAACCAGCAAAATTATGCTGGAATGTTTTGCACCATTTGGTAAATCTGCTGGAGACTTTTGTTCATTGTGATCTGATAGAAAACATTTTTGTTCATATTTACTATTCTCATAAATGCTTCATAAGTGGCTTTTATTATGTACATGGAAATGACCTATGCGGTGTCATCACGTGCTGGCCCTTGGGCTTGTTTTGAATTGACTGTTCTGCCATTCAGGGTCCTTTCTCATTTGTTCCTTATGCTCTTGTGACTGAAACGAAAACCTCTGTGCAAGAGCTTAGCTGGAGGAATGCGAAGAATTGGGAAAAGTAGTTTTATCCAACAGAGTTTTCCCACAAAGATGGCTGGGACAATCAGCATCGTGCTGCTAGCTTTGGATATTGTGGACATAGATCAGTATCAGATACTGTGTTACAGGACTGTGTAGCGTAAAAACCAATGCCTTTCTCCTCCAAACATTTGGCAAAGGTGTTTCTAGTGTTTTCTCAAAGGCCATGCTTCTGTGACATCTAATTTAATACAGCCAAATTTAACATAGCTAGATCTTGACTGACCATTCCTTTCCCTGAGTCTGTTGTCTGTTCTCTTTAATTTATGGGTCTTGCTAGTTTTTCCAACACAAAAAGAACATGTGTTTGGAAGTAAGGAGGCATTTTTGACCCTGGCAGGGCACCTGGTTACAGGGTGGATTTTCCCATTCCTCAAATGCTGTGATAGTGTAGGATAGTACATAATTATGCCCTGCAACCACGTGAAATCTTTTTGACCAAATCTGGCAGGAGTTTTTCCCTGATTTTTTTGATGGCTTTTTCTGATGGCTTGGGGATGGTCTTTTTCTTGTGTGTTCTGTCCATAGCATCCTAATGAGGCACATGATATGTGGGAGGCATGGATAGGAGAGAGATAAAGCTGCAATTTCTGTCATCAGGCAGTACTGAGTTGACAACTACTAATTTTATCTAATCTATTCACCAAATACCTTACTCCTTATGCTGAGTAATTGCTAGAAAACTCCCTTCCCTTGGCCCCTTTGAAAAATAGCTTAATGCATCTTTTCTCTATATATATGTATGTATTATGCTAGTATATTTCAGATCTCAGAAATAATCATGTTGCCTGCTTAAAAGAAAAAAGGTGACAGTTGTCTTGCGGTACAGATGTACAAATGAAATGGATGCTGAAGAAGAAGGAGCTTTGAGGAGATACTGGAATCGGAGACCTTGTTGGTATGGTTGGGAAAGCCATCCATACACGCTAAAACATTAAGAAAGATAAGAGACAGTAGAAGAAATTAACACTGTTTTCTGTAGATTATTTACGTGACCTATTGTTCTCCCCCCACACACATTTGTTTAATCTGTTAAAATTTGCTAAAGCATGTGAGCAGTCTAAGCAAACTGCTGCGTATCTCATGTGCCTAGTCTGATGGGGCATGAACCTGATTAAGGTTTCTAGACATTTCTGTGATAACTGGCATGTGTACCTTATGGCAGAAGAGTGAAAAAAAATCTCTATTATTATACATATGGTGCCATTTACCAGTAACAGGTTTTCATTTCTGTTTCTGTTTGGAAATGCTGAGCTGAGTTAAGCTTCCAGTCTAACCTGAATTGAAGGTCTCTGCTAAAATGTAAGTTACAGTGTCTATAAACCAATTGCCAGTTCATGTTGAGCACTGAAAACTACCAAATGTAAAGGGTCTTTATATACCAGTGACTTTGACAATATCTTAATTATCCTTTTTTCCCCCCCAGTTATCAGTGACCTTTAACCACCAGTTTCCTCCACCAGTCAAGTGCCATTTTCTCAGTCCCCCACACTTAAAATCGAAAAACTCAGATGTTTTGTTCTCAGCAGTACTTCTTGTAGTGTATTGGAGTGTGTTCTTGCAGTTAGTCAAACTCACAGGTTTCCTTCATCCTGTTGTGAAGAAAGTGTTGGCTGACCAGGCTTTTCGAAGTGAGGAAGGAGAAAGGAAGGTAAGATTGGAGGAATGTTCCCATACTGGGCACTTTAGGTCAAGGATGAATGTACAGAAGATGTTGAAATTTTGGGAATAAACTCCAGGCAGGCAGTAAGTGACAGTGATGGTCTTGTTGGGCAGCTTCCCATGGGAGTTGGCAGGATGGTGCTATGTGAAAGACGTGGTAGGGTTAATTCTTCTAATGAGCAAGCGCTCAACTACGCTTCCAGTCATCAGTTTTTCTGGCTTGTGTCTGCTAAACTATCTGGTAGGGGAGTAGGAAATAAAAAAGAAATCCAAAGCAAGCTCTTTTTATTGTGAAATTATGACAATTTTGGTTTTCAACATAATGAGTTGTCCTGAAAATTCAGAGCCTTCAACCCATGCCCCTGACTCCCTTCCTCCACTGCCCCAGCAATGCAGAGAAATGCAGATAATCATAGCTTCCCTCTTTGCTGAAGGCTTACCTATATGCAGGATTCACAGGGAGATGGATGCTAAATATCTGGGGTGTGCATTTAAACTGTTAATTTCCCACAGTAAAAGTATTTTGTTATGCACATCTGAAGGGATTTTAGTCCAGCTAAGGGGAAAGTTGTTGGGTGGTGGTAGCTTGTCTGATATTTTTCCCACTAAATGCTTCTTGAGTCACCTTCCATCTTCTGCTCTTGGTCTCGGGACTAAGAGTTCACTGTTCATCTTCATAGCAGCAGCACTCAAACTGGGTATCACAAAGCTCCTGCCAACCCCTCCGCCTCTGAGAGGCGGGAGGGAGGGAGGGAAGACCACCGGAGCGTGCTTGTGGGGGAGGCAGGGATGCCGATGCCCTAGGTGAGTGGAATGGGGGGTACATTTGAGCGGCAGAGGCCAAGGTGCCCGCAGGGGAACGTGACCCGATGGGAGACTGCTGCGCTCGCAGGGCTGGGCGTACGCACAGGCAGATAGCAGGAGCCCAGAAAACATGTGGCTTCTGCTGTTGCTGAATCCCATCCTGCCAATTCTCCATGGAGGCCTCTAGTATGGGTTCAGTAGCTCCTGGCAGCCAGGGGCTCTCTGCATTGCTCATTTGTCCTTTGGCTAGAGCTTGCGGAGCAGAGCTCCCTCAACAGCTCATCACATGCTCTGCTCTCCTCCCCGAAGCTCCCCAGCAGCACGTGCCCTTTCTCCTTTCCCCTACTTCGTGCGCCGCTTCATTTGTGAACTGCTGTTTCGGAGCACCCTACAGTTTGCTTGGCTTCTTACCATATGGAAGTGCATTCCCTTCCCAAAGAACTAAAAGTCTGTTCGTTTTAAGACCTGACAATTAAGGTGATTACAAAATGGCTAGAGAGGGGATGAATTCCAGTTACATCACTGGGGCCATGCAGTATCTCAGCAAAGACTAGTTCAGCTCGAAGTGTATTTGCAAGCAAGCATAGTGGTGTTTGTGAGCTGGAAGCAACCCCTGCCTGTAGGTAGTCTGATATTTTCCATTATGAAAAATTCTTGTGACCTTTTATTTGCAAAGCTGTTTCAACTCCATTGTTTGCTATAGACTTTTGATGTTCAAAGGGGAATGCCCTCAAGGTAGGAAAATGCCTTGTTTTCTTTGGCAGCAGCTACAGCTGGCTCTAGCATGGAAAGCTGGGGTTGGAAAGGGAGAAGGGGGAGAGAGATAAGAGGCAGACTTTCCTCCTCCAGCCCAAGAGGTTCATGCCACCTGAGGCAGGAAATATTTCAAGATGAGAGACAGACAGCTGAAGTAAAGCCATTCCCAAGCCATCCTCCCAGTTAGAGCATAGACCACACTGGTCCAGCTACCTCTGTAGGGGCATCACATGACACTTCCCATGTGTTTGAAGCAGCAGCTCAGGTGGCACTGACCTATAGTCAGACCCAGGGCTGACAACTTTCCTCCTAGCCAGCAGCGGGACTCAAATGTCTCCTAATTCGGATTGTTCAAGCTCCAGACCCTGCTAATACAAATAGATACTGTTTAACCATATGTGGAGAAGCACAGGTGCAAAATACTCAAGAGAGACGTAATACCAGATTTCCTACATTGCAGAATATAGATACTAAAACCTGAATGTGTCATCTGTTGATTTCAGAGTACTTAACCTTGCCACCTTCAGATTCCTAAGGCAGGAAGGTTTACTAAGTTTTATTTATATTTGCCTCATGGATAAAAAAAAAAAACAACCAACCAATGACTTAGAATGTGTGGGGTTTATATATATACTTATATGCATGAATGATACATATAAGCTGTGTGTTTATTCTTTTTAGACCCATGTTTTGTCCCAGAGCAGCACAGCCTCTTGCAGTTCTGATTTTTGGATCAGGCTGCTCTTCCCATTCTCTGCTGTTTTGTCAGCCATGGATTTCTGTTCTCACAGCACAAACTTGAGATTTCACTGCTAGTTAGTTTGCAGTCAGTATACTATTGGACTTCAAAGTCTCATCTTTCTCTCTCTCTCCCCAGTTCAGTATTATACAATAGAAAGAGATGAATATTGCTAAATAGTCATGATTTGTTTGCAGAATTGATGTGGCATGTAAAGCAAATAATTGCACATACAAATAGCACTGGTGCTCACAGCTATTTCTCTTGCATACGGAAATAAGGGATTTACACACTTCTAAGGTCATATTTTGCTTACATAAATGATCTTATCTTCTTGCACCCTGTGTAGTATGGTATGCCAAACATCGTGGGGACATAAAAAATGTCAACACTACATACAAATCATTTTGGCATATGGCATACAATATATGCCACTTACAGAGCATGTGGAATAGGGCAGTACAGTGATAAGACTTTTATTCAGGAATTTGTATTTCTTTTGACTGTTTCATGTTTAAAGCAATTTGTTCATTCAGGGTGAATAAAAGTTTTCCCTGAAGAAATGAACTGAGCTAGGCTAAGGAGCTGCTTCTCTGAAAGGAGCTCAGAATTGAAAAAGAACCCCAAAAAGTAGCATTGGAGGAGTGAGGAGAGTCAAGGGACGTTGGGCAATGTGGGACTATGTTGTGAACAGTTTTGCTAGAACTGAAATGCTGCAGCAGTCACTGACACTCTTCTGAAAGGTGAGAGCAGAATACTCTGTGCAGAGGGTAGGCTTGGGACCAGCATCTCCTAGTCACCCTGTATGGAAAAGGTATAGAAGACTCTCTAGTTCTTGGATCTGATACAGGAAAATAAATCCCAGAATGTGTTAATCTGGGGAGAGTGGAAAAGGGAGGTGGGGAAGGAGAATGCGGGAAAAGGAGACAAACATTCATTTTCTTTATTGTGGTTTGAAAGGTGTGCCTAGGATTGATTGATGGGAATTGGGTTAAGTGGTAATTGAGTAACAATTTATTAATCAGATAATCATTAATTCTGACCAGATAATGAGGGAGTGTAAGTGAAACTGTGTGTTTAAACAAGCGTGGTTTTGGTTGAGAGCAACGATCTATTACTTAGGGGGCCGGGGGGGGGGGGGGGGGGGGTGCACGCTACTGGACATTGCAGTTTTGCTTTGTTTGTCAAGGAATTCTTCAAACCCCAATTTAGCCTTTTTTCACGGTGGATTGACACAAGATTTGACCTTGCTTCCTTTTTGTCCCCTCATCTACTCTCTCAGAGGTTGTGTGTACCTTCATTGCTTGTGTCTGTGGGTTTCTGGGATTTCCCCACTGGAAAAACACAGCGCTCTCTGTTATTCTCTTAAGTTGATACAAACCACTGGCCAAGTGTGAGTAATTCTTTATGAGTAGCTGAAGAAAACCTCTTCTGAAGAAAAGAACATTTTTAAGCTTATATAGGTGTGTTATTGAGGTAATTGCATTAAGGGAATACTAAAAAAAATAAATCCTTATAATTCAGTTTTTCCTGCCATAAAGACTTATAGCTACCTTCTTGCTTTAAACTAGCATAATCACCGTAATCTTAAGCATTTTTGATGGTATTTAAAACTGTCTGGTGAATGTTTTAAACAGGTTAAGAAAAATTTCAACTTGCCATTAGCTTGTTGGTATAGTCTTAGGTTGGCTATTTAAAAGAGAGGTTAGGGTGAGAAACTAAGGCAAGATGTTGCTGTTCAAATACTTGAAGTAATGATTCATTTCATGCTTTAAATAAATAAGGATTTTTTAACTAGCGTACATTTATTTAGGTCCAGATTATCATTTATGAGTTGCTTGACATTCCAAAAACCAGGGAACAAAAGGCTCCTTATACATAATTTTAAAAGGTGTGGCAATCAGGTAGGATTATCTGTTTCACCGTGTCGTAATATTTTGATGTTTTGTTAGGGCATCTTACCTTTTTACTGTTTCCTAGAAGAAATATAGTAAGGCACATGCAAATAAGCTTTTCATTTTTTTTTTTTAAAAAAGATTTCATTTTGGCTATATTTTAGATCTATTAGGCAACTGAGTTCTGAAATATCCAATAAACTGAAGTGGAATGCAGCATTTTATCGTTCATCAGTAAGAAGCTGCAATTATTGCACCAACTTTTTTGAACAAAGATGATTAATCTTTGAAGTCACATGACTAATAACACCACCTAATAAATACTCCCAGTTTCCCTGAGAAACAGGCAACAGTTTGACTAGTGGAACAGCCAAATAAGTATGGTACTTGAGGCTTTTTGAGAAGGATCAGTCATTTAGCATAGTTCAGTTCCCAGGAAAAAGTAGTTTATTTTCCTCTTGTCCATTCTGGTTTTGAATTATTTTGTGCTCTCCTCAAAGGCCAAGCTGTATGACATCTTTGTGCATAGCTGTGGTCGCACGCAGTGCTGTGAAACTAATTCTGCCATATATTTCTTGTCTATCCTTTAGGAAGATTAAATCTTTGGCATATTGTTCATTAGACATCTGAGGAGCAAAATTTGCTTTATTGTTACTGACTTTTCCTTTTCAGGTATGACACCATTGTGGTGGTACCACAAAGAAAAATCTAGATGTTTGCCTAACATTTCAGGAAAACATATGTCCTGGGTTTTGCTCTACTGATGGTGCACCAGAATTATTTCTGAGCTACACCAGGGAGTTTATAGGAAATTGCATCAAATGTTGGAAGTACTAATAAAACCTTGTCCCTACCACAATCGTGATAAAATTTGGAAAAGCTGCCTCATCTTTGCAGCCTGACTGGAAGGAGCCACCAGGTTGCTCTCAGAGATTGAGAGCAAACTCTTTTGACTTCAGTCTTGGCAAGTAGGGAGGGATCAGGAGAGGAGCACCCTTTCTAAGGAGCCAGAGAAGAGCAGCTTTGGAAATTATTTGCTGCTGGAGAAAGCAATGTACTCTCTGCTCTACATTCAGGAGCTGCTCCTGGGTTAACTGCGTGTTTGGAATAGGTCGGCTTCATGGAGCTTACCCTACAGTTGGTGAAGTCAGGAGGTATAAATTGTGCGGGTTTAATCCTGGAATAATACTGTGAAAGCCATTAATGTAGTGATAATGGGATCCATCTGCATGCCCAGGAAAGCAGGACACGGCGTTCGGTCTCTCTCAGCTCAGGAACCAGGAGCCATTTGGCATGCATAATTTTGTAGATAGAAGGAAGAGATCTTCTATTTTTTTTAATAGTTAAAAGTCACGTACGAGTTAAATTGCAGCAGGGGTGGTGTGCGTGCATTTGAATTTTCTGTAGAGAAAGTTTGTATCTTACTTTGGTCAGAGGAGGAAGAGAGCTTTAATATCCTTGATCCACATACAGTCCGGCCAGCACGTTCCTGCTTGTAGTTAGAGTAAGGTTCTGCTCTCTGTATGCACTGATCAAAACACATTTGATATATGTTCTTAGGGGTTCCTATAGTTTTCTTAAACTTAGACAAATGAGCTGTAGTGCCGAGGGCTAAAGCCCAGAGAAAAAACTGTGTTCTGCCTGTCGTTAAAACTGTGCTTATTGTCCTCTCGAGCCTTAGACCCATCTGCAGGATGACTTCTTTCACCAGGGTGAATAAACTGTGTTTCGTATTTGTTTAAAATTCTGAAATCTTCTTGCGAGCAGGACATGTTTTGTATTTCAAGAGAGAATCTTCAGATGGGCTTCGTCTTTCAAGAGTCTTTTGGAGTAAGAACATTTAAAACCTTGTGTCATAAACTGAATTGCAACAAACAGTTCTCAAAGGCTACTGGAGTTCAGTGAGAGGTTTGGGAAGTGACCAGTAGTTATGTATTACATCAGGTGTTGTAATAAGTATCATTACCCTTGTAAGTATTTTCACTTCCTCTGTAATGCTAAATCTAAGTGCAAGTGTACATAGTGCCCAAATAATTACTGTTATCTCCATATGAGGGAGCAGCCTATTTGGTATGCATATTCACATATGGATAATGCTGTCCCTATCTGAAAATAAACACCGTATGAGTTTGTGAAGGATAAACGGTGGAGGGAAGGTTAGTCTCCCAATAATAAAAGCTCCAAGTGCCTGTCAGAAAGGAGCATAGACACCTCATTTGCCTTGCTGAATTTTGATAGTTAAAGACCACCTTTAGCATTGTCTGGAGGGGTTGGTTTTGTTTTTATTTTGCCTGCTACCTTTGCGAAAGGAAATATTTAATAATTTTTTCCCATAAATGTTTACCCGTAGCTCTCCCGACTTAAGAATGTCTCACTCTACAGGAATGTGAACTAAAAACCAAATAAAGCTGTAGGCTTCACAACACAGTCATTCGTGCCAATGCTCTGGCCTATGCTTAGTGATGACCCAGAGTCTGACAATTTATGTCCATTTAGTTCTTTAAAAACAGCAAACATGATTTCTTTTCTTTTTTTTTCCCTTTAAATCAGCAAGGAAGATGTTGCTGATTTGGTCACTGCCTCCTGATTGTAGAATGTTCAAATAGGTAATATTTTGCTTATTATGAAAAAATAAAATAAAAATTTAACTGTCCATAATTCTTGCAAGTACAAAGTGATAAACTAAAGAAAACAGTGTTTGCTGTTGCAGTCCCATTTGCCAGCTGATCTGCCTCAGTCTGAGGAAAGGAAATGGTAAAGTTAATATGTTCATTTGAACGCCATAATTTTTCGCTGTAGTATATTTCAACAGTTGCAGATATCACTAGAGGATTTTTTAAACAAATTCCTTATAAAATTGATTTATAAATAAAATAGAAAATCAGTAAAGCAGACCATTAAATAGCATCCACATTTGAAGGTTTAGGTAAGTTGAACAAATTCAGTAAACTATATGAAGATACATCAGAAGAAATACGAGTCAGAAGGATAGTGGCTGGCACTTGGACACAAATGGAAATTTGAGTTTGAAAGCCTGGACTTCACTTTTGAAGACGGTGGTTTAAATATTCAGTGTTAGTGAACTGATTCTGCTGGGCGAAATTAGGTTATGTGTTTGTGTGGTTTTGTACTGTATAGCTGTAAATGCACATTGGCACACTGAAAAGACTAAATGAACTTTAAAATATGCACAAAAGTAAACTTTTTGTAGGGTTTTTAATATGTTTTCCATTAGACTGGCTTTCGGTGGTTTTGAAGTGTTTCTGCTGTTCCTTTTAGGTAGCTTACATTTTTAATGGGGCTGTCTTTTCTGCAGTTATAAAATTAAAATGTGATATTGTTTCTAGTGTTACATTGTATGCTATCATTCATGTAAATATTTTGTGTAAAAATTACTCTTGCTAGAATTATTCTTACAAGGTGGAGGGATTCAGGCCAACATTTCCATCAAAACCAAGCCAAAAGACAAATAATTGAGGCAGGAGGGTAGTGATGGACCTTCAACCAGTGACAGAAGGCCTGTTTGGTTTTCTCCTTCATCTCGGGTATGACCAAAGCTGTGATCTCTCATTAAGGAGGTCCATGATAAATTATTCTCTCTCTCTCTCTCTCAACTGGCTTAAAATTAGTCTCACTCCACATCCATCTCCCCACCTCTCCGTGCGCTGGTGAGCTGTCTTGTTACCACTAACATGCCAGGGTGTCCGTTCAGTTGAGCTGGAACAGCTGTTTGTGATGCTAAGTCAGCAAACTGATGCAAAAGAAAAACAGAATCATAGAATCGTAGAGTGGTTTGGGTTGGAAGAGACCTTTAAAGGTCGTCTAGTCTAACCCCCCTGCAATGAGCAGGGACATCTTCAACTAGATCAGGTTGCTCAGAGCCCTGTCCAGCCTGACCTTGAATGTTTCCAGGGACGGGGCCTCCACCACCTCTCTGGGCAACCCCTTCCAGTGTTTCATCACCCTCATAGTAAAACATTTTTTCCTTATATCTAGGCTGAACCTACTCTTTTAGTTTAAAACCATTACCCCTTGTCCTATCACAAGAGGCCCTGCTAAAAAGTCTGTCCCCATCTTTTTGATAAGCCCCCTTTAAGCACTGAAAGGCTGCAATCAGGTCTCCCCGCAGCCTTCTCTTCTCCAGGCTGAACAAGCCCAACTCTCTCAGCCTGTCCTCACAGAAGAGGTGTTCCAAGCCCTCCTCTGGACCCGCTACAAGAGTTCCATGTCTGTCTTGTACTGAGGGTTCCAGAGATGGATGTAGTACTCCAGGTAAATAACTTTATTTTTGCATCTGAGATTTGTTTGTTAGTGCTGCCTCAACCTGTTTTGCCATCACCGTTATGAGGGAGGAGCAGGGACTACAGCTCAGGAGTAGGGCAGATACACCTTGATCTGGTGTCTCCACTGAATACTTCCTGACATGAAACTGGGTTTTAGTTTGTGGATGCTAAATGTTGATACTTCCTGACAAATAGTATTTTTGGTCTGCAGGTTTGATATGTGCATATATATGTGTGGATGTGTATATTATCTACATGTCCAGATGGAGAAAATGTTTAGTTTCAAATTTTGCTGTTCTTGCAGAGAATGAAAAATACAGAATTTTATTATTTGACAGAAAAATCATTCAGTGGACATCATAGTTAAGAAGACACACTACAGAAAACAGAAAACAAAAATGGTCTTGAAATCTACAGAGCACTCAAATGCGTGTCATGAGAAGCTGGACATTTTCCTAGCTCAATCTGGACATTAAAAAGTTTAGTTTGTGGGGAACTGTAGGTGGAGATGTTAGTATTTCTTTCATTACTCATCTAGATATTGAAAACAATGTAAAACGTTTGCTCTGTCCTGAGATTGCCTATGTTAAATTTCAGCCCAGAACCACTTTTGATATCCCAAATCTTATACAAAGCAAGTTCAACATGGACGGGGATTTTGTCTGTTTCTAGGCAGACCAAGTATTCTGACCCTGAGCATTGCAAATTCTGATTTCTGTTTTCTTTGAGCAGTTTTATTTAGAATAATACAGCCTTATGTCATCAGAGATAGTATACGTCTGTATTTCTTTTCACATGGCATTCTTCTGTGTCTTACCCACATACTGCAAACTGGCCTCGTCACAGATCGTTGTATTTTGATTTGATTATGCACAGGTGTTGGAAAGGACTTGGAAAGACAATGGGAAGGCATTCCTTGCCTTCTCCTGCTGGCATGGTTGTATCTCGGGAAAACTTCTGGCTAAAACCCGGTGAAGTGCAAAGCTTGTGTGGAAGTTTCTTGCTGTACATTAAAACGCTACTGTGGTGCTTTCTGGGAGTGTCACTTTGTGAGCAGCCATGATAAGATTCCAAGTCATTTTTGTGTGATGGGTAAATACGTGGTACTTTATCTCTGCCCGGTTTAGGCTTCAGATAAATTATTCTGAAGTCTCCATTTACATGATGTAAGTTACATAAGACTTAGAGCTGTAAGAGATATTTCTGTAGCGGAATCATCTCTTTACCTGTATACCAACATACAAAGTAAGGAAAGCACGGAGCTTGTTGTGATGAATTTTGGAAGTGATAGTCTACTGGCAATACACAGCTTTGTTGGCTACCCAATAATCATTCTTGTATAATTTTTATAAACCACAGTTTACCATTTCTGATTTTTCCAGCTAGGTCATACACCTGTAAAACTATGTAATGAGATGCTTTATATATATGCCAAATAGATTTTATTTTTCGGTATTTGAAGTATCAAAGATAACACTTAATGTCTTTCGAGATTTTATGGCCACTGAAGGGGAAGTAAATAGGTACAGAACATCTCTTAAGATTTTGATGTAAATGCAGTCTATTTTAGTATTAATTATTCCTCACAAATTGTGCAGTCTGGTCCCTTTTTGCACAGAGGATGGGACAAATGAAATGTTGTCCATTAACACTGTAATAGTTTTCCAACTTAATGTTAGTCAGGTCAACCTGCAGGTGAAAAAACTATAAAGGATGTAAAATCCAGACGATCCATTCTCGCTTACTCCATTTCACCCACTGTGATGCTGAAATCATGCAATCCACAACTGCAAATACCCAAATTTTAAACCACTTCATAACTCTTAATGCAGTGGTCAGGGTTAGGCAATCTTCTCTGGCAACTTCAATAAACTGAGTCAGCAGAATAAGAAGATCAATGTGGTAATTATCATAATCTAACAGTTATAACAGTAGCTTCCATTTGTATTTCTAAACCTGAATAAATAACACCTTATAGGCCCCGTTGAAGTAGATGAATTGTCACTGTTGTTCTTCAGGTAGGCAAAAACACAGGTGGTGAGGACGGTGCTTTTCCCAAGTGCGTGTCCTTCCAGGCCAGCATCAGCACCCTCTATCTCAGTGTTAAAGTAGTTGTCCAGGAGTGATAAGCTGTTCCTACTACCTCATTTTGGAATAACTGCAGACTGGCACCTGAGGACTGCTTGCTTTCTTACTGATACTTACAAGCACTGATGCTAGAGAAGTTAACCAGAGTCCCAAGACAAATGTACATTGATGCTTTGAGATTTCTGTTCCTCTGTTGCTGACTCATGCATGTAAACCAGAAATAAGTTCTGTTTGCTTTCAGGTTCTTCTACTCACCATAATCTTTTGTTAACTGGTGTATTTTAGCTAGAAAACAGTATTGCTCATTAGGGAAACCTAACTGACTTTGAAAAAACATTCTTCCAACTTCATCAGTTAGATGATGTTAGCATAGCTGTATTTACAACGTTGATTTGCCCCAGCTTCCTATCACTTAATAATAATTAAAAATTATTATATAAAACATACAAAGACTGCACTCTTTATATAAGTGCTGTAATACATTAACATCCCAGCTGTAGGATTAAAACTAGTGTCCACACTGTGGAATGAAAAAATGAGGAATACTGAGAATCTTTCATTGATAGTTAATACTGAAATTTGGGGTCAGTATGTACACAGAGGTCTGTATATGCAGCACTGAGAAACACATGTAGTATGGCAGATTGGGGAGAAAGGGGAAATGCATGGGGGAAGACAGGGGGAGTTATTAATTCAAATTAAACAACTGTAGCATGAGATTAAATCTTCTCTTGGTGTCTCATCCCAAATCAGATCATAGCACATTTGTTTGCCCTGCAAGAACATAAATCTTTGTCTGTGCTGTAGATAAATGACTTTTTGCAGTATAAAAAATAAATTCTGAAAAAATCCATTAAATATGCGGTATATGATTTTCAGCATTGATTTGACTGGCAAATGGGAAAGCGTTAGCCTTTCTAAAGAAAGTCAGTTCATCCTACTGTCTTATTCTGCTACCTTTCAATGCTTTCTCAATCTTCAAGTTCTTTCTTGTGCATCCTGTCTTGCCATACCAGGTCAAGCTAAGCTGGGAACGTACCCCTGCAGCAGAATGCTTTTTTGTGCCTTTGCAATTACATATCTGGTTTAGCACTATATGAAAAAAAATATATTTTAATACATGTATATTTGTTTACAACTAACTGCGCTTAAAGAGATGTCTTTTGGTCAGTAAAGGAAAGTTTGTGGTGAATTAGACTTCCATACAAATTTAAAAAAATGCAAATTCTAGGTCTGTGTGTAAAATATTTTTATCATATTTTGTGGGACTGCCATTAAAATAACTCATTTAGGTTACTGGTTTAAAAAGAGCAGTGAAATATGGTTCATGCCTGTTGCCATTTTGGAATTAAAATTAATGATAATGACACATCCAAATGGGGTTAGGTACAGGTTGTAGTTATCACCTTTTCTCCAAGAAAATTCTCAAGAGTGTTTCTCCTTCTTTCCTTTGGAAATGCACCTTTGCAATGCACAGGTGCAGTTAAACTGTAAGATCCAGATCAGATCCTGCAATTGCTGTCGGGAATCAGCGCTACTTCGTGCCTGGTAGAGAGTCCAGGTAAGGTAAGGCAGTGGAGGAGGCTGGAGCAAACCCCGTTTCTTAGCAAGGTTCAGGATCCTCACTGGGCTTCTCCATCGGCTGCCCCCAAATATCCAGTCACATTCTTAAAAAGCCACGTGCTTAAAAAGAAATTATATGTTGAAACATATTTCTACAGCTCCTGTGAGAGAAAAAGAGGGGGAAAAATACATATATGACATTTCTATCTCTCACCATGCAGCATTGCATCTACTTACAGGCATTCTTTGGTATGCTGGATAATTACGTTTTGTCAAAACAAAGCCTTGAAAATTAATGAATGGTTACTGCATTACAGTTTTGAAAAATATTTCTAGGAAAAATGGTTGGGAATTTTTCAAAGAAATTATTTTCTGTCAGATCATCTTGTAAAAAAATGAAAACATTCTTATGAAAAGCTTGTACAAGCAATTGAAAAATTGTGAAATTGCTGAAATGCTGTGTTTTGAAACAATGCCATTTTCCTACTCTAAACCCACTTGTTTAGAAATTCCATTTCAGTTATGATTTTTTAACTTAGTTTTTTAAATTGGTTAAAAAAAATGCTTAGATTGATCCAAGTCAGATTCATTTACTGTATTTTTGTCTTGTTGATATTTTCACACTTCTTGCAGTGGTGGAAGTTAGGAAATGTGTGTGAAAAATGTCTGGTGAGAAAGACCTTGTTAAAAATATAGCCATTTTGTCTCCTATTCTTGAGAATGTTGTTTGGAGAGTATTCTCATCTTTTGAATTGAGGCTCTTTTTATGTTACACCATAGGAGTACCTGAGTTACATGGTGTCACATGAGCCAAAATCAAGGCTGTCTGATATTACCTGGCAGTGGAGATAACGCCATGAACACTGTGCCCCATGACAACAGACAGTGCTTGAAAATGGGGCCTATATTTATGTAAAATATCATCATTTTTATATGCTGGTGGTTCTCTGCATCTTATAGTACATGTCCAATAGGAAGGAGCCGCCTTGAACCAACCTTCAAGCCTCCCTCTGATGGTCCCTGCATGCTGTGTTCTGGGGAATGGGGGTGAATTCAGGCTGGAGGAGCAGTCCAGCAGCCTGCTTTGAGACCCTTCAATGCAGATATTCTAATCAGTGGACAGGATGGGAGGGAAAGTTGCAGCTGCTAAGATGCTGACAGTACTCTGAAAATTCAAATACTAGCCCCAGTGCTCGTTGTCAAAAAGGATAAGCAGCAGCGACTGATGTTTAGATGGCTACGCCAGAGCTTTGATCTGGTTTTGTGACACATACTGCGGTGAGGGTCAAGGCTTGTATCAGACGCTCTACAGGCATGCAGAAGTCATCCCTGTCCTAATGCTTCCTCAGTGAAGTCTCAATTAGAGAAGGTATGTGTGACAGGAAAAAGAGGATGAGACTGAGGGTGACAATACTACTATCAACAGGAAACTGGATGTTCTCAAGACAAAAGGTATCTTGTTATCTTGGCTGTGACATATCTCCTGCTGGCTTGCAATGGGTGACAGCTCAGGAAAATCCAAACTGTGTTTAACTGGGCCTCTCCCTTCAAGCCAGTGCTGAATCACATCAGAGGCTGTAACACCAGCATGGTGGTAGGAGAACAATGTGCTATTGTTGATATTCTTTTGGATAAGACACAAAACCAGAATCTTAACCACAGAATATTAAATCACCTCTTTTGGCATGAATAGATAGGTTTACTAAGGGCTCTAATCCAGTTCTAATTTACATGATTATCTTTTGTCTCTCTAAACTCTTCCTGTAGTTTTGATTAGATTTTTTCTTTCCCTTGGAATATAAATAATGAGAACAAACTATGCTGTGCTGATACTTGAACAGCTTCTTATGTTCGGGACTGTTTTGTTTTTATATAAGGGGAGGGAAAATAAGAATCAAGTATACCACGCATGTAGTTTCTCAGTATTTGACCAGGGTTGTTATATTAAATCCAGTATAATGACTGATTATGTCATTACAATAAAATAATATTCCACATGCATGAGATCTAAAATAAAGACTGTCATCTCTACAAGATAATTGTGATTAAGATGCTGTGGTAGAGATTTTTTCTTTGCTAGGGCACCTCCCACTAGCAGACATAATTTGTGATGAAAAATGTGAGAGCTTTTCTATGTGTGTCTTAAGATTACCCAATTAAATGCAAAAAAAACAAAAAAAAAAAAGGGCAGATTAAAGGTTCTTTTTTATATACTGTGTGCTGTGCTCCAAGTTCTGGTCCTGCTAAAATTGCTTCCTTGAAATTATAGGAAGTTACAAGCGTGATGTTTATAAAATTACTTCGTTTTATGATCCTTGGTTGGTGTTCAGTTTAGGTAGCTTTAAAAGAGAAACATGGAATTTGCATGAATGATTGAAGGTGGAGGAATGTTACTGGTGCTGCCCAGGTGCTTTCTCTGCCTGCTATATGGCATGAAATGAAGCTTATTGTAATCAATGGAAATGGCGTGGGGTTCAGATAATGGCTTAAATCTGCTGCTTATTTAAAAGTCATTTATAAAGTTTTACTTGACCTATAATGGAAAATGTGGTTTCTCATTTTGAAAATTTCAGATGGAAGCTTGAAAGGGTAACAAAACTTTATTTTTCATTTTCAAATTGGAAAAGTGCTGCCATCTGCACTTCCCTTTCAGCAGCGCTTAGTGTATCCGTAATTTCTGATATAAAAAATTCGAACGCATCTGGGGAAAGCCCTCCATCAGTAGTGCTCACAGGTCATCCACAGGATTGGATTGTGTTGCAACAGACCGGCATTTTTTTCCCCTAATCTCTAACTACCAGAGACATGGAGAACAACAAGGTGTAAGAAAGGAAGTGGAAAGGAGGTAATATCAGAGAGCATTTTCTCCTGATCCTTGTTTTCTTCACCTTCCATGTTTTCCTCCTGCTGTTGCTTCATCTCCAAACAACCTCCAGTCGATGAACCTCTCATTGGCGTTCCTCTCAGCTGATACATTCCCTCCTGAAGCAGGGCGTGATGGTGGCCAGCCACCACGGGGTCAAAACTTGGGGAGCCAGAGGGAGTCCTCTTTTGTACATGGATTATCACTGCACCCTAAACAATTGAGGTTTATTGCTTTCCCAGAAACGCCCAGGAGTTTCTCCAACAAGCAGAGACCATAGCACCACCACATTCTGCTCTGGCTTTTTGAGAGAGAGGTTTTACCAAATATATTGCTTCTTCCCTGCAATCCTGCAGCTGATAACCTCTCTGCTCAGAGCTGCAGCACTTTGGCATAAATCGGGTCCTTCACAGATAGCGCTGTGGACTGTCCATCAGTTTGGGGACAAATTTGGCGGGCCAAACCCACGATCATAAGAAAGCAACCATACTTTTCTTGTGCAGGTGCAGCACTGGGAGGGAGGGGGTTAAATGACAGGGTGCACTTGGAGCAAGACGAAGTGTTCAACAGTCCTCCTGTCCTACTAATACTGGCTCTTCCAGTCTTGGCTGAAGGCATACTTGCTCTTCCAGTCTTGGTGGCCATGGTGGGAGAAGTGGTGGACTGGCGGGGATGGTCCTGAGCCTGCTCCCCTGGGGTTTCGGCCCTGGCCTGCTGATAGCTGCCTCCCCAGCCCGGTTTCCATAATGGGAAATAGCACTGCCTTGTCCTGCTCTTGTCACTTTAGAGCTCATGAGAGCGATGTAAATTCAGCAACTGCTGCAAAAGATTTAAAAATAAATGCAAAATAAATTAAGGTCTCATGGCAGAAAAAAACATAAAAACTACAAAAGTTTTACATGTAAAATATTTAAAACACGAAATCTGAAAATCAGACTTTCATTCTCAGACCTGAATTTACATTTTTGCACTTGATGACATCGGTTGCACAGAAACCCCAGAATCTTAGAGCTTGCAAGATGAGTAAAAATAAACAGGGAAATATTTTTCTTCTCTTTCAGTTTTGCAAATCATGTATTTTTATGAGTATAAATAGCTAAATCAACAAACTTTTACTGACTGAGGATGTTAAGCACACTTTCGTTGTTGACTTTCAGAGCTATTTAAACTCCTGAGTGCTAAAAATTAGAATTCCCTTTGGAAAAGCTTGTAGCTTTCAGTGGACTCGGTCCCCAGTAAGAAGTAGTTAACAAGTAGGCTGTGGTGACTCCAGCAAAACAAGATAATCAATTCCATCTGCTTTTCTAATTAATCACCCGTAATATTGAAAGTCAGGGACATCATGAATTTGCACAGTAAGCATATATTTCGAAAAAGAGAATAATAGTTTGTTCCTTCTTTTGCAGCCGATTAGCCTGGCTCCCTTCACCTCCCAGAGAAAACCTGGGAGCAGCCCCCCCACCCCTGCCCAGTAGCTCCTCTGTACTCCCCAGGCACCTTGTGCTCAGGCTGCGAGGACACCGTGCATCCCCATTATTTGTGTTTTAACCAGTTTTGCTTGTTCTTGTCAGAAAAGGAATAGTTAAAAGGGATGAATAGAACGCTCTGTTTGGGACCTCAGTTTTCCAAAATAAAGTATGTAAGTGAGGGAAAGGTTTCATTCAGTTTTGGCATCGCTTTGTTAAGTCAGTTTAAGCCAAGGAAGATTGTTATTCCACACTGTTTGCCGATAGTAGAAAGTTTACATATTGAATTGATATTTTTTTTTTTTTTTTTCTTGAAGGAGGAGAAACTCGGTATGAATTTAAGGGACAGATCTCTTATTTGCTTTGCAGAAGAGATTGTTCTGTTAACAACTCATCAAGAAAGGGGGCGAAAAAAAAAAGATAAACAGGATTAACTGTTTACTTTAAGTGAGCCGAAGTCTGGTTGTTTTTCCGAAGAAGAACACAATGTACTGTTGTATCTGGTTTCCAGAGTGGTGTTTATCATAATTCCTCGTGCGGCGGTTGGTAGAGTGCTGGGAAGGCTCTCCGCCCACTCGCAGCTCGCTCCCTTTCCCTCTCCCATTGAGGCCTCCGGCCAGGACTGCGAGATGGAGCGAGCTGTCCTGTGTGATCTTTACTGCCTGACATGAGCTGACATTGACCCAGAATAAAATAACAGGGGCCGTTTCCTAGAACTCTCGGTGGACTGCTGAGAACTGCTACCATAACTCTTGTAAACACGCGCCGCGCGCACACAAACACGCTCCCTCTCCCTCATTTAGAAACACACCTAGGAAAGGCAGCCACTACAGGGGAGCAAAGAAAAACAGCGTGAGCGAAAAACAGGCAGAGCAGAGCCTTGCGAGAAAGAGCGGAAAATCGCCTTTCTGCCGGGGAAGGAGCCCCAGCAGGATTTCACTTCTGCTTTTCTTCTTTGCTCTTTTGCTGCCTCTTATGTCAATGAATATTACATTCTGGTGCTAGTTCGGTGGGATGATTGAAGCAGCAGAATGTCTTGCTGAGTACAGACGCAGCTCTAAGAAATCCCGCGGTGTTAACGTATTTCCTTTACCTTTCACGTGCTCTGGGGAAGCACATGTGCAATGATATGCTACCAAGAATGCCTTTTAGGATGTTCTGTGCCTGCTGAAATGGGCAGGGTTTTTTTTTTATTACTCACTTCATGTTGTTCTTTTTTTATTATTTTTTTGGAAATAAAATCTTCTAGGATCCCATTCGTGGTCTCTGTGGTTCAGAAGTAAATCTGGTGAATCCACTAATAATATGGTCTTGAAAGATAAGCGACACCAGTACTGCTCCTGCAGTGTTCTTGCTTCATTCCAGATGCTGTAATTCTGTAAAGCCCTCACCGTGAGTTTTGCAGGAGGAGTTGAGAGTTCTCTAAGCCCTGTAGCGCAGGAGAAACGGGTTGATACTGCAAGGAAGCCCTCTCTCTTTCTAGGTATACTTACATGTATATAGCTTCCTCCCCCAACTCAAATGGGACCTAGCACCCAGAACAGACTTTGTGGACCTGCCCTTCTAGGTACCACCATATTATTCAGCTATAGCTTCCAGGTCACCCTTTGAAGACAGGACTTTTATTCTGATTTTTACATATAAGGAACTGGGGCGTGGAGGAAACATAGCACGGCAAAGCTGATGTGAAATGTTGCCAGAACCAGCAACTGGATGCTGATTTTCTTGGACAGGAGGGTGCTGAGCACCTTGCAAGAAAAGATCTTTTGGCAGCACCTCTCTGACTGTTGGAATTCTTGGATGCCAAAACAGTAATTACAAAGTCTTAAGATTAAAAAAATAAACAAAGAACCCCTCCTCAGATTCATAGATAAGTACTTTAAATGACTGGGTGGTAATTACATGTTATATTTGGAACATGATTTTTCTATTGGAGATCATCCATAAGAAAGACTTGCAGTTTTCAGCTGAGCCTGTAAGTTTCTTAAATGTACATTTTTACTCTCGATTAGTAAATCATGATGTACAGGAAAATAATATTTTATCTGAATTGTATACTGAAGTAACCAAGGGATTGTAATGGGATTCCATGCTGAAGTAATGGTACACTGAGGAACCTGAGGAGTGTCTGCATCATTATTTTTTTTACCAGCTACAATTAACAGCATAGCAAGTTCGAAGCAAGCTGGGATGATCTGATGTGCTTGCTTTTTTGTTACCACCCCAAATTGTTTTTATTTATGTAACAAGCTGTATGGAATGGATCTTAGCAGAAGGGCCATAAATTACGTGCAGGGTAGCATTGTACGGGGGGAAACCTGGGTTGGGGGGGAAGGCCTCGGTTTTTTGCGGCTGAACCTTTATACAAACTTTTAGGCGTGCTTAGGAATTTTTTTTTCCTTTTTTAAACAATCATCACTATAACTTTTTACTTACATGGCATAATTACTTTGGATTAAAACTATTAATGTAGAACAACTTCAGTATTCATTTATGAAACTGAGATAAGTGAAGCTATTGGTGATACTGAAAATATTTCTCAAATGCAACTCTGTAACTGTTTGAAATTATAGCTTAGGCTCCATATTGTGTTTGAGTGGATGTCAGGAATTTCTTTTTATGGTTTTAAATGTTTTGTTTACTTTTGAGTAAAATTCTGCATACAAGTAAAACACGCACATCAGCAGTTTAATTTGAAAGTGCACTTAGAGACAGTGTTAGATGGAGAGTTTAAATAAAGTTCATTTGGTGCCGCATGAAAACTTCATAGAAGGAATGGTTTATGTTGAAAAAAGTGTCACATGTGAAGCCGTGGTTGTCACTGCAAGTATGAAAATCTGGTTTTCATGCCACAACCATTCCTGAGATGTTACAACATATAGTTCCCACCAGGCGGACGGTGTTCCACGTTTTGAGCGGGAACATTTACAGTGCCGTGGAGTTCCATTCTCTACATAAACGTTGTGCATTGAAAAAGTAGCCCTGCTGATATGTTTGGCTCGTACAGGTCTCTTCCTACGCACAAAAACCATTTCCCACAGAAGGGCTGCTTCTTCAGGTCATAGGCAGAAAATAGGAGGTGGAAGGATTAATCTGAATGAAGAAATGGAAAAAGGAATCAGCAGGCAGAGATTCATAAAAGACCTTGTGGGAGTTGCATTTGATTTTTCAGTTTATATTGAAGTAAGTGACTGTTCAAGGAAGTGAATTAAAAAAAGGAACAGTTATTTTATAACTTCTCTCACTCTCTTTCATTTTTTTAACGCGTGCATAAAAATGTAAGGAAACCCAAGGAAAACGATGAGCTTGTTATAGTTACTGTAGTGCGTTATTTGCAAAGCTTATTGCATAAATACTCTGTTACACACACATACTAGGAAGTGCCTGCAAAGAAAAGATTCCTTTCCTGAGACTGCGGAGGCCTCTGCTGCATATTTGCTATTTGAGATGCTGAGATAAGACTTGCTCATTGCCCTGGTGATACTCCTGTCACATGTGCGGTTTCCACCAATACTTCTGCAAGGACAGCTTGTCTCTTACTGGAGGGAACTGGAGTGTCTGGTGTTAACCGTGTGTGCTGTTCCTGCTCTGCCAGGTCCAGCAGTCCTGAACTGCCTTCTCCTTTCTTTCCCACTGGGTCCTTCTGCAATTACCGAATAAAAAAGTGCACGATCACAAACTCTGCTTTTCAGTAATTATAAACCTCCAGTTTTCAAAGCAAATGATTGCTATTTGGGTTGTGTCAGTGCTTCAAACTGGAGCACCAGCCTGGGTGCTAGAAATGGCTTTCTTTGGAGAGAGTTATGACCAGGATTATTCTTTGAGCTTGACATTCCCTTTATAAACTAGAAGCAGCGATGCTTGTGTTTTCCTCTGTACCTGTGTACCTCTGCAACCTATGCATAGAAGTGACTAGTCATCATCATTATTAATTTTTATTGTTCAATCCATAGTTATGTTTTGTAGAGCTTCATTCGCTATTTAATGACAGCAAATGGCATGGATTTTAAACAGAAAGCTCCAAATCTTTTTTCTCCCTATAGAAGGCTACAGTGGGTATGTACTTTTCAGAAGGGAACGTGGAGCAGTTTGTGATCTGGTAAATATAAAAGGAAAATCCTGCTGGTGTTACAAGGGGCTGGGGGAGAGGGATGGTTGTCCCTGTGTGTTTAGACCTCTGCCCTGAGCTTTGATTTTTCAGAGATAACATAGGTATGGTGAATGCAAGGAGTGCATAAGGTAGGGATAAATTAAATCCCTATAGGGTGGTGTCCTGCAGGTTACAATTTGAATCTGAGCCATATTAGCAGGAGTTAATCGGCTCCACCTTGAGACTTGACCAGACAAGTTGCTGAATAGGAGTTGTGTAGGTAGTGTTGTGCCTCTGGTGATTAAGGGAGAGGGGGTTTTTGTTTATGTGTGTTTATGTACATGTGCTTTATGCCTCTGCAAGGACCGCACCTCAAAGAGATAAGAAGTCCTTCTGACAAACAAAGCAGCAGCAGCTGTCTCTTGGATGGTTAAGATAAAGAATGAGCAAATATCGGAGCTAATACAATTCAATTCGTTTTCAGACATTTTCCCCATTCCCCCCTTTCCCTTCTTTCCAAAGAGAGTAACTAATGAAGTCCCTGCTGAGCACTGCCAAGGTGGTAGCATCTACTGCACAGCTTAGCTGTGCATGGAGGAGAACTGTTGTGGGCCACATGGTTGTCCTCCTACTCCAGGGTAAAACGATTATTTGTTAGTTAAGATCTATTTGTGACAAATTTCTGCTGCTTATTTTCACAAGACTCAGTAAAGGCAATTCCTGTGTCATCAGTCAGTTCAGGCCTCCGTGTGCTCTCATCTCCTCTGCAGGCAGATCTTCTTTTTCTTATTCTTTTCCACTAGCTGCTGAGGAGGCTGAAGGTGACCAAAGCTGAAGAAGGTTTTTGTTGCCACTACCTCTCTAGAAAGTCAGCTGCCCGATACAAGGCAGCAATATGGAGAGATGTGATTTTTCATGCATAAAAAAGTAATAGTAAAAGAAGGTTTTACCCTTTACCCATGAGGAGTGATGAACTAGGAGAAGGGCACGGCAGAATAATCCTGTAATCCTCTCCAGATTTCTGCTGGGAAACATTTTGTCCTAAAGATCAGCACAGTCATAGAAATAATGCAGAGTAATCAGTCTCATCTTTCCCCAGCCCCCATCCTTGCTCCTGGCTATTAGCAAATTAACAAAATCTTCCCAAGCTTTTGCATGAGACTTACTGTGTCATTACTTTATAAAAAAAAAAAAAAAAAAGGCTAATCTCTGCTCACTTCTTATCATTCCCTATCTTCGCCCCCTTTGTTATTACCAATGAGTCATACTTCACCTTTTCCTTAGTCTGCTTCTCCCCAACTCACTCCTCTGCTGGCTTTCCTGCCACCGCTCGCTGCTGGAGTGAATTCTCTGCCCCTTTGCATGAGAAATTACAGTTTCCAAACCCGTATTTTAAATTCAGGTTTTATGCAGGGTTGCATCCTGTTGTCCCAAAAATAGAGGTGGCCCTTATTTCCTCTCTACATGAGCACCACTGATAAAATGGAGATGTTGCCCTTCTTTTTTTTAACAGTTCATTATTATGCATACTGAGAAGGCATTGGTAAAGGTATGCTATAGCTGATTAACTGATTCAGTACAAATGCCCCATTTTATGGGAAAAAAAAAATATTTGTGATACATGTGCCCAAAACATAAATACTGAATTCCTGGGGACAGATACTCATTTTGGATTTGCAGCTTAATTTAGGTGTGGGTTTTCATCCTGGTAGTGAGCCTCAAAGGGGGAGGAATTCATGGGACAAACTGTTGCTTTAATCCCAGTTAGACTTGCTGCTAAAACTTAATTTGCAAGAACATTTCCTGCAATATGAGAGGAACACTGTAACATGGGAAAATAATACAAATGTACTTTCGGGGGACTAAAATGAAATCAAAGAAAAAAACAGTGCTAGAGAGGAAGTTAAGGCCATGAATCAACAACCCCTGAAAGCACCTGAATTACTGTTAGTGATGCTAACGGCATGTGCAAAATCCATAAGAGCATAACCAGTTTCAGAGAATCATAGAATCATAGAATGGTTTGGGTCGGAAGGGACCTTTAAAGGTCATCAAGTCCAGCCCCCCCTGCAGTGCGCAGGGACACCTTCAACCAGATCAGGTTGCTCAGAGCCCCATCCAGCCTGACCTTGAATGTTTCCAGGGACGGGGCATCTTCCACCTCTCTGGGCAACCTGTGCCAGTGTCTCACCACCCTCATGGTAAAACATTTTTTCGTTACATCTAGGTTGAATCTACCCTCTTAGTTTAAAACCATTACCCCTTGTCCTATCACAACAGGATGTGCTAAAAAGTCTTTCCCCAAACATGAGAATAATTCTCCAAATGCATCTTTTAGTCTGAAATTTGGCATCTGAAGGTTACTTGTGAAATTCTGTCTTCCAAGTGAGTGAGTATATACATTTTCCTTTAGATGCATGTTGCAGAGAAATCGTAACTACCTTTTGGATGCTGTTAGAACAAGTGTAGTATAGTGGATGTCTGCTCACACATACGGTCCTAATAGAGCAAAAGTACTTGGGGTCTGGTCCAAGAGGTTCTGCTCCTCTGTGTTTCTTCATGATGCCAATAATCATGAATGTGTTACTAGTGTGAACGGGAACATTAGCGATCCAAGCTACACAGTTCTTCCTTTCCTTCTGTATATTGAGCTTGGTCATATGATGACCATTCTCCCATCATATGACCTGGGATGTTGTGCTGCATAGACTAGACAGCTGGAGTGGGAGCTTCAATCTCCTAATCCTGCCTGGAAAATACATCCTTGTCTAGAAGTAGTACTCCATGGAAATAGGAGCTTACTTCTACAGTTATTTTTCAAGGAGCTGATATGATGATTAATGATGATGATGATGATGATGACGATGACTATTTGGCTATGGTATTTTTTTGGTCAGGTCAGTTTCCTATCCTAGCCATTTGTGCTGACACCACAAAGGGATGGAAATATGTGGACAGGGATGCTGGGAGTTGAGACTTCCATGTCTGACAGCAGCCATCCCTTTGCTTGGCTTAAAATGCACTTTTAGTAAGTGATGTCTTTGGCACCAACCAAGCTAATTTTATTTGGGCAATTAACATGTCCCAGAGGACTTAATATGAGCCTGGTGCCAGCTAGTCTGAGACTTACTTGTGTTCAGTTATGTCTCACTGAAGAGATGAGAAATTCCAGTGATCAGTTAAGAGACTGCTGAACTGATCAGATCTGAGACGCTAACTCAGTTGGCCCTTGCTTGCTCCAAGATACGGAGGGCTAATTTTTCACAATTAACAGTCACTGAATGTTTTGTTAACATAGGCAAAACTGTTTGCTTTGTTTTACCTCTTCCCCTCAATCTGATTTTCAGAAATGTCCAGAGCATATTAGCTCTGTTTTTCCAAACAAAACAATAGCATGTCTCAGTCTGATCAGTGAAAACTCAGGAGGGTTTTTAACCGATTGCAGGGTCCTAACATGGAAAGTGGCCAGCAACCGTAGTTTTTCTGCTTCTGGGCTGTCCTGTTCATAGCACGTCATCACTCTTTGTTCTGTTGAGTTGGAGATGATTTTGTAGGATGAATCCTTCAAAGGCAGCTCATGGGTTGTTTTACATAGAAAATGAGAAGATAGAGCTGTTGAAGACACAGGGTTGTATTGTTAGGACAGGCACCCAGTTTCTAGGCTAGGAACACCACTCATCCCAGGAATTAGGGTATGTATGCCTCCAGCCTACATATCACAACAGCATTTGGTTTCCTCCTATTTGTTGTTGCTCAGGGTAGAAGCAGTATTTCATGGCTTTAAAGGACTTCTTAACGTTGGAAGGCTGTGGAGGAATTGTATGTAATGTTTCTTTGCCTGGTGAAGACTGTTTGTGTGGGACCCTTGTAGCTAGAGGTAACGGGGAAAATACGGGAGCCTTCATTTGTGTTCAGTCCTGCCTCCCTGTTCCTCAACACCAGCATCTGCGAAATGAGGACTCTCAGCTGGTGCTTGTACAGATGCTGATGTCTGAAAGGCTTTGGAGTTGTATCCTGTATCAATTACAGCCCTCTCAAGGGTGTAAGCCAAAGTTAGACAGTTCATCATGAACAAGGGAACTGTGATTAATGGTCTTCCATGTGCCCAAGCTTCCCTGTGAAAAAATACATGGATTTCTTCCAGAGAAATGTAGGAGCTCATTTCTTTTAAAATGTGTTTTATAAGGATACAATGACTACTGTTGAATGCTTTCAGGATGCATATCATATGTTACACGATGTGCTCCAAAAGCAGTTAGAGTTGGCTTGCTGTGAACAATGGTACTGCTCCAGAAAAGGTAGTTTTGGCATGTACCTTTGAACTGAACTGAATTCTGCTGCCTAGTGCACCTCTGAGTTTTATTTAGAATTAAAGATGTGTGTGCTACCCTCAAAGGTAATTTTTGTCTCCCTTTGAAAAGTTTCCATGCTTAACTGTCTCTTTCTGGGGCAATTAAACCAGTCTTGTAGACAGCAGCCTCCTTCCTCCAGCGCTGCGTGACTCATGCTATCATGGCCGCTCATCTAGGGTGCAGAATCTTATGAAATGCGTTTTTGACTATCTAAATGTATGACATCCACTGATTTTGCCTTATCTGCTATGACAGTAATATCTTCTCAAAATGCCAGCAAGCTGGTTAAGCAATGCTTCCCAGCCCTACAGCCCCTACTTCCATAGATTACTTTAATCAAATTGTTTGTTTAGCAGGTTCTTTAATTACCTCCTTAAAATAGTTCCTCTGGGCTTCTTCATACCCAATATTGAAAGTACTAATCTGTAGTTTCATGTTGGATTTTTGTTTTGTGGTGTTCTTTTTTTTTTTTTTTAAATGACTTTTCACTCTTCTTTGCGTCCTCAGGACTCTTTTAAAAAAGTTATGGAAAATAGAATGCTTGCTTTGCCAGTTTCAATGTTGGTGATTATTATTGTGAAATACATTGCTTTGATTACTTCTAAGCAGATTTTTTATATTTATACACATACACACGTGTACCTTTGCATCGTTGCTCTGTCTGCATTGCAGAATTCACCTCAAGTTAGGGAAAAACTCAACCTTCTTTCTTCATAGGTACACAAAACCCATAGTGCATAGCCATTAGTTGATCTAATCTCCAGTGCAAGCCCTTTATGCTTTTTTTCTGTCATGCTTCTCTATCTCATGGCCCTGTTAGCTCCTGCAAATATACATGAGAAGACCTTTAACGATAATGGTATTGTTTAATGATACAGGTATTCATTATTTGGTAGGAATTCTTCTGATATTGTAGCGGATAAGCCCTGTTTTGAAGCTTGTAATGTACTTTCTAGAAATTTGCTAACTAGTTTGTTATGAACCGGAGCCACTGAGTAACAGAGGAATGTTTTGCAGGTTATGCCTCCTTGTCCAGGATGCCTACGGTATGTTCAGTGAAGTGCAGTTACAGTCCCCGTGTTCTGCAGATGACATTGAGCAGTATTGCAGGAGATGGGAAGGAAAATTCTGCTGCCTAGCTGGAGTGAAAATTTTGCAAAGAACTACAAGAGGAAGGTGAGAACAATTCATGGGAGGATGCACTGCATGCTGTGGCAGGCAGAGATGATCTGCCTTTTTATTTATTTATTTCTGTGATCAATACTCTTTGGAATTGGGCTTTGTTCAATTAAATGCCCTCATTGCCATTTTTGGGGCATCCAATAGTACTTCAGCCAACTATGCTCCCCAATGAGCATAAATAAGCTAGCATACAAATACACGCTTAGCAGCGCAAGGGATAGAGAAGAATTACCGTGTTCAATATTTCATAAACTATGAGCCTTTTCTTCCTCTTCAGTAGATTCAAAGACTTTAAAAAACATTATTTCACCTCCCTTTCATTGCAGAGCTGTCTATTACAGTATGTTTTTCTACAGTGCTGCCCAGTTTGGGTTGAAGTTTCAAGCACAGACTTTCCCTTAGTATGTGAGAGCTTAATTCAGTTAAGTCTATATGGTTTTGGAAGCACAGTTTAAGTTTCCTTTTAAAAATAAAATCTCACAAATCATAAAGCCATTCTTATTTCGGAATGTGTCCACAGGTTTATAGAAAAATCAATCGACGTATGGTGCCTCTCAGATTTTGCTTCTTCTCTGATTCCTTTTACATTCTTTGAATAAAATCAAGTATCTTTAATCAAGAAAAAAAGCCTTTAATTAGATCAGTTATCTTATGGAGTATCTTTCTAAGGAAAGTGATACGGTGTTCACATGGGGACCTATATAAATACAGTCAGATTGGTTCAATTCTCAACATAATTTATTTGCACAAGCGTCCGATCTAGATAAGCCTTTGGAATTAGAATGTCTATGATATTTCTGCTGACACTTTTTTTTCCTGTTGAAAAATGCTGTTTCATCAAAACCAGAATGTTTCATGGAAACATAATCTATTTTGGAGACAAGTTGTTGGGAAGATTTTTTCAGGTCCAGAGGGAGTGAATGCTCTCTCTCTCTCTCATTCTCATTTCATGAAAACTTTCAGAAAGTCTCATTTTTGTTTCATATTGGAACAAAAACAAATTTCAAAGCCTTGAAATGTTTAGCAAAATGGAATTGTTGTTTTCCAGCCAGCACTATTCAGTATGCTTTTCTTTTTATGTACTTGCAGTGTTAATTTTCAGATCCTTTGGATTTCAAGCCTACTTGCATTTTTATGGATCTTTAATAACAAACACGTCTTCTTATTTAATTATTTTGTTGGCTTTTTTTTCAAGTTACATTTTTTCCAAACAAATTAAATAATGGCATTGGAATTCTGGATACAAATGAAGTTTTACAACTGGCTGCTGGTGTTTCCAGTACTCTGCCTAGCTAATAAGAGACAGACTTTTTCTAATGTAAATTGTGCTTCAAAGCAGCAGTAACTTACTTCTGGCTATTCTGAGGATGATTAGAAGACACACTGCTGAAATGCTGGTGGCTCAGCTGGAGCTGTGCTGGTGGTAACCCTGCTAGGAAACATTAGAAGAAAAAGGCTAGCGTAGCTTCAGGGACAGTGCAGTGGTTAAAACGTGATTTCATTGTACAAGATGGGTGGGTGGGGGAATTGTTCAGGGATTTATTTTTTTCTTAATTGTTTTAGCCTAAGTTCTGCTTTATAGCTTGTTATTACTTTTAAGTGTTGGGACACGTTTTGTGTCATTCTAGGTGTGATGGAAACCACAGTAAAGCCATAGCTGAAATGAATATGAGGGAGTACTTATTCGCACAGAGCATAATTAGACTGTAGAATTCATTGCCACTGGATAAATGGGTTTCCAGAGCCAGTGGTATATCTGAGCACATGATGGGATATGCCTGTGAGTGCCCAACCTTGGCTTGCAGCGCATGAGTGAATAAGAACTACATGGTCTGCCCTGCATGAAAAACTGCTGCCTTTTTTTTTTTTTTTGAGAATGCCAATTACTTTTTGGAAGGAGATGGTTTTTAAACTGTTTTGTTTCCTGAAGTCTGACAGTGGCTTTTAAAATGGATAAAAGGGAATAAAATGTAGGAAATACGAGGGAAAAATAATTAATTTTTTTTGTGCCTTTGAAGCACATGATCTGGAGAAAGCCAGGAATGGCTAATAAGATCCCAACATGCATGTTGTCCTGCAGTCATATGGCTTGTAATCTCTCTTATAGAGACAGAGTGCTTCCTCAGTCCCTCCGGGAGACAGAGGAGATTTTCATTTAGCAGATACAAGGGGTTCTCAAGATTTTTGCATCAATGGACCACTGTTACTGTTAAAAAAAATTTCCAGGCCATCATCCATCTTCATCATCAAGTATTTAATTGAAAGTACTATTTAATATCATTCCAGTAAATGCAATTTTAAAATCACCGTTGTAAGGTGAAGTTGCGTTTCAAAGACTAAAAAGCTGTAATAAAGGGTATTTTACATCCAGGCGAAAACCTGGCTGTAAACCTGACTTGATCATTGGAATGGACCTATGCTGTAAGATGTGCTGAAGAAACTAAACCCATTTCTTCTCCTGATAAGAAATCACTTGTGTTCCAAAGGAAAAGTGGGATAGGAACTTCACGACCGTGTCCTGATCACCAAGATCAACCGTGTGAAAAATTAGAATTACATTTATCTTACATTGAGAGAAACTCTGTTAATGTTGAATATTGGTTTTGAATACCCATATGCTTTAACAAGTACTAGGCTCTCGTACTCGGTCATCTGAAGGTCTTTCATTGATTTAGGTGGGTTTTCAGAACAAGTCCCATACCCCACATAAAACATATTCCCCAGAAACATCCCTGCAAGAAATCCTTCCCTTTGTAGTCCGGTGGAGGAAGTGGTGTTTCCCTTTGCAGTCCAATTTCTGGCAATCCTGTCAGACACATGGGCATGGCTGAGTCACGGCAAAGTTGCCATGGCTTGTTTGGTGTCTTATTTCCAGCAGTTCTTCTAGTACTGTTCATGAGACTGTTGAATAAGGTAGGAACCAGTGCTGTAGCAGCTGAATTAACATCACGTATGTGGTTCAGTGTTTCTTGACACCTTTTCTCTTCACCCTCTAATTCATACCTGTCTTCTAGCCTTTCCTACAACTGTTCCCTGAACTGCATGCTTAGTATCAGCAGAAAAGAAAGATACGGTGGTTTAAAGAGAGAAGACTGAAAAATGTTTATTGACCTACCACTGGTGGTGTTGGCTCCTTAGAGGTGTATGTTCTCTCTTGTCCTCTCACTACCTCATATGTCAGTCTTATAAATTCAGCCCCTTGAGAAGGAGGAAGTCAGATTTTGACAGTGTACTGCTAGAGGCAGGAATTTTGGTTAAGAATCTGTATGCAGTACAAGTGACATGTTACCCCTCTATTTTAATGGATCCCAGGCATGTTTCAGCTGTGTCTGGAATAACCAGTAACTAAATGGATGCAGTTAGATGCAGGGACCAAGCACTTACTAAAATGCCTCAGATATAAATAACCTATAAATTGTCATAGGCTGCTGCTTCCTACCAGAAATTAATTTCAGTGAGCTGGGATACACTTTGTAGTTAGATATCTGTCTTTATCATCAAAAATATTAATTTTATATTTTTAACCCTGACTGGAGTTCCACACAGAGTAAGAATTTGGATTTTGACAATTCATGTCTTTTCACCTGTTTTGCCAAGCACTGAGTTTGCTGCAGAGTATACCCTGCTTCTTCTCTTTATGCTTTTGTACAGCATCGAAAGATGAAGAGTTTCCATTCAGCAGAACAGAAAGATGACACCAATTTAAAAATGGAGGGGGAGGGGGGGTGGGGAGAAATGTTTTAACGTAATATATAATTAATGCAGGATGTCAGTACCAATTTTGTCTCTAAATTGAAAAAATGCTTAACAAGTTTCAAAATAAGGCGCAACTGTTGCATGGATAGTGCTAAAATCCACACTTCTCTTGGGTAGGGTAAAATGCTTTGAAGGATACATCAACTCATAAACTTTGGCACTTGACCCAACCTTTAATTCATGGCAGGTTGTACTATCTTTTGCATTTTCTTCTAAAGTAGGTAGACTCTGAATATTGAGTTCATCAACCAGTGGTATGTTTCTCTGAGAAAATGCTGTATTTTCAAATGAAGTTGTCTTCTGTTGTTTGTAATTTTAAACTTTTAAATGTTAGGCACTGAAATGTGAAATCTTCCTGTGTTTGTCTGTAGTATTGGTCACTATTGTGCCCAAGGGTTTTCTTTCTTCTTTTTTTTACTTTTTATTTAAGTCCTATACTTCTCTGGCCTCTCTCTCTCTCCTTTTCCCTCTACTCTTCACCATATACTTTCTCTTCCTTTTGCTTTACACTCAGAAGAGAGGACCACCACTAACTGCTGTAGAAGAAAGTGTTTCAGCTGCTAGACATTGACAGGAAATGTAATAGTAAGAACACTCCGCAGAGCAAGGAAGTCATAACTTCCTTCCTTTGGTTTTCCCTCCTCCAAAAAGACTGCCATCTGAAAGAGCCACCCCCGTCTCTGAGGTTTTGAGGTCCTGAAATGCTTTGGTAACTGCGGCGGTTAAAAGTTGAGTTCCATTTAAAGCATAATTTAAGTAATCGCATTGAAATTTTGAATATTTGCATTACTTTTAAATTCTTTTTAATGACTGCTAATGTATCAGAAATTAACTTTTTTCCCTGAGTTTTCTTCTCTTTAACAAGCACAGACTGCTGCTTGTATCTTTAGTGCCTCTGTCATGAATCTGTTTAGTAACCAGCATTGGAGAATAACATAGGCATATCCATATTGAACCAAAAGTACTTTTATATTATTATTTCAGTGTTTTAATGTATATGTAGTTTCTAATGTACTCCAGAAAATTGAGTTACTGAAGTATGTGAATAAACGATTCAACAAAGTAATTTCATATATCTAAACAAAACTTAGGGAAAAAAAGTAGCAACCCTTCTTCTCTCTTTGTATTTTGACTGAGATGATGGTTTAGTAGGCTCAGATTTTTATTTTATGATTTTGTTGCTTTATTACTCAAGTCTGAGAAAATACGGTGTTGCGTAGCTTGTGCACTGCAAGATCGTACTAGGTCAGTTAAAGGGAGAGCTAGCCTACAGCATCAGCTTCATATTTGGATTGCTTGTCTTGTGACAGTTGAAGCTTATGCAGTCTAGGTGATTATTACTAACTGCTTTTTAGTCTTGAGCAAGGAGATGTTTCACAGAGGGCTAGGGATTGCTTTGGTTTTGATTTCTTAATAATTGAGGCTGATACTGCCAAAAGAAAACTATTTTGTTTTAGACTAAAATTGGGAGAGTGGGAGAGGAGGAAACAGAGAAATGCCAAGTCTTGAGTCCCCAGAGCCAAGCTGTGGAAGACGTTGGAGGAGAATCCTAGCATCTTTCTTCCTGTCCCCTACTGTACACCTTAGGTAGTCTGTCTTCTTTTCTTAGTTACAGGTATTTTCTTCCTTCTACTTTCTTTGATATTGCTGATATTTTCTCCCTGTAGTAGTTTTCCCTTGAACCTGTGGTATGATTATTAAAATTGAGAAATCCCCCAAACTGTAAGCTGTAATGTTAAAAAGTTGAATCATGCATGTCACACACAAAGCTGTTGAACCAGAACTGCAGATGAAACTTCATGCTTGTGAGAGAAAGAAACAAAATCTTCATAGTAAGTTATGAAATAAGTTGTCAGATCAAGTCAGTGAGATACAGTTTTGAAAAATCAAAATTTGAAGTAGTTTGATTTTGTTAGTATAGCTATAGCTTGTGGTGTGAAATGATGAAATTTCTCTAGGATCAGAGTAGATGTACTGAGGCTGTAGATACTGCTTTATCACTTTACTGGGTCTAAATATAATCACAGTGGCTTTTATCTGTAATTTGTATGTTTTTATCAAAAATCATAGAACAAACATTTATATGCATGTGTGCACATATGAACGTATGCCATTTGACTTCGCAGTGAAGGGCTAAACAAGCCGGAAAGGTTAGAAGCAGAAGGTGACTTCTGTCTCCTGCTGAGCTGTGAAACTGAGAAGGAAAGTGGTTAGGTGAGCAAATGAAAGCAGCTGCTTCTGTACAGGGCAGCACAGTCATCACCTGTGGCGAGAATTGTGGGGAGGGAGAAGTAAATGCTATTTTATTAGTATCACTCGCTATCTTCCAGTTATTTTTCTATGGAGTAGCTTAAGAAGATTTGTTAAATAAGTTAGGATTAATTTCTGCACATGCTGCATGTGTATTTTGCATTTTCTCAGCCATGTGTTTAGCCTGTTTAAGTGTGTGAAATCTTTAAAATTCTCTGACTGCTGTCTGGGTATGCAACAGGCAGTCTGCATTTATGGACACACAGAAAAGATGTACCAAGGTTCAGCAAGCAAAATCTGAGAGGGATGCCTTTTGGGTGCATTGGATAAAAAAAAAAATTAAGGATACTAAAAAGAATTATTTTGTATATTATATATATACACATATGCCTGTGTTATGTATATACACACACACATATAAAGTATCATTATATATAAATGAAGCTTGAAGATGGGGGTTTACCGAAGAGAAGAGCACCTGTATGTAGAGGACTGCCTGTCGTAAGTCCAAACTTCTATGGGAGTCTATAGTATAATGCTCCACCAGAGCTACTGTTGGCCTTGCTATGTTGGTGATAAATCAGTCGACATCTGCATATTTAGTATGGGACAAAACAATTTTTACCAAACATAGATTTCGGTTTAGCATAGGAAATAGGGGGTTAAGTCTGTCTTTTAGAATCTGACAGATGATCTCTGTCCTCCTGGTATGGATTCAGTCTTTTTTTTTTTTTGGAAAAGTTACAGAATATTGCACTAGAGTTCTTGTCTCTGAAATAAAAAAGTGTTGCTGAAAATACTTTACATGTTCTTTTTTTTATCCTTGAGCCTGTTTCTTCTCATTTATTACTGTACTTTTCTTTTTTTAAAAATCTGTCCTTTTGCAATCAAAATGATTTTTTTTTTTTTAAATAGTGACTAGTAATTACACTCACAGAGCGAAAATTTAAATTTCTTATTTTGTCATTTGTAGCCAGAAAGGCTCTTTGTGCACATGGGGGCTAACCATGTCCCTTCACGGTAGCACAGAGCCAGCTGTTCATCTCTTGTCCTGACTCAGTTGCTGAAGGAGGATACACATATTGGGTAAAATACACCCGTTGTTCAAGTCAGATTGAAGTGGGATTTGAGTGTTGCTTGGCCAATAGACCACTGGCTGGTGTCAAAGAAAAGGATGGGGCTAAGATGTTCAGGAGACACTCTCTACACAACACTGCTCTTCTGCCTGTTTGTAACGAATACTGTCATTTACTAATAATTAAGTGCTCCTAGTTCAAGCAGTAGATGACCTTCTCCAAAAAGACACAAGTAATTGAAGAAAATGTACTCTATGTCTTAGATATTCTGATCTGGGGTGACAAGCTGGAAAAGAGCTAAAGAATAAGGGACAGCTTCATGTCCCCTGTGCAAATTTAAAAATACAGATGAGGGATCAATGTACAGTCTGCGTGGAGATGTGATTATACCTGCACTGCCACAGCGTAGCTTATCTGCTCTAAGTTGATAAACGCGTGATCTCTGCATGCACACACCCCCAGCCACACACACGAGCAGAGTGTGCGGTGTGTTCATACCTGTGCTCTGCCCTTGCCCTCGTGCTGCGTGTCGTGTGGGGAAGGCCACTCGTGTAACTGCCCGAGTTGTACGGAAGGCTATGCTCGCTTTTTGTAACTCCTTTTCCATGTCCCAGTTAGCAAGACCAGTTCATTCCACTGGGCATTGGCCCTCCTGTGACTGCAGAGAGGGTGTCGTTCTGTATGATACAGGACAGAAAATGCTGCCCTGATCGGGGATTCAAGAAGTGATCAACTGAAGCGTTGCTTTCTATGTTGTAATGTTCTCACTGTTAAAAAAAACCCCAAACACAAACAAAAAAACCCATCCTCTGAGCTCAGCCTTCTTTTACAGACTCAGCAATGATGCCCTCTAAGTCAGGAAGTTCATTTCTGTAAAAGAGCAGCACATTTGTGTTTCTGGTCTGTTCATGAGTGTGGAGAACACGACTACAGAGAGCAACATCATCTCTTTAATCTCCCAGCTCGTTACCCGAATTGTGAACCACAAGCTTTATTTCACAAGATCCAGTCTGAGATTTACATTCATAAAACTTCTTACAGTGGTGGTCCAAAGGCTTCACTGTTAACACTGAATCATAGGTGATACCTGGCACTTTATGAAAAAACACGGGAAGAAATTCACTGCCTATAGATACATGAAGGCTAAGCGCTTAAGGATCTGGAAAAGGACTAGGGAAATACAGAATTAAATAAGCTTAAGCAGAAGTGAGCTAAAAGCAGAACTGTAAAGCAGAGTTTCCGTGACCCCTTGAAGAGAAACAGCATATTGCAACGTGCTTCAGCTCTGCACCAGCGTATGCCTTTTCCTTCTTGTAAACAGTTGAGTTCAGAAGCCAATATTATTTTTAGCAAGTTTGGGACTTCATTTTCTAGAGCTGTTTCAGGAATAGTGCCGTTCTCAACTGGAGGAACAGACAGCTTGTTCTTGGAGGCAGTGTGGGGTTAAAATCCAGATCTCGGCTTTGACTCCACAGAACAGAGAACTAGGACAAGATAACTGAGAGCTTCAACTCAAAAATGCATGCCACTTCAAGTTGGTTATCTGTAGCTATTTCCCCTCCCTCAGCTGGTTTCTTGGCCTCTCCCTCGGATGTTCCTGCCTGTCCTGCAAGGATGCCGCACCAACTGAGAAGGCAGCCACTGTGCAGCTTTGCATGCTGAAGTGAAAGAGCCTGCAGCATTTTACCTTAATATGCTGGGCTGTTAATTTTATGTTTTTTTCTAAATTAAAAGTGGGAAACCTGCAAGATAAACAAATAAAACCCATAACTAAATGAGCAGCTGCCTAGGAAGGAGACCATCCTCTGCAGATGTGCAGAAGATAACAAAATCTTGCCTGTTTCTCTGTGTCTGATAATTGCCGACTTTCCTGAAAGCAGTTACGATCAGCTGTTGGAGAAAAGCAAGAAATGAAAATATTAGAAGCAAAACTTCTGTTTTTTTTTTTAAAAAATCTATCAGTTAAAACAGTTAAAAGCTATTTTTTTAAAAGAAGTTGTACTGGTACCTGTGTCCTTCCCAAGCTAGCATTTCCCCCATTTTCCCTGAATTTCATCATGTAGCAGGCTGTTCCTGGCAAAAGATTAAATATGACTTGTCACTGAATGTGATACATCCCTTCCCTCCCTCTCCACCCTGCCTGCAGCAATGATGGAGATTTAATTAGACCAAATCAAAGCCGGCTTCCAGAAAACAAATATGATTTAAAATTGTTTTCATAATCATGCAATGGTTTGAATTATATTTCATAACGAATCTTTTTAATATAACACTAGAAAACATTTTAAACCTGATTTTATTGGTCTTTTTGAAGGGCATTAGGACTTTTTAGCCTGATAGATGGTCTGTGGCCTCCAGTAGTGCCTGTAAAAGTTCCTGGGCAAAGTCAAGATTCTGAAATGGTAAGTCTTGTTATTATGGAAATGTATTTTTTCACTCACAACTACTATTTTTGTTGGTAGTGTAATCTTGTTTACTTTGGGAATCAGATTCTCTCCCTCTCTTTAGCTACTGAGTTTTGTTTTACTGGTTCTGGCAACCTTCTAGGCTAACCTAAAGCCCTTTGGATCAGCTGCATCTTTCCAAAATGATGCAGTTAGCCCCTTGTTAATCCTCTAGAGCTAGAATGATAGGATGTCCAGACAAATTATTCCTCTCCTTGGAAGAGGAAACAGATATTAGATAGCATGGAGCCAGCTGAGAAATCTATATACAAGGTTATTAAGTCATTCTTTGAAGCCCTTTTCAGCCTTAGATTCGAAAGCACTTTTCTGAAGATCAACTTCTGTGAGAACAGACTGACGGCTGAAATCGGGTCTCTTACTAGTTAGGATGATTTTGATTGGTATTTGTCTCATGTGAAGACAAAATTAATCTCCTAAGAAGTAATGAATATTTCTGTGATTTTAGGGGGTGGGGAGGTATTAAAATGGATTTAAAGTATGTTACTATACACTTGCAAATGTGAAATTGCGTCTTTAATTTTCCCTTAATTTGCTTATGTATTTGAAAAGGAGTTCTGTCATATCAGGTGTCACTTTGGTAATACGAGATCATTTGAGAAACTTCTGGATAACCAAGTGCTTGTGCTGTCCTGCTGTTCCTGTACAGCTGTTCTTTGGGGAAGACGTTTGTGGTATTAAAAAATGGTGTTGGAGCCTAGGGGAGTCAATCAGGATGCAAATTCTAGAAAAGAAGAAAAAGCTGGAAATAAACAAGTTTCAAACCCAGGGGCTATTACAGGTGGCTATTACTAGTTATTGCTAAAGTCTGGGAATCTTTCCTCTGCAATGTGGAGTTGTTCTTTGCGTTGTGCAGGGGTTTATGTTGAAGAATAAAAAGTTTGGACCTTGGCTATGTATAAAACCACAATTGAAATTTTGTGAAACAGCTGTTCTCTCCTTGCCTCTCCCTTTCATCTAGACATTTTGGAAGTCTCAGAGGAATTGATTGTTTTGTGCATTAAAATACTGTGGACAACAGAATGGGAATATCCATGGATGGAGCAAAGCTCTTAAATGTTGTTTAGCATTGTTATGACTCTCATTTGTTCTTCATTTTCTCTTTTTTATTAGCAATGTAAAAATGGAGGAAACTTTCCATAATCATGTAATTTACACTTCTGTCATGGGTTTGAAATACTAATTCATTCCACAGAGGATCAAGCCTTGCATTCTCCTGCTGCAGGTTTTTGGCTGAGTGGAGTTTTTTTAGTTGGGATACATTTTTCTTGATACAAACAGTATCGTTTCATGCACAGCTTTATGGAAGCAGTTTTATGCATAGGTGCATAAATAATACTGCCAGGGCACTGATAATATTGTTGTGAAGAGATCTGTGGAACTGATTTCATTTGAGCCATATGTACTTTCAAATACCTTCTTTACTGCTGTCAGAGGCAAACAGCATTTGCACTGATGTCTTTTGCTTTTTTTTTCGCCTTATGCAGATTTTTTTTAATGGGTAGGCAGCTGTCTTTAATAGATTCATATTTCTTTTATTAAATGAAATGCTTTATTAACAACAAACATCACTAGAAGAATATTTTACCATATCCGCAATAAAAATTATTTTCTAGCGTTGTCCTTTTTTTCCAGAGAAGCCTTTCTAGTTTGGGACCTCTTTAAGTGGTGATTGATAAAGTTGTTACGTCACAGTACTTTTTAAGGGGGAAAGAAAAATCTGGCGTAACACAAAGAGAGCAGTTCTTGTAGCTGTTGCATTCCTGTTCTTCATTATCTCCTTGTGCTGCCCTGGATTTAATTTGGCAGCTTTAAAAATTTGTCAGCTGTTTACTATCACAAAAACCCACCCACATGCAAAAGTCCCCAAATCTCACAAAAGTTAGGGATGGTAAAAAAAAAAAAAAAAGAATAATCAGGGCACTCCTACCACAAAAGAAAAGCAAAACCAAGAACAAGCACCTTGAAATAGTCGAAGTGTTTGCCAAGTGTGCCAAATCAGAAGATGTTTTTGTAATGAGAATCAATGTCAGATTATGGAAAGAATGATACGCACAAGCTGATTTCACTTGTGAATGTCGGGTTATTAGCTCAACTTCTACTTCAGAGAGTCGTTGTTATTAACCATATAATTTTGTTTTCCCATCCCTCTTAAAATGTAAATTGCATGGTTCGTTTTGGCTAGTATTATAAAACCCAGCTAGGCAAATTAAAGTGCCTCTTTTAAGGTCACATTTCTTTTCCTTACTTTTTAATAGATGACAACTAAACTTCCTCCTCCCAGCTTCTGTTATATTCTTACTGTTCAGTCTGGTGAAATACATGTGGAAGTGAATGAAGAAGAACAGATTTCTAATTTGTACCAGCCACCAGCTGTTCGTGGTCTAAAGGAAATTCTTCAGGTAATCTGCTTTACAAGTCAGATAACAAATACTTTGTACCACTGGATTTCTGGTGTCATGTTTGTCTCATTCTCTGGTTTTGTACTATTTTCAGATGGATGGTTGTAATGAACGTTGTAGCTTTTGGGCGCAAGTGCTGTATGTACGGCTGCAGGTAATCTTTTCACTTAGCAATGAATTCAACATGAAATCAACATAATGTTTATGTGAAGAAGCCAGCATTTATCTTGTTAGGGAAAACCCTAAACCTTCCTGCTTTGTCTTAGAGAGTTGTATGAGCAGAATTATCACCAGGTCTAAAATGCTTGTGAATGGGTAGAATGAACTGTGTCTCCAGTTTCAATACATCCAGTCTAGAAAGTGAATTATTTCTGAATAAATTGCTATCTAACCCGAAGTAGTATTTCACCGTGGTAAGGGACCTTGCAGGAAGTTCACTGAGACTTGGTTTACAGCTAAACACTATCCTTAGATACATAGTGAAAAGTTCCCAGTCAGTTGAGTGTCTGGGGATAGAATTTAACAGATGATGGTTATATAAAAATACAGTTTTGCTCTTTGCATGCAAGTGTGTGGACTATTTTTGTTGACTTCAATAGAAGCCCCTCAGGCAAATTTGGCTTTTATGGTCCAGTTAGTAGAAAGGAGGAACTCTAGGTAAATACATCTGCCATCCATACTGTGTTGGAAAGTTTATAATTATGTTTTATTTATTTCTTTCTGAATGACACTACACTTTTCTTTCAAAATGTTGCTAATTCCCTCAGTAGTTAAAGGAATTTTTTGTTGCTGATTTATTTTTTTTTCCTGGCGACTGGATCCTCAGTACAGCCAGCACTGAATTCTGGTGGAGAAGAATTTGCAGTTGTCCATCAGCTTCACAAGAAACAAAGTGTGAATCAAAGCATATGAACCAAAGACAAAGAAATTCCAGAACAGCCAGCAAAATAGCTGGAGATGCTTCCCGCCAGTGTGAGACATAAATTCAATTTAGGTCTTGCCCTTTTGCTTCAAAAGCCAATGAGTTATGATTTGATTTTTAGGCGGAGAGTACTTTTAACTCCCGAGATGAGGGGTATCTCTCGTGTTTTCTCCATGCTAAGTGCGAATTTAACAGAGCATTTGCAAACGTGAAGTTAGGGCCAGCTTGATGGGATCTTTCGTATGCTAACAGAAAGATGGACACATACATGCATGGACTTCTATTTCCGAGAAACCTGTTCTATTAAAAAATAAAATAAAATTACAGACTAGTGGTATCCTAGCCAAACATTTTTGTATTCAGGAATGTCTACATCTGAGATGCTGTGGGTCATCAGTAGTCTTGTGTAGAAGCACTTCACTAAATTAGAGAAAAAATGAAGCATGCAGGAACAGATGTGATTTTGAAGAATGGAAGCTTGTCTAGCAGAAGAAAAGGTCTATGATTTTCTTCTTGCTACTAGGAGGCTTATTAGCTGTTTTTTTAATGGCTGTTCACTTACTGAACTGTAAGCACTGAATTTTTCTAAGTGAACAACATGAGTGCTCGTAAATTTTTTTGAAGTAATGTTGGAAAAGCAATAGAAGATATTCTTCTTCCGTGTAGCTTTTGGATAACTGCTCTAGGAATGTAAAGGTATTTACCTGCTGTTAGTGTTTTGCTTGCCTAAACCTCCCAGAAGGTCACGAACAGCAACTTGTTTACGGCAGTTGCCTTTGCCAAGAGGACATACCCTGCACAGGCAAAATCATCGAGCTCTAATAAGTGTGGAAGGGACTATGATTTGGTTTGGTTTGCAGCTCTGTTATTGTTAGATAATCTGCTATGTGAGCTAATTCAAATGTGCTTTAAAAATAGTATTTATTCTGTGTAACTACGGTATTCTGAGATACTTCATTTTGTGTGAAGGAGGAATGGAAATATGCTTTTATTATTACTCAGAATCTGTACTGTGGTACAGAAGGAATATGAGGAAATATATTCCATCTGTGGTTAAGGAGCTGTCCTTCCTTATAACTCAATCCTGCTGCTATTTGTCTGTTGTGTCCTCTCTGTTCAGAACAAATTGTCACACATAGCTAGATGATGATTTTATACTAACTTGTGATTTTTGCTGTTATTATTATTTACTTTTTGGATGATTCTTCTGAAAGCCAGCTTTTAATGTGTTAGTAATTCTCATGGGACAGCTGTAAAAATTCTTTCTTTGAAGCTGTCCTAATGCTATCATCTACGCAGAGGAGGTACTCAAATATATGTAGTTACTAGGCAAAGAAACGACGTCAGTGCAATAGGCAGCATACATTGCGTTAGGGCATAACCCTAAAATCGGAGTTACGAATTTTCCCAGTTGTTATTTGCAATGACCATGTTTGTTCTAAGAGTTGCTAGCATGAACAAAAAGCTAATTTTAGTGTGGTTAACGGTTTCAAGGTTTGAATTCAACTGAAGACAAAAAGTTGGGGTTCTCGTTGCATTACTTTATGCTAGAGACATGCAACTTTTTGAGAATAAAGTACTTGCACGATATGTGTCTCTCCAGTCATTGCAGTATGTTAATTTCATTTCAGTGTTTTAAGTAAGAATTTTTAATTGGCAGACTAATTAAAAAATTTTAAATTAAGAAAGTAATTTAATTTCAGTTAAATGTTTTAAAATATTAGAATCTTAAAAATTGCCAGTTGCTTGGACTGGTAAATGTGAAATACGCTTTGTTGCTAAACCCATTCTTTCTAAAGCATGGGAAGATTTACATACACAAACAGATATAATAAAAGTTGTGTTTAAAAAAAAAAAGAGCATGGCTTGTCAAATTGTAACCTATCTGATTTTGTTAGAGACCCTGGAATAAGCACTGATGTGTATATAATGTCTGTCTCGTCTGTCCTGTTCATCATCCCAGTGTGAAAACTTTTTAAAACTTTTTGTGATAATTACTTTCAGAGATGAAGCCTGAGATGAAATGTAGGCATTTTGTTTGTGACATCCATAGTTATGATATGCCTTAATTTAGGCACAGCAGAGTAGTTTTCTTGGGCAGAAAACTTATATTGTCATTGCAGATTCCTATGTTTCTTACTTATGATTTATCTACTTTCCTTTTACTATGCATCATTCAAGTATTTAGAGATGTTTGTTCAACAGAAAGAAAACCCCCTGTCTTTGAGGCTTACAGTAGCGATTAGCCAAGGACTGGTGCTCTTGGGAATCAGATAACAGTACATGGAAAATTTGCTCACACAGGAATAATAGAAGGAGTAGTGTTAGCCTTTCTTTTTTTAAGGCAAAAATTATATAAGTCTTTGTTCATAAAAACAGCCAATTAACTTTGTGTGTATGTAAGTATATATATGATATAATTTTTTAATATCAAAGAATTTTTTAAATCCCTAGTACAGTCCAAGGGAGTTACAGTAAGGGGTGATAGTTGATAGAGGTAAAGCCAAGATTCCAGTGAGCCAACCTTGGAAAGTTAATTTAAGGTAGAGATGTTTGTATCTGCAGTAAGGTATAATGAAAAATTCCAATAAAGCTTTGATTCATTGTCCTGTACAAACCTTAAATGTAATAATTTCTGTCAGTTTTATTAGTTATTTAAATATGAGGTTGTTATTTTAGTCTTTCATTCTCCTAAAAATTAACAGCTGCATTCCAAATTGTATCTTTTTTTTTTTTTTTTAAATAATAGACAAAACACAGTGTTCCTATAAATCAAAGAGAGATTTCGTTGTTTGTGACTGACTCCACATTGCAAAATGTGGTTCATATGATTCCAAAAGTTGTTGCTGTGTCAGTCGCTGCATCGTGTGTTCTCAGTAGGGAAATCACAGAAGCCCTCAGCATTGTGTCGCAACTCATCTTCTTCAAGGATGCGCTGTGGGGAAATGGTAAGCTTGACGCGTGGTTTTGAAGCAGTTGGAATCAAACTGAAAGAGCATCCTAATCTCTGACACCTCAATACGTGGCCTACAGAGACTTTCATTCTCAGGTGAAGATGAGACACTGCAAGTTTGGGATGAGAAAGTTGAAAGGGATTGTAATTAGAGCTTTCCCATAGGTTTCGTATTTACATTTTTGGCTTGATCTCCAAAGTAAATGAGAAATTCGTTGACCTTGCTGTATGTCCACCAATATTTCTGTCAGTCTTTCCTGATGGCTGTTGAATCTAATGACCAGTGTAAATCAAATTTGCTAGCTGATAGAAGACTCTAAAATATTAAGAAACTTGGTTTGATTTGTTTTGATATTCTTGCAGAAACTTGTTTTATTGACCTTAACTACCTCTAAAAGGAGCAGGAGGGTGAATCTAGAGATGTGTGTCCCTCAATACAGAAATTTTACTAACTCTCCTATACCATCTTAGGCATGAGCCTTCGCCACCATACACCTCATGTAATGATGGTAGTTCACTTTACATTCATTTTTAGTTGCTCTTTTTTGAGGTTCAGGTATGGTTCTGTATGGTGCCTGCACGTGTAGTTCACATCTCATGCCTTCAGTCACTTCCCAAATGTAAGTGGACTGGAAGCACCAACCTATGTCAACGGCTGTGTGTCCCAAAGCAAAAATCCTTGCTTTGGAGAATAAAGCATTGCATGCACCTACTCTTTGTAGTCTTTGAAACAAAGTGAGACCACCTGAAGGGGTGCCCGAGCTTATTACCAGGGAATAGACAGTAACATTGTGTTTGCAGGGAGTGTGATGTGATGCAGTCAGAGTGGAATCAGGCTCTCTTCTGCTGCGTTCAAATTTTTAAAACATCTTTTTTCCCTGGGAGTCGCAAAGTGTAACAAGAGCGTCATGTGTGTATCACTGAAAGCAAAATATTTTGTCATTGAGAAAACCTGATGGAGTCTATCCATCTGTTTAGTAGCTGGCAGAGATTGTTGTCTTTATTGGCCATGACAATTAACGTGGTCACCTTTTTCCTTGTTACTGTACTAAGTTGAAATGTCTTTGTTGGCAGGTAGGATTATTTGTGTTGAACGTACTGTTCTCTTATTACAAAAGCCTCTTTTGTACTCGGCTGCCGATGCTGACCTCAGTGAGCTGACTGGCCCTGTCAGACTCGATGAGCTGGATTCTGCAACACAGGCCAACTCCATTTGTGCTGTAAGAGGTTTGTATGGCCTTTCCTGAAATGAATGCTGTTAATTATTTGTGCTCGCTTTAATCTTTTAGGTCCTCGTATTGATTTCTTGCACAAACCGCATGGAGGGATAAAAAAGCACAGTGTTGCTGTGGGTCATTAGGATATTTAAGTTTTTATACTTTTGTGGGCTCTGTTTGCCTTTTGCTGGCCAAGCTCTGCTCCCACTCACTCATACCCCAGAATAAATGTTTGATGCACAATTTGTTTTATTACATTTCTTCCTTCACCATCTTCTTTCAGGAGCCTTCTGTTCACGCCAGCCTTGTTGATGTTGGCAACAATAAGGTATACCAATATTTTTTAGGCAGATGGATAAGAAATGTTAGCCAGATCCTGAATGGTAGGGGTTAGTGCTTGATTTCCCTGGAACTTCGCTGCAATGGGCCAATTTACTCTTTCGCCATACTCATCTAGCATAACCTGGCCAATATTTGCTTAGCAGCCACTTTGGATCATTGCTTTGTCTAATATTTCAGTCCTACCACTAACCATGCAGAACCATTTCTTACAAGGTATTTTCTAAGATTTCCTAATCATGCAGAAACATTTCCTACTGTGTATTTTCTAATGCTGTGTCCAGTCAGCTTCTTAAACCTCCTAGCTGTAGACTGCCTTTAGGGAAAAGTCCTCAAAAGCCCAAGAACTCTTCCCTTTTAAAGACAGTTTCCTTTCTTAATTTAGCTCTTAATGATTCCAGTAGCCCATGTAGAAAATTCTTGATACTGTTGTACATTTACATCTTCAAGTATTCACTGGAGCATTTTAAATGAGCTTTAAAATGATAGCAAATAATGGTTACAAATTAATCCTTCCAGCTATAACGTGATGCCCTGAAAAGACAGCCTGAAACCACGCGAAGCTGTTGCCAAGCATACCTCCTCATACGGTAGAGCCGCAAGTTCGCAGTGCCTCTGTGATGAATAAACAAGCACCTTGCAGGGACCAATCTTGAACTCTTAGCAAGGAAAACCAAACACAACTAGAGGCACTTCGCTCAAAGCTATGGTTGTTACGTACCTCTCGCATCAATATTGCGTGTTACTTGAAAGATATTTTTGTCACTGGGTGTGAAATATTTTTGGGCTTTTGGTTTTTTTTAACCCCTCCTGTAGTTATGCTAAGAATTATCACTTCTCCACTCTTAATTTTACAACTAAGTATGAGAAGTGCCTGTCTTCTTTTGTCCCACTGACAGTCTACATAGCAGGATAAAGCAAACATTTCTCTGCCCTTTCCTTTTCCAGTAGAACAAAGAAAATGCACCTTTGTGATCTGTTGTGTAAACGAGCACTTGCTTTACACACATGGGAGGTGTCACGCTTTGCCTGCTCTGTATTACAGATGGAAGACTGACAAAAGGAGAAATTAATCCTACAGCCTTGTCTTGCTTCATCTGAAATTTGTCCAGGGTAGCTGTTATGTTCCCACACGTTTGTACCAAAGTTAAATGTAAAGTGTCTTCTTTATACCTATGCTAATGCTATATAGAGATGAGAACTCTCACTTTTATGTGTAACTAAAATAATTTAATTTTAGCTTTTAAAATACCCAGTGTTTTGGAATCCGGTTAGTTACTGCCTACATCTTTCTACTGAAGAAGAGAAACTAATAGCACTGACCCTGCTTTGTTGGTGGGAGCATATGTATTTGATGAAGTAACCCGTCGAGGAAAAATTATGATCACAAAGATTGACTCCCTCTCTCTTAACTCAGAGCGTTGTTGGCCTGGCTCTCGGTGAGAAGCAGTATCACCTCATTCATTCTTTTTCTTTGCGCCCTCCTTTCACTTCCTGTACGTTTGGTCACCTACATATGCTGTACATGGGCCTCCTCTCACCTAACAAACACTCAAAAAGGCTGCAAAGGCTTTACCCCTTCTTCAAGCAGCACTCCTTCCTGCTGCTTTGCAGTCATGGCTGCTCCTCATGGCTCTCCGAGATTCAGCAGGCTCGACCTTCCTGAGAAAAACTTCTTTTTAAACCAGTGAAAAATGCAGGTGGTCGTTCACGTCCCCATCCACAGATACAGCAACTGGTCATGGAGTGCCGGGACTGGGGAGGGGCACAGGCCATCCTGCCTGCTGGGTTTTAGGTAGGTTGGTCACTTTTTGGAAGGTGGATAAATAGGGTAAGTTAGGTTGAAAGAAACCTCTGAAGTTCCTCCAGTCCTAACTCCTGCTCAAAGCTGGGCCCTGAGCAACCTGGTACAACTCTACAGCTGGCCCAGCTTTAACAGGACAATGTTGCAATCCAGGCAGATCCACCAAGTTTGTCCAAAATCCTTGTTTCAGAGCGGTCCGGTCACGTCAGCTCTGGATTGGAGTGTGTTGCTCTTCAACAGAGGAGTGAAAACCTGTGGTTGCTTTCTACTGGAAAGTTTATTCTTCTTTTAAAGATGAGTCTGTGGTTCTCACCTGGGAGCTCAGGGTTAATAGATATATTTTCTTATCACTATGCATTGCAGAGTAATTTCAGACCTCTTTTTGCTGTATAAGAGCAGTCAGGATGACTTAAGTGTTGGCAGTTCATACTGCGCAGAACTGTTTTTCCTCCTAACCATGCTTACAAGCAAATTCTAGTTAGTCCACGCCACACATGTTATGCGGGAATATTGCTTGAGTAGTGATATTTGCCTAGTATATGACTCACTTCCAGTGACTGAATTTTGACATTGGTTATTTTCATATCCAACACCCTTACTCAGGGGTGGGTTTTTTTTTTCAGTTTCCCTCATTACAGTGTGAACAAAACGGGGTCAATCAGCTTACTTAGGTTTCTCTTTTTGACTGAACTTTTCCCCTTCCTGTCCATTAATCAGAGTAACTGATTGGGGGAAAAAAAAAAAAAAAAACGCATCTATTTTTTGAACATTTCAACCAGAGCGTTACTTTTAATCCTCAGCCCTTCTTTGCATTCCTCACCAGAGACCTGGTTTTCCAGGTGCTGTCCTATTATTAGTCTCTTCTAAATGATGTCAGCCACAACCCACAAAGATAGACCAGAGGTAAAAATCAAATATTGGCTATTTAAAAGAAGAATCTCAGGAAAATATCTGAAGGTTTGTGAACATCAAGCAAAACCATGACAAAGATGTGCAGCAGTTCAGTGGCTTAAACTTCAGAAATCACGTTTGCAGGCAGGATGCACGGGACTGTCACTAGATTATTAGATCTGCTGCCGCCTTCAGTTGTGTGTGTTCTGACTTCGGTGATCTCTGGTGATTTTCTCGAGGGAACTCTTATGCTGTCATCAAAATAAACCTCTCCACCAGGCACAGTCTCGTCAGTATGATCCCCATTCATTTTCTTCACGTGTACCTGTATTACTTGTGCACTGGTGTCCTGCAGTTGCAATATGGCACACAACTGGGGGAAGTTAAAAGGCCTAGAGAGAAACAGATCTGTTGGAAAAGGGGATTTTGGTTTGGTTTGGTTTTAAAATGAGTTTGTAATGAAAAAGGGAACATATGCAGCAAACTTCTTGGTAGCTTTTCTTTTCTATGAAGGGAAACATGCCCATGCTGTGGCAGAAAGCATCCTACCTTGTAGTAGCAAGCACTGATGGAAACTCCCAGTTTATCACAGAAACTGAAGAATCAAAATTATTCCTGTAATAATTCTAGTTATAAGTAATAAGTCCAATTCCAGACTGTAATTAGAGTCCAAGGGGTTAAATGCACAGAATTGCTTCTTCTGTCAGCGAAATCCATGTTGTTTGTTACGTGCATAGAAATTGGGTCATAAATGTTGTATCTGAGAAGTACCTTTTGTGATCTTCAGACTTGCTGTCCTTTGAATTCCCAAAGAAAATTATGGTTTTGCTCTTTATGTGCAGCTCCCTCCTTCCTGTCGGGCCCTGTCGCAGGAGAACCAGGAAAGCAAGGGATTAGCGCCCTGTCTTACAGACCGGTGTAAATGCTCCCTAGTCTCCAAGGGTTTCTCTTATTGAATGGGGTATAAAACTGTGAGGTTCTTGCTCAACAGGAGCTGGAATTTTTAGTCTATACTTCTGTTGTACCAGTGAGGGTTTATTTTAGTGTAATTTCACTCTTCCAGGTGATCCACTTAGCACGCTTCAAAATACTTAGAAGTATTTTCTCCATAAATAATGCGGATAATTTCAGTATATCGTTACCATAAACCATAATACACTCTTCATTGGTTTCTCATAAAACTCTGAGATATATTTTTTTCTTGCCAAAACTAGCAAGGCCCTTTATACTAGTCCAAAGCATCTTTGGCGTTTCCTTCTTAGGCACACATTTAAATCCGTGGGCCAGATCTAATCTCTGTTAAATCAGTACAAATGAAGAATAAGTCCATTGTTAATGGAATTTAACCTGCATTGTTGTTTTTGAAAGGGATTGGGTCTTCTCATTGGTTTGTGTTTCCTAAATATCAAGCTATCTGACCTGATGATTTTTATAGCTGTTTATTGCCAAGGAAACATCAGAGGACCAGAAAGAAAACAAACAAACAAAAAAAAATCAGAAAAACAATAAAACCCAAACCAAAAGAACTGAAACCTGTTTGGAAAGTTAATTATCAATTACCTACCTTCTGGTATTTTTAGAATGTGTCACGCTTTGCCATACTGTCATCCCTTGTTGGAGGGCCAAAGGAGAAAGGGATTGAGGTTGTTGGAAGAGCTGATGCTTGCTCCAACGAGTCTGATTCTTAAGCTGAGAGTCAGAAAGGATCAAACCTGCTGTGAAGCCAGGAGCAACTCTGTTTGCTAGCTTACCATTAGTATTTTGTAAGAATTTCGTCTTCTGCAGGTACTGTTGTTGGAGTTAATGAGAGCACTGCTTTCTCCTGGCCTACATGTGACAGATGTGGCAATGGAAAGTTGGAACTGTGTCCCCAGGACAGGTGAGAGTCAGCATGCTCCGGAGCACTCCAGGTGTTTTGCAGATGTAGCCATAACAGCAATAGGTGATGCAATGATTCCTGCAGGCACAGGCTGCACTTTGTTCCTTCCTAGAACTAAGACGTAGTATTTTTATTGCTGATGAACTGATAAAACCTGCAAGGTTAGATTAATTTATTAAGAAAGATACAAGTAGATATGAAATGGTTTGAATTTGCAGTCATCACTTTTTTTTTTTCAAACTGATCTTAAAGAATTGCATATAAAGATTTCATAGCGCACTGCATTACAATATTAGTTTTAATAAACATCCACATAAATCACAGGTCTGATTTTAAGCTCCTTTGCAAGTAGCTTCTTGTGTTTGTCTACCCTACATGGTTACCACCAATTCACCTCATTTTTATATTGAACTGCAATTTACATAAGTGTGAAAGAGTTGCCTTCCAGACCTATTCAATTTATAACCTTCCTAACCAAAGGATGTTGAATAATTCCGGGAGTGTGACCGTCCAAAAGTGAAGACCGATCGTACAGGACCTGTTACCACCTGAAATGCTAATCCTGCATCACACTGGCATGCTCTTGGAAAGCCTCCCCTTCAGCTGCTTAGCCCACTGGCTCCTGCAGAGTCTGAGATGATACCCACCCGATGGGATGAAAACATGAGAGGAAAAGAGAGTAGTCAGAGTGTAAAAAGAAGGAAAAGGGGGTTCCTTCTGCTGGAAAAGCTTACAAAAAGCATAAAGAGAAGTTGGGTGGGTTGATCCCATTGAAATAGATAACATTCTCCTAAGTATGAGAAGCTTTACCACTTATGCTTTGTTATGTATAACCCTTGGGGGAAAAGGCTGAAAATAAAAAAAGGTTGCCCTATATTATGCTAACACGCAAAGAATATGGATGTGTGTACGTTCACATAGTAGTGTAGTTTGATAAAAAAAAAATCTCAGCTGTGAAGGACGCTTCTGCTTCATTTGGAGAACAATGTAGCATCAATGTTTGTTTAAGATGTTATTTCAACAAGCACTTACAGCTGAGCTTAATTTTATGTATATGACCTAAGTATGTCCTGAAAATGTTGAAGGTTTGCCAAACGAGGGCCTAAATCAATAAGCCACTTGGGCCAAACCTATACTACAAATTTCCTTTTGCCATAACTTTTAGAAGGTTATGAGATTAGTATTTGCTTAAGTGGGGTGGCTATAAATAGCAACCTCCCCCCATGTTGCCAAAACTTAAAAAAGGAGGATCCTTTTGCTAGAAGAGTTTAGGTCCTCCAAGAGAGTTACTCAGCTCTACCAACAGAAGAGCTCTGTTTATTGTTATCAGCTGAATCTCTACCAGGGCTTTCCTACTTAAAGTCTACCAGCAAAGTATTTTAGAGAATAAGCGAGCTGGTTTTTTGTGTATTTTGAATTACGATCGATGATAGCTTTTCCATTTCTCTATATTTTTCCATCATTGCTTGTGTGTTTCAGAGGATCACTATATTGCAACCAGTGCTCTGAAGTTGTCCTTTCACCGGTTTTGAAAATGCAGCTGGAAGTCTTCTTGAGTTGTCCATCCCGATCTCAAAGTACAGTAAAAATAAAGGTATGGCACAAAATGAGCTTCGGAGCATTGAGTATAGTGAGGTCAGATATGTAGACACATGGGTACTCAGCCACACTTTTTATAAACAGCTCTGTCAGAAGAAAAACTAAAAGATATGAGAGCGTCCCATAACTTAATCTGATACTAAACTTGTGTTTCATTGGACTAAGAACCCAGTTCCCACATCTTTCTTACTCAAATAATACAGTTGTTGAGTTCACCCTGAGGTCTGCAAACTGTTTTATGGTCCAGCTGAAAGGGTTTGTTGGGTTGGGCCTTGGGAAACCTCAATCTCCACAGCCTAAAAGGAACATGTATTTTTAGACTCCCATTCTGAGCATCTTTTGTGTCACCTCTCCTCTGCTTTCTTGGCCAGAGAAACAAAACCATTCTATATGAAAATACTAAATCTTTGTTCAGCATGACTGTTTTAACCTGTGAACAGAACATCTTTGCATAGATAAGATTTTTGTCATGAACAAAACTTGTTAATTTTCTCATTCCAGCTGTTACAAAGGACAATCTCTTCTCTCCTGACGTCCTCCGCCAATGAGGATGGGGTAGGTACAATGAATGTTGACGAAAGGAAGTTAAGCTGCGTAACTTACTGTAGAGGCAGAGTATAGGAGATGTGAATCAGGTGGGAAAATACTTGAATCATAGAAATGGAAGGGATTGCTGGAGGTCATCGTCTGGCCTACCACTCGCATCAGGCTATTGCCAATGCACGGGCAGCTCAGCCGTGACTTTGGCTGGCAGGGTCTTGAAAACCTCCAGGGATGGAGATTCTGCCTTTCCAGGCAGCTCGTTTTAGAACTGCACTAGGAGCAACAGGAGATTTCACTAGAAATAATGAATTTTTTTCTTGTGTCCAGCCCTTCAGCACGCCCACCTTCCACCTGCTGATGCCCTGCTCTCATCAGGCTGACACCCTCCTTTTTCGAAGAGGGCTGCCACAGGTGGGATGTGCAGGCAGCTTTAGCTCAGCTGCGGATCTGCAGAGCTATTTGCAAACAGCACTGTGTCGGGGCTCTCAGAGCTGCGACCGAGCAGTGCTGGGCTTCGCTCCATTTTCTGGCTGAGGATCCAAGACTGCAAAGATACAGTCCGAGCATCCCACCTTTTCGGGGTGGTCTTCTAAACCCTATAAACCACAACTATGTTCTAAGAGCACAACTGTGAAATTACCAGCAGGCGGTAATAGTAGAGAAATTTGCAAAATGCCCGCAAGAGAATACTTTATACTTGTATGAAGGAAACATGCGTAAGTCACGGGGCTCCGTGGGCTAAAGTACAGCTTATGTAATTGTGCAGTAGTTCTTCCTTTAATCTGCGATATCAGAAGAACCCTGACATTTGGCACAGTGACCCAGATTTATCGCAGGTGAGGGAGGCACCCGGGTCGGTGCCTGGCTGGCATTGGCTGCGGGTGGTCAGCAGCGACGGAGCGGCACCTTCAGAGGGTGATTAAGTCGTGTCAGGATCCCGAGATCCCCCCCTCTCCATCGCACGTGGAAGGGAGCAAAGGTCAGCCCGTCGTCGTCTTGTTTAGTCATCCCAGTTACTTGTCTGCGGTTAGGTGACACGTACTGGGGTCATTTTGCTTTCCCCGTCTTATACAGTCTTCCAGCATTTTGCTGTTACGTGCTCCATGGTTTTAAGGGTCATTTTTAAAGTGGAACATTTCTCTGAAATTGCGAATTATTTTTCTTATGCTGGAGGGTGTCCGTTTAAGCAAAGAGATACAAGAAATTTCCAAAATATGTTTTCTCTTTTAATGGCGGTTAAGTCTCGCTAAGTTTTACAGGATGTGTCTGGTTTGGTTACAGACTGACAAAACGTAGTTCTTTTTCAAGTTATTTGAATTTAAACAACCTCTTTTTCATGTTTCAATTCTTACAATGTTAGTATTTAGAGGTCTGGCAACTTAGAAACATTTTTTTTCCCCCTAGCTGAAATGCAGGGATAATTTTTTCCTTTTTTTTTTTTTATAAGCGTTTCCACCTCTGAACCACTGCATTTTAAAAAGCAGCACACCTCAGCAAAGATTAATCACGAGAAATACCACTTGGAGGTGGCGTATTTTTGCCAGTGCTGCTGAAGTTTCTAAGGGTGTAGCTTTGTAATCACTTCTTTTGGCAGGGAGGTTGGTTTTAGCCGTCGCTGGCCCTGGCCACTTGTTCCTTACCTTGTGGCAGCCCACACCGGTATAGCTGTTTGTGCAGCTGCACAGTGAATTGGACTGCAGAACCGGTCTGGGGTAAAAATAATCTAGGAGGGAAAAAAAAAAAAAAAAAAAAAAAAAGAAGAGGGTTGTTTATACCCTGATCCAGGCAGTAGAGGTGGGTGTCACATACCTGCACAAATGCAGAGCCCAGGCAAAAGCGGGGGGCACGGTCAGAGGGTGGTCTCTGGCAAGTCCCCTCGAGGAAAGAAACGGCTGTAAAGCTGCCACCTGAGATACCCTCTGCAGCGAGGTACCAGCTACCGGCGTCGCCAGCTCTTCCCTTAACACGCCGTCTCCTCTCGGAGAAAGCATCCCCGCCTCGCATCCCTCCCCTCCACGCAGAATCCAGTCTCTGCGGGTTCGCTCGGGCACCGCTCCCGTGGGTACGCTGCCTGCCGGATGGGGAAACAGGAGGGGCTGCACAGGTGCCGGTGGTGGCCAGGGATGCGTGCTACAACACCACGTTAAAAGGGGGGAGGAAAAACGAGTTAAAAAGTGTTTTTTCCTGCAGTGGATCTGTTAGCCAAGGTGATCGACATCGAGTATGTATATACGCATTGCTAGCACATGTGAAATCCTAAGAAAGCTAGATGAAGGGAGTATCTGAAGGTTCTGCTTCAGCAAAATTGAGTTCAAAGTCACAGGAGTTGTGTTTTTTTTTTCAAACAGCTCATTTTTAAAATCCTGGTAGGGAAGCAGCGCTTCAAGCAGGAGTAAGATCTCGTTATTGAAAATCTGATGTATTCATTCTTTCCATCGGTTCTAATGCACCTTTCTTTTTTGAGTCCTTAAAAAAAAACCCCTGTCTGTTGGAAGAGGACCTTACACCCCGCATCTTCCCGGCCGAATGCTGCTTAGAACAGAATGTCCAGGACTGTTTGTTTTAATCAACATGCTTTTATCACTGCAGAGTTATGAGGTGCAGAGCGTGCTGGGAAAGGAGGTGGGGTTGTTGAGCTGCTACGTCCACTCCGTAACCAGCCACCCCAACTGCGTTGCGCTGGAGGAAATCGTTCTTCTGGAAGCAGCAGCAAGCCGCTGAGCTGAACTCCAGTCAGCTACCGCAGCATCTGTGGACTTTGTAATGTGGTTATCTGTTAACTAGCGCCACAGATAATGCGTAATGTGAGTGTGATAAGTATTACGATAGTTTATTAAAACCGTGATTTACAAAGCACATTGTGCTAACGCTGAAAAAATATCTCTGTAAAAAAAAAAATCTGTTCAACTGTCTAACCTCTTCTTTTTTGGATCAGTTCAGAACTTAAGGATAATGCCGCGCTCTGCCGTGCTTGCTCTTTATGCGTGTAAAACATCTTGTTCTGGAAGTTTTGAATACTTGTGAATTTTTTTTTTTATGGTACTGTATTTATTACGTGTCAATGGAAAATATTTTACTGATATTTCTGAAATAAATACCTTGCTGTAGGCAGTGAACATCGGTCTAAGCTGAGCTTTATCAGCGGATTCCAGGCGTACCACCAGCTGCGAAACACCGCGTCGTGCGCGAATTCCGAGGTGTAATGTTTGTTATCACCTTGCAATAAATGTTATAAGAAGACGGAGATTTGAGCAAAGCTTACATTTTGAAGTGTCAAGCATATATAAAGTTAATCTTTTCCAGCTAATTAGTCTCTGAGCATAGAAGTACCGTGTTATCGTAGCTTCCCACAAAGCGTGCGTTTCCTTAACGTAGTTTCCGTTAGGGGTAAGGAGCAAACTGCTTTGTAGGCCGCGTAACTAACCTCGCCCCGACTATGGATCAGGCAAATAATAGCAAAAATCTTCCTATGGGTGCATTGTTTGAGATGCAAGAATTAATGTGAGAGTTCGGTCAGACATTAGATTTTTTTTTTTTTTTTTTTTTGCCTTCCCCTTTCAGGGTATGTAAAAACCCCGTGCCGGTCAGAGGAGGAGGAATGAATGATTTTGCGTAGGGCCCGTGTGCGATTACCCAGCAGAAAAGGAACAGCAAACTTGGTGTGCGCTGACCGTTCCTGCGGCAGAGGCCGACAGTGGAGAGTCTTGTATGTGTCACAATGACTGAAGGAATGACCCAACTTTCAAATCCCCCCTTTCCCCCCCCTCCTCCACGTCTTTCGGTCTCTTACCTGCCCCCTCCCCCCCACCCCTGCAAGGAAAAAGGGGACATCAGCCCCTTGGAAACCCGCCAGCAAGCTCTCTGGAAAAGCACCGGCTGCTGGAGGTTCGTGTCCTATCAGGCCCCTTTTTTTCTGCCAGTGCCCTACAGGTGCCATCAGCTTTGTTGGGTGCACTATCAAAGCTCAGGCAGCTGCCTAACCCTGTCTCATACACTCACTCACTCAGAGACCGGCCCTGTTGCCCACTCTCACTTTCACCGGATTGGTGAAAGTGGCCAGCTCCTGCACTGGGGTAGCCCGATGGCCGGCAGCCGGGCTGGTGGGCAGCGTCCCCCGTGGGACTGAGCTGGCTCAAAGTTCGGAGCGGGTTCGTGTAGATGCAGCCTGGCGGTGCCTGGAGCAGAAACCACTTTGAGGGGGTTTTTAACAGGAATTTTAACCAACGGTGTTCTTGCGTTCCGGTATACTTTGGGGGGGGGGGGGGGTTGTTTTGGTTTGGTTGTTTTTGTTTTTTTTTTTAATAAAGGAAGAGTCCTGGCCAAAGAGCAGCCCCCTCGCCTCCCCCATGCCCCTCCAGTGCTGCGAGCTGGCAGCAGCTCCTGGGAAGCCCAGCTTGCCCCGCCACGTTCAAAGACACAGAGAGCAGGGTTGATTTAAAATGCTTTTTTTTTTCTCTTTATTCTTAGAAATGCTGTAAAAATTGATATAAAAGGTCGAGCATGCTCAAGTCTTTTTTTTTTTCATCCTACTGTCTAAAAATACATGGGGTTTTGAATCATTTTAACAGATGTACCATAGCTGCGTCGGTATTGAGTAAAATGTAGAAAAGACGAAAACTACCATTACAAAAATAATTTAAGGGGAGAAAAACCAACAACAACAAAAAGATGATATTTAGCTTGTTTCTTTTTTTTTTTTTTTTTTTTTTGCAAGTTTCGTGGTGAAAGACCCGGGCCTCGCCCCACGTCGCTACAACATTCGGGAAGCGGCCGCGGGCCGGCAGCTCCCGCCGCGGCGTCGCGCCTCCGCCCCGGCCCGGCCCGGCAAGGCTCGGCCCGGCTCGGCCCGGCAAGGCTCGGCCCGGCAAGGCAAGGCTCGGCCCGGCCCCCTGAGGTATTTATCCACGGTCTCCCGGAGTCCGTCTCTCCGTCCCGCTCCCCCCCCCGGTTACCGGCAGTCGGTGCCCGAGCCGGGCTGCAGGAAGGAGGCGCTGGGCAGCTGCTTGAAGAAGTGCCGGAGGCTGGACAAGTCCCGGGTGAGCTGCTCGATCTTCTTGTGCAGCTTCTCGTTCTCGGCCGAGAGCTCCAGCAGCTTCTGCTGCATCTCCTGGTTGCGCCGCTTCGCCTTGTCGCGGCTCTTGCGCACCGCGATGTTGTTGCGCTCCCGGCGCTGCCGGTACTCGGGGCTAAACCTGTCCACGCACTTCTTGCCCCCGCGCTCCTTCCCGCCGGCGGCCGGCGGCGGCGGGACGCCCTGCCCCGACCCGGCCCCGGCGGCCCCGGCGGCGGGCCCCGGGGAGCGGGTGCTGCAGCTGGAGGGGGAGCTGCTGCCCGGCGGCTCGGGGGAGGTGGGCGGCGTGGGCTGCCCGCTCAGGTTCATGATGGTCTGGGCGCAGGTGGCGATCTGCGAGGGCAGCAGCGAGGAGGAGAGGTCGCTGTCGCTCCAGTCCGGCTCCTGCTTCAGGGCGCCGCGGGAGGAGGAGGAGGAGGAGGAAGAGGAGGAGGAGGAGGAGGAGGAGGCGGTGCGGGGCTCGGCGCCCAGCAGGGTGGTCATGGCAGCGCCGAGGTCCTTGGCGGGGTCGCGGCCGGCGCCGCCGCCCGGCGGCAGGTACTCGCCGTAGTCCCCGCCCCGCTCGGGCTTGTGGTTGCTGTTGAAGAGGTCGGCGAAGAGCTCGTCGTTGCACAGCTCCAGGTTGGGCACGGCCGACATGGAGTCAATGTAGGAGCTGAAGTCGATGGCGCTCTCGTCCTCGTACATGGCCGGGGCGGCGGCGCTCAGCTCCGCCAGGTTGGTGCCGCTGCCCCCCAGGCCGCCCCCGGCCTCCTCGCCGCTCATCCCGCAGCCGCCGCGGGGCCCCGGCTTGCAGGCGGGAGCCGGCCCGCCGCCGCTGCCCACCTTGGCGTCGTAGAAGTTGGCGGGCTCCAGGCACCAGCTCTTATAACATGCCGGGGACTCCAGGCTGTAGAGAGCGGCGGCGGCGCTCATGGGCGAGCGGGACGCGGGGCCGCACGGCCGCGGCTCAGGGGCTCCGGGCCGCCGGCACCACCCGCCGCTCGGCGACGATCGCAGCTCCAGCCGCCGGCGGCGGCAGGTGGGGAGCGGGGCTGCCCCTGGTGCTGCCGGTGGCGGTGCTGGTGCTGCCGGTGGCGGTGCTGGTGCTGCTGGTGCTGCTGCTGGTGCTGCTGGTGGCGGTGCTGGTGCTGCTGGCGGCGGTGCTGGTGCTCCCGGTGCCCCTGCTGCCGTCCCGCCGTCGCCTCCCCGAGGGGGCCGATCCGGCTCGGCGGGTCACGCCGCGCTCGGCGATGGGAGGCGGGGATGGGGCAAGGCGTCTCCGGGACCTTAGGAGAGAAACGCCCGCCCGGTGCCTTCTTATACGGCGTCGGCCCCGCCTCCTGGCCCAATGACGGGGAACGAGTGTTCCCGGCACCCCCGGGGACCCGGGGGCGGGAGCGGGTGGGGTGCGCGGCCGCGGAGGCAGGGCTCCCGCCGCGGAGAGCTGCCACCTCCCGGTGGAGGGTGGCCGCGGGCGGGGGCCACCCTCCACGGGGGGACGGGACGGTGCGGGGAGGGGGGCAGGCGCCTGCCCCCCTCCCCGCACCGTCCCGTCCCCCGAAAGGGCTGCCCCGCCGCCGGGACCGGCCCCCCATTCCCCCCTGCAACCCTCCTTTAATTTTCCCTTTTCCCGCCTTATTTCCACACGGGCCAGCGGAAAAAAAAAAAAAACCAAAACAACTCATTATAACTCCCCCACCCCCCGCCCCCCTCGCCTTCCCCCGCGGCGTCTTGGATGGGACGATGCGGGAAAGATGCTGCCGGCCCCACGCGTGTCTGTGTGCATCACCCGAGCGCCCTCCCGAGGCTCTGCTCCTTCTGAGAAGGCTGCAAATCCGCTCACCCCCCCTCAAAAAAAAAAAAACCCAAAAAACAAAAGGGGCAGGGTGTCGGCTCGGACGACTTGCAGGACTCTCCGGTTGGGAAAAGGGTCTCTAAGGCATCTTTGCTTTCACGCTGCCTGTGTGAAGTTAAGCCTGGCTTAAAAACTGACCGTCAATAATTCTGCATTCCCCCCTCCTCCGCCGCCTGCTGCCTTGCATCCAATAAACTACTACTATTAAACCGACAGGTATCAGAGAAATGAAAACATTTTCATTTCAAATTCATGAAATGCTATATTCCTCCAGTTACGTAAAACCATTTAAAAAATCCTGGCTTCACCCCCTGCCCCCAGGTGCTCCACTGACTGAATTACAAAAGAAAGACACACACACAAAAAACCCCAAAACCCCACACCTTTAGAAAAGTCTATTTTAAGATTATTTTTTTTTTCTTTTTTTTCTTTTTTTTCTTTTTTTTCCCCAGAAGACCCGGCCGGATTTATGACGCCTCAGTAGGACTTGCCCAGCCGCTGACTTCCCAGCCCAGCACTCAGATGACCCCGCTGGCGTGACGCTGTGCCGCTCGGCGGTGGCTTTCCGGGGACCGTGGGTACATGCCGGTCGGTCATGCCGGCCCTTGGGCGGCCGGGCCTGCTGCCTGGCTCCGGGCAGGGCTCCATCTGCCGCTGCCGCAGTTGTTGCCGTGCCGCGGCTGTTTATCAAAGGGTCCGTATTTTAACATACATGGTTGGGACAGGGCTTGGTAGACGCTCGCCTTTTGGCCGTAGGCCCCCTCGTGGGAAGGCTGGTGGGGTCTGGGTAAGTGTGCTCTGCCTGGCAGGCGAGGTTTCGCATGCGGGGGCTTTGCTTCTAACTCCGGTGCCGCAGTTAACCCCGCGGAGACGTCGTGTTTAAATGAGCTTGATTTGCGCGGGGGGGGTTGATGGTACAGCCACTCTCTACATGAGCAATAAGCACCGAGCTTGACAGTGACACAAGAAGTGGTTGCTTTTTTTTTTTTTGGTGCAAAAAATTTTCCTTTTCCACATCATCAAAAAACCCCCATAATATGCCCAAAGCCAGTTCTGCGTGCCGTTACTTTCTGCCCTCCAGCACTGGGGTACGCTCATGTCACACGACTCTGTGCCACCTGCCCGCGGCCCGGATCTCCGGCGGGGAACTGCGACCGCTGCCTGCTGGCCCTGGAGCCTTTTCTCAGCATGAGAGGGGGGTGCATGAAGCACAGGAAGGCAGTTCAGAAACGCAAGGCAGTGCTCGCTCCCTCCCCCTTCCTCTGTGATGGGGTCTATCGATTACCAAGAGGCGATGCGTCTCACCCCTCGTAGCCATAAAATCAGAACTTGTCTTGGAAAGCGTCTCATTTAATTGCTTGTGGGTGGAACGGTGTTATGCTTTCAGCTCACTGAAGTCCTTAGCCCCAAAGGGCAGCTGGTCATCAGACGGTGCTGGTGTGCAACTGCGCCAGCCCCGGCGGTCTCATTTAATGCCCATCATGTGTTACCCCCAAAAAAGAGCCACGAGGCACAGCCAGGTCACCCGGCCGCCACTGGGCACCCTGCCATACGGCGATGAGGTTCTCTAAATCCCTCGGTAAAGAGCGACCTGCTGGGCGCGGTAGCCCTGTGTAAGCCCCAGTATCTGCCACCCGTGTCATGCCCAAGCCCCCCCGTGGAGGATGCAGCTTTGCTCCCAGTGTCATCAGGACCTGGAGGTGCGTCCAGAGCTCACGGCCAGACCTGTCACCACCTCTCCCCCAAAACCAAGCGGTGATGGCCGTCCCCTGGAAGGCGACTTGGTTGTGTTTGTTGCTGAGCCTAACTGAGCTGCATGATTTCGGGAGCGCGTTTCCGGGGGGTTCCCCCATGTGCCAGGGTGTGAAGCCCTGGGGTAGCACTACACCTGCAGCGAAACATCCAGGAGCAAGGTGAGAGGCACTTGCTGCTTACCAACGCGCTGGGCTGAAGGCAGGACTATATCTGTGCCCCATGCTCTTTCCTGAGGTGGATTTGTCTGGCATCTCGGCAGCTGCATCTGCTCCCGTTTGCATAAATAATTGCATGGAAAGTGAAGCCGAGACAAGCCCTTGATTCCCTCACCCGCCCTGTGGAGGACCCGACCCACCGCATCACGGCTGCTTTCTGGGCTCCAGTAAGTTTTCAACAGCAGTTAAGAAACATTTGAACATATGAATTTCAGAATATTTTTCTCTAAAACCTGCTTGAGGTTCCTGCTCCAAATCAAGAAAAAAGGAGAAACTGTTCTCTAAGAAACTTTTGCAGAGAAAAGACAAAACTTTAAATTACTCTGGAGTGCCAGCTGCGAATCCCAGAGAAGCACCAGGACCCTGAGCCCTCCAGGGACAGGAATTAAATCACACTGTATTTCTTTATAGTTTTTCCTGATAAAATGGGGGCCAGGCCACCCAGGCAACGCGAGGGAATGGGACGATGCTTCAGCCTGGCTTTAATCCTTCCTGTCCTCCTCCTGGCGTGCTCGCCTCTGCCAGACGTGCAGGACTTTTTTGGGCAGTGGGGCTGGGAGCCCGGTGAGGCTGGGCTGGTGCCGCGGCGACCATGGGGCCCATCTCTGCCTTTGGGGTGCTATGGGGCTGAGGCAGTGCCCACAGGAGGCGGCTCGGGGCGGGGATCCATGGGCTGGGCTGAGGCAGCTGCGGAGCAGGATTGCGGGAAGGGTGCCTTGTCCAGGGGAAGCTCCTCATGGTGCCCCACTGGCTTCCCGAGGGAAAGGCTGCCTGGTGACAAAGACCCAGCTGACAAGGGGCAAAGGAGGGGGGGAGGTTGGTTTGCCTGGTTTCTCCCCCACCAAGGAGCAGGAGTGCAGGGGTCATTTGGTTCCACAGCCAGAAGCCAGGAATGGCACCTGGGGGCTGAACCGGGGAACGGGACATGCAGGCAAGGGAGGTGCAAGTTGTTGGGGAGAGTCAAAAAACCTGCCAACACACTCCTGGGGAGGGACGGTACCTCCCTGAGCTTGGCATTGGCTCTCGTCAGCCAACGCGGTGACTCTGGACAGGCCCTCTCCAGCCCCTCGTCCCACCTCTGCCAGGGCTCCTCGTGCCACCTCCTGTGTCTAGAGGGGCTGTAGCAGCATTTTCCTCGTCGCTTGGGCTCACTGGGGTCAGTTCGTTGCACTGATCCAGCCTGCGGCTGCCCCGCTGTCGGCAGCTGGAGAACTTGCTGGTAAATGAAAGGATTTTTCTTTTTAGCTCTTTTAAACTCTGTGCTCTGACTTCCCGCGGGTGTTTGAGCCCCGGCGGTGCCAGCCTGGGCTGGGTTTGTTCAGCTGCGCCTGTGGCCGCTGAATTGCTGAATTAAATCTTGCGCATACCCGGGCTCCCGAAAGGCCAAGCGCCGCCGCGGCAGCGCAACGCCTCGCACCCTGCGCTCCTCGTTCTCTCACGCTCTTCGGTGGATGCTCCCAACCTTTCCCTGGCAGAGGTTTTGCGTGACCTTCCGGCAGGGGACAGGTTCGTGAGACCAAATGCACAGCTCTGTCTTCCGCCTCACCAAACCAAATCTTGCGCAGTATAATTTACTGGGAGTTTAATGGTCAGGTAGAGTGAGTGTTACCCTCTCCTCTCCCATCAAAAAGGAAAAAAAAAAAAAGCCATGCAAACAAAAAAGCAAACCAAAACACCCTGTAAATAATGTGGAAACTGTAACCAAATAATTTCCAGTCCCTTACGGCCACTCCTTCCCAAAATTTTTTGCCACAAAAACCCCTGAATACTCTATTCTGGACACTATTGGTTTAATATAAGATGTAGCTCTGCGGTAGCCTTGCTACAAGTGGCACCACTCGGCGCGGGGGGGGGGGGGCTGCCAGGGTGCGACCTGCCCACATAGGGGCCATTTTTTACAAGTGGCATAGCTTAAAAATGAAATTTTTAAAACTCGTGTCATTTCCAAATGAGGCATGCGGTGTTAATGAAGTGACTTGGCAGACCTTCATTCTTGGTACCTGTGAGGGGGCAAAAAGGGGGTTTTGATCCTTATTTCAACACCCCAGTTTTGAAAAGAATGCGAAGGCTGGGGAGAAGCGCCTCTAAATGTAGCTGCTTGCTTACCTGGCTTCTGGAAGCGGCTGGCCAAGCCCCTCAGCGTGAGGCCAGAAGAGCTGTAGGAGGCTCCTCATCCCACGGCTGAAGGTGATCCAAATCCATTGGTCTCGTGGCAAGCTCATGGGCTCCTTCCTGTGCCCAAGCGTGCACTAGGGCTTCAGGGCAGCTCAGCCCCGGGCACCTCAGGCTAACATTTAAACTGGGAGAGGGTGGCGGGGACCAAGGAAAAAACCCCGAGCATGACAAGCGGCGTGTGAGAACCCCTATCACCTGGGAAAGGAGACGACCGCAGGCTGCAAAGCTTCCCTCTGTGTTTAGCGGCATTATTATTTTTAATTAGAGGGAAATTGTAAGATTGACGGGGATGGCAAGGACTAGCTTAAACACTGAAATGATTCCATACACTAAGAAAAACCTACTGAGAACATATGCTAATGGTTTACATAGCTTCTTAGAGGCAACTAATGGATTTCCAGATGCAGTGCACATCTGGCTATCTAATCTGAGAGGGAAATATTCTGCCACACTTGTGGATGGTCGCTAAGTTTCGCTTTGCATCACGAGACCTGAAGCAGCCTCCAATGCCGAGCCGCACATCATCTTACTCTTTTCTGGAAGCCGAACAAACCCGCCACGTAAAGCACCGAGCCCAGCGGCTGGAGGCTTTCGTCACGTCGGTGCTTTCCTCACTGCTTCACAGGCTGGCTTCAGCCTTCCCACACAACTGCTGCGTCCCACCGAGAGCAGCGCTCTTCAGTCGGGGTTGGGGACAGCAGCCCCCATTTCCATCTGCCAGAGGCCGTTTTCAGGCTCATTCAGCTGCGCAGGGAAAGCTCCCCGGGGGCAACCCCACTCGTGTGGCATAGGATGTGCTTCTGCCTGGGGAAACCCAGCAGCTTTGTGCTTCGCTCCTTACCCGACACTTGAGCTTGACAAAATACACCCCTAGTAGGACTGATGTAGCCAAGGCTTCCAATTATAGCACTTGTTCCAAGGCCAAAACTGAGCTTTTAAGTGTCATGGACATGCTCTAAGCTTTATCAGGGCCACTTTCACCTGTCTCAAAGGCTTCCCCCCCTGGCCCGAGGGCCTTCCACTAGGGACTAGAGGGAGAGGAGGGCATGGGGCAGGGTTCCCCACAGTCCCCTTCCCCTGGAGAAGCCGGGCTGTGCTCCTCCTCCGGCCCCTTCCAAAAGGCCAAGGGAGCCTTGGCTGGCGCTGCTGGGCGCAAACAGCTATCGCTGCTGAAGGTATCAAAACTCCTAGGCTGGGAGAAGAGCCTCGTTAAAGTATAAACCTAAACTTTGTCCTCTGCATTACAGGTCAAAGTACCGAGTAAGTATCTGAGGTATGTGCCAAAAGTGCAATTAAACACCTCGTGTGACCAGCCACTTCATTTCCAAACGTCCCCTCGCCTTTTCATGTAGCTTTTTATTGTGCTTTAACTTTCTTATGTTTGTAGAATGACAATGTGAAAGCCAAGTGCCTCACCTAACCAAGCTTTAGTCATAAACGCCGCCGTCTTTATTGATACCAGAGATTAAGAGAACAAAATGCACCAAAACATCTTACTCAAGGTGTATAGAGACTGTATCACACACACCTTATGAAAAAAACACTGCCCACTAATTATCATCTGTATAAATAGGTAAACGCGGCTGCTTTCTGTGATTAAGTGCCCTAGATTAACTTTTGAAATGAGGTACACACCTGAAAGTTTATTTTTATTTTTAAATAAGTTTCTTTTACAAAAATACAGCCAAACACTATTTTTAACTAGTAAAAGCTGATAAAAAGGTTCCAAGTGTCCTGATTCATAACACTACTGACATAAAGAATTGGGCATATTTAGTAAGAAGGAAGGTAACAAATTGTAATTGTTGCTGGAAAGCATCTGAAACAAAAAAGGCCGCAGCGAGCTATCTTCCTCATCCTGAGCCTTCTGCGGAGCTGTATCCAGGAGGCGGATTCTGCTGCTCTCCAGCTTAAAGATCCTTTCGAGGCTGGTGCCAGCGACCCTCAGGGAGACGAGGACTGCCCCGTCGCCCTGGAGGCAGGAGGGAAAGCTTGCAGGCAGCGAAAGGGCAAAGACTTCTGTTTATGACACCTTTTACGATAATTATTAAAAGGCTCAGCGGAAACCGTCTCCTACAACGAACTGTGGGTAATAAAGACCATAATACTTCAGAGAGCTCTCTTTCCCCCTTGCCGCCTGGACTGCACCGCACTTGCCACCAAGGTTACCCGAAACCCGGCTGCCAGAGGGGAAGAGCCACAGCTGGCACAGCTGCCAGCGCCCTGCTGCATCGGCAGCAGCTACTTTTGGCTTTGGCCAAACAAGTTAATACAAGATGAGGAGTACAGACTTCTAAAGGACAGAGATAACAGAGTATAAGCTCGAACTGTTAAAAAACAATCTGCTGGAACAAACTGGCACGGTCTCATCATTACTTTCTCATTATCCAGTAATGAAATATCCATCCAGAGACTTTAGGTGTTATCTAGAGCTAAAAGCCATTTTCTGTTTAATTTTACCAGGTGCTTCGTTGTTTTTACTGATACAAAAATTTTCTAGTTTTATTTACAAATAACATGTCTGCAGAACAGTTTCAGCTGATTGCCATCAAGGTCTCTGTAAAAGACAAAAGCACAGACTTGCACTACAAGGATGCCTACAAGTCTGCAGGGCATGAATTTGTGCTTTCCTCCAAGTGATCTCAGTCCCTTTCAAATTCATCCTTAAGCTCTGTAGCCTCTCTAGCCCCTACACAGATTTTAACACAAAGACAATAAAGCTGCTTTGTTGCAGAACCACATGTAAGAAAATTAATTTAAAAAAAAACCCCACTATTTGAATACAGCTTTAATACAAAAAAAATTATTTTCTGTATTACTCAAGTTAACTGATGATGATAAAAGTGATTGAGAGGGTGTTTTTTTTCCCTTTTTGGCCTTAAAATTCTGCTCTGGTTGCAGCTGTGTATTAGGGGACGCTCCTCCTCCAGGCAGACTGGGCTTTAGTGAGCAGTCCCTCACATCCAGGGCTCCCATCCCTCCCAGACCCTGCCAAGAATGTTGGGGTCCGTCGCTTGATCGATCAGGCATCTCACTTGGGTCTCTTCTGAAAGTCCGTCCTCTGGCTCTTTGGCTCTGATATTAAGATCGGCGTTACCACGAGCCACAGCTGCAAAATTGCTATAAAAAGGCGACTTCTCATGGCCCAGGCGTAGTTCATCGCTAAAATTAAGAACACAAAAATAAGCTCTTACTAAAGGAAACAAGCAGAAAATCCGAGACTGATTTTAAAATACGAGGCAGTACTTGAACACCGCTTCATGCAGCTTTATTTTTCAAGATGCGGAGACTGTTCCATAGCTATAGAAGGCTTGGCCAGTGAAGACCGGTGACTTCGGGTGTCCTTTACTACTGATTACTTAACCATGAATATTTCAGTCTTATCACAGGTCTCTAACTGAAAGAAGGATGCAGCAGTTCACATCCAAGCTGTTATCTCCTTACCTGCCCTACTGATTTGTGTCTGCAAGAAATATTTGGCTGCCTTTTCCACTTCAGCCTTGACTGCAAAAGGGACTCCTCCCAAGTCCTACACTTTTCAGTATTAGTGTGGTTTTAAAACAGGCTTGCTTGCTTTGCCTTTTTTTTTTTTTTTTTGATTAATCCAAAATGTTTTCTTTAAAAGAGGATGGAAGGGATTAATTGTACTTTAACTGAACTTTAAAGACATTCTGGCTTGAGCCAGACTTGACTAGACTGACATAAATAACCTGAGAACGCCATCAGATTTGAATGTGATGTTTTTGGGAAGCAGCTTGCCTCTACGCCTCCCATACAGCTGGTTCAGGTCCCATTTCAAGCAACCGTCCAGCAGAAGCCTATCGATTTAAATACTACCCCTGGCCTAAAAGCTGTGGAGAAGAACATAAAGAACAGCAGTCTGAGGAGTAAGAAGTTCAGCAGCAGGCTTACAGGGTGGGGATGCGTGTGTTGCCAGGAACAGTAAAACTGCTCAGGAGGCCTGAGCTGGAGCAGGAATGCTCACAGGGAGGTATTTGGTGTTTTGGCTGGCGGGGTGATGCAGAGAGCTTGTATGTGGACCCAGATGATTCTGACAGGAGGTTTGCTGAAATTTTGCCCTGTCTGCTTCTTCTCTTTTCCTAGCTGCCATTCTATCTGAAGGGAGCAAAATCTGACACAGGAGACTGCCAAAGCTCTTAGTGGAGCAGTTTAAAGCAAGAGGAGAGCATCTTACCATGTGATTGTCGCTGGATTGGCACCTGTAAGCTTTCTTTTGACGTAGCTGACTTTTTGCAAAGGGTACCAGTTTACTTCAGATGTGTCTATTTCCTTAATCCACGTGCCTCCTTTTTTCAGCTGTCTTTGTTCAAAGTTCTAAAAAGGAAACAAATTTGCCCTATTTATCATAAATCATATACTTAAATAGCAAGTCAAGCCAGTACCTCTTAATTGCATATGCAATGGAGGACGAAGTAGTGAGATGGTATCTAGCCTGCCTATGACTTAAAATTTAATTTACAACTGGAGTTACTAAAGTGCAGATAGTTTCAGATTTTTTCTCTGTAATTATTAGTTTGATATATGCAGTGGTGTTATGTAAATTTAAGAGGCTCAATGCAAAAAGTTGAAAATATTTATGCTGCTGCCGTAAGTGATGTGATCAAGAGATACCCACATTTTTAGGATTATCATGCAGATAAAGAACAGTACAGTGATAACACAGACATGCTACTATTCTTTGTCCATCAATATAGAATTCTGTAATTTTAAATCCTTTAGTTTCTCTGAGAACTCAATAAAAGAAAGACAAATAAAAGGAGCACTGAGAGTGAGCATCAAAAAAATACAGTTTTATCCTTTTACAGTTTAAGAATTTTCACATGAAGAAAAAGGAAAGAGGAAAAAAATCCCACCTTCCAGTCCAAAGAAGGCTCTTTTACAAATACATCCATTGTGCTGATGAGGAGATCTGGATCAGCACGATAAGCCCTTAGGGCATGCACCATCACACTGTAAACGAGTCCCCACTCTTTCACTGGCATCATCAGATTAACAAACTGGCGGGTCAGACGAAAAGGCATCAACTCTGGCACGCCCAAGAACTAGCCAAGGGGAAGGACAGTCAAAAGAAACCAAGCATTAAGAAACCTTGGAACAGAAGTATTAGAAATAAGTATTTTTTTCTTTTTAAGCTTTGAAACCCTCTTTGTCACTTAACTGAAAATAATGTGCAACTTGGTAGAACAAGACCGAGTTGTGACATCAAAACTCTCATCATGAATATTTAGTGACAGTGGTTGAAAGCACGACTGAACTACACAAAACACCACCGTATAGACTCTATGAAACTCTATAGCTCCCTGCTCGTCTCAGCGTATCTGGAAACAGAGGTTCTATTCTATTAACCAGAAGTAACTTGTAAAGATTATTTTGCATGAGAACAATGGCAAATGAGCAGCATTGAATTTGGTACTGGGAATACATGTGTAATTGCACATATTAAATGCAAAAGCTGTAACAAATTAATTAGAAAACAAATACCTGTGTGGCTGAGCCAAACGCGTATCCAAAGTCTATTCCCACCATGCCACCCGTCTCCTTGTTAATCATGAAGTTGGACAGATGTCTGTCTCCAATACCAAGTATCCAGTGGCTGATGGACATCAGTGCATGAGAGCTGGCAAAATGGGACCGCAGAGACAGGAAGGCTTCAGGAGACGTACTCATTTTCACAAAGGCTCGCCTTAACAAAACAGAAGTTGCTTGTTGCATACAGATAAAACACCAAAGTGCATTTCACAACGTGCAATCATGAACAGCACACTTACCGCAGCAGGTCTTCTGGAACACTGCTTTCCCTGCTTCTGAAAGATATCACTGCTTCTGTACGGCTAGCATTTCTGTAAATTAATGAAAGAATAAAGTTAGCTATTGAAGTAACAGCCCACTGGACATAAAAGTTCAGATGTGTACATGACTGCATTAGCACATTTTTCTTACCCCAGTAAAAAGCACAGCAAGCCACACAGAGAGTTTGCCCAAGTAGTTTTATCTGATATTTATCTGATTTTTTTTCCAAGCAGTTATTTTCAGGACTGACCTTTCTTAATACAAAACAGTGTGTAGTTTTGTCTAGTTTCCCCCCAAATTAAGTAGATGGGTTAGGTTTTAACACAGCAATGCAATTGTGCTCTTTCTGGCTGGATTGTCTCTTCCAAGTGGAGAAACCAAGACCCAAACGAAATCTCTCAGCAGTGTGCAGAGGCTACATTGACATGAGGAAGTAGCACAGCACAAGCGGAGGCAACAGAACTACACAGGTGGTGCTGAGGACATCCATGCCATATGCATTTGGGGAGGGAGGGCAACTGCTCTTGACTAGCCCATGTCTGGTCCTGCAAACTGAATGTTTGTGAGCAGCTGGAATGCACTGGGTGCTCTCCTCCCAGCCTAGTTTCATCTGAAAGGAGCAGAGTTACACACTCAGGGATAGCTCTGCAATGCAAGCCAGTATGGTCGAGGGAGGCGATTCTGCCCCTCTACTCTGCTCTGGTGAGACCCCACATGGAGCACTGCGTCCAGCTCTGGAGCCCTCAGCACAAGAAGGACATGGAACTGTTGGAGCAGGTCCAGAGGAGGGCCACAAAAATGATCCGAGGGCTGGAGCACCTCTCCTATGAGGACAGGCTGAAAGTTTGGCTTGTTCAGCCTGGAGAAGAGGAGAACGCTGCAGGGAGACCTGATTGCGGCCTTTCAGTACTTAAAGGGGGCCTATAGGGAAGACGGGGACAATCTTTTTAGCAGGCTCATTGTGACAGGACAAGGGGCAATGGTTTTAAACTAAAGCAGGGTAGATTTAGACTGGATGTAAGAAAGAAATTCTTTACAATGAGGGTGGTGAAACACTGGAACGGGTTGCCCAGAGAGGTGGTGGAGGCCCCATCCCTGGAAACATTCAAGGCCAGGTTGGACGGGGCTCTGAGCAACCTGATCTAGTTAGTGGTGTCCCTGCTCACTGCAGGGGGGTCGGGCTAGATGACCTCTAGGGGTCCCTTCAAACCCAAAGCATTCTATGATTCTATGACTTAAGCAGGGCCAATTGGGAATTTACTTCAAAAGCACATTCCGGACCTGAATAAAAATATGAACGCAGGCACATTCAGATAAATGAGTCAAACGTTTTCCCTTAAAAATCAAGAAGCTTGCTTAAGCAGGTTATGAGCTGATTAGAAATGCTCCACTGGAAACTTCCCTTTCCCCACTACAGTGCTCAATGTAGATTTCCACAGGTGTGGAAATTCCTCTGAGGATGCCCAGGGCAGGATCCAAGCCATCAAATATTCTTAAACTCTCAGTGAATCACAGTGACTTTCTCTGTCCAGCTTCAGCAGGCGTTCTGGCTCTGAGGCAGCCTACCTAATTGTATAATCAGGAACAAGACACCCAGAAAATAAAGTCGAAGAGGAGCATCTGCTTCTAGACACTTTATTGAGGAAGCGAGCGAGCTTCTGGAAGCATTCCTGTGCTCTGGTAGGATTTTGGCAGTTCCAAACTCCTCCTGCAGAGCATCTCCAGTAAGACAAAGCAGTAAACCAGGCAAAAATCATAACTAGCCAGCATATTATAATGCAGATCATATTTTTCCTGTAATTTCTACAACCGTGTGTGTATGCACACTCTAGTTTCTACACTTTACATGTAGTTCGCTTTTAAAACCTACCTGTACATAACATGGTATCGAGAGATGCCTTGCACTTTCCCACCCATCTTGGACAGCCACTCAGAATAGGTAGCACGAGGTCCTTTTTTGCTAGGGACAAAAAAAAAAAAAGGGTTGATTATTTCCCTCTCATCTTACTACTCTGTCCTCGAATATCCACAGGCTGAGCCTGTGCTGCTAGGACCCATGAGATTTTTTATGCATAGAAGGCATCAGGAAGCTACAGCCTATATTAATTTTAGCCTTGCTATGGAAATTAAGCTTAGGCACTCAGTACATGTGCTGATCCATCCAACTCCTTCCCCCAGCTTCACTCAACATTTGACAGAAGATTAGACCTCTCAAAGGTGTTAACTTGTCAATAGGTACTGTGAAAATTAAGATGCTGCCTTGAGAAGACAGACCCAAAATTATTTCTCCAGGGAGGGATAGGTAGTTTTCAGAAGAGTCTCGTATTTGCCATTTGAGAGGCATTATGTAGCCTACCACAATACATGCTGCTGTTTGTCCATCCAAACAGGTGGGGACTGCAGGAAGCCAGTCCGTTATCTCCTCAGTGTATATAGGAGGGAAGGAATGGGGGCTCGGACTTAAGATATTAACCTGTAAGAAGCCAGCCTTCATTAGTTGTACTGCTTTAGAATAATTTGGTATTTTTCTTCCATTTTAACTAAATACACCAGACATTAAGTTTCTATTCTACAGAGGCAGCAGCTCAGCAGGGTGCCTGCCTTCTCTCTTCCTTCCAAAGCATGTTCTGAGATATAGAGATGCTTCCATTTCAAGAAGTATTTGTCATTTACAGACTGCGTAGCCCATCACTTTGGGATAAAGAAAAGGATTTCAAAACTTCAGAAAGTTATTCTCCGCATCCCAACAAATTATTGCCAGCAAGGATTTAATCAGAACTGTCCCTTGCAAATGCTGTAATTCAACCACAGCTCAGCATAAAGTGTCTGAATTGACCTCATTAAAGAACACATGGGAAAATATTTGAAGTCTATATACAACAACAAAATAAAGCTATTTTTTTGGGATAAATCATTAACTGTTTTTAGAAAGACACTGATCATCTACACGTAGTATATCAGAAATTTTCCTCCCCTCACGAGGTTGTTCCATGTGAGTCGTCCTCCACTTTCCCAGTCAATGAATTGAGACCAACATAATACTGCTGCTGTTCACAAGCGCGAACCAGACAGCAGCAATGCAGGAACTGTAGCAGTTCAATGGCTCACAAATCAAGTAACTGTAGAAATAAAGATTCTTTGGAGTCCAACCTCTGTGCTGGAGGTTCCTCCAACCTGCCCCATAAATGAGAGAACCAGTAAGAATAAATGGTGACAACACCACCTAAACAGAGATTATCTACTAAGAACAATGTTGATAAATAAAATCACATTTCTAAATTCCAGGATAGAAACGGGCTGAAATGCTAGAGTTAAGTCAATTTACAAACACTTATCTCCCAAATACAATCAAGAGAAAGAAAGCCAATTTCTTCAAACCCAGCATTTATAGAAAGTCAGAGACAGTGTTCTTTTACAGTTGTGTGCTGCCAATTTCCCCCTTTGCTGACTCACTGCCGAACCCAGGTTCTGAATAGCTCTGTCTCGTCTCTGCTCTGCTCCCCTCCCCATCACTCTGACCTATGTTCATTTCCTGCCTAATCGAGAGATTAAAATCCTTTGCTTGTAAAATCAATCTGCTGATAAGGAAATGGTGAAGATAATGACGTCACACATGATTATAAGCCTCTTGTTCAAACAAGCTGGGTGGAGGATACTCCAGTTACAATGGTACTCATTAAACAGTTGCTAATTACTAATTTGGGTCAGGAAGTACAAACTGCCTCCTTGCATATGGGTGCTTTTATTTTATTCTTTGGAAAAAAGAAGATGCTGCCACAAGACTGTCAGTATCAACCCCCCCATTACTAGTGGTCTCTATTAGAGCAGACAGCTAAACCAAGCATCACCTGTTATAGTTGAGGTCTTCCTCTTCAGACATGCTATTCTTAAGGAATTCCTTTAAAGTACAAGTATTTTCCAGCCACTTGATGAGCCCCAGTCTGGAACAAAAGAAAGTCAGAGATGTGAACAAGTAGCTCAGAGTTGAACACCACAGTTGTTTAGAGGAACCCCACAAATAGGAAGCGACACATTCTAGTCCTTGCTAAAAGAAGGTTGAAAGCTACCAATTTAAATATACTCTGAAAAACAGTTTCCAGACAAAGCAATTTCAATGCTGTTTAAAAGAAAAAAAAAAAGCCAAGACACAAAACACTGAACCAGAATGGCACACAGAAATCTCACTTTCCAATGTCCCAACAGTAACAGATGTTAACATACGGATTTCTGTCCCTTCAAGATAAATGCCTACCTTGTTGTCATGGGGATGACCTGGTAAGTTTTTAACTGCATATTCCTTTGGCTACACGTAGCATCTTGGGAAAGGATAATGTTCATTACATCAAACAGCTGCTCAATACGTTGGTCTTGTCGCAGGTCTTCACCACCTTTGACAAGAAAAGGATACTCCTGCTCATCGCTGCCTTGGATTGTTATACGTTTTGGCTTCCTCAAGGATTCCATTACACGTATCTTGGAAAAAGACAAGAAAAAGCAAAATATTTGTGACAGAAGACTTGGCCTTACAGAATCATCACTGAAATCAAGCATACCTGTCATTCCTAGATGGCATAATCAAGTTGCTCAATTACTACCAGAAAAACAAATGTCTCTTTTCAGACCTTTCTTTATGTGCTGCAAGATGCATACACAAGCAACAACCTTGCCATCGTCAAATTCTTCAAAAGGAATATGGACGTGAATTTATACCACGTAGGCCTTTGACTCAAACTTATAAACATACCCGTTCATCAAATCCAGAGATTTTTGCATGGTACTCTGGCAGTGGTTTCCCTTTTCCATCATACTGACCTGAAGTGATAATGGGTTAAAAAAAAAGTTAGATAAATTTTTTTTTAAAGTGTGTTTAAGAACAGAACATGCTTGCAAATATTTTGTCAAATTGGTAGAATGAGAACTACGAAAAGAATATTTTAAAATGCATAAAAATTCATCAAACACATCACATGATTTTATCTGTGAATTACTAATATTCTTTCCTTGTTAAGCTGTTAGAATTGCAGCTCAAAGGTTTCAGAGGACAAATCCTTTTTGAACTAGATTTAAACATGTATTAGATTTATATATCAGATTTTCTGGAGTCAGGCCTTTAAAAAAAATACCAAGTTCTTGGGTAAAAGATACAATTTTAGATACAATTTTTAAAATTGGGACTACAGCTTGAGAACAGATTTAAGAGATGATGAACGAACAGAGTTATTTCAGATGAAATCTACCTCTGCATAGGGCCAGAAAGAAGGGCCATACAGCCGACATAAGTAGTAGAGCTCAAGAGTAGCAACTTTCTTCTAAGGGACAGGTCACCATTGACACTGAAGGGGAACTTACCAGGAACTTCTAGTTCATTTCTCAGGAACTCGGCTTTGAATTCACTCATCCACGGTGAACATTCTTTCAAGTTTCCAGGTTCTTTATGGTTTTCGTTCATTTTTGAGATGAGAGAAGCTGCAATTGCATCGAAGTCTCTAGCCTTCATAGCCAACAGTTCAGAACCACTTTTTCCAAAATGGCGGTCAAAGTCCTTCCCAAAAGCCTGATGTTCATTTATAGAAAGGAACCCTGTTAACACGGTGCCAGGAACTCCCCAAGAACACCAAAACAGCACCTTCCTATCTACACACACAGCTTCAGCTGAGCTCCTAAAATACATCAATCGTTCTTCTATTCCAGTTCTTTTTTTCTCTCCCTTATTTCTAGCCTGTCAGAACCTTCTCAGTGCCTGTTTGGTAGACCTACCAGCTTTCATCAACAGAAATATCTATACTTCGCCAATCCAGTGACATCAAAGATCTGTAGAATTAGATCATAAACCTTTTTGCCACATCAAAATCAGAAGCTTATCCCTCCCATACCATCCTCCAGCCGCAGGTTGATTCTGAGTGAGAACATCAAAAATGCTGCTCATTAAACTTAATACACATGCCTCATCTGCTTACAAAAATTTAAGAACAGCTAGTGAAATACTAATACAAAATACAAATATTTAAATTTATACCTATTAATCAAATACAAATTCCATCATGAAGCTAAGTATAGGATTATCAGAACATTTAATTGATGCCCCAGTCTTTAGATGCTATCACACTTTCAAACTGCCGCAACAAAACCCAAGAACCCCTCAACTGTTCAATTTAGAAATGGTAAAAAAACCCAACAAAATCCACAGATGGAGAAGTTAGTTAACCTTTTTTTTTTTACCCCTAGAGCTTGAATACTCTGTACTTTATAGAAGGTGGGGTTTCTGTTGGGTTTTTGTTTGGGTTTTTTTTTTCTTGTTTTCTTTTTTTTTTTTTTTCAACTAGCAGCAACCATAGTACACAGCAAGCAAATACAGCCTAGCTAATTTTATATATACCTTTCTTGCTAACCCAAAAGATGTATTACCTGCATATGTAATACATGTCATATAGCTTCATGTATTAAGAGGATTTTTTGCATCACGTTAGACAACGTCGATGTCAAGGTTTTATTTACCATCACATTTATTATTTGTGATTTGCTTTGAGATGACTTGGATGTAAAACGTATAAAATCGTATTTTAAAAGTATTTTAAGTATCCTGATAAATGAGAACTGCAAAGACATTTCCTGCTGATCCACTGAATAAACAAAGTAAGTATTATCTGCAAGTAGTTAACTGAGTTGACTTCTTGTGTTCATAATTCAAGGTCCTAGAAAAAAAACAGATGTCCCCTCTTGGACCTCACTGGTATTAACGGCTTGGAAAGATATGTAAGCTCACTTGTTTTTTCAATGCCTGATCATTTTTCTCTCAAGCTAAGGACACAGCTATTTCACTGAAGTAAATGAAAATACAAAAAAATATCATCCTTCTGAAGAAGACACTGCTACAGGCAACATCTTTATCACTTTAAAACTATTTCCAGATGATCATCCGATTGCTTTCCCTGCTCTGCTCTTTGATTTCCTTTAAAATTCAAGGCAACAAATATTTAATAGCCTTAATATTGTATTTTAATTAACACAATCCATCAACAGTGTTTAATTTATGCATTACTGGAATTTCATGTTAAAACTGAAAGCAAGATTTTTATTGTTCAAATTATAATTGAAACTGTACATAAATAATAGATATGAAGATTACAGTCCTGAAGTACTCCACATACTAGAGCAATTTTACATGTCAGTCAACAGATACAACCTTTTTGTTTCCAGCAAGGACACCAGAAACTATACAGTTACCCTCACAGCACACTTTGTTTCTCCATTAATACTGCATCACGGAGGCAAAGAATTCAGAGTCCGTGCACCATCACCCTGACCCTCTTCTCCTGCAGCCACTAGGGTGTGAGAGGAACACTGCTCTCCCTCTTCCTTTCCAGAGGGGAACAACCCCACTACCCCTCTTCCAGCATCTCCCTCGCTTTTCCCTCCCTACTCTCTTAATTCATAACAATTAAAGATCCCTCAGCACTACTTGCAGTATCGGCTACTACTGCACGTTTCAGCTTTTAAAAAGGCATGGATTTTGTTTTTATTTCAGTGGGCCAAAGTGCACACAAACTGTCCCAGCGACCAAACGCAGGCTGCCCGTGTCCTCCTGCTGGGTCCCTTGCTGCGCCCGTACCCTGCGTGGCTCAACCTACAAGCTGCTCCCCTCCCTCCTCCCCCACCCTGACAGGGGCACATCCTGTAAATTCTTACGCCTGTACCCTTTAAATTTAAAGTCACTACCATCAGAGACCCAGCTTATCTTGCAGCAACATATTCAAAGGGCTACTATCCCCCTGAACTCCTAATTGCCCTTTCTGCTGCTGTATCACCTCGCCTCCTCCTGACCCACCTTACTCCACCCCTCCTTACTTGCATCCTCCACCTTCCCTGCTTGTGGGAAAGGAATCTCCCTAGAGACACTCGGATAAGTTTATCTAATGCTAATGTGACATAAGAACGGCCATATGGCAGAGACCTGGATCCACCAAGCCCTGGCCACGGGGCTATACGCGTACAGTACAAGCACACAGCCATGCTTCCACAGGACTATCACTCTCCTGCCCTCCAGCAATTTGCAGCTCAGGGATTTCTGGACCCAGAAGTGTGCATTTGTATGTAAAAAAATCACAAAGCATTTTCCTCCTCCCCATGCTATTTTGTATCTGCTATTTGCACTGATGAAAGTATCCGTAATACCCTGCAGCAGGAGTTCAGCACTTAAGTGTGTATTGAATGGGGGAACACTTCTCACTGTTTTGTTTTGAACCTGCCACTTCCACAGAATATTTACTCCATGCTTGGCACTCCTGATGTTGAAAGTTTTATATTTGTCCTCACTGTGTCTTTTCCAACTGGAGGAATGCTAAAGTTGTTCCTTGTACAGAGGTTACTCTGTACCTCTGATTATTCTTGCCACTCCGAACCTTTTCTGGTTTCATTATACCTATATTGAGAACTCTGGACAAGGACTACAGCGTTCAAGATGCAAGAGTCAGAGAAGGCTGCTATGTCACAGAATGGCAAGGGTTGGAAGGGACCTCGGGAGATCATCCAGTCCAACCCCCTTGCTAAAGCAGTTTCACCTAGAGCAGGCTGCACAGGACATCATCCAGGCAGGCTTTGAATATCTCCAGAGAAGGAGACTCCACAACCCCCCTGGGCAACCTGTTCCAGTGCTCTGTCAGCCTCAGAGTAAAGAAGTTTTTCCTCATGTTCAACTGAAACCTCTTATGTTTCAGTTTGTGCCCATTGCCCCTTGTCCTGTCGCTGGGCACCACTGCAGAGAGTCTGGCTCCATCCTCGTGACATCCACCCTTAAGATATTTGTATGTGTTGATGAAATCCATGTTTTGTTCTCTATTCTTAAGAATGACTAACAGCCACTTTTCTTTCTTGACTGCTCTTGAGTATTTACAGCTGATGTTTTCACAGAACTATCACAAATCAAGATTTTGTTCTTGAATTGCAATAGGCAGCTCAAACCCAAAGACTTTATACATGGAAACTAGGGTATTTTTTTTTTTTTGCCACATGCATAATTTCATTTTTCTACACTGATTTTCACTATTTTAGATCTCAGTAAGTTTTGTAAAGTCCTTTCTGTGATTCTTCATAGTTGTAACTCTTAATAGCTTACTGTAACTCAGAATAACCTACCCTAAATAACAGTAACAGCAGCAAATTTGAGTAGCATAACACAGCAAAACACTCTACAGTGCTCATACATCCTTGGCAGCAGGGCAAAAAAACAAGGCCAGATTCCTGTGCAGGTTCACGGATGGTCAGAGAGGCCCAGGCCCTGAGAACCTGGCAGTGTGCAGGACATGGGAGGCAGAAGCTGAGTAAGAGGGAACATTTAGTCCTGCAGGGCAGTCAGAAGTAGAATCTGAACTATAGTAAGTCCACACCTTCTAGAAAAGAAATCCCAGACATGTACTCCTGACTTGATCTCTTGTCTCATCAAGTCCTGCAGCTCCTGTAAAAGCTGTGATCTGGTAGCCTCTTTTGACTTTCTAGTGCCTTCTAGAAAAGCCAACACTACTCAGTAATCACACGTACCTGAATAAACCTTTTCCTCAGCAATCCAAGGCCAGGAGCCTCTAGATTTCCCAAATTCTTGTACAATCCTTCATACAGTTCCTTAAGCTTATTTTTATTCCTCTGATCTTTTACCAATTCATTTCTGACATCCTCAACCCAATCCTGCAAACAGAAGCAAACAGATGAGTACTGACAAAAAGTTTACTGACTCTCACTTTTCTGTAATCTGCTCAGATTGCATTTGGGTTACTGTATTTACTAATAGTCAATCAATGTGTATTTTGACAACCAAAAGAGTAATAAAAAGGCTATGGACATAATATGGAAATATTTCTATTCAATAACATAATTATGTTTACTACCATAGCGCCTAGCACAAACTAGAAAGCCCCTATGGGGTCAGAAGTGGTATCTAACACAAGACAAGAATCCTTCGGACCACAGGCTCAGAATGTAGACAGGGAAGCCCAGCAGAGAGCAGGGAAAGGGCATAACAACACAAGTACTCAGAAATTATAGACACAGCCACAAAGGATAATTTTGTAACAGTTGCAGAATGATTAAGGAAGACTGACCACGGGGCAGGGCAGAGACCCTGAAGCAGAAAGCTGAAAAGGGACAGTGCAGAACAGCCAGCTGGCACAAGGGAGGGAGACCATCGTCAGTAAAAGCTGCTGACGGCACCCCGACATCATCACCAGTTGATTCTGGGTTGAACCGCTTCCTGCGGCTGTGGTGTCAGCAGAACGGCGGCAGGCCCCTCCCAGCACTCTCTTTCCTAAACAGAGGGTGAGGAATGAAGGGGAAGGGGAAGGAAATTACAAAAAAAAAAAAAAAATACACTTTACCTTAAAAAGCATTATGGGATTAGAGAGCTGTTCCAGGGAGCAAACAAAATCTTGAACTACTCCTCCTCTGTCCAACTTATTCTTGATCCTTTAAAAGAAAAAAAAGTGCATCACAATGTAACAGGAACTACCATCACCACCTAGCCTGCAGATAAGCAATGCTCCAGATTGTCTGCTAAGATTCAAGAACCTGGCAAAATAATTTGGGGGTAGGTAGGTAGGACTCCCTCAGAATCCTCTTGTGGGCTGCATGACTGTCCTTGCCATGTGGCTCCCAATTTTTTAATTAAGTGTCCCACTGTAAAAATAGGAGCGGGGTGGGGGGGGGAGTGGAAAACATACTTGCAACAGAAATGAACACTAACCAGACTATACATCCTGTCACACGTTGTTCAAGGGTGACAGTTTGTGAAGCACAAGACTTTACCTTAAGTAAGGAAATTCAACAAATGTATCAGAGATTTGAAAAAAGGCAAAAGGACACTTAAAATTGTATTAGTGGTTCTACAGCACTGTGTTATAAAAGTTGACTTTTGCCTGGGGATTAACTCAGGTTTTATTGCACAGCAAAACAGGGAGGGCTTGTAGAGGAAGGCGCATGCTGCACACTGAATAAGTGGAGAATAAGACAACAAAGAGCTGTCATTCCCCAAAAAATAATGTGCATCCATTTCACTAGCCCCATATGAAGTCTGGTAGGAGCATCTATTCTATTAAATATCCTTGCTCTCACTTGGTGTTACAATGACTCTAAATGTTTGAGCTGGTTTCCTTCATCTTTGACGGGTACTGACTCTCCCTGCTGTCAATTCCACTACAGTAAGAGGCCAGTCATGCACCTCATTTCCCTTCAGCCTCAGCAGAGTAGGAAAAGGAAAAAAGCAGCTTTGACTAGCACTGAAGTACCAGTAGAAAGGGCTCGCCTCTCTGTGGTCGTCTTGTTTTTCTTTGAAAAAATTCTAACTTCCCATAGACAGGGGACTATATGTACTCAACACTTCAGAAAGTATTCAGGCCACCAACCCAAGTACATCTAGTACTAAGAGACCTTACATATCAGTTTTCCCTGTGCCTTTAAATGAGAACGCAGTGTGCATGGGACTACCCTCTAATGTTTCTCATGCCCCCTAAAGAAAACAGTTTCATTAGAAAAAAAACCCCTGATCTCTCCACTCCTGAAAAAAAAAAACAACCATACAAAAGAGCTGCTCTAACTGCAAATTCACCTTTCTACAAACTCCTTGTTCTTATAACCAGTTGCAGTATCTGTGAAACAGTAACTCTCACTGCTGATCATGAAAGGGTAGATGATTGCCTGGGGATAGGTATTTGCAATCTCTTCAATTGTATGTTGCACGGCTACTGCTTCATCCTTGTCAAGTAGTGCCATCATCTGGCTAATCCAACCAATGAACTGCCAACAGGGAACTGAAGAAAGCTGCAAAAACACAGACACTACTTTCAACTTTGGTCCTCCTCGAAAATACCAAACATAGCAAATGCAAACAAAACTGCTCTGTGGCCCAGCTTGACAAGACAGAAACAGATGAAAAGCAAACAGAGAATGTCAACTGGGTTGCATACAACATCCCCCAATAAAGCAGATTTCGTTATTTGCATTACTACTACCACGACCATCACCAACTACTGCTGCTTAATAGATTTTCCTTTACAAAGATTTACAGTTTGTTGATCAAGAGGAGGCTTTATATTCAAACTTGCAGCTTTTCTGTCTGGATGCAGCAATATAATAATTTTTGATCACCACATACAAACCACCTCAAAAATCTGAAAAAAGAGTTCAAACACCATTGGGTTGAAGTCTTTCAGTAGAAAAAGCCAGGAAGGAGAACACTGGAAAACCTACCACAGTTTTGCTCTTCCTTCAACTTTAAAGAGGTTTGGGCTGGCTGACAGATATTAATTTCAGTATAGCATCCCCCACCAATATACTTCACGCTCACCTCACTCCAAAAGCTGTATCACTTCTGAAAGGAGTGCTACAACATATTTTCTTGTGATAGCAAGAGACCAGACTCCAACTCCTTCCCTTCTGTCTCATCCCTTCCTTCCTTTGTAACAGTTTAAGATCAGGTTACCAGTATTTATCTCATAGAAAGAGAGAGGACAAAGAAATGCCTGGTGAAGTTCTTTTCTGGGTGAGGTTTGTTAACTGGACCAGGCATCAGGTTCTGTTTGAACCACTGGAGTTTCACTGTGGCCACACCTTGTGCACCTCAAGCCGTTTTTTCTATGTTCTCAGTTTCTTGGGGTAACTGAGCCATGTTTCTGTCTCTTTTGAGTTCTTCCTCTGACAGGGCCTGGCACTCCATGAGCACCAGCACCAGGCTTGAAAAGGCGGGCAGGCCAAGGCAGGAGCAGGCATGAGTCACTGAGGACCTCTTGGCTTATCTGTCCCACAACATTGCTGTGGAACGGCAATGGAGGGACAGGTTGTGGAAGGGAGGAAGAAGCTGAGGAAGCCTCTGAAGTGAAGCAGGACAGGGAGAGGTGGGAGAGGTGGAAAATGAGCCTGGAAAAGCTGTTTGCTTCCTGCATAGAGGAGCTCAGCTTACAGAAATAAGATACATTCCTCACCCTAATCATACGCACCCACTTATACCAGCCCACTTAAATCGTTCAGAGGGAAGAAAAAAAAGCAACATAATTTTTCTCCAGCAGCTCTCAAACTAACATTGGGAATCAGAATAATGATAAAAAGTTAAACTTTAAAGAAAAACGTTTCTGTCCATATGAATTAGACTCTGCAAGTTAGAGAAAATACAAGGAACAATGATGGGATTAAAATGTATCTGATTTACCTGAAGCAAGACTTACCAGTCTAACCTCTTTGTCCATCCAACCTCCACCCCTTTTAAATTCAATTTATAGCAACGTTTGCTGCCAGGAAAATGGAAGCAACTAACCTCTCGTGTCGCTAGACCCAATGTCTCTGCTGGATATCTTTCAATTATTTGCAGCAGTCTAGGAAATCGCAGCCTGGCTTCTCTGGAGTTCAGTCTTAAAGCTTTTATCATTTTCTCCACCACAATAGCTGGGAATGGCTGCAGATCTGCAGTGCTAATTTCTGCCAAGAGACATTAAACAAGAATTATCAGAAACACCATCACTTGTTCCATGTCTTTGATCATCTGGAACATTCATCTTTATAATTCAGTTGGTGTTTTTTTTTCCCCTGTGTATTTTGTATTTTTACTTTGTTCTCTTTCCCATCTGTTGAACTGCACACATCAGCAACACATGTACTTGGGGACTGTAAGGATTAGCTTTATCAGGAAGCTGCATCACTGCTGGTATCTTGCCTGCTTTAAACACAGCACTGCTGTGGTCTGGGAAGGAACAAGGGAAGCATCTGCTGGACATGATATATATCTCACAAGTGAGAGGGAGACTGAGTGATTCACTAGTACCAAAGCTCACAGTAATAGTTGGGGGGACAAAAAGGAATATAAATACTGTTGAACTAGAGGACAAACTGTTCCATTTAAATTCAAGCTGTGCTGCTCAGGGAGATAGATCTCCTGGGTATCACAAAAGCTCACGTATCACAGATAGATCCACCTCACATGCTTAGGAGAAATCCTGACTAACCAAGCGAGCCGTCTTCTTCCCTATGCAGATGCTCGTCACAGAAACCGACCAACGTCATATATGCATCAATAACTCCCATCACATCTACATGTTCCATGGAGTGGGACTGCACCTCCTCTTCGGACTTCCTTGCGGCACTGCTGAAACACTGAAGAGCCTTCTTGTTCAGACCTGCCAATACCTGAAATTCAACCATTACAGAAAAAAAAAAAAAGACACATTAGTGAGTAGCATTCAACAATTCTTTTTGAAACTGGAGCTTGGTTGCAAGTCTTGAGTAGATAAAACTATCACCATATTAGATATTTTGAGCAGCCGATACAAAGGAAAAAAATTGGGACATTATTTCTAGCAGTAACTCCCAGAATTGTAATTTCCACAGTTTTCAACAGAAAAATATAAGCCTTTTAACTTAAATTAGTCTCTGCAAAAAGTTATGTGGAATTTTTATAACTGCAAAAAAGTTAGTGTTACTAGAGTTTCCACAAAAAGTTAACAGAAAACACAATTAAAAAATACTATTTCTTCCTATTAAGATGTCTGCAACATCTGCATAACACCTATACGTAAAACTTGTGTTAAAAAAAGCATGCAAACTATTTCAAATCTGTTGTCTTTTTCCCTATTACAAACATAGTCATATTGATCATACATTTCAAATGCAGCTGAAGGACTTGACAAAATCCTATACAACTGAATATATCCTCATATTGCCAACAAGTTTACCAACCTCAGACACTGTAGCTATTGTAGTTATTAAACAAAATACAGAATTGCTGCAGAACAAGTTGGAACAACTGAAAAAATGCTGTAACTGAAATTAAATAGTTTGAATTTCAGGTAGGTAGAGGGCAACTACCAGGGTCAGAGTACTGCTTAATAAGCTAAAATAAGGCTAAGCTCCTTAATCTTACGGAAATATCTGGTATCCCAGCCTGACTCATCTGACACAGAAGAGCTTTTATGCTCATCTTTTAGATTTCCTTAAGAATAGGATAATATAATTAGCTTATAAATTAAGCTTAAGCTTTTACTCAAGTTTCTACACACCTGAAAATTTAAAATCTTTTTTGCAGGAATATCTTCTGTATCTGTTTTTCTTTAACAGCCATAATAACACAAATTAAGAACAATTTTTTGCTGTTTTATACTGGTATGATTCATAACTAAGAGTCTTCATGGCGGCTTTAGGAATTAATGGAAAGAAGTCACGAGTGGTACTTCAAATTCTTACTCAATCAATTTGACAGACAAGAGGTCTGTGCCACAGCATCTGGGACAAATGACAATATACATGATTTCAGATGCAGCACAGTGTCACTATTCTTCAGATGCACACCTCACTAAAAAAGGCAAAGATGACCTGCATATGCTCTGTCTTAAATACCCCTCTCCTCAATATCACTAAAATTATTTAGATAAAATAAGTGTACCAGTATCATTATCAGTATTATAAAGATCTCTTTATGAAGTAAGATAGTCTGACAGCATGAAGAAGCTCAGCAATGCCCAGCTGAAATAAGGGCATTCTTTGATGATCATGTTCCCATGTCTTGCCACCGTGCATGCAGGTGCTATGATTACGTCCTTCCCCTCCACACAAAATGCAGGAGCAGAGAAACACAAAAACACTCTCCTAGTTAAAACTGCTACAGTGGTGCAGAACTCCAGGAGAGCAAAAACCAGACAAAACAGCAACCACAGCAGTTCTATTTTTTTTTTTTTTTTTTTTTTTTTTTTTTTAATCTTCCCCTAGCTGGTGCTCCTGGACAAATCAGTGCTAATAGCAGATGGGTTTCACATTCTGTGTACGTATCCATACCCATCATCACCTACTGAAGTACTGATTACAATACTGAAATACCTAAAAGCTTTTCTCCTCTCATTTACCTTTTCAGGACTCTCAAGACTTTCTCCTGATAGTACTGATATTCTTCCTGCTTTTTCTTCTCCAATTTGTTCAAGACATCTTGGATCCTGACTAACAGCTTTGGCCATGATGTGGTACGTAGTACCCAGAAGAAGATTCTGGTTTCGGAAGGCCGTTATGTTCTTGCTAAGATAGTCAGACTTGGTATCTTCTGTTAGAATTCAAAAACAAAGTTGGTAATTTGACAACAAAGCAGCTTTGGATAAAAAAACAACATGAAGCAAAGAGAAGGCTGTTACCAAGCAAGGAGATGGTTCTTAACACTGAGAGTACACGTTCAGGACAAGTCTGGTTCCGGCTGCAACTATGTGTAAAGCGGCAATAGGCGTAATTCCACCTCACCAGCCAGTCTTCCCTCATTTTGGCTTCTTTGTGTAGGTCTGTCAGAAGCTTCTTGGCAACTGAAAAGCTGTTCTGTATTCAGATTAAGACAGAATTTTCAGATAATATATCTGAAGAGGAAGTAAAACCTTTCTGCAACCAAATTAAGAGATGAGAGGATTTAGGTAACACAAGTAAAGGTATAATAAGATGAAGAGAGGCCCACTGCTTGTCAGGTCTCACATTCAAAACCAGACTTGTGCTAATGGAGAAATTTGAAAAGAAAAAGAGAAGTAGTTTGACAAACTACAGAAATTAAAATAATTCTATCTGCTTGACTTAAACAGGCATTAACTGTTCTGCAGTACAAACACAAATGAGAAATGTAACTTGGTTTATAATACCATTAAGCAAATCACTTATGTTTGTGTTTTGATGAAAAGTTTCATATAAATAACACTAAAGGAAATCTTATTTTTCATTTACTCCTTTAAGAGTATAGTCTACACAGCACTACTGTTGTATTTGGTTATTACAGTGCTTAAAATAAACTCTGTCACTGATTACAGATTTTACTTTGATTTAAATGTTACTGTCTTGTCTCAAGCTTGAAATTCTGAAGGCCCGTGAAAGGCGGCTATGTTTCAGTCATTTTAAGAGTCAGATCCAAAACAAAATTTCTGTCACATAGCTTTAGTTCTTTATAGAAGTGTTAACCTAATAGCATTAATGAAAATCGTAACAAAAAAACCCCCACCACCATAAAATGTTTCATCATTGCCGACTGAAGTAAATTATATTGATTCAATCTGAATTTGATTTGTTTTCTTGTACAGAAGAGATTATTTATAAATGAGAAAGCATAATATTTGGTTGCAAGCATCCCTTTCATTAAAGGCTGCAGCATTTCAGATACTTTATCTGCCCTTTAGAGCGTCAGAAACCATCTGTGGATCAAAGGGGCCTTCAGGCACATTTCAAGTAATGACAAATTATCATCAAGTTTTTAATTAACATTCATTCATTTGTTTTCTTTCTCTGTGGAAGTGACTTCCTTGAGCTTTCAAAATAGCCTGGACAGCAAGTTCAAAGACAGACAAGGTCTGTCCTGGCAAAAAGGTGGCCAAGACCAACTATAAGGCTTTTACAGGTGTAGGTTCTCTGTATTTTCTCACAAAACTGGAAGCTATCAGACAGTACAGTCACCTGTTTCCTGGCACTTTCTATCATCTTCATTTTCATGTTAAATTTGCAGGTTTTAATCATTGAGTAAATGTCTTCACCCTGTTGATCCACTTCCATTTGGTTACCAGCACCATATTCTTCATCCACCTCCATACTATCATTGGCCTGATCATGGAGAAGTTTCTCTTGCAGTTTGTCAAGAAAGAAACACCTGCATAATGACAACAGGAGTACAAATCACTCTGGTATGTATGCAAGGGAATGAACACTCAAAAGCGTTGATCTGCCTGACAGTAAACAAAGCTAAGAAAAAATGGCAAGCTACAGCAATCACCTTGAGCAAGGGCTAAACATAGTCCTCAGAGGCTGGAAAGTCACAATCAGGGACAGGGTGACCCTGAGAGCCTTCTAGGATCTTGAATCAACAAGAGTAAATATTAGAAAATGTCCATAATATGTTAATTTGTTCCTTTAAAATCATAGCTACAACCTCAAAGTTCATCAAGACATAATTTGCATTCCAACTTGACAGAACTGCAAACAAACAGGAGTCTTGTTTACACAGTGTAAGTGCCAGGCTGTATCTTATGCCAACCTGCAATTCAAATATATATGAAACTAACAAATGTAAACATTGAAATTTGTGTTGCAGAAAAGACCTGCGACCATACTCAACATTTGACAGGGAACTGCTATTAATCAATGCTAAAACCTTTTCATTCTACAACTAGTCCTATCTAATTTAGTAGCATCTCTCATTGTGTATACTGTTACTCAATGCAGGGGAAAGCATTGCAGTCTGGAGTAGGGCTTGGCACTGAATAAAGGCACATCCTTTGTCACTAATTTAAGATGAGATAAAGGTTTTTTAAAAGCACGTAAGAACGTTCAAGACACTGACAAGCTTCAAGTCATGAACATTTTGAGACTTTGTAAAGAAGTAGGCCTTACCATGTATTCTGCCTAGCATTTGATTGCAATAAGATCTTCTGTAGCCATGCTTTCCTGACACCAGAGATAATAAAGCAAATTACAGAGTACAGCTGGTATCAGCAGAACTGCTGAAGAAGTTGTCCCCCAGGAAAGGAGCCGGAATCTAGATTTTCACGGGAAGAATGGATTGGGATGAAGACAGATACCACGGGGAGGACAGAAAATTTTCAAATTCAAAAAAGCATTCCAGCTCCTTCAGAGCTAATCCAAAGGAGTCCCCAGAGAGCCTTTGTTCTTTCTAGCAAAAGTCGCACAGCAGAAGTCTCTAATTACAGCACTGGTCATTAACTTTCCTATAAAGATGTGAAGCACTGATAGTGACAGGGCTGGGCTTATTTTGTACACTCCCTGACTTTGGAACTGCCTACAAAGTCGGTAAGTATTTTTGTTCATAATGGACTGGCCTTTTGGGTGGCATTTCATTGAGCTAAATGCAGCTGATCTACTCAATTAGAAGCGGTTGTGTTTAAGGACTGCTGAAATGGGCTAGCTTGTACAGTGTATGTAGTTACTGATGCAAGAAAATGCTTGAACTAACAGTTATGTTTCCATATAAAAATATGGTTTATTCCCTGTCCATTTCTCCACCTCCTTTTGCTTCTCACTATAGATTAGTCACACAAAAACCAGTTATACTGATAAAGCTATTACAACAGCTAAAAAAAAAAAAAAAAAAAAGTCACACACTGGATCAGCAACCCCCCCGTATGAAAAAAAGCAGCATTAGAAAAAGCACCTCTCAGAACTCAACAGGCAGACAGAACTAAAGCTAACCCAAAATCGTAATTTTACCGATTTGTAATGATATCATCCCAGATGTTCATAGGATCCATTTTAGCATCTGGATATCTGCTTGTCCAAATTCTGAGAAGTCTCTTAAGGGAAGCCTGTGAAGCTAAGTTACCTAGAAATCAATTAAGAATACTTTAAATGCATCTAAATCCAAACAGCATGAAAAAAGCCTAAACCAAACATAGTCTAACATTCAAACCACAAAACTGCAGTAAAACCACCCACTTGCATTTCTGGGCTTGCATTAAATACACTACTTGGTGATAATACTGCTTTTGTTTATTGCTGAAGCACAGGAGATTCAATAAGGACATCCGTGTCAACTGCCACTGGAAATCACCACTGGGTAGGTACCTTTCTATACAGGAATATAGCAGAACTGTTACCTAAATGTAATACATAATTCTGTTTATGTGCATAAATTTGTATTTCATGCCTGCCTCAGTAGCTATAAATTACATGCCACATCCATCTTTTATCTCCGCTAACCACTATTTGCTATCAAAAGTGACCCCAACAAAAATCTTAGTTTAAAACTATTACTTACACTTTTAAAAGAGATACTTAGCTCTCATCACATTAGTTAGGCTAATAGAACTTTATAGTAGAACACAGAATTATCTTCAAGACTGCCTTACAGAACTGCAATAATTCTTACTGTCAAGAAGACAGTAGGAACTAATTCTAGACCTATGCTCCTTCAAACCGGAGTTCAGTCCTCTAAGTGTAGAAACAGTTATTCAAAGTTCAAGAAACCATGATTATTTAACACAATGAAAGGAAAATAACTTCAGAAAAAAAAATCTTTACTTGTCTTGGTCATAAAATTGATGAAATCCTGTATTTCTGTCAAAGCTTGTACAGACTGCAGTTTCGTCATTCGACTTTGATACAATAAAGTATCAATGCTGGAATAGCTCTGAAAAGAAAGGGAGAGAATGGAAGATTTTGTATAGACAATTTACAATGTGGTTCTACTCAGTCCCCTATAAACTATTTATCTGATGCTGTTATATATTATGTTCTACAACACAACCTTTTACAAGTAATTTAATAACCTGTAATCTGAGAGCAACTCTGCTTTGGACAAGTATCGAGGCATATTCTAGCTGCAATTCCTAGCCTAGGTTTTAGGCTAGTCCTACAGTCTAATAAAAACTTAGTAACAGATGGAACTCGTAACCTCTCAATGCAATACTCTCTTTTCAAATCTGTTCTGGGTACAGGAGGCTTCTGAAAAGATGAATGAAATAAAACTGCTATTAATCTGCACAAACAATTAGTCTGAAAAATTTCTAATAGATGAAATCAGCAAAATAGAACAAATTAAAATGGGAGGATGCACTACACTGGCTGGCTCAACTCTCATCGTTGCAAGCAGTGAATTCAAAGGAAGTTTTGTCATATGATTGGAAAGCACCTAGATTTCATTGCATTTGGGCAAGTGTTTCTCTCGAGAGTATAATCTAGCAGCAATAACAGCAACAACAGTTTCATTGTTCCCCAAGTTTGTACAGAAAAATCACATTAAGAGATAGCAGAGACTGTTACCTGCATGAAGATCTGCATGCCATTGCTAATGTAGTATTGGGCTCTATCAAAATCATCTTGCAGGATGTAAAGGAGACTAAGCTCTTGGCTGTAATGCATTTCTATAATGGCTTTCTTCTGTTCTGTCTTCATTGCCTCATCAATAAAAGTTAGCAAAGTCTGGTCATTTTTCCCACTGAGCAGTAACTTCAACTTACTGCGTATTATATAGGGCAGATATGTCTCCTACAAGGTGAAAATACTGTCTTTATTTCTAGGAATGGAATATTAGATGTTAAATTTTTTGTTATCAGTGGCAGATCAAATAAATATAAAAATATTTTGAACAGTTTTCTTTAGACAAATTCCAATTTGCTAACAAATCACAGAAGCCTTTTCTGACAGGCTCTGTTAGCAAATTCTACCAGTTTCAAAGCCAGTGGTTTGGTAACTCTTACAACATGAAAGAAATAAAAGTGATAAAAGCAACAAAAACACTGCAAGAAGAAAATGATGATAAAGCTGGTCCTGTATGATCAGCCATAGACTCAAGGTAAAAATTAAACATTGTAAAACCAGCAGAATTTATTGCTTCAATTATTGTACATATCAGACTCTCTTCTTTCCACAATAAAAGTAAGCCAAATTGATTTCCACCCGCAATCACATTACTGTATAACATCCTTGCAGAGATAAAACCAGTGCAGTATCAACAAAGTGATTTCTAAAAACCTGAAAAAATGGATCATTCCATGTTTTGCTTAGGTCTGGAGGTTTTCCACTGTCAATATTAATGGTAGCACAATACTCCAGGGACTTCCACTCTGTGAGGTGGTCATAGCATTCCAGAGATGCAAGTTCCCAGAAGTCCTTCTCCACTTCTGTAGGCTCTCCATCTTGCCAGTCTTCTTTAGAGAGTGCCTAGGGAATGAATTTGAGGGGGAGGAAGGCTCTCAGCTGGAGAAACACTAGTTTCAATTCTATATCACCAGGAACTTAACAATAATCCATTATCTCATAAAAATATCGATCCATTTACCAAACATGACAGCAATGTTAAATGCAGAAAATTCAAGCTTGCCAGTATTTATAAACAAATGCATTTCAGGTAGCCATCTTTAGTAAACCTGCATTTTTAAAGAGCGAAGACTTTAAAAGAAGGTTAAAGAGATTCTCCTTATTTTTAGCCACTCTAACTCAGATTGTCTTTGCCATGAATGCATGCAGTTTGCTCTCTTGGGGTGGCAGTGCTTGTCTGCCTGGGTGCATATGTGAAGCTTTGTAACAAACAGTAAAATATGTCACACTTACTGCTCTGTTGTGACTGCTCATCTGTTCACATGCCTTTACAGACTGAACCATCAATCAAACAAAACACAAGGACATTTTCAACAATATGCCTCTTCTCAAAATGTTTATCAGTTTTAAGTCATGAGAGATTTACGAAACAAAAAAAAAATCCTGTTGTCATTTTACCTCATCATAATATTTAGCTGCTTCAGCATAATCACTTCTTGCTTCTGCAAACAACGCTTTCTGTGTAATTTCCTTAGTCCCAATCTTACCACTGAAAATGCCACGTAGGACATCATAATCCCCAAGAGATCGGTAGAGCCTAGTAAAATTGAAAGGGGAGATCTTTTAATTAGTCAGACAGAGGTATATCAATGCAAACATAAGCTATCTAAAAAAATAATAATTCAATAAGCAGTAATACTACTGGCTTGTAATAGTAAAAAAAAAAAATTGATATTTCTTATGTAAGATCACAAATATATATTTAGCTAGATAAACTTCATCTGAACCATGGAAACTCTTGCAGTTGAAAACCTGTGAACAAGATATTTTTCAGCAGTCTGACAGCATCATCAGGCTGCATAGCTGTTAAGTCTAACTGCTCTAACTGAAAGATAGTAATTAACCGACAAGAAATTAAAAGTGTATCTTATTCCAAAAGAGGGAAAGACTAAAAAAAGAAATCCCATACGCCATACAAGCAAGGCAAACCTTCACAAGGCAAACCTAAATGGGAGTAAATGTTCTCAAACAAGCATTTACTTAGCAAGTTCAATCCATCTGATGACATCTGGGGGAAGCTCTGTCCTCCCACGCATCCGCTTGGGGAGGGGCTCCTCCGCAGGGGACAGAGCCATCAGGGCCTGCTCCAAAAGAAGGATGCCCACTGGCTGCTGTAAACTTGCAAGGCAGCTTGAGGTCACGTTAGATGAATCCAGTTCTAGTAGCTCTCTGTGCTGGTAACTAATTTCCTATAAAATAAAACAAACCAACAGGTATCTGCTTAGTCTAAAATGATACTGATAGTTACCTTTTACAGATCACCTTTTTGGTATCCTTTTTCTTACAGTGCAAGCTTTGGAAATAAGCTGTTAAATCTCCACAAGTTCCCAACTCTGGGAAAAGTGGAATCTTTCCTTCTGTTTCTGTCCACATACATAACCCAGTTTTTGCGTACCACAGCTTCCCGTTAGACTCATTCAGTACCGTACTCAATCTAGTCCTGCCTGACTTAAAGACACGACGATACTTCTGGTAGATCTTTATCCTATTTAACATCAGTCTGACTACAGAATAACCTCTTTTTCAGGGATAAACATTCTTGTTTTCCTGAAGGTTTTTTTAAATACTTAGACCATTATCCAAAATACAGGTAAATATATCGAGAAAGTAGCAGACAAGTTTATTAAAGCCAGGTTTGTTTGTTGGTTTTTTTTCACTTAAGAACCTCAAGGAAAGTTGCCATAATATCTTAATCAAACAGGAAGAAAAAAAATCTACAACATGGAAGAGCAGTAATATAACTTTCATTACAAGAAACAGCACAGAGTTTTAGGACAAAAAATGAACGTTTGATTTTTGCAATACAGTATGTTCAAGAATACCAAGTGAAAAAAAAAAAATAAATCACTATTTGGAAACTGTAACAGGAGACTGTGAGAACAACCGGGCTACGTTTTGATCAATGGCAACCACCACAAGAACTGCAGAACAGGCATCTGTCACAAGCAAATTCATTACACAATTTGTATAGTTGAGGCTCTCACACACCAACAAATTTGTACTCAGTAAAAAATGAGAAGAACATCATCTTGTAGCTTCCTAAGTTACAGACCAGGTGGATCCCAATGAGGGGTTAGCATATGCTTTACCTGCTATTCAGGCAATTTCAACTAGCAGGTTCTATCAAAGTTATATATGTGCCCCGGACACTCTTATGTACGGGCACACATTCCTTGACTGTCAACTTTTAGGGGTTATGTCAGGGACACAGTGCCAACTGCACAATCTAAAAACTTAAGAATAGCTGTGCTAAGGTAAGACCAAAAGCCCTTTCTCAGGGTTGCCTAGGAAAAAGTGTTAACAACTGTGCAAATATAACAGTACATCCAGAGAATGAATACCCTCCCAAACTCACAATGTACAGACACTGCCTCACATCAAAGGAGATATCTATTTAGCCCATTTTGCTGTCTACTCGATCACTTCTCTTCTGAAAACGGAGCAATGCGTTCTGTCTTTGCTTGCACCACACATCCAAAGATTAGGATGAATGGCATCCAAGCTGGCCTGACAGCTAAAATATTTATAAGGCAATTATATATTCTTCAGAGGCCAGGTATCTCTATGGAGTCTATGTAAACTTTTGCCATGGGGTTAACTTCTTTCTTAGTATTTCACCTGGTTTTTAATCCCTCCTGAAAACCAATCCCAGAGCCTCATAGTCAATTTTAATATTGTATCTGTAGACAAAACCAGCTCTTTTTATCACCAAGTTACTCTCCTGATGGGACTTGAACCTGTAGGAAACTAAAAAAGTCAAAAAACCCAGAAGGAAACGGAAGGGAAGTAGGAAGCCTTTCTGAAACAAGCCAACATTTATTATACTGTTGGTATACAGGTAACAGAAGCTGTATTGCCAAATGGCCAAGCCACTACGACAGCCTTTGTGAGCCAAATGCAGCCTTGGCACTGTGTGCTCTCCCTCTCCCAGCTTTCTCTCACTGTTATGCTGGATGCTCAAATATACAGGCTGATGCTTGTCTTTGTGCTGCTCTTCTTTTATCATTGAATGGAGATGGCAATGAGATGCTCTTATCACTCTTCCAAAGTCTGTATTTTTGACTAATGTTAACTTACCTATTTTTTGAGTCTTCTTTTTACATCCATTAAGAAAAAAAGCAGCCTAACACAACAGTGTTATTAATAGGGTCTAACAGACACATAATTCAATAAAAATAATCATATCAAGACAGAGAACCAACAAATGCAGTGTCAAGAGGGAATATTAACAGATAGCTATTGTGAGATGTTGGCTTGAAAAATACTAAGACAGCCCAGAAAAATCCCCATAGCATTTGACCTTTTATGCAGCTGCACAGAAAAAAAGTAAACAAGAAACTACATTTTTTCAGATGTGTAAATACAAGTACTAAGAAGCAAAGTTTGTCACTGTTTAAAAAGCTACTCCAAACTAGACATTTCTCCTGTACTATGAATGACATCTACTGTCACAGAGTATTTAAATTTCCATAACACAAAGAAGCCATTACCTGCCACTCAAAGAAAGATTATTTTGAGAGTGACAAATCAGACACACCATTAAGATAAACACAGTTTGTAAGAAACTGTAAATACAGTGACAATGAGTATGTAACAGGTGCTTGGACAAGTTTTTTGTTTATCCTTGAAAATTGGGGTAAAAGATAAAGTTCACAGTCTGTTCCAGGTCAGTATATTCTCATAGCAGAAAGGCTTGTGTTTCCTTTCCAGTGAAATGGCTGTGGTGCACTCACTCACCCTTTGGTGGAAATGAGTCCTTCCCTCATTACTGAAAATCCCCAAGACAACTACTTCAGGGGACTAATGGGAAAAAAATAAACGAGAGGCTAACAACAGTCTGACAACTACTGATATTCTAAAGACACCGTTTTCCTCAGTAACCACTTCCCAGAAACAGGAAGATAAACACACAACACCCACAAAACACTTAAAATTGTTCCTGTGGCTTTCATTTAAAATCAAGTCTCTTCTTGTTACTGATACAACTGAAAAATTAAAAGCTGACTCACACTCTATAGATCAGAAATTGCAGAAACCTTGAAAAACCACTTCAGAGGCATGAACTACCCTAACCCTAAAGCTAACGGCAGCCAAGACCTACGGCTGACGTGCCCAGCACCATAGGTGGCCCAGATGAGAAAGGTGTGCAGGGATCAATCTTGGGGCAGTGCCGTGCTCCCCTTGGCACGCCTTTTGCAGCCACACTGTCCCTGGACCTCTAAGCTTTGTGGCTCTCATGACCCTAACCCTAGCCCTAATGGCAGCCGAGACCTACGGCTGACGTGCCCAGCACCATAGGTGGCCGAGATGAGAAGGGTGTGCAGGGATCAATCTTGGGGCAGTGCCGTGCTCCCCTTGGCATGTCTTTTGCAGCCACAGTGTCCCTGGACCTCTAAGCTTTGTGGCTCTCATGCTTACCTTAACAAGAGTCAGTTGGAATATTTATTTGGGTAACAATTCTATTTCCATTACTGAATTCCAGTAACAGTATTCAACCTTCACTAATGCTGAGTTTATCACACATTGAAACAAAGATATTACAGTCAGTTATTTTCATACCATATAGCAGGATTTACCTGGATGCATGCAATGAATGGCGGGAAGTAAGTCATGCTCATCCCCAGGAAATTATTGAAGTTGTACAGCAGCTTCTGGATGATGGCTTTTTTCTCAGAAGGAGTTTTAGATTTTTCTATCTCATGAAAAATTCCACCAAACAAACTGCTGAAAAGCTGCTTGGCAAATGTTGGATCTTTCTGTGAATTACAACAAAAGCAGTAAGGCCACTGAATTTTGATGTGATGCAATAACCAAATAAATAAAAGTAAGATAGTTGACTCACCCTGTACCTAATCCCTATGTGGACACTCTTTGGGAGTGGAATAATTAGTCTGGCATGTATCACACCTATGCTGGGAATTACTGTACTACCCATTCAAATCCCACCTTAATTCTTCTACATAAAGCAACTCCAAAATAATGCAGGTTTCAGGCCACGGTATTGGTGGAGAGGATGGAATTTACAATTTTCACATATTCACAGTTCCCACTACAGGAACCAGATGCCCAATATCATCTTACAGACACCACTGCCAGTGAAGAGGATTTCAGGAAAAAACAGAGGACATCAATGTACAAGGAGACCTGGACCTAACATCAAGGGAGCCAACACAGAACGACAGACTGACTGTACAGACAGACAGTTCCATATGAGATTTAAAGGCATTTTTTCAACCCTGAAACACATTTGTATCTGTAACATAATCCTGTACATCCTGGTCTGTCATGGGACTGGAGTTTGGTCTAACTCTTGATCTAATGCTATTTAGGTAAGTCATGACTGTGCTATTTCCTCCCTTTACACAGAGATAAGGGACCATCAAAAGAAATTAAATAAAAAGGTAATCAGGAACACTGTGATTTCCCAAACACTGTAATATAGGATAGGTTCAGCCTACAGTTTCTGCTGCTCTCAGGTAGGAAAAGGAATATTGGATCAGCTTTACTGAGTAGTCCGAGTCCGGTCTTAGACACAGTAACTTCATTTGTACTTTTACAACTCCACTATCGCCGTATAAAAGAATAAAAATGGTTGTTTTGTTGCTGTAGAGTGAGATGTCCTTTGCAATTAATGTCTGTAAAGACCCCCACCATCTGTTTCTCAAGCAGAGAAACCCAGAGGCAATGGACAACAGCTGATGTCTCAGGTTCTCAGTGTGCAACTCCCCTGCTCAGGTGAGGCAAGCTACAAGGCATCTTCTCTCATCACTGCACCAGCCCGGGGGTAGGAGAAACAATCCCTCAAAACAGACTCTTTAAGTGCGTGTCACAGTGGTTGACTACAAAACAACAAATCGATTTTGAAAGCAGTTGCCCAACTACACATCATTTTCCCTACAATAATAGAAAACTTCACAAATGACCTTTGAAAAGCAGACAGACCTGGGCAAGGCCCTGCAGAGGGGCAATGAGACTGCAGTATTCAATCTGGATGTCAGGAAGGTCTCCTACTCGGTAACTTCTGTACAAAGTAACCTGGGCATCATGCTTCATCTTCAGCTCAGATTTCATCTCCTGAAATGCATTGCTCATGTTAAAAAAATAATAATCATATTATTTAGAGAGAGATGTATCTAGAGAAGACAAAATAAGAAAGAGCATTTCTGAAGCGTTTTACAAACTTTTGCCATGCAAAATATGCAAATATATTTTCTATAAAGCTGTAATATGGTTAACCTCCAAATTATCATAGCAAATTAAAAACTCTGAAGTCTTGTTCCTAGACTTACTTCACCCATTAACTTTTAATGCCTTGTAGTTTCTGCTTCCATACAGGTAGCATTTAAGTCACTTTTAAAGAGAATAATTATGACTGACAGCTGGTGAGTTGCTATGGTTTATTAAGTTACTGCCTGTCAGCTGAGCCACAGTAGTCCATTATATGATGGTTTTCAGCCTGGTGCAGGTGCTAAGTAAAATGAGGTTGCTAAAGCAGGCGTGTTTTATTTCACACAGTGGGATGGGGAGGGGAAGGAAGAAGGATGAACCCCGTAGAACCAATTCCTGGGTTTCCTACCAAACCGTAATAAAACTGTTGGAAACTGCAGTTTTTAAACACCTGCCCCGCCTTTTGCTGAGGCTTAAAGGAATACATTTAAATGGAACAAGAGCTACTACCAAACACAAACAAAACCTATGTCTTCCCTCTGCCTTTCTTCCTTTTCATAGCACTGATATGCTATAAGGAAATCAGCAGTTAAGTTCAGAGGCTGGGATTTTATTTTTAACTACTGTCATTACCAGTTAAAACAGCAGGTAATAGGTGGATATATACATTGGTAGAATGGAAGAGGGCAAGAAAAGAAAGCTTGAAGATGATTTTTTTTCTCTTCTGTAAACTCTTCAAAATTTTGCTGTTTGAGCACATTTTTCTTCAAAAGGGATGATTTTCAAAAAGCTTTCAAGAGAAATACACTGGGAGAAATTAGGACTTCGGTAAAGCTATTTCAGCATTCATAGTCTCCCCTGGTCTTTCATTGTGGAATAGTATCACAGGGGGTTTTGTTGGTTGTATTTTGGACTGTCATACAGGATGCATTTACAAGTTCTCTCTTGCAGGCTGGGAGGAAGTGGTAGCTTTAGCCTGCAAGTAAATATAAATTGGCTAAAATAGGTGTTTGCGTGGTTCTTCCAGACATAAGTTCTGTTTACACAGTTGTCTGCAGCTGCAAAGAATTATAAGGGTGTCTCAAACTGGTAGCTCTCAGTCCTGAGTTCCTTGGCTCTTGGTCTAACTGCTATCACATTTGGATGATAATGTATGTTATTTTTACTAACATGAACCTCTGAAAAACTGTTACAGAGCTTAAAAATACTTAAACTTATTGTAAGCACATAACACAACCAGGAAACCCACATAGTACTAAGTTTCCTTGATAAATACTCAGCAAATTATTATTACTGACATTCCTCCAGGTTAAAAGTACGCAACAGTTCTGGTTAGTCCATCAGCTGTATCACATTTTTGAGTTCACCTTCAGACACTGGATAATGTTCTCCAATTATTTCTGCAGAGTACTGTAGCTTCAAGGCTCCTAGTTTCCAGGATGACAACTGTAAAGAACCTCCCATAGCTGTTAGGGTCTCCATCACATAAAATCACTTCATAGAATCACAGAATGTTTTGGGTTGGAAGGGACGCAAAGCCACGTGTTAATAGATTCAGTCTGCCTGTATTGCCCAGTGTCTCTGCCCACCACTGGAAGGAGCGAGGAAAAAATGACCTGTGCTCCAGATTCCTTCACTAACCGCCCCAAGGCTTTGAATTCTTTTTTGATCACCCTCGGGCTACTTACTGCAACTTCATCAGCACCCACATGGAAGAGCAGCAAGGGATAGTAGTCGGAGGGTCGGACCAGGCTAGGAAGTTTCCTAGTGATGTCTCTAACCCGGGCTCCTGGGAGGCAGCAGACCTCCCTAAGAGCAGGGTCTGCCCGGCATATCGGTCCCTCTGTTCCCCTCAGATGGGAATCTCCCACTACTATTACCTGCCTCTTCTTCCTCGTGGATGTAGTAGTAATCCGACAGGGAGGTCTTTCTGATCTTTGTGCTTCCTGTGATGTGGATAGGTCGACACCTACCCCGTCCACCGCTTTCTCTTCCACCTCTAGAGCCTCATACCTGTTACGCAGAGGCACCTGGGGAGAAGCGGTGGGCAAGGAAAGGGTTCTCTTCCTGCCCCGACTGCAGACCAGTTTCCACTCACTGCTCTCCATTGAGGCCCTTCCGTCATCCTGACGGGGGGGGATGCTAGTTCCCTTTGATCCCGGGCCTTTTTTGGTGGCTGCTCCTGCATAGATTTCTGGGAGGACAGGGTGCGGCTCCACCAGTCTATTTCCTGCTCCACTTCCCTGATGCTCCATAGACTCATACAGACTAAGTGGTAGACTGGAGTGTTATCATCCAGTTCTTTTCTTGCTCATGCTAAGTAACATCATTTAGCTTTAAGCACATAAATAACATGATTTCCAAACAAAAGTTTCTAAATCTCTTTAAGTAGCAACTGGAATCTTAAACCCTTCTTCACAAAGTTACTTCTGGAGATGAAGTACAAGACTGCAAATGGCATTGGGACTTAAGGTTTTAAACTTATTTGGATTGACAAACCTTTTCTCTTTTCTGTTCAGCCACACCTTTTCTAGCATAAATCAAACTGAGTTTTTCTTGGTCCTTCAAGAAACGCCTCCGCAGTCTTAGAATTTCTGCTCGTTCTTCTATACCTAGGGAACACATGATCATGTCCACAGCTTTTTCTTTCTCAGGCAAACTTCAGATTTAAGGCAAAAGCAGCACATAATTACAAACATCATCTTTGTACTCACTAGCTCACCAGCTAGTCTCCTGAGTTTCATACCCAACAACTCAACGCAAGGCCTTTCAACAAGATAGCAAATGAAAACAATGTTAAGTTGTTCTTAGGAGAAGAGGTAATAAGCATTTATATAAAAACTTTAACCACATGGATAAGGGTCAAACTATTGTACTGGGAAAGGCACTAGAATTCATGAAGAAATTTGCCCCATATGACAGATTTATTTTAAGCTCTCAAGGGCAAGTACAGCATTTGCACCATATTCCATAAAGCATATAGCTCCCTACATAAAAGAGGTTCTAAATATATTCAAAGACTGGATAATAATAATAATAATCTAGTACTTCATTTTTAAAGTTATTACTACAAAATGTCACAGGATCAACTCCTGCTCAGGGCAGTCATGGAGAAAGGTCACTTTACAGACTGTTCACTTCAGTCTTTCCAGGAAAGAAGAGTGAGCGAACAAAACCATACCACTGTAACTGGTGTTTTCCTGGTAGAAAACCAGGGACTGATGGGAAGGTAGACTGAACTCTCTCTTTCTGGAGCTCAGCATGGCCCATTCAAAACTGCCCTGAAACACCTCCCAGGTATTGAGAAGATCAATCGTTATAACTCTCTGCCTGAACTCCTACTCTTATCCTTCCAGTCAAAATTTTAATGACAAGGTAGGCGAGGGTGAAGTGTGGAGAAAATGGGGAGAAGGAGCCTAAGCCATTCCAGAGCAGTACTGATATTTTTCAGTTATCGACTAGGTGGATGAAGGAGCTTTCTCAGAAAATAGCAGGTAGTTCTAATAGAACCATAGAATCATAGAATGTTTTGGGTTGGAAGGGACCCCTAGAGGTCATCTAGTCCAACCCCCCCGCAGTGAGCAGGGACACTGCTAACTAGATCAGGTTGCTCAGAGCCCCGTCCAACCTGGCCTTGAATGTTTCCAGGGATGGGGCCTCCACTACCTCTCTGGGCAACCCATTCCAGTGTTTCACCACCCCCATTGTAAAGAATTTCTTCCTTATATCTAGTCTAAACCTACCCTGGTTTAGTTTAAAACCATTACCCCTTGTCCTGACACAGCTGGCCCTACTAAAAAGATTTTCCTCATCTTTCCTATAGACCCCCTTTAGGTACTGAAAGGCCATAATCAGGTCTCCTTGCAGCCTTCTCTTCTCCAGGCTGAACAAGCCCAACTCTCTCAGCCTGTCCTCATAGGAGAGGTGCTCCAGCCCTCGGATCATTTTTGTAGCCCTCCTCTGGACCCGCTCCAACACTTCCATGACCTTCTTGTGCTGAGGGCTCCAGAGCTGTACACAATACTCTAGGTGAAGTCTCACCAGAGCAGAGTAGAGGGGCAGAATCACCTCCCTCAACCTGCTGGCCACGCTTCTCCTGATGCAGCCCAGGGTAGGGTTGGCCTTCTGGGCCGCCAGCATACATTGCCGGCTCATGTCCAGCTTTTCATCCACCAGCATCCCCAAGTCCCTCTCGGCAGGGCTGCTCTCGATCCTTTCTTCCCCCAGCCTGTACTGATACTGGGGGTTACCCCGACCCAGGTGCAGGACCTTGCACTTGGCCTTGTTGAACCTCATGAGGTTCACACAGGCCCACCTCTCCAGCCTGTCTGGGTCTCTCTGGATGACATCCCGTCCTTCCGGTGTGTCAACTGCACCACTCAGCTTGGTGTCATCCACAAACTTGCTGAGGGTGCACTCGATCTTGCTAAGTCATTGATGAAGACGTTAAACAGCACCGGTCCCAGTACGGACCCCTGAGGGACACCACTCATCACCAGTCTCCATCCAGACATCGAGCCATTGACCACTACCCTCTGGATGCGGCCATCCAGCCAGTTCCTTATCCACCGAACAGTCCACCCATCAAATCCATAGCTCTCCAATTTAGAGAGAAGGATGTTGTGGGGGACCGTGTCAAAGGCTTTGCAGAAGTTCAGATAGATGACATCCATTGGTTTTCCTTTGCCCACTGATGCTGTCACACCATCATAGAAAGTCACTAGGTTCGTCAGGCAGGACTTGCCCTTGATGAAGCCATGCTGGCTATCTCGAATTATCTCCCTGGCCTCCATGTGCCTTAGCATAGCTTCTAGGAGGATCTGTTCCATGATCTTCCCAGACACAGAGGTGAGGCTGACAGGTCGGTCGTTCCTGGGGTCTTCCCTTCTACCCTTTTTGAAAATGGGCACAATGTTTCCCTTCTTCCAGTCACCAGGCACTTCATCTGACTGCCATGACTTTTCAAATATCATGGAGAGTGGCTTGGTGACTACATCGGCCAATTCCCTCAGGACTCTGGGATGCATCTCATCAGGTCCCATGGACTTATGTGCATTCAGGTTCCTCAGGTGGTCACGAATCTGATCTTCTCCTACAGCAGGAAGGGTTTTGCCCTCCTGGTCCCCCTCACGCCATCCATCAACTCGGGTGGGGTGAGGAGAGAGGTTACCAGTGAAGACTGAGGCAAAAAAGGTGTTGAGTACCTCAGCCTTCTCCTCATCTGCTATTACCAGCTTGCCAGTCTCGCTCATCAGCGGGGGTACGCTTTCCTTAACCATCCTTTTCCGGCTGATATACCTGTAGAAACCCTTCTTGTTATTCTTTGCATCCCTAGCCAAGTTTAGCTGCAGTTGCGCCTTGGCCTTCCTGACCCCATTCCTACACAACTGGACCGCAACCCTGTACTCTTCCCAGGATGCCTGTCCCTGCTTCCACTGACTGTGCAGTTCCCTCTTCCTCCTTAGTTTGACCAGCATCTGTCTCAGCCACGCCGGTCTCTTCCCTTCTTTGCCCAATTTCTTACACCTAGGGATTGAGAGCTCTTGCGCTCTGTGGATCACATCCTTAAAGATCTGCCAGCTCTGTTCTGTTCCCCTGTCCCTGAGGACAGTTTCCCAGGGAGTCCTTCTGACTACCTCCTTGAGGAGCTGGAACTTTGCTTTTCTAAAATTCAGGGTCCTGACTATACTCTTTGTTCTTCCCATTTCCCTCTGGAGCGTGAGCTTTACCAGCGCATGATCACTGCAACCCAAGCTGCCTCCGATCTTGACATCTCTGACGAGTTCGCTTGCATTGGTGACCACCAGGTCCAGTATCGCATCCCCTCGGGTAGGGGTGTGTATTACCTGGCTTAAGAAGTTGTCCTCAATGCATTCGAGAAACCTGCTGGATTGCCTACAGCTTGCCGTGTTGGTTTTCCAGCAGATGTTCAGGGTGGTTGAAGTCCCCCAGCAGGACGAGAGCCTGCGAGCACGAAGCCTCCCAGAGTTGGAGGAAGAACGCTTCATCAGTTGGCTGCTCTTGATCTGGCGGCCTGTAGTAGACACCAACCACCAGGTTCCCTTTGTTGCCTCTCTCTCTGATTATTACCCATAAGCTTTCGACCTGCTCGTGGCTATTCTTCAGGGACAGCTCTTCACACTGTAATGATTTCTTGATGTAAAGGGCAACGCCTCCACCCCTCCTTCCTCGCCTGTCCCTTCTGAACATCAATAGCTACATTCCAGTCGTGGGATTCATCCCACGAAGTTTCCGTAATGGCAATCGGGTCGTAGCTTTCTAGCAGTATGATAGCTTCCAACTCCTCTTGTTTGTTTCCCATGCTGCATGCATTTGTATAGAGGCAGACAGCAATCTGTTGCAGATCATGTCAGCACAGCTGAAATGGTTTGGAAAAAATGTTTAAAGAGATCTCTTCTTTAAAGTGATAAGCAGTTAAATTTAAACCAGAAGGGACAGAACTGCCTGATGTTCATGCCACAATCACCTTAGGGAGAGGTAGGAATGCAGAGATCACACTGTCTGGTTTCTTATCCAGTCAGTTCTTTCGTCTAGCAACACGTAGTTTTGCAATTCCTAGGACAATTCTAGCTTTTTCCCACCCATTATGTATCACCACGCATTCCTGGGAACAAAATCTTTCAATCTGAACCTCAATTAAAATATCTCAAAGGTAATGGACTGCCAGCCAAATAACTGACAAAGATGGTCTATTAAAAAGTAGTATTTATACAGAAATTGCATCATCAGGCTTACAGACCTTTAGTTTTGCTGTCCACAACATCTCCAGGCAAACTCAACCGTTTTTTCCCAAAATCTGGCCCCACTGGTTTAAGGGTTGCTTGTTTAAATTTTTCACTCCGTTTGTTAACTAACAGCATGGATGAAGACAAGGATTCAGAGGATGAAGGAACTGTATACTCTGCCAATGTGTCAATGCTGCTTCCAGTTAGCCAATTAAATGAACTTCTACCACCTGTAAAAAAACATTGTAAAAAAAGCTGTAACACATCTGAATATAAAACAGGGGAAAACATCTATGAAGCAGGTCATTTTCCTCCCCCCAAAATATAATTCCCAGTGTTTATGGGTAGAACAGATTTCAAGCTGTTAGGTGAGAAACAAACTTCTTTTATATTAGGCATATATACATGAGATCAATAAAAATGAGACCATTTTTTCTCATAACACAAAAAAAGCCCTTGAAAACAAAATATTAAATGCACTTACATTTTTATATTAAAAATTCATAAGCAACAGGAAGATAACAGTATCATTCCTATAGCTAACAAGAAAATTTCAGAAGACACTGGTCTGGACTTACTGACATGCTGTGTAGGTGTAAATTCATACTGCCGTTGGGTAGCCCTCACTCGACCACCGACTGACCCAGAAGCAGAAAGGGATCTTTCTTGTGATAAATTCCTGTGGATAATCTGAGAAGCTTGAGTCTCCACAAACATAGGTGTGAGCATGGTACTTTGGTAACGCCAGCTGGAATCAATTACAAAGTCCTAGGAACACAAAAAGATTTTAATAAGAACAGTTAAGAACAAAGGCTTTTTGCCTTCCTTAAGGCAGGATAGCAGAAATAAAGTACAGAATTTAAAACATCAACCTGGGTACAGGGGCAGAACTTGACTATAAAAACCACAAACACATAAAAGTTCTCTACAGGTCAGCAAAAAACTCACTAATTTGGACCGGTCAGCTGAGAACCGATTTACAGCTATTGTACTAGCATTCCTGTTTCTTCACAATTATGGTGCTTCTCTCCATTACCCTCTTTTTTAAGTATTTCATTACTCTACACATCAGCTATACTTGGTATATACAATTATTTTAATTAAATCTTTCTTTTTTTTTTTTAAAGAAAACAAAATTACTGTCCCCACAAAATCAAACTTCTGATACTGTGCATAACCCATGACGGCTGCAGCTGTTAACTATGGAGTAAAAAACACACTTTCAAAAATCTTCTTCACTATACCATTATTCTTGTCCAAGTGTTAACTACATTAAGGAATGGAATTTGTCACATGTTTGCACACAGGATAACACATTACAATTCACCTGAAATTTGCATTCAGACAGTGGATGCTCAAATATTTTTCTGGAATAATCTGGGCTCTTGCTAGTCATTTCAAGCAGAAAATTTGTGATTAGACTCAAGTACTGTGTTTCAATCTTGGTGGAATATAAAGAATTTAACAATGCAAGCATGCGATCAGGAATATTTCCAGGTAACCTCGTCTCATCACTCCAAAAATTCCTAACAATTAATCTGTAAAGGCAAGGAATACAATTATTCTTGGTTATCTGCAAACAGAAAACACAACAGTATCAAAAAAGTAAATTTAAAGAAACCACAATAAGATTATAGCACCTTCAACTAATCCTTTCATGCTATGGATTTCCATTGAATTACACCAAATTCCTCATTCATTTACCATGCTCTATGCCATTCAACTGATATTAGAGGTTTACTCTGAAAAAAATATTTCTATTAAGTTGTCTTCCTCTTGAGAAGTGCTAGGGATGGATAAGCACAGAGATCTCCTATCTTCTGCTTCACAAAAAACCATCCTCCAACACTGAATCTATTTTTGTGTGTCTCTGTATAGCGAAGGCCACCTTGTTGCTAAAAAACCCTAGAACATTATGCAGAATAATGTCTAATGTACTGAAACAAATTCTCCATAGCTCAGAAGTTTGTTCGAAAGCTCTGTGCTTCATTTAAATTTGGTGTAATGCTATGGGACACAACTTTGCAAATTAACTTATTGGAAGAAAAGGAAATAATGTTATCTCACTGATACTCTTTGATATTGAAATACTTAAAAACTCTCTAAAGATCAACTCTTCTGTGATAAACAGAGCAATTTACTTATTACTTCAGTCAGTCATCACAATGCTGTTTACTCACTGCAGTTCGGCATTCTCATCAATCAGTCCTTGAAGCAGGATTTCTTTTGCCAGTTTGAATATTTCCTGAGAATCACCATCTGCTTGGCTTTCTGGATCACTGATGTTAGGAGAAAAATGTCTCTTAATGACTTCTCTCAAAAGTAAGAGGATGAGAATGGTGGGAGAAAAGGAGGAACACGCTCTGCTCATAGAAATCTCAACTTGGTCTAAGAACACTGCATTTTTTTCATACTATAAGGTCTTCATTGCAAAAAATGTCTTGTCTCTCCACTACTTAGAAAAGTAAAAATCAGAAAGCTAAATAATGCCTGTTAAGTAATTATTATAAAGGCCAAACAGAAGTAACGCTGAGTTTGCAAGGTTAAAACTGAGAAAAAGGCAGAGAATTAGCTTCTGGAGCTGGAGTAAAAACTGCCTGTACTTTTTCTTCATAATAATTATCCATTCAAATAGTTAAGTTACCTTGGGAAAAAGCATATATTACAACCCAACTAAGTTAAATGATTCAACAGCAACCTTCTTGTCAAACCGAGTACACACCTGTTGCCTAAGGGGTCAAACAGAAAGAACATCTTTATCCTCCCAGATTGAAGGGATACAGATCATGCCAAAGTGTCTTAATACACTTCCTACCTAGAAGTAAGTTTCTCTAGCGTACAATTCTTACCAGTTACAAATTACGGCAACAAGAAAAAAAGTGGAAGCATCAGAGCTAAGACCTCTTATGCCATGATGCTGTGGTGATACAACATCCTAGTTCTGGGGTGAAGTTCAGGTCTAAGTCTTTGTCTCTTAGTGGAAGTGATAAAATTGCCACTAAAGGCCAGAGCTACTTAGGCAAACCACAGGCACTCTTCTTCTGAGAACTGGGAAAATCCTGCACTGAGGGACATGAAGTTGGAAGACAGTGTTCCAAGCACTTTGACCCTACCTGTGACAAACCACTGAAAGACAACATTTGCAGTGAATACACACCTGTAATTATCATAAATCCACATCAGAATATCATACATGCGCTGTCGACATATTACAGAAGGGTGAGAAATGAACCCTGTCACTCCAGGAAGAAGTTCTTTAAGTTCCAGTGGTTTTAGTTTAGACAGCATCTTGTACACTATATCCAAACAAACCCTTTGCCTGTCATCATCCCTAAAAAGAGAGGGGGGAAGAAAGAGAAAAAAAAAAAAAAAAAAAAAAGAAAAAAAAAGAGTAGTTACATTGCTTTTCTTTTCACTGCTACACACAGAACCAGAAGAAGATCAGTTTAAGTTTTAGCAATATTTGTTTTTGCATAAAGGGCTTTAAGTAAATACTTTTGAGTTCAACCCAAGAGTAAGAATATAACTGAATTAATACATACTACGGAAATTCCCATCCCAGTGGTGTTTCACCTTACCACTCTTTAGGGTTTTTTGTTTGTTTTTCAGTCAGCCAACCATCTTAATACTTAACTCCCAGATTCTATTAGCTCAAATTAGGAGAGCAGTGACCAAAAAGTGAACATGAATTATAAATGCTTCTGAGCATAAAAATATTGTGGCCAGCACAGAAAATGTTGTCAAGAAGTTCAGACTATGCATCCACATTTGTATTCACATGACCACTCACCTGTGATTCATGATCTGGATAAAATCTTTACTCTTTAACTGCAAGTGGAGATCAGGTATTTCTTCCACCTGGCACATTATGACTTCCAGACAGTAGGTTTTCATCACACCATGAAGTTTGGGTATCAAAAAGAATACTGCATTCATAAACCTTAATATAATCAGAAGCCCACAAAGAAAAGAAAGTTATTTTCTGTTATTCCTCTAGATCTACAATGAACATACCATGTAAATCATGACATACCTGTCAGCAAGAGGTGGAAAATTCTTAACAGCTTTATTCAAGCATTGAATAAACTTATCCTGTTGGGTGTTCTGATGATGTTTTAATTGTCTTATGACACAATCATAAACTGGATGTTCAAGTACCTGAAAATGAGAAAGACAGTAAGACAAGTATAGCCATGAAACTCATAACCACCTTAATGACGCATAGTTCTGCTGCTGTACTGTTTGATTCTAGCGCATTTTGCTAGGTATGATCCACCCACCTCATCTTGACATTTATGGTGCTTCATGGCTACTGTACAGCTATGCCTGGCTGAAACACGATTGCCTGCTTAAACAATACATCTGTGAGCTTCCTTTGATTGGTTTGGAACCAACACCTTAATTTTGAAATACAAGCTCCTTAGTATGCTTACATAAATAATAAGTAGCTTCTCATTCAGTATGGCAGATTTCCAATTAATGAATATTAAAAAATAGAGATTTTTAGTGAAAATGGGAAAAATAATCAGCAAGCTTCACTTAATGTCAAAGAAATAAGCTTTGTATAGGACAAAATATTTGCACCATCTTTACTCACTTATTCAAAATACTGCTTATAATGGAACTCAGAAGACTGTGAAAGAGAAGACTATGGGAATTCAATTTATGAAATATGCTCTACAAGCTGTGAAAGAACAACCAGAATGCAACTAAGTAGGGAAAGAAGTAAAAATAGTAGGGACAGAAGTAAGAATAACCTACAAGGTTAGACTAATAATCCACCTAGACAATACTTGGTAATTTTGTCTCTAAAAGCAGCTGCAGAATGATATTTAGAGGGAGCACATGAGCCTGGCTGCATTTTGTCCTCCTTTTCTCTTACACAACCCAACATACATCCGTCACTGGTTTAGGGATCTTAAGAGTGTACCTTGTTGTCTATTGTTTTTAGAACTTGTTCATGGATTTTTTTTTTTGTGTACGGATTTGCCTAATTTCTCTTTGAACCTGCTGATGCTACTTACCCCAATTCCGGAAGTACTTCTAGCATCTGTCTCTGTCTGATTCCTGTGATCATCAAGCACTATCCCCTAGTTACATTACTGTAGGATTTGGTGAGTAACAGTTTTGCATTCACCTTATCCACTACCTAGAAAACAACTGGAATCAAAATTAAATACAGTATCTTTAAATTTTACATCAAAACTTACAAGTTATTGAACAACCTCAAGTACAGTTATTCAAAAGGTAGCCTCAAACCTCCCAACCTGCAAAATTTTTTTTCTTTAAAAAAACCCCCAAACCAAGAAACCAAACACTTTAAATGTACTGTGCCAGTGTTGATGGCTGGCAAAAGCTGAACAAAGCCTCAGAAAAAGACCATTCACTGTCAGCTCCAAAATAGCAGGGCAAAAACTGTGCACTTAGTCTGCTCTCAAATACTTTTCCTCTTGAGTTACTAGTATAAACCTTTAACTTTATCTGTTGGACAAAGACTGTTGAGTTTTAAATACATTCATTTTTGGAGCTGAATTGAATAGTCATAGAAGAGATGCACATAGAATTAAGTCAGGAATGGTCAAACACACCATACAGTTCACTTACATTTTCTCTCTCAGCAATGTATCGAAGAGCGAGTCCCAACACTTCTGCTGCAGCTGCATAAACTTCTTTATACTTTAAGAAACCCATGTTGCTGGTCAAAGCCTGAAAATACCTAACACAGAAGGTAGACCTGCGGTAAGCCACTAATCCAGAAGCCAATTTTAAACCGAAACAAAATCACCTGAGCTCCCAGGGAGAACAATGACTGCTTTTAGAAGAGCTGTATACAGCACAACATGGATTTCCACCTGCAGTGTCTCAAATCCCTGCTTTGGCAATTCCTGACTCTGTTAACTCCCATGAAACCACAACCTTGGGGCCCACTGTAAAAAAGCTTACATTCGTTTAGGTATTTTCCAAAATAAATGTGGTCTGCAGTTCACAGCTAGAAAAGCATTACATCTGACAGACAACAGCAAAGGGATGATGAGACAAACAATTCCGATAAACAAGCAATCCAGTTCCCATACTTCATGCTGACAAGTTAGACGTGCTCTCTTTGTCTTAAACTTTTATCAAAATCATTCTCCAAAAAGCTGAATTTCTCACCTGACACGATCTATTTCACACTTTGGGTCAAAGGGAGGTAAATTGTTAGCAAGAACAATTCCCAACAGCTGAATTCCCACTGAGTTGTCCTTTGTATCAGGATCTCCACTAGAAAACTTTTCATATATTAAACTGTTGGATAAAAACAAAAATACTGATATACACGAAAACCCCCAAATATACACACCATAAATCAATCACTCTGTGTACAACAGAGATTATATACGTACATACAACCCCACAAAAACCAGCAGAAAGTATGTATATATGCATATACACTCCCACCAAAGCCAGCAGAAAGCATATATTCAGAAAAAAAATCTAAAAAGAGATTGTAAGCCCACACAAATTCTCCACAACAAGTTCAGGAGCACAGCAGATTGCAGAAGTCTTAGTAAGAGTGCACCAGTATTTAGTGATAATACCCAAAATCTCAAATAAAACTAAGTCTTTGCAGAGATTACTCCTGCTGTTGCTATCCTCTACATGTTTTCCCTGTCTCCTTGTTGTTTTGCAAATTCAACTACAATCTTTAGAGAGTTCAGTTCTGAATTTTTCCTGTCAACTCTAGGGACAAAAAGTTTACTATTGCAGCTGAATTTAGCTTTTCATCTCCTTTGATAATGTTCACTTATATTCTTGAAATATTGATAAAAAAAGCAATTGTCTAAATGCTTACCTGTAAGGTATAGAGAGACAGTTCTTCCAACACTCTATAACTGTCTTTATGATTTCAAGATTGTGTCTGAACACAGCTCTTTTTTGGTGAAAGGCATTCTTCATCAAGAATTCAAGCAATCTGTTAGCTAAAATCTCATCCTTAATATTCCCCTACAATGAATAGAGGCAAAAATAAACATAGTGACTCCAACAGAAGACATATATTGTTTTATGAAAGCAAGCAAGTAAATAAGCTATTTTTGAAGTTAGGGTCTAAAAGAAACAATGAACTGATAAAGAAAATGATTGTAAGTGCATAATAACAAACTCAGTCATTCCTTACCAAATAGTCACAATAATAATAAAAATGAATTTCACATTTCCTTACTTTGGGAGTGGTTACACTTGTCCAGGAAAGGATAGTAACCACTATTTCCACTACCATGTAATGAATCCCTTCACCTCCATTATTCCCAGAAACAACAAGCTGCAGCAATGGACCAAGCCACTGCTTTGCATAAGGTCGGAAAACCTATGGAAAACAGGAGAATCAGCAATCAAGTACAACTTGGATCCAACTACTCAAAACCTGTCGTTCAATAATTATTACAAGACTGCTAAATCAACCTCTTATCACCTTGCTTAAAATTTTGGTGATGTTGCCTCAGAGATTAAAATAACTTTAAAATAGAAAGTATCAAAACTACATTCCTCAATTCTGCTTAGAAACCTTTAACCAAGCATTCACATACAGTTAATTATTTCACTAGGGCGCACATAATATGGCTCTCATGCAGAAAAACCTGTCCCTAAAGGCCATTCATCTACCCTTCCATTTCAGACACCTTTACTAAGAAAGCAGCATTAAGTGGATGTTAAAGCTTCTTGAATTAATTCTGAAACTCAGCCTTTTTGTATTTGGAATATTCAAAATTTTTAAAACCCAAGAACGAGAGTTAGAAAACGTTTCTTCTCAGACAAAGACACATTATGCTATCTTAATATCTTTCTGCAACCAGAACATCATTTAGCTGTAAGAGTTTCCATAAGACTCATCTGTGACCATTAGAAAACTATAATATTTGCTCCTTCAAAGATGGCAAACATAATTAGCTATACCTCTTGCCCAGTATCAATGAATCAATTACTCATAGTTTACAGAAGACACATATTGTGAATAACCTCTACTTATAGGTGTAGCGTTTGGGAGAAAAAGTATATTACATTCAAAACGCTGGCACAATCTGGGATTTTGGGCTATGAATGCGCTCTCTTTTGTCGTGGCAAATTCAAATTTATCACTCTATTTGAATGCCCCAGAAGTCACAGCTGATGAAATACTTTACTCCACAGGAGTTACACAGATAATATCATAATACAACTTGTCATGTTAACAGAAAAAAAATATGACAAAAAAAAAAGTTACTCACATCCTCAGTATTAACAATAAGTTTTGCTATGAAGAGGCGAATATTTAGTGGTACTGATGGGTTTCCTAATTTGCCATGCAGAAATTTCATCCAAAGAGGAAGATCTACTGGAACTGTCCCCTGAAATTTAAGAGACATGAACAAAAATCAGCTCACTACTTAGACTGAACAGGCTTACCAAACCAAAAAGCTCCCCCAGGTCAAGCCACATAGGTGTCATTATAATATAGCCATGAAAATGAATAAACAAAGGGATTCAATCATGACTCCCTTTTCTTAGTATAATTAGGGAAAAAATGCCAGCTTTTTGGTTGATACTGGCCTCTTCCACTTTGGGTGTGATCTGGTTCCTCTGCATATGTTTAATCAGAGTGGTCATAGAAGCCATACATTCATGTTGGTTGAGTTCATCCATTTCCAGTTCCATTTCATCATTTAAAACCATGTATTCTGTGGGCTCCTAAAAATAAAAGCGTTACTATGATTAGTAATAACACTGTATTTTCTTTTAAATCATGATAATGCCATGAGTCATTCTGATTTTATGTGTTTACAGATTTGACTATATGCTCAGTGTGCACCAACAGGGAATACGTTAAACGTGTGGTTCAAACAGACACCTCCCAAATATGCGTACCAGCTATGCACATCTTTTACTTTCTGTGCCAACAGATGGCAACTTCATGTTACTCTGACTTTACTACCTGCCAGGATAGGTGTGGCAACTGCTGGAAGCAGGAAGAGTTAGCTGAACCTCACAGAAATTATTTCATTTTATAGCTGAAAGAATGTGTTAACACCTTCCACAGGGGGAATGCCCTATTTTTATGGGTGTGTTGTTTCACACTGACTAGCTACCACAGCAGCTCTCTCTTTTGCTACATGGAATAGATCACAAAAGAAAAATGTTTATAGTTAGAAGAAATTACATTACTACACAAAGCAGACAGAAAGTACATTTCTGGTTGACTTCACTGCAGCTAAAACACCTCCTTGCTCCAAAACAGGGAAACAGTTTATCTTTACCAACGTTGACAGTTATTTTGACAGATTTAATCTTCAGTGTCTATGATACTTCTACAAGCTTGCTTTCTGTTTTATAGCAAATATCTATTCTATCAGTATTACTGTTGATGAGTCATCCCTTGACTGCAGAAGGAACACAACTTTTAATCTCAGAAGATATTAAATGCTGTTCTTCGAAGAGCAACAGTTAAATACAAGGTGCCACCACAGAGATACAAAAATAATAAAGTGTTTGATCATTTATTCCATGCATTTGATACAATCAGCCTGGTCAAGTGCTTTCAAAGACCAAAAGAAGAGGGAAACGAGGAAACCAGGTGCCTAGCAGCAAAACATGACAATCACAGACACTCCTCAGTGCACACAAGCCATCTCTTTTTACAGCTCAGGCTGAACTTCACTCACATGACTTAACTATAGACACCCAAGGTAGGACATTACTTTTCTCCAGCTGTAGACAGAGGAGAGAGGGAAGAAGAAAAATGACCTGCGGAAGACAGCTGCAGTCCCCTCCCTCATCTTCTGGAGGAACCCACACTCAGTCAAGTAGAACTATAAGAGAAATTTCTAGCCTCCTTCTCAGCCTCAATAAACGTATGCAATTGCTAGAAAGCATAAAACTTTTCTTCCTCACAGCACATAAGTCACTAAATTACCTTTCTCCTGAAACGAGCGCTGCTAGCTGTAACATCTTGGGAGCTATAAGAAAAGCCTTGGACTCCAGTAGAAAAATCAAATTGACTCATTTCCTCACTCAAACTGCTATCCATCATGTATGATGCAGAAGCTAAATACTTGGGTTCATCTAAATAGGAAAAAAAAATAGACCATTAATCAAGGTAATTACAAGAAACAAGCCTTTATTGGCCACTAAAACTTGGGGGTGGGTGGGAACTGGTTGTTAGATGAAGTACATCAAATGCTTCTATTTGTTCCTGCTACTGTAGAAGCCAACTAGCAACACATCAATGAACACTGTATGAAACATAAGAAGGCATTTTTTTCATAGTCATAAATGAATTTCATACCCTGATCGCTATTCCCTGCATCCCTGGCCTCCTTTCTAATAGCAATGTACCGCTTCTTCCTTTCCAGAGGCACCTAATAAGCAAGAAAAAGTTTTCAAAATTAGTTAAATTGGTTTTATTTACAGTTATTTATTTACAGAACTGCCCAGAAAGGATCAAAACTATTTAACATGAATGCAAATCCCATGTTGTAAATTATTATAATTAATGCTGCAGAAGAACAGCTAAATTAGTTATTCCTACAGCTGTTCATTACCAGAGTAAGTGTGCTAAAAAGTATATTAAAGTTATGTGCACTGCAGGTGTGTTCTAAATTTCAAGACTGAATTTCTCTTAGAAAAATGCATTTTAAAACATTAGAGGAGTGCTCCATTTTTTATTCACTAAAGAATCCTCTTTCTTTGTATGTGAGAATTGACCTGGTCTACAGTGACTACGCTGTTAAAGCCACGCTCATTTTTCACTTAGGAACACTGAAGCTCAGAAATTCCACTCACCTCAATTTCTACAGGAAATGTATACTGACGCTTCAGGTCTATCAGATTTTCAAAAATCAGCAAGTTCTGTAAACCGAAGCATGTTTGGAAATAGCAAAATTATAATGCTGCACATGATAACAATTGCTCTGAATGTATTTCATTTCTTCTTAAAAACCAACAGATCAACGTACAATATAGAAAATACTGCATGTTTTCTCTTCTAAATCAATACTTTTAAGAAAGTGTTGTTATTCAACTACTCAAGAATTCACAGCACAATGTAGATTAAGTATATTCCAAGCACTGGAGAACTTAAACAATAGGGTTGTTTTTTTTTCACATTTTAGAAAAATGAGTGAGAGCGGACGGAAAACAGGGTAAATGTATCACTACTTCACCCATTCCCAAAGAGACAGTAAAACCTTCATCAGCAAATCAAATTGCATGAAGGATGCAAGAAAGTCGGCTACAACAGCTATGACTCCTTCTATTGTCTCACTGGGTAATTTGTTGATATAATTGCATGTCATTCAGGTTTGATTCCTTGATTTATTGCAATCAGGTAAAATCACTTTGTCTCTCGTGCTCTGGAAGCCTTCTAACAGCAACAACAGCTTCTCACCTTTTCTGTTTTTTCTGTAAAAAGAAAGCCTTGATAAAATTTACTTTCAGTGAAAATACAGCTGATAACAGCAATAGCACAATTATATGCTGCACAGTGATACTGTCTCCTCTTCTCCAACAGCTGACTCTCTCCTGCCATGTTTTCTGTAAATGCATCATAGCATGACCTTAAAACACAAACAGGCAAGAAAACACCATCAGAAGTCTCTTTAAGAAGTAGTGACAAAGCCAACTTCCTCAAGTATTTACACAGTAGTCCTTAATGTCAGGAATATGATGATTGACCATTTTCAGTTAAGATGGAGGTATGTTCTAACATATACATAAATCTCTCTCATGGTCCTTTCTCAAGAAATTATGAATGGACAGGCATGCTAAGCTATGCTATAGATTACCCAGAGAAAACCAGTTTAGATGCAAATTTTATAGGTCTTTTGCCCATAGCCTTTTATAGATCTTCTGCAAATCATAGCCAAGAAATTCTTTAAAGTCCTCATAGGACATAGTATTGTAAAATAAAATTAAAACAAAACAAAATAAAAGAACAGCAATTCAGGCATCTTATATATTTTTCATAATATTCAACTAATATGAATTAGCACATATATTCACCATTAATATTTTGTTCCCCTCTGCAGTGGTGATTAAACCAAATTACAGTGCTGCTGTATTATGAAAGGTAAATGAAAATCCATCCCATCTTCTCATCAATCATATAAATACCTATCTTACAACACAGAACCATATGCTACATAGCAGTGAAGTATACTGAAACTGAAATTGTGAAAACACAAATTAAAGGCCAAGAATCATACTGAAAAGCAAAAATAAAAGCACAAGCTTAACAAACCGGAAAAAAAAGGCAAAAGTTATCCTGACGTAGGATTGGAGCCTACGCTAGAGATCATTCTATCAATGCAAATTCAATATTGTGTATTCCATTTAAAATCAAAAGCTACATCACAGATTACATTTACCCTTGAACAAATCAATCTTCTGCTTTATATGACATACTTAAAAAAAAATGTATCTGCCCAAAACCTAATTAGAAATTAGAAGGAAATAAAAGAAATAATAGTCTTACTTTATTAGTGTCTTGGTAAGTTCATTTCCTTCTACATTCATGGAGCCACGGTAAGCTTGGTTAATTTTAGAGTCCTTGGAGTAAACATCCTCTTTTGAAAGACGCACATACATCACTTCCAGCAGCTTGTAATACCCCATTTTCTTGGTGACTTGCGTATCAAAAACGTATTCATTGGACTGCAAACAAATAAGCAAAACCTCAGGAAGAGTTATCCTGGATCCTGCCCTTCCTAAGCAGCTCCACAGTTACTCTAGTTTCTACTAAACAGCCTTAAACTTACTTTTACCTTCTAAAACAGAGAAAAGAGCTGATGATAATAAACAACTAACAGATTCTGAGTACCTGTGTAATACAGTTATTAAAACTACGTTGACCTGCTCTTTATCAGGTGAGCTGCCTTAACTACAATTGGCCAAAATCATTATAGTGATATTGGGAGTAAAATAAGCAGAGTATCAAGTAACGTCTCAACTCTGTAAGTTAACACCTGTAAGCAAAACATACATACCTGTCACCATACTAGGTATTATTCATGAGTTTCTTTATGCACCTTACTTTGGTGCCAACGTTTATAGCAACAGAAACATGGTGGGGGTTACTCTACATAAGTTTTGCGTTTAGTTTTTTTTTTTTAAATAACTATTATTGAATTTGAATAATTTCAGCATCTTGTTTGTCCTGCTGCCTGTAAACAGCTGCATCAGCAAAACCACGGGAGTGAAGAAGAGCACAGACCTCCACTGACAACAAAATCATTGCATGTAACTATAGTCTCAATTGGAGGATAGGCTGTAAATAGAGAAAGGAAGATCTGTGCTCCTAATCCTTGGCTGAAGCTTCTTTGCAATGATTAGATGTGTTTCTTTCTCTAGAAGTAAGGCAGCTAATTTAAGAGCTTTTATTAATGGAGGTTGAATACCTCTCTCTTACAACGTAGTAACAGGCTACAATTTTATACAGCTTTTATATTTCAAAGCTAGAACAGGTTTTTGCATTTGATAGAACTTCAGACCCCTGTAGATATCTATATATAACATTTCAACTTCAACTTTTATACACAGTAGATATGCAAATGTGCATTAGCTTCAAAGCAACAGTGTGTTGGGGAATAACAAAAAGTTTCTCACTAATAACCAAACTATGGAATTGGCACAAGCTTCTGCTTCAAGATACAGAAAATTACAAAGCAAATGGTTTCAATTAGTGTCTCCCTCAAAGTTAAGCAAAATGTACATACCAGCACCAGCATTTTATTAGACCTTCCCCAATCCTTAAAAAAAGTAATTCATACCTTTGTAAACCTTGAATTAAGTGCATCCATAGCCTGTACTATAATCTTGCCAAAGAATTCTTTAAGTGCATCCAAGCTGCAGTGCCACAAGAGCGTGAGGAGGGAGCGATCCATAAATGCTTGACGGGTAGTATTTGAAAGGTCTTCACTCTGGAACATTTTGTGAACAGTGTCCAACAGTACCACTTGTTTGTCAGTGGTGCTCCTAAACAAGATGGAAATCTCAAGAGGAAAATTCTTTTACCAGACTCCATTTATGTTTCAAAACCCCCTGACATTTAAAATTTTTATTGGTGTTTATACCCTCTAGGGTTATCATCCTACAAGACATGCAAGATCAGGTTGAATCTCCCAAGAAAATCTCAGCTTCTTACTCTGCAACAGATGGTAAACTTGTTTGTATATGTTTGTTAGTTTAATCCAAAAGCAATCATTAGCTTTCTCAGTCCCTTTTCACTGAACAACCTAAAAAAAAATAAAAAATCTGGTACATGTGAAGGATGGGGGCAAACAAGCTAAAAAAGGAGACTTCACTGTTACCAGGTCCTTCTGTGGCCTATCACTACCAGATAAACTGTTTTTCTGAATTTCTGAACTTATGAAAGTTAAAACTTTAGAAATGGGATTTGGGCATAAGATAGATGACTTCGTCCAGGAAACTACATGCTCTAAAATAGTCCCTACTCAATAGCCCATCATGAATTAGAATGTTTGGTTTGGAAGAGACTGAAGACCTCTTCTGTAGATAGAGCATGTTCATGTATACAGTTTACCACTCTGGAAACATTCAATTAAATGTCTGCTGTGTTTTGAAAGGGGTTGAACTGTCAGTTTAAGTGCTATCAACTTAAGCGATCACGTGGTAATACAGGGATAGCAAATATAGGTATCACACACACTTGTTATCTTCCAACTGAAATCTGCCAGAACATGCTAATTTACAGAAGGCTTTACAAAATTTGCCCAGGCATTGGAAGTGTTATCTGGAAGTTGGTGCCACTTGTTCACACTTCAGAAATATTTCCGAAATATGAAGACAAAAGCAAAATCTGAATTAAAACTATTACATAAACCTTTAAACCATCACTATTACACGGACAACATAACAGAGGAAGCACATTTGCTTCAGCAAAAATTCAATGAGAACAAGAGCAAAATCCAACAGACCAAACTCACCTTCTGGAAATTCTTTTGAAGCTGGCTTGAAATAAGTCCTCCATGAAATGTCTGTGGTCCCTGCAGAGGACTTCTGTCATCAACTGCAACAGCATTGGACTCTGAGACAATTCTAATGCATCTAAAAACTGAAAAAAGTAGTAACGCATAAAATAAGGAGCCACACTGGATCAAATCAATTCCATTTAATTATGTAATTATTTTTCAATACTGCTAAGAAGCAGATGCTAAGAAGGATATATGTATCTAATGTGTATCTGTAAATTAAATTTCTGGATAAAGACATAACTCAGAAACAAAAAAGCTGATTTCTTTACACAAACTGGAGGTCTCTCTCTCTTTAATTCCAGACTCTATGAAACATTGTTTCTAGGCATAGTTCACCTAGGCTTCTAATTACACATTCACTAAAAATACTGACCTTTTTAGTGCAGTCTACATAGTTATTGTGCTTCAAGGTTCCTTTGGGAAACTCATCTGACCTCATGGGAAAATTGAAAGCTACGAGTTGATCAAGAGCATTCTTAAGGTCATGAAGTTTTTCTCCAGTCAAATTAGTGAAGAATGGAAGAATTATCACTGCTTGGCCCTGAAGAAAAGAAATACAGTTTCCCACTAAAAAAATTATTCCCTAACTGTGAAGCAAGTTCAATAGGACCACAAAATAATCAGCAGTGGCTGTGCTTACTGATTCAGTGGCTCAGTGTACTGATAAAGAGATGTTATGTAGCTACTCGGCTTTCAGGTGCTAGTTCAGAAAACAAGCTTTGGTCACTACTGAGCAGGAGTTAAAAGCTAATTAATATCTCATGGCTGACATGGCTATGAATAAGACCTCATTGTTCTTTTAAGCAAGCATCTTGTATCACACGAGTGACTGATCTAATGCACTACCTGGCAGCTTAAAAGCAAGACCCCAAAATTTATTTTGAATGCACAGGAAAGTACAAAACTCTGTCTAGCTAAAGGTACTCAGAGCAGCAACTATGCAAAACTGTTTCATAAGTAGAAAATTTTTCATCTTCTAGTCCAAACGTTATGATCCAGCATCTTTTGTAACTTCCACTTTCAGTATGCAGTACTTTATCTCCCTCTCCTGACCAAGCCACATATAGCAGTTAATACATTAGTACTGGTCTCACACTTGCAGACATGGACATTAAAATCATAGCAGATGTTTGTAATTTGCCACATAGGGAATGCCAGTCCTTGCTAAAAGCCTGATTAGCTGTCACTTCTGAAATGAACACATTAGAGTTCTAAACTACTTGCAACTGACAGCAAGTTTTTTCCTAAAAATTACATGCCTTTCAGTAGAAGACCACCTAAAACCAAACCACAACATCTGTGATATCACCTTCTGTCTGAAGAACAAAAAGGACGATTTACAATTTTTAGGATGTTGAACCAGAGAATAAAAAATGGAAGCGATATCCATGTTACTGTGCAAACTAAAGTAAAATTTAAGCCCAACAGGGAAATTCATGAATGACTAACATTCTAATCTGGGGGGGCCAGCAAAGTCACTGAAGTGAGCATTTACCTTAAGATTTAAGGCTAAACTCTGATCAGTAAGTAGACTGGTATAGGTATTAAAAACAGCTGTAAATGCTTCATGATTGGTATTGAAAGAAACTGAAGAGTCTATCTGGAATGACAGAAGAAACAAAAAAAGTTAGGATTTTTTTTTTAAACTAGCAAAGAGATCATTGTGTTAATGAACAATAAAAAACCCATGAGCTATAGAATTGTTTATTTCCAAAACCACACTGAATTAACAGAGAGCACATACAGAGTGATTTTGATTTTAAAAGGACTATCAAAAAGAATACTAAAAGCTCCTACATAATACAAACAAAATCATAATGTTGGATATTTTCCAGTTCAAAAAAATATTAAGCTCCCTCTCAAAGCCACATTTCCTGCTGGTCACTTCACTGCCAGCTAATACAGCAATATAGCTCACATTCTGTGTCCTAACACATACCTTGAACACAATTCAAGTTTAAAATAACTAATTATGAAAAAGAAAATTCTCGATACCTGATCTTTGTGTGTATTTGCGTACAGCTACTTTTACAAGTTCCTAAAAAACCCCAATAGGGTAAGTAGATAAATTATGTTTTTAAAAAAAAAAAAAACCAAACCAAAACAGAAATTAAAGGTCTTGGAAATAAAGATCTTTTTGCAGTCTATTGATATGTGTATAACTCCTCTATCGTGACTTTCTGGATGCCAACGTGACAAAGAATGTTATCAGAGGCTGCTCAAAGTTTACTCTCTACATTTGTACCAATTCTCCAGAAAGAAGAGAGGCAGCAAAATATAGTAATTTCTGCCTGTCCAAATGTTTCTTGTATTTTGCAAGCTAAAAAAAAAAAAAAAAGACTCTGATATTCTCCAACTTTTATTTTCCAAGCATAAAACACGAGAATGAAATAGCATTTCTTTAAAACAAGACACAATTCCTACAAAATTAGAAAAGTTACCTAGATTTTATAAAGCAACACATACCTGCAGAACTTTTGCCAGCAGGGTCAAGACTGCCATTTTGCTCTCGGGAGCTGAACCTTTGGCCCACCAGCTGTCAAGTTTCTTCCAGTTTCTTAGCACAGCTGTGACCAGTTTCACTCCTTGCTGCTTGCGTACGGTACGCTCTCTAAAACTCTGATCTAACATGCCATTCAAAATGCTACCAACCTGGAAGGAAAAGCAACAGGTAGATTTAATCACAGATTCAGGAGAACAGAACACCTGACTGAAAGTTAAAAAGTTTGCTGCTAAAAGAAGAAAAATTCATTCAACTTAGGCTCTTTCTGTCTGACTTACTATCTGTCCTAAAAGCACCTAAATTAGAAGCACCTTTCTCAGCTTTCAGACAGAGTCAAAGAAAAGATTATGACCTAAAATTAGAATATCTTAATTCTATCCCACATCCTTAAATATAACTGTATTTAATGGAAAGCATGGGCCTAGTTAAGGAAATTCGGAAGTCCTACTCTGATATATTAGCAAAGCTAAGTTTAACTTACTGCATCACATAGCAATGCTAGATTTAAATCTCAAAAAGATACAGGAGAAGTTTCTCTGCAGGAAATGAAAAGCACACACTTTTCAAAAAGAGACTTCTATCCAATTCACTCCTGTTCATTCAGACTACAGCAATTCCTTCCCGTACCTTTTGTGTGAATATGGAGAAATAATCCAGATAATCCAGAATGACTCTAAAGATCAATACTTGAAAATTTTAGTTAGTGTGAAGCTGAGATATAGGAGAAACAGCACATATGCTAACTCATTTGCATACATTTTGAAAAGAAACATAAACCATGGCATACCAGATATAAACTAAGTATGCTTCAATCTCTTTTCTTCACAGTCAGAGAAAGACCTGATTAAAACTAATGGTCACTGACTTCTAAACCTGAATTCTGCATTCTCCTCTTGAACAGTTGGGCAAACACCTAATAAACTGTTTTAACCTTATCAACCTTGTGATTTCACCAGATTTGAATGGGTACAGTAAAATAAACCTTATTTTTACTTCCTGTGCGTCACAAATGCGTAAAAGTAAAGAAGAGATACCTTATCAAATGTAATCTCCAATATATTTTTAGAAGTCAGGCAAAAAAGAACAGCAGATAACAGACAACAGTCCCAATTTGGCTATTTCCCTTAATTAAATTAATGAAGTGAAGACTTTTAACACTATTGCCACATGTAGTCAGTGTAAATTAGTAGCCTATCATTTATCAGACACCCTTTCAAAAGTAAACCTATCACGGCATGCTCTCCACAGGAAACACTACAAAGTCATCAGAAGAACCAGTCTTTTAAAAATATATATACATCTCTCTATAATCAAACTAAACAATTTCTGGTATCATAAAAAATTATGCTCCCAGTGTTTTAAAATGTTACTTGGAAGCAACACCTTTAAGCATAACATCTTGAATAAAAAAAAAAGTCCAATTATTTTTAAAAGAATGATCTACTTTCCTGAGCATTCTTTTAAGCAAAAGGGAAGTGGACTTCTGATTTTTCTTTTTGACCCTTCTGCTTGTCAGAAGCACTGAAAGAAGGCTTCTCAATTATAACACGCTTTCCTCGTGGACCTCAGTGTGAGCACTACAGTAATAGTAGTGTGGACCAACAGGAGAAAATCTGTTGAGCAGAAAAAGTGGTGCTGAGACTGAGTACATGATATCTACCCTGTATTTACTTCAGGTCATGGGAGGTTGTGCATGTGTGTGAACTTGTGCCTCTTCAATACTTCGATCTAGCCCTACTCTAGGCCTGTGGTTGGAGTTCATTTTCCAGTTTAGTTTTATCCAACACAAATCCAGTCCGCACGCTCTGGGACCACTCTACAATTAAAAATCAAAGCACAGTTAATGGGAATAATCAGACTTGTACTTTGAAAGGACATTCTCAATCTGAAGTACTATGCAAAAAAATACTGAAATTCATAGGTTTCAGGACAGGTAATAGTTAAGCACTTTCCACTCAGTTTGACTTGAAATGACAGACTAAGCTATGTCAGGTTGCCTAAGATCATGAAGGTAGCACCAGTCGGCTATGACAAAAAAAATAATAAAAACCCAATCAATGCAATGCTGTCTGAAGTGCAACCAAATGCACTTTTTCCCCACTACACACTCAGCTATATGTACCCGTAACAACAAAAAAAGTGTTACTTCTAATATTTCTGTTTGACTTGGTCATTTTAAAGTAGTCTAATACCATTTGGGGATTGGTGACAGATGATTCCATAAGCTGAACTATGATCACATCCAGGTTTTTCAGCAGCTGTTGGTTGATGGTTTCTGAGAACAGGCTGTAGAAATACTGTCCATGAGAGAAACTGATCAGGTTTTTCTGGGATGCTCCTGATAATGGCACAGATAACACCACTGTGTTCAACAGCAGACTTACTAGCTCCTCACACTGTGAAAATTAAGGTACAGAGACAGAATTATCTCAAGCATGGCAACTTCCACTCATTTCTTACAAAAGCATGAGTGTTTTAAAGCTTCCACCCCAAACCCTTTTGTGTTACCAGAAGGCACAAAAATAAAGCACAAAGAGAATACAGAAATGCTTCTTATCTACAGTTGTCACTCAATTAAACCAAAGAATTCTTACAGTTCCTCTGTAGGATTACGAATAAAACATCAGCCTTGTCTGCCCAAAATATGGGTAGATGACTACTGATGATGAGGTATTAAATGATGATTCAGTATTAAAACTAAAGAAACGTATCCTACCTGGTCATCAATAGCAAAGGCTAGCTGCAGGAGCCTATCAGCTAATCGCTTACTGCTGATGTCTAATGATGGAAGAGACATCCTTTCACCCCCAGGTGCAATACCTTTATAAACAACTGAAAGAAGCTTAGCGCCAACTGAGAAATGAGGCCCTTCATCCTATGGAAATAAACAAACAAGTGACAATCAGTATAAGCTGAAAAAAATAACCTAGAGGCCTTCCAATCCACCTGTATAGCTAATGAAAACACTTGAACTCCAGGTCATTTCTTATAAAGCGATGCAAATATATCATGACAAGACACCTTTCTAACTGAGGAACCCTGTTGTGTACAAAATTCAGAACAAACTAATAGTAATTTGAAAACCATCAAAGGATTCTGATCCTCATTGATTTTTTTTCAGATAGTAACACTACTACAGGAATAAAATCAACAGCTTAGTCAGAACAGGTGAGCCACAAAAGGTAAACCATGCAGCTCCTTGAATATCACCATCCTACAATTGCAGCTCTAGCTTTTGTTTAGACATAAGAGTATATATGGCAAACACCCCACAGAAATTAAATCTTTTGTTACTTGCTAAATATAGCCTTGCTCACCAGTAGACAAATTCTCTCAGTCCTTGTGGCTGTTGCATAGCCTGTTTTCCTTCAATTGCCCACAGTAAAATAGATTGACGACAATCAGAAAGTTAGTAGAAAGGATTCTTCTGAGTAATACAGCCTAGACCCCCACTCCCCAACTGCTCTGCATCCTGTTTTCCTGCAACTCAGATTCACTACATTGCTTCTGATCAACCAGAATATATTCCTTTTCTGATTTCCCTCATCACTCTGAACGTTGTCAGTTTAAAAATTGTTGAAAAATGCCTCCTTTATAGGATAGCAAATCCTGGTTTTTTTTGAGCTTTCAGTCTTGTGAAGCTCACTAAAAGGAAGTTTTAGGTAGATTCTAGTTGCCTCCAGGCCCTGGAAATGGGAGAAAGACAGATGTAATTACAAAGATCATTCAAACCTCAGTATTGTGCCACTCAGATTTGTAGAATAAACAAAACAATTGTTTCTAATTCTATTCACACCAGCTCTTCACCGTTGACCTCAATTGACACAACTTCTTCATCTGATCTGTTCTCTGTTTTCATGCTCGCCTTTTACACAGAAAAATCTCTTTACTGTATAAAAATATTCACCATTATTTTCTGGATAAACAATCACCTGATTTTGAAGAACAGAATGCAGCAGGCCAGATTTCTGGAGTTGCTTGCAGGCAGAAAGGACAGCACTAAACCTAACTTGATCAAAACGTGCATCTGAATTAAACAGATCAACAGAACAAAGGTCCTCAAGGCTAATGAGAAAAGAGAAGCAATAACATTAGATTGGTGGGGAGCTTCAAGTGCAACTGTATACAACATTATTTACTCTCCATTTCTCATGGTGAGTGGCATTTGTTCTGGATTCATGCTTACCAGAAAGCCCCTACTTACCTCTGCGGTGCAATTCTTTTTTTTATGCACAGTTTCAAAGATTCCTTATAGGGAGATTTCATCAAAGCTTTCATGAGTCTTACTGAGATATCTGGGAGATTTTTCATGACTTGCACATCAGCAGTGTTAAAGCCTACGTGTGATGGATCACACACTGTCACCACCAGAAGCTCTATAAGGCTTGCATTAAGCAATTCTTTCTCAAGTAGCTAGAAAGAATAAAACATTAAATGAGAGCTTTATTTAAAAATCCATTTGTATTTCCCTATTTTATTCTTCATAACTTATCATTAGTCCTTATATCTAAAATGAAACAAAACATGGAACAGTAACTATTCTCACTAAGTGACATTCTCTTTCTCTATGAAATGTCTGACTTTCAGTCAATTGTGCTAATACACAGAAATTAAGTATCTATAAAAATATCTTATATTTTTATATAGGATATATGCTATCTCTGCACATAAGATCTTTTATGTCGACATAGGCCTGTTTCAGTCTTGATTATACACCTGTAATCACGATAAAATCCAGATGTACACCTCTGTGCACATTATTAGATATTTACTTAAAACAAGAGACAGTCAGAGTCTCAGAATTAAAGCTGATGGTATAAATTTTGTAAGAGAATCATAAGTACTATACTTTACATAGTTAAATACAGTTTATATTGCATCAAAGGCAGGCAAATGGAGAATCTGAGTATCTATACTGAATTCAAGAAAGAATTACCACAATCTGCCTTTCTGCCTCTTAAGCAGATTCTACCTCCACGCATTTAAGGCCATCAGGAGCAAAAAATACTCATTGCAGGTAGTCTACACAATATTACAATCTCATAATCAACATACAAGAGTCTCATAGGCAACATACAACTGGAATATACAGGAAATACTAATTCTACTAATCAAAACTACATCAACTACTAAAATTAGCTGTGCAATATAACAGTAACACTTCATGATGCTTAGTCATCAATTTCAGTTAAAGCACCTCTGAGGCGGATATTGTCCAGCAAAGTAACATCACAGTGAAAACACAAATCTTTAAATTTTGTATCTTTTATCCACTACAGATCTGCCTACCTTCCAGAAATCCTGCTGGCACGTTTCCAGGATCATGGTGACAAACTCCATGATTCGGACTATAATGGTACACTTGCTGTAATTATACGCATCTCTCTCTTGTGGACTGAACATGCTGCCTTTTGAACTGCAATTAAAGCACTGCTCTACTGTGTGGATATCATGCAAAGCAATAGTTTCAAGGAAGAACTGCACAGCCTCCAAAAATGAGGATCTTTCATTTACACCTAAGAAGAATCATACTAAGTTGAAATGATACAGCAGCTCTCAACTTCTAAATACATTATTTTGTGTTAGGAAGAAAACAGTTGTAGTGAGGCGATAAACAGAAAACCATCACATGTCACACCAGGATTTTCTGAAAGTCATATGCCAGGTCCAAACATTAACATTCTGGGCAGTGAAGGGTAACTTTCTAGTTATTGGTCATTATGAGCCTTTAATGATAATGATTTAAGCATGTGCAATAAAAAGGATGAAAATTTTAAATCCCTAGCTGTCAATAATGGAGCCCTATGCTAAGTGCATCCAACAATGATTTTATAATACTGTTTTAAACCAAGACACACAGGACATTGACAGACTACCTAGAACTTGTACAAGACTTCATATAAAGTAACTTTGCAACTGTACCATCAGTGATAAAAAGCATTTTGATTAGACCTGCATGAATAATAAAAGAAAACCTTTCTGACAGAGACACAACGGCTACACAAGGTATGGCTATGATCAAAATCCTGGACCTGATGCAGTTGAAGCATTAGGAACTGAAGAAAAGTACAGGGATTGAAGTGAAAAGGGGACTTTATTCATTGCTTTCTGATAGCTCCCTCCAAACATTAATAAAGAGCAGGTAAACAGCTTTGGAAGGATTTTAAAAAAAAAAAAAAAAAAAAAAAAAAGAAGAAGAAATCATAGCTCTCCTCAGCAGAGGAAAATTAGCTGTACAGCATAGTTTTTTTTAAGATGAGACAGAGTAAAAGAAGTTGCTGGGTCAGTGGATGACAAGAGACAGAAATGTAAAGGTATATTTTTAGGACTTAAAGGAAACACTTCAAGATACACTATTAACAAAAAAATACTTAAAGAAAAAACATCTAGTACAACTGTCATTGAAACCTTTGGGAGAATACGTAAAATTCATCAACTCTACGTCGAGGAAAAAAGGTTCAAGTCCAAGTTAGAAACTCATCTTGAATGGGCTTTGTTTAACAGATATGAATGAACGCAATGGAACAGTAAATTGCTCACCCAGTATTTCATGGGGTTTGATCATTCGCAGCTCAAAGAATGTATTGTAGCAGTCCAGTGCTGCTAAGAACATATCCATCCACCGCATGACAGTCTGTAAACTGAAGGGCTCCTGCATACCACGGAGGGTTGGCTGAGAAAGGATCCCAGATAGACTTTTGGCATCGCTGCCACCTCCTTCAAATTTGTTAATGAGGAAAGAAACATCTTGGTTTTTTAGAACATTAGCCAGCCAAGAAGATGGAGACTTGTTTCCTGATAGAAATAAAAACAAATATAAATTCTCATTTCGAGCTAGCAAGGGAATAGAGCCAAATGGAGTGACATGCCCATGTTCTGTGTTTTAAACTGGACCTTCTAGTGGAGAAGGTATTGGTTCTGGTCTAGCCTTGGTCATACTACTTAAATTACCCACAAGGAGGATGTCAATTTGTGAGACACTCCCACTAGTTCCCAGTCAGCAAACACCACCTTCATAGCTGGATGCAACAGCAGTTCTGGGCCTGTAAGTTCTCCTTCCTTGCGAGAAGGAAGTTCACAATAAAACCTCACAATATTTGATTTCCAGTATGAGCAACTACTTAGTTTCTATTTAATAGCTATGAGCGAACAGACATTGACTTCAAAAAGAATTTTTCTTATAATTAATGTTTTGCACAGAAAATGTGGAGGGAAGGCATCCACAGTATTTAGAAAGCAAAGATAGTAATACATTGTGACTTACAATACCTGGTAATAAAGGAACAAATTCATAGAAGAGCTCCATGGCTTTATGTCGGCACTCTGTCTGAGGTCGCCCACACTGCACTAAGAGCCACGTGACAATGTCTGGAAGACACACTGACTTTGAAGCTGGAAATCCTCTGCACAAAAATATTAGGAATTAACAGTCCTTATGACATCTACCAAGAAGCCATAGTCTTCCAGTTGAAAAGAAAAAAATCAAAATGTTCCATGAGCATTAGGAATGTCCTTTTATCTATCTAACCAAAACCCATCTACATTACAAGGAAGAGCTCTTCCACAAGCATGTCCCGCACCGCTTTCCTTTCTCCACTTTGGATCCTCAGTCTTTGTGGCAAAATTCTGAAAAGCACAATCAGGTCTCCTTCCTTATCTTTGTAACACTCAAAGAGACAAAAATGGAGATTAAAGCTTAAATAGGCCTGCACAGTTTTATCCTGTCCCTAATTGTCTGCTTTCCTAACTTACCATATACCACAGCAGTGAGCTAACTCCCAGATTCAACTCACCTGTTTTTTTAGGATCGCAGGATATTTCAGGTAAAAGGGGACCTCAGGAGGTCTCTAGTCCAACCTCCTGCTCAAGGCAGGGTCAGCTATGTGATCAGACTAAGTGACTCAGGGCTTCATCCAGCCTGATACTTAATCCATTCTTGCTTCTTCCACCTTTTTCACTACCCCTCTTTAATCACTGATCTTAAAAAAAAAAAAAAAAAAGAAAAAAAAAAAAAAAAAAAAAAAAAAAAGAAACAAAAAGAAACAAAAAGAAAAAAGACCTGGGAGGAGTCTCCTCCAAATGCTTTGTAACACTAGTGCTAATATTATCATAAACACTGCTGTGGGGGAAACATGCTTTTCTTTCCCTTCTGTCCTTGCCAAACTAAAGCAAGCTCTCTGTTCTGAGCTCTTCACACTGGAATAAAGAACGACCACCATGATCCTTTTTTATCATGTCCAGCATTTCACACCAGTGGTTCAACAGACATATCAGGAGATCTCTATGAGCAACAGTCACAGGATGAATTCCCCATTCAGTCCTAATCGTTAATAGAACTACATATGTCATTAACAAAAATGTAATATTTAAAAAGCAAAAGAATGGCAAATTGCTCACCGTGGTACTCGCCGTTTTCCTTCCTTATTCAGAGAAGGCGCTTTATGCTTGATTATGCGCTTCAGGTGATTAATAGCATCACAACATTGTTGAGCGGTACCTGTTAGAAAGAGAGAATTGACATGTATACATAAATGCCAGTAACTTGGCTAAATGAATCAAGGTATTATCACTATAGAAATGGTGCAAGAGAATTACACACACGGTAATATCTATCACTTCCACTACTCTGTGCTTTTACAGTAAGTTTTTCAAGGCCACAGAACAAGATCATAAAAAAGCAGACAGGTCAACATGGCCTGAGCCAACCATGAGGCCTCTGCTATAAAACTGTGTATTCTATTTTCATGCTTATGCTTAGAAAAACTATAGAATTTTCCCATATGAATGTTTCTTCTGGGGCCACTTCTATCATATCCTGAACTGTTTCTCTGAAATAAATAAATCTTTGTAACATCAGGTTTTGGTTTTATGTTCTAATTATTACTAATTGATGGAAGTCAGAGCATGAAAAGAAAAGAAAGAGAGAAAAGCAAGTTTACCAAAGAACTATGAAAGAAGTCACAGATTCTTCACAGAGCTACATACTGTTGTAGAAAAGAATGGCAAGGCAAACAGAAAAGGCTATTACAAAATGGTAGAAAACTTCCACTGAATATAGAGAAATGCCAATTTTTCAAGCATTTTGTTTGTTATAAAAGAAAAATAATCCTTCCTTTGCTGCAAAAGTAAGCAGATTAACTTTTCCGCTAATTATAGATTCATGGTTTGGTTTAGTTTTTCTTTTTTAATCCAAGATTCAACTATGGAACTAAGAAAAAAGCCATCCTGTTTATTAATTATAGCTCACCTAATGATTTCTCATCTGTATGGGTTAAGGCCAGACTTTCCAGAAATACAACCAATGCTTCAAATACAAACTGTTCCACCAGAGAATTCTCTTCCCTTTAAAAAACAGGAATAAATATAAGAAACAGAGTAGAAGAAGCACTAAGCTAAATTCAATTAAAAAAACCTTAAAATACTGTAGAGATAACTGTGCAAGATGTTTTAAAAAAAAATATCTAAAAAAAAAATTTACCTTTAAAAGGCTTAAGTAACTTCCCATAAACTTAAGATAGAAATTTAAACTTCTACACTCCCCACTTGCAGAAAGACTGAATTACAAAATTATAATTAAAAATTAATTATCTGAGTAACTCAACTTTACAGCTATTGTATTCATTAATAGAATGAGTACCAGTGGATGACTATTTGAGTTCTATGCTCAATTCTTTTTATCTCCTTAAACCCTTAGTTCAAGTTAGCTACTATTCTGAGCTCTGTTTGCTCACCTAAATTCTCTGTAGATGCTGTTAAAAGCAAGTGCTGCACCCAGTCTCTTGAAAGCACAGGGATGAAGAGCAAGACTATACAACCGTTTAAAAAGAGACTTGGTGTTTGCTGGGCTTTTCTCCTGTTGTCTCGGTGTTGTCTGCTTAATAGACCATTTCAAAAATTCTCGTACGCACTGGCCACAGAAATCTCTCAAAGTGCTGTCAACTGGATCCACTATGCCACTCTGAAATTACAAAACATTTTTTCATTACAAGAATGAAAAAAAAAACCCGAAAAAGGCATTGTCTCAGTGCAGTTATTAGAGCATCTTATTTACACAGTATTATTTGTAAGCTAAAAAAAAAAAAAAAAAAAAAAATGTACTCACACTTGCCCAGAAGTAATAAAGCCTCAAAATTATTACTGTCTAAAGGAAGGAATGGCATTTCCAGCCCTCACAGCACTGGGTTAGCCTCAAAGAGAAGCCTTGTGTAAGTAACTTCATTTTGCGATGAGCCAGTTTCCTCTGCTTTAGAAGTGGTGTGCCAACACTGACTTTAATTTCCAGAAAGTACTGCAAAACCTCCTGACCTATCTTGTCTCCAGTCACTTCAGGTCAGTGCAAAAGCCAGTTTTAAATTTAAAGCTTTTGCACCTGGCGAAAGCAAAAAAGCTTAGAGGAAAAATCAAGTACACATCAAAAGCAACTTTTATTCAGAGTGTGTGTGGGGGGGAAGTATTTGTTTTGGTAGTTCCTTTTATACACTGATGATAAAAGTAGTGTTTCATTAATCCTATAAACACTCTAAATTAAATGCTACCTGCATTTTGAGAAAGTCAAATAGAGAAATCCATCATCGAAATCTCAGTTACAAAACATTAAAAGATCACAGAACTGATAAACTGGTTTTCTTCTTTCAGACAAATAAGGAGCCATTATGTCTGTTCATGGGCTCCTGGTTCTTTCAGTAGTAAAATGATGCTAGTTAAAAACAAAGTCATACAGCACAGAAAAAAGAGAATGAAGACTTATGACCTACCAAGATAGCTTCCAGGAACACCACCGTATCTTGACTCTCAAATTTTTTGTTGTTCGTAAACCAGTGAATGAGTTGCATGACTAAAGGCTCGTACAACTGTCTTGTTACCTGAAAAGAGTAAAAGCCAACTACATTTCTAGGGTTAATATATTTCTATGCTATTTTACTATTCAAAATATGTAAACATAAAAAAAAATACTTCTTTGAAAATGGGTCTATAAAATGGATAATCAGCTTCATATTACATTCCCATATCAAAGATTAAAAAAAAAAAAAAATCTGGTTAGCTTCTTTCTATTCAACTAGTCTCAAAAGATCTCCAAAGCTTACTTTCAGTAAGATCCTCTGAAACAGACAAAAACCATTGCATGCCAGGGACCGATATGCCAATATACAGCCAGGGAAACAGGGAAGTTTGCTTTTAAACTCTATTTTGATCTAAAAATCCCTCTTAATCTTTACCATATACATTATTCTAACTTGCTGGATTTCGACAACTCTACCTGTAAACCAGCCTGATCAAACACTGTCATACCATAACATGAAGGAAAGAACCATTAAATGTACTTGCTTACATACATACATGCTTATAATATAGTGTGTATGCCTATACGCATTGGTTTGGACCAATCCACACATTATTTACCTATGGTTTATGTTCAGCCATATGCCAGCAAGAAGGGTTTCACCTAAACTGATAACACAGCTTCCTGTATGTTTTAACAGAACACAAATCCCTTTGGTCTAAAAATAGAATCTAAATGCCAGGGTCCAAAGAGGAGCCTGAAAAGGCACAAGGCCTGTAATTTCAGTGGAGCTGAACCTATGTGTCTATTCTGGTTTGCATAAAGGAGTAGAAATACCAAGTTCAGATGTCTGAATTAAATAGATCATCCTTAGCTATTAATGAGGCAGCTGCAAATTCTCTCCCAAATGCTTTTCTGGTGGACTGTGGCTTTGCAATCATCCAATATTGAAATAATCAACTTCACCTCAAATTAACTTATTACAGAATAAGAAAAATGTGGAAATTAAACACAGCAATAAAGAGCAGCTAGTACCACAAACTCTTTGAATGAACTTTGAAACTTGAATCTTGAAACCCTCATGTATCTGTACACTCCGAGTTACTCGGAATTATACTCCATTATTGAAGTCTTTGAAAAGCCTTCCACCCCACCTCCCCTGCCCCCCAAAATCCTGAAAAAACTACTCCTAAAATAGAATGTCAGCTTACAGCATACATTACATTTGGGGAAAAAAAAAAAAAAAAAAGGCAGTGTGTTAGGATAACTTCTAACAGGATAGCTTCTAAATAAAATTATAAATTAATTCCCACATTTAGAGGCATTTTAAACAAGACAAAATGCTTATAAATAAATCTGTTTACCTGGTCTACATCACAAGCAAGATGAAGCAGTACTGGAAATACTCGCTTATGTAATTCATACATGGGTGGGGGACCCTGACGTCCTTCTGGCATCTGAGATGCTTTCCCCAACATATACGTGACTATGCTATATAGCAGCTCACACGCTGCAATCTGAAATGTAAAAATCCCTTTGGTTATGCATCCATTACTTTCACAGAGAAGACAAAATTGTGGGCAGGAGAGAATGAGTCAAAAGAAAGGGTGTACTTGAGAAATCATTCCAATCTACGCTAAATCAGCATTCCAGGAACAGATCATGTCCATGCAAATAATTTACACACATTCTAACTGGCCTTTCTCCTAATGTTTTAGTCTCTGTCACGAGCAGTCACTTTTCAGCTGGAGGAAATTCATCACTCCATAAGTCACCCACCATTCTGTGTTCAAGGATACCTCTCTCTTTTGGTATCAACATCTCAATCCAGCAAATCAGCAAAATATTTGCTTAAATGCTCTGCTGGACTGGGCCCACAAGTTCATAGTCTAGACATGAGAAGGCGGCCAAACAACACTGAAGATCAACTAGTTTAGTCTAACTCTCAAAGCACAATGATGTCTGATAGACCTTAGAGCAACTTCTGCTCTTGAGTTTTTAAACACTGAGAATAATGTCATCATGAAAGAGCACCAAAGCAGCACAATGCTACCTATGAATTAATTAAAACCAGTCTTTCTTAACAAGGAAGACATTATTTTATGCAGTATTGATCAGCTAGCATAAAAAAAAGTTGTAGAAAAAAAAATCACTACTTTTGTTTGTCTGTCACTTGCAGAAAGAGCCAGTTCAGTCACACGAGGCAAGAATACATCCAAATAGATGACAGGCTTCATATCTGCAAATGGTACAGCAAAGCTCAGAAGCTTCTCAGTGTCCCAGGATACACATTTCTTCATCTTCTCTTCTGCAGAGGTAGCTAATGCATTTGAAAACATCAAAACAAAAAAAATAATCTTTATATAATATACACAGAACAAGTATTTCTGTAGCTCAGTCAAAAAAATCTGTAACCTTCCAACTGCAGTTAGATTGTCATAAAACATTAATGCTTTATAAATTACTGGATGTTGCAAGCACCAGAAGTATGTTAGAAGGCTGGTTTTACTTGCACATCTAAAAAGATGTTTAGCCACCACGTGGAAGGAATAACTGCAGCCAACATTTCGGGAGACACATGCAGCAGCCTCCAGGTTCAATACAGGTAAGTTTGGAGACAATTATAACCCCAGAAGACATTGAATCACACTTAAGACATCCAATATACTACTTTTGTCTTCTACTGTTATAAACAATCAGAAGGAAGATCCAACATACAGACTCCTGCAGATGCACATAAAACAACTACATTTATGGCTACGCCCTCCCAGAAAAACTGCCATACTTACTCCCTTCTCTCCCTATATTCCCATATTCATTAATTTGGTTAACAAAGTCCGATTACACTTTGCATTTAATTTCCAGGGAATAATGCTACTTTCCCCACAGTATTTCTGAACAAGCAACAGAGAAGTACTTGGCAGAAAGAAAATTGATTGTTAAAGGCAGAAACAAAATAAATGTAAGCGCTAAAAGAAAGGAACAGAACTTCTATACAACTAGATTAGTTTTTAGACCAACTAAATTTTGCACTGAATTTATCCCTTAAAGCTCATGGTCAGGTACTTTACTATACTTTTCCATTTTTATTTTCATTAGATTTTTATTATAAAGCTTATGCACAGACCGAACAGAGAAAAGCAGAAAGCTATTTTTTTTTTTTAAGGAGGCACTCAAATGGAGCTCTATTACCTGGACATACTAAAGGCGTGCTGCACCTTAAACTCCTAAGTGAAGAAGTAAGCGTGCCAAGACTTACACAATTCACAGGCTGCAGTTCTGCAAAACTGGATCAGGCAAGAATTGCAGCAAAAAGGTGGAAACAAGTACTGAGGAGTTACAAACTCGGTCAAAGTTTTAAAATGGCTTTGCAGACAGAGGACGAAGGGGGGGAATAAATAAAACCATATACTCAGATGCATATAATTTTTTGCCTTTAACTGAAGTTTTTGACACACTTCCTGCATTCCATAGTAAGTTGGTGAATACTTCGCTCTCCTAGACTCTACAACTGAATAAAAGTAATTTTGTTTAGACAAGAGTAACAAAAAATAGCTTTCCTTCAAACGCTCATGTATTCTAATAAAGCGATGTTGAGATCTCACTGAAATCAACTTTCAAGAGAGACAGCGGAGGCATATAAATATTTCTATTTAGACTGACAGGACACTCACCTGTAATTAAGTTGTGGTTGATCTGCCCTCCCAAAGATCCAAGAAGGCGTGCCACTCTAGTCCTTACTGCTTCCAAGGAGGGACTGTCATCCTAAATAATTCAACAGATTTATATTAGCGAAGGAAGAGTTACTTCCATATGTAAGGAATTTGGTTTACATAGTAAATGAAGGTTTTATGGCTCTTATTAACATATGGATGAAGCAGGTAAAATGAAGAACCTGTGGGGAGAAGAACTGCATCAAACAAGAGAACAGTTTTGGTTCAATAAGCAAAAGAAGGAAAGACTGGAAAGCATGTTCATCACATTTTGTGAGCTTTGACTGCCACCTCCCAAGTAAAGGTTATGTCCTGGTTATGGCTGGGATGGAGTTAATTTTCTTCCTAGAAGCTGGCATACTGCTGTGTTTTGGATTCAGCATGAGAAGAATGTTGATAACACACTGATGGTTTAGTTGGTGCTAAGCAGGGGTTACACCAGTCAAGGACTTTTCAGCTTCCCCTGCTCTGCCAGGGGCACAAGAAGCTGGGAGGGGGCACAGCCAGGACAGCTGACCCCAACTGGCTAAAGGGCTATTCCAGACCACATGACATGCTCAGTACATACACTAGGGGGCAGCAACTGCTGCCTGGGAACTGGCTGGGCATCAGTCAGCAGGTGGCGAGCAATTGCATTGTACATCACTTGTTTTGTATATTCATTTATCGTTATTGTCATTATTATTATCTTATCTTCCTCTGCTGTTCTATTAAACTGTCTTTATCTCAATCCACAGGTTTTACTTCCCCCCCCCCTCCAATTCTCTCCCCCAACCTACTGGGGGTGGAGGAAGAGTGAGTAAGCAGCTGTTTGGTGCCTAGTTGCTGTTTGGGGTTAAAACCATGACAGGTTAAAATTTTATCATCACAGATAACACATACCTACAGAACAATGTAATAGTCTAAAGAGTGGAAAGAAATCTCAAGTAAAAACTACTCTTTTAATTTGCTTTAATCCCAGAACTTAAAGTTTAGATTCTGTATCTTTATGTGAGCAACAAACCAATTTTCATAACCAGCCTGTACAGGTTCTAAAATTCAGTCCTTTTTTTCTTTTGAAGACCACTAGGTTGGAAAGAGCTATATATATACGAATATATATATTCGTTTCACACCTAAAAAAATGTTTATTCCCAGCTAGTTTGCACACTGGAATATACAAATAAAACTATGCTTATTTTGAGCTACGTGAGAAGTCACTGGTCAAAATGATAGTATGTTTGACTTCTAAGACTATGAGCCTATCCACAAGATAAAAAAAAAAAAAAAAAAGTTACATGTTCCCAAAATGGTATTTGCACACTGCACCACTGCTAAACTGGGACCTGATTTTAGGTGTATGAGTTAAATTTTTGTTTATAATATTTTTGGTTATATATTTGTTGACTAATATATTAGTCTAGTCAGTGGCACTAACTTACAAGATTTCTTCTTTCCCTGCTTCATTCCCATTCTCACCCTAAAATATGACACCTTTCCAGCTGTGCTGATGTAACAGCTTTTTGAACGATGTTGTAGAACAGGACTCCTTGAACTGATCTAAGGTAGAAACAACTTTCAGAAAAAAAGTATATATGCAAGAAAGGAAGAGAAACAGAGGGAAGTGATTAACTCACATATAACTCTAAAAAGAAACATTGTTCTTACCAATGAAGAAGTCTTTGCTTTTCTTAAACGCTGTATCACAACTTTATTAAATCCCTTCTGGGCTGCTTGAGAAAGCTTCCTTACTTCCCAGTTATTCTGGGATTCAGCTGATGAATGAAAAAACAGCATTATTAATATTAGTTTATTGTAGCTGCACCTCATGTACCTACTAGTAGTTTCTTTAAAAAAAAAAAAAGCCACACCCTGGTTTTGCCCTGTTTTTATTTTTAAGATATGACAACTACTCTTTCATTTTAAATATTTATTAAGGAACGTAAGTCTGTAGTAGTGAAAACTAAGCTGATTTAAGGATACAAAGGACAAATCACAGAGAAGTGGCATACAAAATAGCTACAATTAATAATTGTTTGGCAGTTGCAAATAAATCCTAGTTTAAGAAAAAGGTAAATTTTGGAGTGTAAGAGAAAATATATTGTTCCAATCACAAGAAATGCACAATATAGACAAAAAGTATGTCACATTCGTATCTCTAGGGGTAACTATGCATAAACCATTTTTCTCTCCCTCAAGACTAAAAATTCATTGCCTGTATGTACCTGTAGAAGTAGAGTTTTTCAAATAACCATCAAGAAGAGGAAGAACATCCTTGTAGTAAGGTTGCATTATATGTCTGGGGATGCAAGCTGACCAGTCTTCCAAAGCATCCAGTCCCAGATCAGCCATTGGGGTACAGCTAAGGCCCAGCTTAAATGCATTCTATGTGTCAAATGTAAAACTATCAGTCTTTTATTTTTATTGACTACTATTATTTAAAGCTAAAAAAACATGTTTGAAAGCATTTAGTATACAATACATCTTCCTTAATAACTTTGTCTGCTTAACTTCTCACCCAATATCCACACAGGAGAGATACTATATTGAAACACAGACTTTAACAGAGTCAGCTTAGTGCAAAAGCAAATTCTGACAATTTACTTGTTTATCCAAAAAGTCAAGTATTCTATCTCACTGAAGACAGTACAAAGCTTAACTTACTCAACAGGACACTAACTTTGCTCCAGAATTTTTGTAGGTGTTTTAGAAAAAAATAAGTGTTAACAGTGTATGACTTTGACCCACCTGCAGTGCGGGAATATATGCTGCAATATCAAGCATGACGATGTCATTTGGTAAAGAGAGCAAAAAATTAAGACAGGATGCCAACAACTCATCTTTATAATGTTTCATTTTTGCTGTAACCTAAAATTCAGACAAATAGGTCAAGAACAAACATAATCCTCAGAAGATCTTGATTTAGGTATATCAATACCCAGGTAAAATGCACAACTCAAAACCAACACTGGAATCTCATTCACCTGCAGGTGGTTACCAGGAAGCGTTTAATGCACAATTATACAGTTATTTCTCAATTGTACTTCAGTAAGTGGCCAATATGCCTCTTCCGACATTAAGTAAAAAACAGACAGAAAAAAAACCCACTATGCTGCATAATTCAAACAGCTAATACTTCTATCATGTATGTAAGATTTCTCAGAAGATGTAATTTTGATTGAGTCATTTATGTATACATTCAGACTAAGAAAGTAAGAAAGTTAGCCAGCAAAATAACTTACCTCTTTTCCAAACTTTACAAACAGTGCAAAGCAGGACCTCTTTTCTGGGTCTTCAGGACATTTTCTGAGACACTCTGGGCTGACACCCTATCAAGCAGAAACCACAAGTCAACAGTATTAAAAAACATAGTAGACAGTACAAATATGAAGCACAAGTTGAACTAAAATTAAATACATCACTGTCCAATATGAAATCAACATCGGTGAAAACTTGAAATGTACATTTGTTCTCTGAACGCTTAGAAACTAAGCACTACTACCATGCACTGAGAGCCAACTTTTTGGAATACACTTAATATTACTCAAGATAAGCAAGAAGGACTTAATTAATGGCTTAATTTTCTCCTTGCCCTCCCATCTAACAAACCATAAAAGAAAAAAAAAAAAAAATCCCTACTAGTTGGTGCCCAAGAATGCAGGTGGAATAAGAAAACAGTAATTCACAACATCATCTACAGTACAAGCACCTATGCCAATGAGTTCCCAAATTTGCTTCACGTGGTGCCATCCTGAGCAGTGGCAGGGACAGTTCTGGGCTCTGCGGTGGGCTACACACGCAATGGGATGATGCACCATCACCTTACAATAGCTTCCATACTGCAAATGGTGCATCATATTTCTTGTGGAAATCAGTGAATGGAATACAAGTATACCCCAGAAGTTGAATAATTAACCCATACGTGTGTCTGCTGTTCTGGCTAGATTTTTTCGGTTCTCCAAGCTAACTTCTGTATCATCTTCACAGCAAGGGTATTTCCCACCCCTCTGTTCACCCAGCTCAGGATTTTTGAAAGAGCATTACACATGGGTGGCGTCTCTTCAGAAACTGGGCTTCTAGCCTAAATTTTTTACTTTCTATGTGCTTGTAACTACGGAGGCACAGGATGCTATAAGCATTTGAAACAACTGGGTAACAGCTTCAATGAACTATTTTCCATAGCACATAAACAACTATATATAAAGGACTGCACCATCATTAATACAACATATTACCCCTCCATTAGGAAAAAGAGATCTCACCTCAAAGTATTTTATTTTCTTGGCAATTTTCATTGTAACAGAAAGCAACTTGTAGAATCCACTAATGAGAGGTAGTCTTGTTGAATGTATAATAAGCTCATAACCAAAGGAATATACCCAAGGGTTAAAGTATTCAACATGCTTCTCTGGAAGTATCTCTCTAAAACAGATGCACAGAAAACACATGGGGGGGGGGAAAAAAAAAAAAAAAAAAGAAACTGAATAAAATATTTGGGTGGGGTGGGGGTGTTGTTTTTTTTTTATTCAAACTTTCCAGTCAGTACAAGAAAGAGAACTATTGCTATAACAGAGCAGCTCCAAAGACAATGAGGGAATAATTACATGCTGCCTTCCGAGGCAAGCATGGGAAGATTTTTATTTTGTTTTACAGGGCAAAGCCATTTCTTCCTCATTACCTCTCATTATTAAATTTATACAAACACACATACTCACATAGCACATTTCATTACTGAGACTGCAGAACTGCTAGGGGAAATCAACTGGACTTTCACAGGTAAACAATGCTGTATGTTTCACTTAATGCCCATACTACTTTACGAAGGCTGTATTTCTGGTCTCTGAAGTATTTGGTATATATGGTCAGTATAATACTGAAAGTTACAACATATACCAAAAGACAATTACACTCTAATAATGAAAGTGAATTGTCTCCAGTATTCCTTAAAAAGACTGAGCTGATGTGCTAGGATGTTTTTACCTATGACCCAGATGCCTGAAACACATTTACTGTCTCCCTGCTAATCAGCTTGTGCATTTTGAAATACGGTATATTGTTGTAAGTCAGAAACAGCACCTTAAGTAAACCTCACGTCAAATTTCTTCCAGCCACTTTGTAACTTCCAAACTACATAAAACCTATCAATACCTGCAGAATTCCACTAGATTTATAAAGGCAATAAAGTCTGTTGGCTTTGTTGGCTGAAGGTTTGAAGCAGGGTCAGAAGTAGGCCCAATCAAGGCACCATCAGTTTCATTTTCATCCTGAAAATACATATTGAAGCAATATTGTGACAACACAGAAAGCATTCACACTTTTTTCCCCAGATAAACTGTCTACTCCTCTTTTTCTAGCTGCTACAAGCTAGTCTGACACAGAAAAATGACTAATAATTGACCCATCAGTAATTCAAAGAAATAATACGGGGTTGCTTGCTCATAAGGAAAAAGCAAGTAGAAAAATGAAAAACACTAGATGCCAGAGTAGGCATCACAGATTCTGTGAACTACCTCCGATACTCCCATCTCCTAGCACTGCAATGCAATATCCAAAAATATTCTGACTAGCATGAACATTACTTCAAGGACACTATGAGAAGGTACATAAGCATAATGAAAACAAAACAGGGAATGTGATTTTGGTTCCCCTACAACAGCAGAAATTAATGGACAAGTCATCAGGTCTCACCTGTTCATTAACATCCAGTTTCTGAACAGTCAGGTCCAACTTCTCAATAATCTTCAAAATAGATTTTATAAGTTCATCATATAGCAAGCGATTCAGGGACTGCAGTGGTGAATTCGCAGTAAGAAAGTTTTCATCTTCAAAACAGCATTCCTTTGTAGGAGGAAAAGTTCACATTTCAAAACACCAGTGAGAATTACTTCTTGAATTTACAAACCAAGATTTTAATGATGCAGAGAATTTGGCTTTAGACATTCCTCAGCTACGCAAGCCTAAACTCACCCATTTAATTCATTTATCAGCCACAAAATGCAATTAAATCCAGGAAACAGTTCTTCTACAGCATGACATTTGGAAAAAGTCTAGGGTTAGAAAAGCAGTGATAGGACTCGGGATTACTTTTCCTTTTTTATTTCCATGTTAACTATGCTTTTACCTTCATTGTGTCACAGTTCAGTAGACTTCTAAAGAGATACAGATAGTCCTTATACGTTGGTACTTTCGATCTCCCTGTCCCAAGCTCTCCAGCTTCACCTGAGTCTTCAGATCCAGAAGTTTCTTTTCCAAAAAAATCCTGAAAGGACACACAATATTTTTTGGAAACACTGCATATTTAACTACCTGACTCAAGCTAAAACACAATGTAAAATTACTTCCACAGGTAGAAACATGAAATATTTAGCTTTCTCATTTAACCAACCTGAAAAGAGCACAAAACAACCAGCTCCTTTCAAAAAATCTCAGTGGTCAGTTATTCAAGAAACTCTGTAGTTATCCTGCCGCACAGGATTAAAAAGGTTGAAAATCCTCCCTTAACACAAACATTCAGTAAAACTTTTAAAGTGTCCAAAATTTGTTAACCTGGAAGAAAGCCAGATGATCTTAAGTGCAATCTACTTTGTTACAGGCCACCTGAGCAAAACAAGAACTGCAGAGAACAACAGTCTATTTCCTGTTATTTTTTTTCATTCAGTGCAAGAGGCACATCCTCGTTATGCTGAGCAGATGTAGGGACCAGAAACTAATAACAACTGAGCCACAAACCAAAACGGATGGTACTATTTTTGTTTCTTTGGGTCTTCCCCTGATTACTGGGCTAGATCTTCAAGAACTGGAATGCATAGTCTAGGAAGCTAGACGAAATAAGTATGTTTAAACAGTTTTACCTTTGAAAATGTGATTGGCTTGGAGAAGATTCTGATTAATCCCTGATGCACTAAAACAACAACAACAAAAAAATTGCCTGAACAGAGTTAAAAAGGCACAGAATCCATATCACTCATTACATTAGCAATTAATTAAATCTATTTTTTTACATTCTGTTAGGATGAGGGAGAGGCAAAAGAACATACATTTTTCTTTAACGACAAATATAACCAAAACCAGAGCCATAACACTAGGATGTTTCACAGGGAACCAATTTTGAACTTGCTTCTATTTTTTTTCCAGTACTGCTCTGACTTTTTCCTGAGTCTGAATGCAGTGATGACCAAGGCATTGCCTATAATGCCCATATTGAAAAAGGCAACAACTCCCAATGACTCTCACATACGTGTACTTCGGATCTCCATTAGGGCATGGTGCTTGGGTGCACCACATCCCAAATCAAGAACATGGAAAACAATGAAAAAGCCACAGCAGTAGAGAAAAGCCACTGTAAATAATTTGAAGAAAACAAAAATAATTTCTGAAAATCATAATAATAAAGCATCGGCATGCTGGAGGCTACTCAAATTGTCAGCTAACAATGTTGACACATTCATTATTACATTCGCAGGACTGTATCTGATGGACTAACTGCATATTTGGAATTTTGATTTTTACTATGTACAAGTTCCAGAACATAAAAAGATTGCATTTCTAATAGAGATGACACTCACCCTACTTTCTATGATATTTTGCAGGGGTAACCGAAAGAGTGTTGAACTGATTTTTGCACATTTTTCTGTGAAATCCCTTTCTCATCACAACCCTTCACAGCAGGAACATCAGTCTTATGTTTTAACAGATTATGACAAAAATATATTCTCCTGCCCTTCATGATAGCCACTCCATTATCCAAAACAGTTGTTAAATGTATTCCTTAAGTGATTTAACAATGGATGTTGAAAAATAACACAATGAAAATCCTAACCCTTCACTGTTAGAGGACGAAAAAAGCTTCATGTTTTGACCCTAAACAGCTATTCCACATATCTCTCTTAGAACCAGTTAACCAATTTGGGGGGGGGGGAATCTAAACCAAAAAACCACAACCCCCCCAAAAAACACAGTGAAGCTAATATCACAGACTCACCCACAGTGCTAATAAAACTCCAGAGAACTGGACCTTTTCCTGAGAGGGCTAGAAATACCTTTATTATAGATTTGCAACAAATTAACTGCATTTTTTCACTGTATTGTGGAAAGCTATTGATCTGCAGCACAACTAGATGTTCAAGAACTGGAGTGTATACTTCAGGAATCTAGAAGAAATAAAACCAAAACACCCATCATACAAAGACAATGATTATAACTCAGTATCAGTGTGAAGAATTATGCTAAATTATTTCAGCAAGATACTTTGTAACAAGAGTTTACATCATGACCTGCTCTGAGAACAATAAAAGACTAAGCAAGTGAATTAATCTTTGATATAAACAAACCAAAACCCAAACAGAATAAGAAAGCTTTCTGGAACACATTATGGAAAGTAGCTCCTGAATAGATTAGTGCTTCGGTGGAATCTGCCTCAAGCTTATTAGAAAAGTACCAATTTAATTAAACAACAACACAGCAATATAACCTGTTCATCCTCAACAATCCGAACACAAAACATAAGCGAAAGTCTCTTCTCTGCCGTAACCTTACTTCCCAGCTCCAGCTAGGATCCAGAAAGCCGTCATTAGAACACAGACAGCATAGCATCAGCGGAAAAATCAAACCATCAGCCTCAGAGAACATGCTATGTACCAGTACCAAAAGAAAAAGCAGCAATAGAATGGTATAAACTCACAAAGAGAATGGTAAGGCTCGGTCCAAATAAATAGCTTTGCCCAATATAAATAAAAACCTATTCACATCTGGCTATCATGGTTTTCATTACAATGCACTGTAGCATTTTATTTAGTATATCTGTGGTGTTTTGTTTTTTTTTTTTTTAACTCAAATAAAATCCAGTAAAGCATTCTCCTGATATTCTTCCCATTCTCTAGGAGCTATATTTCAGATAAAGAAACACCTTCTATCACAGGTAAATTCACAGCTACTATCTCCTTGTACATCCGTAGCTGCGTAATAGAAAAATTGAATGGTACTTAAAATACTCCACTTACCGCATCTATATGGAATATCACACTTGCAATGGACTGAAGGAAACTCGGTAGCTGATACAGGTGGTCATCTATTGTTTCTGCTTCTGTGAGGTACATTTGCTTACAGCGCTGAAGGAGCTCAACGTACATGTCATCAACATCCTTAGAACGTATAGCTTTACAGGGCTTACAGAGAGAAAATAAAATACTGATTCAGCAAATTTGTACAACTTTGTCAAGCAAACATATGGTGTAGTGCTAAAACCCAGCCAAGTCTTCACTGAACCATAATAAAAATAATCTTTTAAATGTTTCCAGGAACTCAATACATCTGAATAAACTAACTTTAAATTCTACTTGCTACATGTATGACAAACATGGTACCTGCAACGAACTAAAATAATAGTTCACTGATGCAGTGTAATTTACTATAAGAGTACTTGAACCTTCAGTGACACAACTTCAAACCCAACCTGAAAAGCATGGAGATTGGCTGTAAATATCTTATATATGGCATTACAGATGCTAATATTCACTTATATTGTGACCTAGCTGCATTTAAGTGTTAAGTGGATTACGTTACTATTGCTTAACCAACTATCATTCACAGGCTACTACTATTTAACATTTAACCCAGCAGCCCAAATTCTGAACTTTTATTCCCCCAGTGCTGCAAGTGCTCCCACTAAAGCCAGCATGCATTTTAATAATTTTTAACCACTTAATCCAGAAACAGTAGCATTCCCTTTATAACAAGCTGCGTAAAACTGTAAAATGAACAGTATATGAATCCTAGCTTTAAACCCATCCTGTAGGCTCCTTTATCAGAATAAGTTTCCTGCACATACTGCTGCAAAAAGCCCATATCCGCGAATGGCGATAGACAACTCTTTGTTGCTTGAATCCATTCTTCTGATGATTCCATAGAACTGCTCCATGAAGAACTGCAATGTGCTCTTGTGTAGCTCTGCATCCTTAGCTACCATTAAAGAAATCTGTAAGGCAAATACAAAAATTTCAGGATTTCCATGAAGCATGAGAAAAGCCACAAAAAAATTACAGTAAATCTTAGAAGCACTTCAAACAAAATAATTATTTATTAAACAAATTCACTGACCTTCCAAGCACCAAATATCCCCGCTATTTCAAGAAATTTGACTTTGCTTTAGTCTCAGAGATCACAGTGAAGATACAATACCTGCTTGAGGAATGAATCTAGGGCAGAGTGACTGGCTTTCTTCAGCTCCTGATTTGTGTGACTACACCATTTACACATTGCTTCAAAGAGGGAGACATAGTTGTCTAGGAGTAAGGTACCAAATTGAGCAGCATGCCAGCTGAACAACTGTAAACCAGCTGCAATTTAAGAACAATTCTCATTAAAACCCAGACTTCCATTCCACTTTCCAAAACCAGATCAGACTATAGAAGTCCACATTAGGACTTTAGGCAGGTATACCTACCATGACTGGAGCGTATAAAATGTATTCTTCTAGCCATTACAGTGTCAGTATTCAAACATTAAGACCTTAAGCATAAAACCAAAATCCTCTTTTTTAAATGTACACCATTATGGAAAGCACAGCTGTGTTCTGAAGTAGTTTATATTAACAGTGAAAAATAAAGCTACTCTACCCATTACAAATAATAAAACTCAATTGCACGATTCACAAGGATTTGGTTTCTGTGGTAAGGACATATGCCCAAGTCCCCTCCTCCACCAAACTGCAACGCAGACAAATAGAGAGTTCAGAATATAGGTAATTTCACAATCCCAAATACAATGAAATTTCAAGATCCCTAATTAATTTTTTTTTGGCAGGCTATTTTTAAAGAAGGTTTTACCCTTCACAGTTGCCATGGGCTTAGTACCTGAACCTTGCATTTTTGCAATTTCTATATGAGCCACTCACATTTTGCAGGCAAATTTCTCAATCTCTTCATGAATTTCATTTGTTCCAAATTTTTCTCTCCTTCTTCCATTGAAATTCCCCTTCTTTTCCTATTTTTTTAACACAATACACCATCTTCTCTTTTCTCCTAATTTGCTACATTCCTCTTATCTCTACTCCTACCACAATTCCCTTCTCATACCAGGGTTTTATACTACTGCAGAGGGGCAAACGGCATCAAGTGTAACGCTGCTGTTCATAAGCTGGTTAGACCTTGCCTAGTTTAACCAAATACATGTTTAACTCTTTAGATTCCAACTTAAATTGCTCCCCAATCAGCTCAGAAGACCAAAGGCAGCCAGTCAAGAATAAACAACTCCAGACAGAAGACACCATTGTATGTACGGTATCCACCTCAGCATGAATTGAAATAATTTATAGTCTTACCTAGATGTACTGCGTATCGCTTCTGATCAACCTGTAACATCAGAAAAGGTTTGTCACATGTAATTTATTCTTCATCAGGGCCAGTTCATTTATGCAGAACAATTAACACATGGCAGGTTTACCTGTGGGTTGATTGCCTTCATTGCAAAACCAAAAATCTCCTTTGCAGTCTGAGGATCTGTGAAAAAATCCAATAATGAATATTACCTCTTGTGTGTCAATAGCAAAAAGACAAAGATCTTTTTATCCAAAGCTTGGTATGAAGAAAAAATATTGGAAAGCCTTACATATCTCATTTTAAGAGGCAGAGATGCTTCTTCCTGAAATATTCTTAAATTTGAAAAAAAATGTACATCTATATTCATTGATTTTTCTGAATACCCATGTTTTAACAGACATGTCTTCTCTAAGGGAAGCACATCTCTATAAACTGCATTCCAGCTTCAACATGGCTCTCGCAGCTGCCCAACCTCTGGTTAGAAAACAGCACTTCAAACATCTGTGTACAGGAACACACTGATGAAGCCACCCCATGCAAAGACAGACTACAAAGACTATGTAAGCTGGACAGGTCTTGCTTTTGCATAAACCATCTACCAGTGGGGAAATTTTCATTCTGAGTTCACAGTGAGAAATGGTGCTGCTTGCTGGCTGTACAACGATTAAAATACATCAAATTTGTGTAACTGTCTTTCACATATAAAAAGAATATACCTTCGTCCACAGATTTGGTGAAGTTGTACATGAGCGCAACCAGACCCCTCAGACATCCTGCTACAACAGGTAGCTTGGGTCCCCTTGTAGTTGATGTCATCTAAAAAAAAGTGGGAATTGAAAAAAATATTATCCTCAAGCTGAGATAAACTTAGACCAAGCCTTCCCAGTTCCTAGAAACATAGAGAAAATAACATATTCCAACTTAATACAGTTATGTCAGCACTCACCTATATGAACACAAGTCCACAGAAACATCTCCTGCTCAGAAGTTTTGTATCATTTGAGAGGGAATTTAACCACAGAAGCACAAGAAATCCTTTGAAAAGCATGAATTATGTTCCACCAAGACCAACCATAGCAAAACTTAAGATAGCACACACTAACATCATAAAAGTGCAGAATATAGGAAAGTAAAGTTCAGCAGAACTGTGATATTTACCAGAAGTGCAAAGATTTTGCAGCTCGTAAAGACCAAATCAGAAATTACCAGTGCCTGGCAATATAACTTTTCTTGGGCACTACTGCAATGATCATCATGTGCCATCTTCTCTCACAGTAAATTGGTTAATTAGCTGTCACTGATGGCCTTGAATTTTTACCTTGAAAGCTTCTCAGAATTTGGGAACACAAACTTTAACAGTCCTTAAGGAAGCATTTATGATTGTCCAGTTAGGTCCCTACAAACTGTACTAGTTACAATAGTATTCCAACATACAGTGCCACACACATCAAAGGAGAAAAACCAAAGCAATGTAAGAGTCTGAAAAGAAATTCCAATCATACCTGTGTTTTAAGCTCTCCCAAATATGCTCGGAATAGTTTTTCAGAGTTGTTAATCATGTCACTAGGCTGGACCTCTCCCAAAACTCCCAAAAGCTCATAAATCTTCTCCAGTACTAGAAAGTAATTTAATATTATTAAATATTAATTATTGAAATCATTACTTTGACATTTCCATTGCTATTCCTCTGTAACTTACAACCATGAGAAAAACATCCCTAATGCTTTAATTTTAATTGGTGACTAGCATGTGGGAAAGACAGCTCTTTGTTATGTACATACATACATATACATATCTACATACTACGATGCAAGATGCATCCTCCTCTCACATTAGTAAGTTAAACACATTTACTCTTTTTAAAAACGGCTTAGAAAACTGATTAATAAAGGCCATGTCCACTGAGGAAGCATCTACCAGTAATCCAAGTTTGCTGCTGGCTTTGAGATTATGCTGGGTCTTTCAAGCACCATCAGGGTTAAGGCCAACAGCCAGCAAAAGTTTCTAGGCTCGAGTTCTACACAGGCACAGCAAGTCTTGCTAAGAAACAGCTAACTACATGATCAGAAGATCTGAACAAATTTTACTAGCTCTAAAACATGACAGCTACTGGTTTTAAACACACTTGCCATGGGAATAACAATTATACAGTTCCATAGGGTATAATCCAACAAAAACTGAGTGCAAATAAAACAAAGGACAGTGACAGAAAAACTAAAGCCTACCTGTATCAGAAACTTTAGATTTTGTGGCAAGTTCCCCATAAAATTTATTAAATATCTCCCCAACTTTCATTTCTTCCATCAGACAGGAACGTCGTAAACTTTGAAGCAACTAAGATAGATTAAAAAAAATGAAACCTTGGGAAAATTGTTATTATCACTACCACAATCCTACCTGCTCTAAATAAAAACACAGTTCATATGCATAACTTTAGCTTAAGTATGCTATTCAATGAAAGAGATTTAAGATGACTGGTCCAGGAAAGAGCATGATGACTGGTCCAGGAAAGAGCATTGGCATGAAATCAACTTTAACAACAAACTACCCTCCTACACCTGTATAAATATAACATTTATGATTTTTAAGTTACATCATACATATCATATATAGATCACCTACGTGAAAATTATAACCAGTATAATTATATATAAGTTATACATATACATATATAAAACCCCCACAAAAGCACAGGCTTAGCAAGTCTGCAGTAACCTTTATCATATTGTATTTCTCTCCCTGCTGCTATAAAGCCAGTCCAATTCACAGAAGAGCTGACTCAGAGAGTAACTCAGAAGGGAGTTTTGTTTCTCATACACAAAATTTGTAGGTGTAAAGCAAGGGTCTAATGAATTCTAAGGAAGCACAGTATGAAATTACTGTCTCAGCAATAAAACTTATGAAAAAAAGCCCTCCTCCACCACACCTTTCAGATACTGTGTCTAACATATTACAATATTACTTGCTAATACATAATATTTTTAAGTGAGAATACAATTGGACTGCAAAACGGCTCCTTAAAGAGCCATAATAAAACTGGGAGAGAGAAGATCTGCAACTGTCCCTGAAACAATCATGTCTTGCTCTAGCAGATGACGGAACGACACGCTCACATCTAAGCAACCTTCTGGAGTAATATCAAAGACAATCTGTTGTTAAGACGTATCTCTTACTAACTTCTAAAAATTACACTATCACTATTCTCTTGCTACTAGAGACTATAGATTTTCTGCATGATATAGCACAACTATAGTAATACAACAGATTTTCTTATTTTTCTAGAAACAACAGAGATTTATAAAGTGCATTTTACCTTAATCAGAAGTTCCAGAGCTGGGATTTTACATTTTGCTGCTCTCTCTTTTGTATAAACACTAAGACAAGTTTGCTAGATAGGAAAGAAAATGGTATTATAGTACTTGTAATTAGACAAGTGAATTCAAAGATAACAATGTATTCATCTACCTCTTTAAAGTATCTGTTCCTAACAAGTTTAAGGTTTTAAAAAAAAAAAAAAAAAAAAAAAAAAAAAGAGTAAAACAATAAAAATATTCAATCCTGAAAGTGGCTTCACTGAGAACAGTGCAGCGCTGTCTGACATAACAACAAATCCCAGCTCAAGCAAAGGAAGTGCAGTTTCTGGAATAAAAGGCAAAGCAAATTTTCCACCTCTGTACTATCATTCCTTACAATACGTAGCTACTAATTTGAGATCAGAAAGTGCAGTGGTGCAGTCAAGCATTTCTATGCAAAGCAGTATTACACTCTAGACTCAAGGAATCTCATCTTTAGAAGTACTGTAGTTTCTGCTGCTCTCGGTGCACGTTGCAAAAGTAACAACTTTTCAGGAAAAAAAAATTAAAAATCAGTATTTAAAATTAACCATCACCTACAGAAGCATCTAAAATATTACACTTAAACTATGAATTTGGTCTGTATAAATTAAAAGTGGTAACTATTATTTCCAATATTAATGACTTATTTTCAGAAACCAATAGCTATTATGTTCTATAAAGAAAAGTTAATAAAATTAAATCTATAGCTGAAGAAACAATTTCACACTTCTCTGTTGTATAAATTACACCTTATGTCAATCAAGTTATTTCAGCTCTAACAAGAATGCTAGAGATGGGTAAGGCAGACTGGGAAGGGTGAAGGGCAGTTACGCATCCGTTCAGGTACGACACCCACCAGAATTGTTTCAACCCGTTTGTCAAAGGCCTTTAGGAAACGGTTTTCCTTTACCCACCTTAATACTACAGGCATAAGGATGAACTTTGTCACCAACTTTTTCCATGAAGACATAAAGAAACTTCAGTGCTTCCTCCCTGCAATCTCGAAACTGAGAAGGAAAAAAAAAAAAAAGTTTAGTTTTAACACGCAATGCAACATGCTGTTCATATCACACTACCTCAACATTTCTTTAAACGTTAAGGTTTACCGACGTACCTCCTCGACGCCGAGGGACCTGTGGATGAAGACGAGCAAGCCCTCCTCCTGGGAGAACACCAGGGACAGGTGCAGCGCTGCTGCGGGGAAGCAAAGGGACCGTCGGGCGGCTGGCTTCCCCCCCCAGGGCAGGCAGGGCCCCGCCCCGCCCGTCGCCCCGGGCAGGCCTGGCGCTGGCCACCACAAAAAACGGCTTCACCTGGGTGCTCCTGACCTCCCGCTGGACTGGGGCCCAGGCCCTGCGCCTCTGGCCTCTCGCTGGGGCCGGGGCCTGCCCCTGCCCCGGGCCGAGGGGAAGCTGACCCCAGGGCAGGTGGGCACGCACCGAAGTATTTTTACCCAGGGAGATGGTTATTTGGGGCAGGAGACCCTCCCTCCCGCGAAATCAACCTCCTATGTCCTGCCAGCAGCCCACGAGCGTTGTGGGGAGCGAAGAGCTCGGGGGGGGGCGGGGGGGAGACGGGAGACATGACAGGGGAGGAGGGGAGGGACGGAGGGCAGAGCCGCCCGCGGGGCCAGCGACCCGGTGCGTGTGTCCCTAACATCAGCCAGCCCTCCCCAGGCCTCGCAGCAGCTGTTTTAAAGACACCAGCGAGGCAACGCCCCCCCCCCCCCCCGGCCCGACAGAGCCCCCCCCACCCCAGGCCTCGACAACCCAGAGCCCCCCCCCCCCCCCCCCAGGGCTCGCACAGAGCCCAGAGCCCCCCACCCCCCCCCCAGGGCTCGCACAGAGCCCCCCTCCCCCCCCCAGGCCTCGCACAGAGCCCCCCCCCCAGGCCTCGCACAGAGCCCCCCCCCCCCAGGCCTCGCACAGAGCCCCCCCCCCCCAGGCCTCGCACAAAGGTGTGTGTCCCCGGGGGGGCCGCATCGCCGGGCTGCAGGCAGCGGTGCGGCTGGCAGCGGGCCGGGCCGGGCCTGAGGGCGCACCCTGGGCGCCGCCCGGCAGGCTGGTGAGGCAGGTCTCCCCCAGGCTGCGGAGCAGGCTGTAGCCGTGGAGGGCGGGGGGGCTGCAGGCAGCGGTGCAGCTGGTGCAGGCACTGCTGGACGCCGGCCATGCCGCCCCGGGCCGGCAGCTCCGGCAGCACGGGCAGCGGCGCGGAGGCAGGCGGAGGAGGCGGAGGCAGGCGGAAGGGGCGGGAAGGCCCGCGGCCGGATCCAACACAGCCCGCCGGAGGGGGAGCACACGCTGCGGCAGTCCGAGAAACACGGGTAGACCTCGGTCAGACCATTCCGAGCAGAGGGGGGTGGTGGGGAAGGGGGCTTGGCGGTGCCTCTCGCCGCAGGATGGGCTCAGCACACGCACATGCCGTAACCTGTAAGCACTGTTTTTCTCCCTCCTCCCCCCCCCGTGGAGAATGGGCTGCTCCGGCCTCCCTGCCCGACCGCAGGGCGAGTTTTGCCGCGAAATTCGGTCAGGTGCGGGCGGTCCCACTCTGGGCTGGGGGTGTGTGTAAGATGTGCCATTGCTGGTGACGGCCTCCGTCTCGTGGCACAGGAAGTACCCCGCAGCATCCTTCTGTCCCTATGCATCAGCTCCAGCAGGGTGCGGCCCTCACCTCAGGGGGGCAGAGGGTTCACCGCCTTTCTCCTTTCCTTTTCCGTCCCGGTGCCCCCCTTTCTGCATCCGTTGGGCCCTCCCGCTGCCATCGCGCCTACCCATTGGCCAGAAAGCCCGCGAGCGCGCGCGCACGCGACTGGCTTGGCGCGCGATTTCCCGGGGCTGCTGGAGGCCGCAGGGGTGGGTGAGGGTGAGAGTGCGGGTGTCGGGCGCTGCCCCTCTCTTCCCGGCGGCTCCGCGTTCGGCGTGCGTGGGGAGCGGGGAGGAAAACCCGCCGCTGTGCGCTTGGGGCTCGGCCGGAGGCGGAGCGCCCGTAACCCGCGTTCTTCTCGCCGCCCCCACGCAGGGGGCCCCGGGCCGGCGCCGCCGCGGGGGCGCGGCCGGACGGGAAGGCGCCCCGGGGAAGGCGCCCGGGGGGGCCAGAGCCGCCCGCGGCTCCCCGGCAGTGGGCGGGCGCGGGCGGCCTGGTGGGCTCTGGCTGGGCGCTCCGTCTGCCGCCGGGGCAGCGGCGCCCTCTCCCTGCACCGCGGGTGCGGGTGTTCTCCCCAGCATTTAAACGCCGACTCCGTGTCCGCTTGTGTCTTGCAGCACAAGACGCTCGCTCTCCTCCTTCGCAGAAGCGTAGGGCAGACGACTCGGCTTCCACCGGCGACCTGCAGCCCATGCCCACCTCCCCGCCGGCCGACGCGCAGAGCCCCGGCGCCCCCGATGCTCTCTTCTCCAGCCCCCCGCAGTTCCGCCACTCCGGTACGCGGGGGCTCGGGCGGGACCGGGGCGGGCCCCGGCGGGGCCACCCGTGCTGTCTGGGGAACGGATCTGGGCGAAAAACAGGCTTGGGAGAAACGCTTTTTGTCTAAAGGTTCTCGTTTGCGCTTAGCATAGCGAGCGGTACGGGAACGTAGCCAGTGTCAGGGGCGTGGATCTGCTGTGGTGGCTCCAAATTATCGTGGGAGTATGTACCGGGGACCGTACCTTCCTCTTTTTATGTATTTCTAGAAAGAATAGAGTGATTAAAGCAGGGAAGAATTGGATGGATCGCCACAAAAAGCCTTGCCTGCAGCAGGGGATTGTCGTGACATTTGTTTTACAGCCCCAAAAATACTGAAAAATGTGTTTCATCTAAATTGCTGTGTTTTGACTTCTTATGCTTGCATGCCAATGCAGTTTTAAAAATTTCTAAAAATTTTAAATGCAGTACCGCTTTAAAGTTTTCTACCAAAGCTTTCCTAGAACCTGGGATCTTTCAGAAGAGATGTTAATGCCAAGAAAAGTTTTGGGTGGACTTGCAACATCTTTATTGTTTCTGTTTGAACAAAACACTGGAATTGATTGATGCTACTCATTTGATGACGGCAGAGTTAAAAGAACGATGAGACAAATGCAGAGGCTGAATTTTAGTCTGCCTTAAACGTAAAATGTCTTGATAATAATTTTAAAACTTTTTTTTTATATAGCTATCCCTCTTGACTTTGACATCAGCTCCCCTCTGACTTACGGCACGCCCAGCTCCAGGGTAGAGGGTACTCCTCGGAGTGGTGTACGAGGAACTCCGGTGAGGCAGAGGCCGGACCTCGGCTCTGTCCGTAAAGCCAGACAGGTCGATTTACACTCGGATGGGGTAGGTAGACGTCTCGGACTTGGTAACTGGCAACTTGCTTTTTAAACAACATGCATATTTGTGTACACTTAAAAATTGTTTCCACGCAGCCGGCTGAGGATATAGTAGCAACTGAGCAATCTCTTGGACAAAAGCTTGTTATCTGGGGAACAGATGTTAATGTAGCCTCATGCAAAGAAAAATTCCAGGTGGGTTAACAACTTTTTCCTTTTTTAAACGAAGAGCTACTTTGATTTTAAACAAATACTAGTTGAATCTGGTACAAAGTAGATGTTTGTACTACTAAATTCCGTTCATCTTTTCCCTTCTGTCTTCCTGTTACCTCTGACATTCAGAGATTTCTTCAGCGTTTCATTGATCCGCTGGCCAAGGAGGACGAAGACATTGGCTTGGATCTTAACGAGCCACGCTATATGCAACGACTTGAGGAGGTACTTGAAGCGAAACCTAACTTTTCTTTTTCAGTCTTGCGTGCCATTGAGTTAAAGATTTCTTTTCAAATATCTTGCAGATTAATATGGTTGGGGAACCATTCCTGAATGTCAATTGTGACCATCTGAGATCATTTGATGAAAATCTTTACAGGCAACTGATCTGCTATCCTCAGGTGAAACAGTGCACTTGTTCCCTGGCTTTCGAGTGGCCCTTTCATGTTTCTAGCTTTTAATATGTTTGTTTGAATGCAACGTGTACTTTGTGTGTTCAGTGTAATCTCTGGCCTTTTTATTTTACTTAAGATGAAATACTTGTTTCATAGTAGTTAAGCTTCATGGTAGATGTTACAGTGAGTACCTCATACATGTAGAATTAGCTGGTAAACTGCAATGTCCAGTCTTGTGTTTTTTTTTTTTTTTCCTTTGCAATACCTAAATGAATAAACCTCATCTAAACGGTAAAGTTTCCTGATACGTAGGAAAGTGCTCAGCTAGCATAACTTTTAGTCATTCCTGGCTGATCAGCAGCATTTGAAATGCTTTACACAAAACTCTTTTGTTCTACAATTTATTTATTTATTTTTTAAACTCATAAGCTTAACCATTTCTAACAATTTTCTACAGGAAGTTATCCCAACATTTGACATGGCTGCCAATGAGATCTTTTTTGATCGTTACCCTGATTCAATATTAGAACATCAAATTCAAGTAAGGCCGTATAATGCACTGAAGACTAGGAATATGAGAAGTCTGAACCCCGAAGGTAAACTTTTGATTACCATGTTAGAACAGAATCTTAAGGGTTTATATAAACTTATTGAATGTTAACACAATTACACGAAGACCATAAAAAAAACTACTTGTGGTCCATCCAGACCAATGTCTTTCCTTTACAGAAGTCTGCTTCGGAAGCAAACGCTTTAGAGCCCAAATGCAGAATAATCAATCCATAAAGGGAATCTTCCCTGGCATCAGCTACTCATGTTCTTAGTTCTGCAAGAGTGAAGGATTTTTTCTTTTGTATAAATACTTCTGTAAATCGGAGTATTTGTATTGTGTGTTTGTGATTCTTTTTGTTTTGTCTTGGACAAATGCCTACCTTCCACCTAAAAACTAATGTAACATGAAACGTGAAGGTTATTTTAAAATTTAAGAGTACAAAGTGATGACACAAGTCTCTGTATTTGTAGATATTGATCAGCTTATCACCATCAGTGGTATGGTCATCAGAAGCTCCCAGTTGATTCCTGAGATGCAAGAAGCATTTTTTAAATGCCAGGTTTGCGCTTTCACCACCAGAGTAGAAATCGATCGTGGCAGGATTGCCGAACCATCCGTATGCAAGAACTGTAACACAACGCACAGTATGGCGCTGATTCACAACCGGTCCATGTTCTCTGACAAACAGATGGTAAGTGGCGCTGAAGTAGCGGCTAAACTGGAAGTTTCTGGGTTTTGCTCCCTCACTCCCCTAGTATCAACAATAGCATTAATGTATGTATCTTGAGAGTGAATGTTTTGGAAAGGGAAATGTCTTTTGGAATGTGAAAATGGGTGAAACAACTTAGTTAAAGGGTAAGAGAAGAAATGCATTAAAAGGATGAAATGAAGTATGTATACATCTTGATGCTTCCACGTGGAATCCCCTTTCTATATAGTATGTCCACTTCTATGTGGACTAGGTGAGCCTTGTCTGTAACAGCTTTCCAGTAGCAACCAGCAGAAACCTCATTTTCATTGTATCTTTTTTTTTTTTTTTTTTTTAAGTAATCAGTTTTGCTGTCTGGGTTGGGGTTATTTTGTTCATGAGCAACGTTCACAATTCAAAATGATGATGAAGACTGATAATACAAGATTCTGTTGCATGCTCTGTGGAAAAGCTTTGCTTTTTTGAAACTAAAACTTTATAGTGTATTTTTCTAGATCAAACTGCAGGAGTCTCCTGAAGATATGCCAGCTGGACAGACCCCTCATACAGTTGCGCTGTTTGCTCACAATGACCTTGTTGATAAAGTTCAGCCAGGTGACAGAGTCAATGTCACAGGTAAAGTTTGGTTTGAGTATTTGCATCCCAGTTTTTCACTGATCTGAACCATCTATAAAGGGACCTGATGGGTTGGGATGCACCTCCAAGTGCTGAGGGAGCTAGGCGCTGTTTTTGCAAGGCTGCTCAGTTACCTTTGAAAAGTCATGGTGACTGGTTAAGATACTGGAAGAAAGCCAGCATCATTCCTAGGGCAAGGAGGAGACCTGGAGAACTCCAGGGCAGTCAAGCTCATCTTAACCCCTGGAAGGTGATAGAGCAAATAACTCTGGAAACTATTTCTAACCATATGAAGGACAAGGTGATTGGGTGAAGTCAGCATGGATTTACAGTGGATAACAACCTTCTATGATGAGATGACTGGAGCAGTGGATGTGGTTTATCTTGACTTTAGCAAGGCTTTCATCACTGTCTCCCATACCATCCTCATAGACAAACCAATGGTGTATGGGTTGGATAAGTGGACAGTGAAGATGGATTTAAAACTGGCAGAACTGCTGGGCTCAGAGCACTCCGATCAGCAGCACAAAGTCCAGCTGGAGGTTGGTCCCCACGGGTGTACCCCAGGGGCCAGCACTGGGGCCAAACACTGTTGGGTGTCTTTGCTGCTGACCTGGATGATGGGACAGGGTGCACCTGCAGCCACCTTGCAGACAAAAGCAAAACTGGAAGGAAGTGGTGCTTGGTAGACCAGGTGACTGTGGTGCCATTCAGCCAACAGCCTCCTGGGCTGGTTAGGAGTGTTGCCAGCAGGTGGAGGGAGGTGATCCTTCCCCTCTGTTCAGCACTGGTGAGGCCACACCTGCAGTACTGGGTCCAGTTCTGGGCTCTCCGGTACAAGGGAGACATTACAAGGGAGACATGGACATACTGGAGCAAACTCAGCGAAGGGCCATGATGATAACTGGATACTCTGCCATATATGGAAAGGCTGAGAAAGCTGGGACTGCTCAGCCCAGAGAAGAGAATGCTCAGGGAGATTTTACTGGTGTGTTTGTAATTACCTGATTTGAGGGGTGGGGTGGTGTCAAGAGCTTTTCAAGGGAAAATGTAATATTTTCAGGTTTTGGAATTAGTCATGTTTCTTCATATCTAATGCTGTGATTAAAAATTTTATTTAGGTATCTACAGGGCAGTCCCAATTCGAGTCAATCCAAGGGTCAGTAACGTAAAATCCGTCTATAAGACCCACATTGATGTCATACACTATCGCAAGACAGATTCAAAACGCCTGCATGGTGTTGATGAGGAAACGGAGCAAAAAATGTTTACAGAGGAACGTGTGGCAATTCTAAAAGAGCTTTCTAAAAAAGCAGACATATATGAGAGACTTTCTTCAGCACTGGCCCCAAGTATCTATGAACATGAAGATATCAAAAAGGTAAATCCTATATTTCTTGAGCAGTCTTAAAACTCTGCAGTCTTGTCAGGATGGAGTTGGTTGTAAGTGTATCATAATTCTTTTCGCAGTATTAGGGAGTATTAATTAGAGGGAAGATACTGAAAAGGTAGGAAAGCAGCAGAACTGGGAAAACTTAATTGCAGTATGCATCTTGTGGAAGTCTAGATGACTGGTGATCAAAGAAAAGTAAGTAGCTATAACTTAGTGAGTGCCGAAAAGAGGCATCCACAAGAGAACAGTAGCTTTAACATGTGGTTGACCCTGACTTATGGGATATTAAAACCATTACTTGGATGTATCCAAGAAGGGACTGTTTCAATGAAATGTTCAACTGAGGTACCATAATTTTATCATTGCAAAAACCACAGTCAGTAGTGGGTCTCAAGGTAACGTCAGACATCAAACAATCCTCTTCAAGTGTATCACTTTTTGTTTTTTAGATTTATACATTACCATAGTTCACAGGCTTCTGAAATGGCTAGAAGTTGAATTCAAAACCATACAATGATTTCCCACTGAAATGGAAATACAGTAACAACAACTCCATTTGTCGTTACCTCGTCACCACAGTAATAAGGCACGTCAGGTGTCGCAGGTAGAGTTGAGGAGAGGTAGGGACCCTTCATCAAGGGTGATCCTCAGGTTCTGACGAAAATCTGTTCACAACAACATACAAAACTTCTATCATTAATACTTCAAAGTGTTTGAATCTCATGTGCATTGGAGCACCAATACTCTGGGACCTGAAGGAAAATAAAATGGGGCGGGTCATGCTGCTTCTAACTACTGAACCCATTTTACTGCCCTCTGTGAGTTGCTCTCGGTGAATGAGAACAGAACCAATACAAATAGCTCATTCCATGCCTCTGTAAGGTTTCTGCGGTCTAAGAAATTATGCGGCGGCTTTACGTGAAGTAGTGTACATGTAGTTTTCCTTGCTCTTTTCCTTGCTGTTTCCAGCTGTCATTGTCACTGACTGTCATTTTTTTGAATTGCCTATCTAGCATATATATGCTGCTAAAGGAAACAAAACTAAAAAGAGTACTGGGAAATGGTGGATTTTTAAACTAGTGAATTTAAAAAGGGGAAAAAAAAAACCTTCTCTCTGATAATTCTGGCTAACTGATAAAAGTACAAGCGTATGTTTATGCTAATAATTCCAGTACTTTCAAAATACTGGAAGTTAGTTACTTTTATTCTTTTACTAACACTGCAAGCACATGCTCTTTTTTTCTTATGAAGTAGAAAGGTGGAAGCATTGGTCAATTCCAGTGAAACAAACACCTTTAAACACTTTTGATCTTTATGGGCAAATAAAGAAGTTTTATTGAAGTAATGTTGTGACATAGTAAAGCAGTTTTCCTGAAAAGAAAATGATACTTGATTAATCTTGGCTAAAAAGCTGATAAAAATGGCACTCTCTTAATGATATGAAAGAGGTAATAGTACTTTGGTCCTAGATTAAAGACAGCCTTAGGGAAAACAATAGTAAATTCTGGCTTTCCTATTGTCAGCAAAATTTGTTACCAAGATTTTGATTACATAAGTTTCAAAATGGATTTGGAACAAACCTAACTTGAAACTTGAATTATAAACTGAATCTGTAGGACCTAGCTGTTTAGCTATACATTTGTAATTAACTGGAATTGAGGATATCTATGAAGAATGAATCCTCTGAAAGACTTCTAAAACCAGTTTCAAGTGTTTTCTTCCATGTTTGAGTTGATTTTAGCAGTGTTTCAGTTCATTATAAGTTTCAGTTCAACAGTTGGATTTGCTCTGTTAATTACACAAGAGGTAATGCTTTGATTTTTAAAGAGACTTTTTTTGTAGGGTATTCTGCTTCAGCTTTTTGGGGGATCAAGAAAGGATTTTACTCACACAGGAAGAGGCAATTTTCGTGCAGAGATCAACATTCTGCTCTGTGGCGATCCTGGTACTAGTAAATCACAGCTGCTCCAGTATGTGTATAACCTGGTTCCTCGAGGCCAGTATACATCTGGCAAAGGCTCGAGTGCAGTTGGTCTTACTGCCTATGTGATGAAGGATCCAGAAACACGGCAACTGGTTCTTCAGACAGGTGCTCTAGTACTTAGTGACAATGGCATTTGCTGCATTGACGAGTTTGATAAAATGAATGAAAGCACAAGATCAGTACTACATGAAGTAATGGAACAACAGACTCTCTCTATCGCAAAGGTAAGTCTCTGTTTAATTCCAGGTTCTCTGCACTAAGCACGGTATCTGCTAGGCAGCTGAAACCAAAAAGTTACCAGAAAAAGAAATACACTTCTCTGTTGTTGTCAAGTGGATCGATCCTAGATTATTTACCAACTAATTTACAAAAGAATATGGCTTTCATAGCAAACTGTAGTATTTCTGGACGTCTTTGTTGCTTTGCTCTAAAGGGTTTTTACTACAGAACCTGTTCAGTAACACCAGTGGTCTCATGAAGCTGGGGGGGAAAAAGTTTTGGTGGCACATTAGTTGCAGCTGCTTTCAGAAATGTCTTTCACTTTGACAGGCTGGGATTATTTGCCAACTGAACGCTCGTACCTCTATCCTAGCAGCAGCTAACCCTATAGAATCACAGTGGAACCCGAAAAAGACTACTATTGAAAATATCCAGCTCCCTCATACACTGTTGTCAAGGTACTCAACTCCCACTTGCATGTCTCATTTTTATGGGAGGTTGTAATTCCTCTTGTGAAAAGGATAAAATACAGTAGAACAGAACTATTGTGTTCTTTGTAGCATAGTGGAAAACTTTTGTTGCATTTATTTTTAAATGCCGTTCTTACAACTTCATGTGGGCAGAGAACTGCCTTTCATTACTTGCATATCGATCTTGAACAGAAGATCTGATGAGATCTGTAGGATCTCTTTATTTACTTCTACATTGATATTTTTTTTTTCCTGTTGTTTCATGATCATCTCCTAGAATAGGGTTATTCTGAACATAGAGCATTGATAACTTCAGCAAAAACTCAGGATGCTTTTCTTAGTTCCTTGAAACTTTGAAAGTGAAACTGATGATTAGGGGACTTGCAGCAGAGGTGGCAGAATCTGAAGGTCTGTGCCTGCTTCATGTTCTGTGAAATGCAGTCAGGGAGGTGGCAGTGCTAGCCTTTTGGGTGACAGCTGTTAGAGCAACACCTAGTGTCTGCTGATCTAAAATTCAATTGGCTATGTGCTGCAGTTACATTGCCACGCTAGCTGGAAATCTGAAGTACACTGGCATACTGGATATTCTGAGGACACCTACAGCTTAGAATTCAATTAAGAACTGCTTAATTTAGCCATTTAGTGACGAATGGTACCTTAGTACGGGTGTACTGAATGAAAGAAACTAGGCTTCAGCAGCATCTCAGTTCCATCATTTATTGGATTTAAGCTTCTGAAAATGTATTGTTTGTAAAACTATAACCCATATTTTCAGGATTAAACTGCAAGTGCTTTTTTACTTATATTTACTTACAGGTTTTATATGCCTAAAATAACTATATAGGTATGTGCTGTTGCCTTTCAGGGCAGTTTCTTTAGCAGTACGTTTGTTCTGTGTATTTGGTATGAGTGTGGATTTTTTTTTTTTTTCTCTCCAAGAAAACAAAACCTGTTGGCCTTGAACACGGGATCTGAATTTTGGCAGAATGCATCTCTCTTTCAAAGTTTCAAGTCCATACGATGAAAGCAAACCCACCATGCTGTTCTTTACTTTCAGAACTCTAGAAAAATTATGTTTTCAGTTTAGTAGAGCAACTCCTACTTAGAGTAGGAAGTAATAGTCAAATAACTTCTATCTCTACTTGTTAAGTCAAAAACCCTAAACCAAACTACTTTAAATAGCAGGAAAGTATGCACACTAATACTGGATTCTTACCCTGTTCAGATTTGACTTGATCTTTTTAATGTTGGATCCACGTGATGAAGCTTATGACAGACGTCTTGCTCGCCATTTGGTTTCCCTGTACTACCAAAGTGAAGAAAATATGGAGGAGGAATACATGGATATGGCAGTATTGAGGGATTACATTGCATATGCTCGTAGTTACGTAAATCCTAGGTTAAGTGAAGAGGCAAGCCAAGCCCTTATTGAGGTAAAGGAGGTGCTGCTAATGTTTCGAGTCCTTACTGACTTGTAAAAAATGGCAAAATCCCCTCATACGTATGCTTCCTGTTTAGCTGTATTTTTTTGTAAGACTCTTCAAACATCCCTAAAAATCACCAGCATTTATAAAGGAAAGAGGGATCAGTATAAAAGTAATTCTGTGCTCTGATTGTTAGCTTTCAGATGTGTTGGGTTTGGTTCCATCACGTTAATAAGTGTAAAATGCTACTGAAATGAAATGTGTCAGTACAGACATAAACACTACTATGTACAACTAGTCCTAATTTTTTAAATAGAGTCAAAACTTGACTCTTACCATGGCTTAATTGCTTTGTAAGGGAAACATATATTATGTGATGTGGTTATCCTTCATTGCAGAAGAATCGTGAAGGTGTGTGAGCAGAAGTGGTGTTTGGAACAGCTTGCCAGAATTGCCCATATTCTGAAACAAGGGGTGGGGGATGAAGGGGACTCTGAAAATAATAGAAATAACAGTATTTACTGAAATGCTTAATGACTCTCTTCAGGCATATGTGGACATGAGGAAGATTGGTAGTGGCAGGGGCATGGTTTCTGCATATCCTCGACAACTTGAGTCTCTGATCCGACTGGCAGAAGCGCATGCTAAAGTACGCTTTTCTGAGAAAGTTGAAACAATTGATGTAGAAGAAGCAAAACGTCTCCATCGGGAAGCACTGAAACAGGCTGCTACCGATCCAAGGACCGGAATTGTGGACATATCCATTCTCACCACAGGTTTGTGTTTTCATAGTGATAAAGCTGGGATGCTGGGCTTTTTTAATTTTTACATGTAGCTTAACCTGTCCTCCTTAGTTTATTCTAAAAGGTGTTTTCTTTCTAAGGAATGAGCGCAACAGCTCGTAAGCGGAAAGAGGAGTTGGCTCAAGCCTTAAGGAAGCTTATCCAGTCAAAGGGTAAAACACCAGCTTTGAAATACCAGCAGCTTTTTGATGATCTCCGAGCACAGTCTGATACAGTAAGTTTCCTGCTTTATTTTTACATTTTCATTAATTTTAAAAGCATGGTGTTTTTCTAAATTAACATTATCTTGTTCTCAAGTCAGATTATGGAGGGAAAGGGAGACACTAACTTTTTCAGCTGACGTGACCAGAAAGCCAATTCTATGGATAAATGAGCTGAATCTTTGCTGTATCTTAGTTTACTATGGCTTCTGAAATAGCAAACTTGGCATCAGGGTTCCAGGCCAGATTTCAAATTGTGAAAAGAACATACTAAAGCTTAAAAAACCCATTAAGAAAATTGATGGGAAGTACTGCATTTTTGCAGTCTTTAAAGTACTTCTCACCCCCACCCCACCTACCTTTACTTATTTCTTTTCTTTAAGGCTGTCACTAAGGAAATGTTTGAAGAAGCGCTTCGTGCCTTGGCTGATGATGACTTCTTGACTGTCACTGGAAAGACTGTTAGACTGCTGTAAGTTAGCCTTTCCCCACAAGCCAGCTGTCATGCCTTCACTTTGCCTTACTTAAGATAGTGTCAGTCTGCAAGATCTTCAAGATTTGGGACTATCATTTGCTATGACAAGCACAGCCTTTCCTTGCAAGCCAACTGTCATGGCTTTCCTTTGCCTTACTATATTGCCAGTCTGCAAGATTTTCAAGATTTGGGACTATCATTTGCTATGACAGGTGTAGTGACAATGAAATGGCACTTCTGGCAGCACAAGAGAGTATGAAGGACCTAAACAATCCTTGGCTGAATAATGCTATTTACATTTTAGCTAAATGTAATTACTACTAGGTCAAGTGACATGTATTTTTATGAGGTTTTGTAGAACATGTTGTATGTATTTCAAATTGAATTGTGAAAATTCATCTTAAATGACTTTTTAGTAAGTGCAATTTGACTATTTGTACTGCTGTAATCCGAAATAAAGTTACTGGAATCTGACTTGGCATTCATTTCAAGTGAAAATGAGCATATCCTGTGCTGAGCACTTTCCAGTCTAGAATTCGGCAATTTTTAGAAAGCTCTCTGAGTGCACGAAGGAGCTTTGTGCCTTTTTCTTTTTTTTTTTTTTTTACTTCACTAGTGTCATCAATGTAAAAAAGGCAGATAGATTCTACTTGAAATCAAATTTCCTTACTACATATTTAAGCATGATTGGATAAATTAAGTTACCCACCTTTGATGTAATCTCATATAATTGGTCCTGAAAGAACAAGGTCCAATATTGCATGAGTGGAGAATCTTCCGTCATTCTAGGCAGGGTAGATGCTCTCAGCCATTGCATGTCAATAGCTGCTCTTGTTTTCACAGCTGAGCTAGCAGAGTTCCCTAATTCAATTCAGTGCAGATAGCACCACCAGGCTGATCTCAACTGCTCACTTAGCCCTTTTAAGCTAAAATAAGTACTCCTGCTGTTTGTGTGTAAGACATTTCGGCTCCCTTTCAATTTAGGATGACTCTTAATTCACCATCTTCTGGGTTTTTTGTTTATTTTTTTGTTTGTTTGGTTTTTTTAGTAAAATGCTTATTAGTTAGGAATTACTGTTATTTAGTGTGTACACGGTTACTTGCAGAATAATTCCACTAGGTGGCTCTTAAAGCCTGTATTTGATAGAGATTATTTGTTCTCGGTTTGTAGTGGGTTTTTGTTTTGTTGGGTTTTTTTTTTTTTAAATAATCAAGGACTGCAAATGCCACTCTAATTAGGTAGATACAGAATGGAAATGCTTGTAAACAGTCTTTTGGTTAGAAAAAAAAAATGATTAAAAGATCTTAACCATCCATGTGCTAATTTGAAATGCACAAAACACAAAAGGAAGATGAAAGTAATTTGCTTAGACTGATACTATTTTCCTTACTCGATGCAATAGTCTCAAACTGTGTATCATAATTTACTGCTGTATTTACCCTGTACTGTTAGTAGTTATAAAGCTCATTTAAACTCAAGTCATTTAAAGACCAGAATATGCAGCCGGGAAAAGCACTCCTGCCATAAACTTGATATTCTTAACATCAGAAACATAGAAGGGAAGGCTTTAAAGTCTTTTATACATTCTACAAAAGGCATAATAAAAAAAAAAGCGGGCTGGCAAGAATTATTTGTAGTAAGTCACTTTAAGAGATCTGCTATCTTGTCTAACGCCACAAAGAGAAGCTGCTGGTCAAGTGAAATAGAAGGGTACTCTTCTGTTTTCCTACCACAGAATGCAATCCCTGGGTACTTGGGGTGGGCAGGGAACCAGTACAAGATAGACCAAAAAATGTCATTTGCTACCACTGTCACTGGTTTCAAAGCTGGTATGTCACTTCTCTGCAAGCACAAATCTGATTGGAAAGTGACCCTGTCCTAGTCATCCCCAGTTCTGTTAGGCACTTCAGTAGGAACAGATGTAAACTCCTACGTGAGAAACGTGTCAAGATTATCCCTTGCCCATCATAACTGAGATAATGTACTCCTTAAGACTAGGTTCTAGTTGGCCTCATCAAACTTCAGTCTTATTTTTGGCAGTCACTCTGGAACTGCAGTTTTACCTTCCTAGAAGGCCCCAGAACTTCCAGGAGTATCTCAGGAAAATAAGAAAGTGCACTGAAGGCTGCATGTCAAATAGCTGACCAGGGAAGTGATTCCATCCCACCTTTGTGGTGTATTTATCTAATTTCATAATTAGAGCTGCTATGTAACTTGTTGTCTGGATACAGCAATATGGACTAAAAATAAGCATTTTGCATTTTTTTCTGACTTGGCAAGACCACATGCAGTCTTGTAAAAATACATGCATAGTTTACTTAGCAAGGGATTCATCATCTGTGAGGCAAACTGACAGTCAATATGGAGGCTGTCATCCAATTCTCACCTTGCATGGCCACCTTACAATAATGTTTACAGACAGCTGGGCACCAGCTTGTATTATTTAATGCTCAAAACCAAAAAGCTAGTTAATTGTAGGTTGTAAGATTCATAGAGTACAGTTTGTCTATACAATAAGCACAAGTAGACTCCCCTTGTAACTGGCATCTCTGGACTCCAAATTGATAAGGAAAACAAGAGTGTTGTATTTGCTACCACGAAAAATATTTTAGAAGTCAAAATCTGAGTAGAAGACCTACTATTTATATAATTACTATATAATTGCTTTGTAGATCCCTAAAACATTCTCTCTCATTGTCCTCTATTTTGATTGCAGACTCCTGATCACATCCCACCTCTCAACTGGATAGGGTAGGAGTAGGTTTAGATTGCTTTTGCCCAAATTTGAAGCCCTTTTCTAATGAAGCATAGAGTTATCCATTATCATGTTTTGTGAGTGGAAATGTTATCAGGGAACCACGGTAATGCCTGCGTAATTTGTTTTGAAGATCTTCTTACATCTTCAGGTTAGATTGTTTCTTTTATAAATGTGATTAAACCCCCCACATTTTTAATGTGGTTTTGTGGTCCAATTATCTCTTAACTGTTACCTTAACCATTATTGTTCAAATGATTTTTTCTGGTATGAAGCAGGCTTTTACTAGCACAACTTACTGACCAACTTGGATCAGATTTGCTATGCAGCTAGTTAAGGCTCCTTTGTTAGTCTTGACCAAACATCAAATTCTTCAGACAAAATACAAGACAAGAAAAATTGTAAGAAGGTTTCATCTAGTAATTAAAACCTTTTCTAGCTCTGAAGCAAGAGTATGTAGTATTTCCTAGCCTTTTTTATTGAAATAACTACCAGGAACAATAACATCTAGACTCTTAAAAATATGAATAACTAGGTGTAGGAAACCTACTAAACTTTCTTATGTGGAAGATATATCAGAGTATCTCTGATGGCCTCTAAAAAAATGTTAGAAAGTAGAGGAGTTTTTCACCCTTACTCAATTTTAAAAGGTTAACTTTATTACAGTGCTGGTGCAAGTTTTTTTGTGAGTCCCAAGTTGTTACCTGTCTAATTCTTAAAGATACTAAAAAGCTTAAAACATTAATCATCAGTAGTTTGAACACCTCAGACATGAAAAAAAAAAAGTTGATAAACTGGCTGTTCCTTAGAATTTTTTTCTTGCCATAGTCTTTCATACTGCCCAACGCTGTACTACTCAAGTGTCATTTCCTTCCCTTGTCCCCAAAAGTAACCACAACAGACCCCTCAGAGTTTGGCATTTCTCACCCAATGAAGAAATGATTGGTACAAGCTTACTGAGTTGTGAGCCAGGGAAAATTTACTTCCTGGTTCTAGTTCTTAGTCATAAACACTTCCCAGCTGCCAATCTTTTCCATCAGCACCAGATCCAGACTTAAACCAGGAAAATACAAATACCATTACAGAACATAACTACACATTATTACATTCACAATTTAAAGCCAGAGAAAATTGAGAACTGAGCCCAAGTATCCAAGCACATAATGTTCGAGTGAGCTAAGCTTCCAACCTCCAACAATATAGTAAGGCTAGGCTGGCTACCTGCATTAATATATATAACCTTGTCTCAGTTTCAGTCACATAGTATGTTACCTTTGCTTTTCAGGTACATGTGCGTAGGAAGATGAAGAAAGGGTAGGCACCTCCATCATCCAGCTAGTTCTTAGCCCATCTTGCAGTAGGCAAAGAACAGCCATTAAGCTCTTAAACTTGTACTCAGTAACCATGAAGCTCTAAGGACATTATATAGGCAGATTTGTTTTCATTAATTGGGCACCTCCTTACATCTCCTTTCTAGGAAACAGTCTTGGCAACATCTGCTTGGGTGACACTGCATAACAGCCACATACCAGGACCACACAGTTCCTGTCACTTTTAAAAAATAATTGCCTCCGTGACACTTATTAGAAAAGTTTCTCATGGAATCTACATGATATATAAACACTCCAACCAAACTGAAATCAATATAAACATTTTTAAATGAGTACAAAGTAAACATCATTATGGGCCTGATCCAGCTTCTCAGCAATACCAGGGCTAGCTGTAGAAATCCATCTAAATACTTCCTTACTGTTCTCAGCTTCCTCTCAGTAATGGAAAAGAGCAGCCCCAGGCTGATCAGGAAGCTAAAGCAGGCTTAACACTGTTTCAATTGCAAATGTGAGAATGACCCAAATAGGTAAGCTATTGCCCCTGGGATAAACAATAAATGCTCCCAAGTATGTGGTACTGGTGATTGCTTTACAGCAAAGTACAATGCTATGTAGACCTCCCTCAGCTGTACAAAGCAACACAACTGCTTTATATGGTCCATTTTATCAAAGTGCAACAAGCAGGTTAGAATACTTGTGATACCTTAAGGGACGAAAGACCCCCAGATGTAAGCGGCCTACATGCATAAGATTTAGGTCTCACTGTCTAATTTGCTGATGCTTTGCTAAAAATCAGTAGTGTCCAGTTTGGATGTTGCTTTGCTAAAAATCAGTAGTGTCTAGTTTGGATGTTTTGCTAAAGTCAGTAGTGTCTACTTGGATGTTTTTCTAATAGTGTCTAGCTTGGATGTTTTTTTGTAAGTCAGCAGTGTAGCTACTTATTAAATTTGGAACCCTATTCAAGGACGGGAAGAATTGGGGGGGGGGGGAATGGAGCAGAAGGATAATAATGGTTTGCCAAGGTTGCTAGACTAGAAGGAATGAGAACTAATTGATGCACGAAGATTTGTGGCTCCTTACGAAGGACAGTTTTTTGATAAGAACCAGGAGTTTACCTCAAGAACTGGTCTACACCGACCCTGCAGTTTGGGCAAGAGCCAAGAAGCAACTGAGTCTGCGCAAGAACAAGGGGTTACTAGTGGTGACGAAGAAGAGCTGGCAGCCTTCATCCCCACTACCCCTGACGACCACCACAAGGAGGCACTGAGCAAGCACAGTGGGGAGGGATTTATGGAAATGACCACCTGAAGCTAATTTTAATACAAAGCGGAGACAGGTTATGCATATGTATAGGCATATCAGGAAACTTCATGCATATGTAATACTTTGCTACATATAAATGGGGAAAGTTGCCGCTTATAGGTATGCACGTTAGGTGGAGCGATCCTCCGTGCATCTGGCACCGTGAATAAAGAATGCCTGCCTTTTAACACTACATTGGTGTTATGAGGTTTATTCTTCCTGATTTCGGTGATGCTTACATAACTCTTTCGGCAAAACTCGAAGATGGATATTACTGAGAAATATTCCAAACTGTACTCTGCCTTCATGTCATGAAGGGTGGGGGGGGAAATAAATCTATTCAAAGAGATCTTGGAATACTCAGTGGTCATCCTAAAAGAGGGAAAAATACTCCTTCTCTGAAAAGACTCATCATTAGATAGTGCCAGGAGACAGATGTGAAAGTTATCTTTGTCCATGCTTGTTAGAACAGTTAATGAGGTAAGAAATCACACATCAAAGATAATGACCAGGAATAATTTTTATGAGGCAGGTTTAGTAAAGGATGTTGGTGGGACAAGAACCCAGTGTCAACACATTATGCACTGAGAACAACCCTGCTGAAAAAGATTGTGTACAGGGTAGGTATAAGCACATCCCTGATTGTTGTCAGAAGGATGGCATTTAGTATGACAATTCTAGGCATCTTCTGTTAACTAATCACACTGAAAGTAGTCACTAAGACCAACATAAACTTTTTTAGATATGCTCAAGAGTTCAAGGGGAAGGTTGAGTTTTCAGCCTTCAAAGTATAAGGAGACACACGTGGAATAATACCAGTGTTTTTCTAGTTCCAATGCGCATTTTCTTCCTCAGCCATGAACAGACAGAAGATGTGAGGAACTCGGCAGGCCTTTTTGCACACTGTAAGGTGCTTAGTTAACAGTCGAGAGACAGCAGATTTAGCAGCACTGGTCACTAAGATCTAAAAAGCTGCACTTGCTACGCAACTGCTTCTAGAAGGGCCATAAATAAATACACACAACATCTGGAGAAGGATCAGAAGAAACTAACAAGGTGTTAGGGGAAGTCAGTGAATCAATTAGATGGTCAAGGTTACCTCTGAAGCTCTAACACAAGCATGGCAGGCATTAGCCTCTTGAAAGCACCTCTGCAAAAACAGAAGTAGGAGCGAATGCTAAGGAGCTCAGTTATAACCTGCATGCTGTCCATAGCAGCAAGCCCCAGCAGCTGTAGTGTCATTTCTAGGATACAGGCTTGGGGGGAAAGAGGTGACAACTTTTACCCTTAAACTTGAATTGACCAATCCAGCTCATACAACAGCTTCACAAAGATTGTAAAGGAAAAGAAGATCCTGTATTTCCGGACAGGGACCAGAATGGGCAGTTGGGGAAGAAGAATTCCTGAACTGCCATTTTCCACTACCTGATGAAACTATACCCTAGTTGGAGAAGTGCAGAAAAGACATGGCGATTCAGGTCTCTAACTGTCTTTCATCCATTGTTTTTCACAAAACCTGGAAAAACATATTGCAAACTTCCTGCCAAATTTGAAACTGGCCAGGAAGAGTCAAAACAGGGGACTGACATATGCAGATATATAAGCCTGATTTTGGGAGGGAGGGAGGAAGGGAGAAAGGGAGGAAATCAGTTTTGCCCCAATTAAAACAAAATTAACATTACCAAAATAGTTACAGATTTTGTTTTGGTAGTTTCTACTTCTAGGTATAACAATTCCTGTTTAAGAAAACACTGGAGAATGCGGGCATCGATCCCGCTACCTCTCGCATGCTAAGCGAGCGCTCTACCATTTGAGCTAATTCCCCCTCCTCTTATTGTTAGTAGGAATCACAAAACTCTGATCTTCAAGGTGGATTTAAAATCTGCAGTTCCATATATGCAGTACAGTTTTCTCTCTTGCACTGGTCTATCTATTCACAAATGAAAACACATTCAACTGCAATTCCAAACCAGGTGTCAAATAATATATTTGTAGTATTTCTTTTAGCATTTCCAAATCAAGTAGTGGAGAAAGAAGGCAAACCAGAAAAGACGTGTTTTCTAGGTGTATAAAACAAAACATAAAAAAGTTTATTACTTGCAATTCCTGAGTGGAAGTACTTTCTGGCACTTGGTTTTCTCCCCGTAAAAGTCAGTTTTATTTTTTTTTATATGAGTAACTATTTTTATTCCAGTCAAACATATGGCAGCATTTAAGAAATTAACTATGTACACCTAAAAACTAAGAGCTTATTTCACTTTAAAATTTCAGTTCAATACATGAAATTGTCTTTTGTAGTTAACTGTTTTTTCTCCCACCACAAACAAAATGTGACAGTGGAGAATGCGGGCATCGATCCCGCTACCTCTCGCATGCTAAGCGAGCGCTCTACCATTTGAGCTAATTCCCCCCCCCAATACTCTAATTCATCCTGTAATCATAGATTTTAACAACCACAAATGCAAACTGTCTTCCCTTTACTGATTCTACTCCTTTATCATGGGTAGTAACCCCATGGCAGCTGTTCAGAACACTTACTAGCATTTGAGCTTGTCTATTCTTTAGTCCAAGATGATAAACTCCTGGGTAACATGATAAAGCGCTTCATGCTAGCTCGCATGACAAACTCACAACCTGCAGCCTAGCCTTTCAGTAACACCCAGCTCACACTAGGTTTATCCTTTGAAGAGAGCAGCTGCTTCTTCTGCGCTGAGGGAAGTCACAGCACAGACAATGTAGCGGAGCAGCTTGAAGATAACACAATACTCACATTTGCCCTGACGTCCCCTAAGACGACCATCTTAGAAAGCAAAAGTCAAACCTGATTAAATTGGCTTGTATCAGTTTACATCAGTGTTGCCAAACAGATGCATCGAAGTGATCTACGTTAAATGAAAGTATGTGGACACAAAGCCTTCACAGCTGGAATACCCTAGAGAAATGAAAAAATGGAATTAAGAAGGTCAGGTTCTTTTCAGCCATGTAGGTAAGGAAGTTCTCCCAATCAAGTGCAGAAATTAGAAAGTTTTACTCACCTTCTTACATGAAAACTTAGCAATCGCAATGACTTCAAGATCACAAAACAATGGGCTGTCAATTATATGAAATACAGATTTTAATCACTGAAAATAGTACTATTACAGAGGTCTCTCCTCACCCTTATCTTTCCCCACAGTTATCTCACTTCAGCATCCAATAAACTGTTTTTCTGTGAGCTGAACTGTCCAAGCTTTAGGCCTTTCAGTGGCAGCAGAGTGAGATCTGGGGTGAAAAAGAGGGAGAGGTAATCTGCTATTTTCATACTGACTCAGACTGCACAGGGTAGATAAAGAAAACTGTACATAGAGCTGAACTGTGTGAAATACGATAGGGGAAAGACCCCAGCTACAGACATGCAGTGGGCTATCACTAAGCCTAAGAGATGTGTGCCTGTGAGGATGGCTGAAACCCCTTTTGCATACTTGTTTTTCCCCTCCAGTTTACTCCAGTGAGGTAGATGAAGTCAGTTACAATACATTGAAAGAAATGGTAAGAACAAATCCTTATTTATCGTTGTGCAGAGATTGAGGTAAGGCAGGAAAACATTTGAATTCTAGAATATTTGCAGTGATACTATTGTGATAGATGTGAAGTACTACCTTACTTTAGACAAGTTGTAACTAGCTGATGCTTAATTTCTAATTTATTTTATTTTGACTAGATGCTGTCATCCAGTAAGTTAAATCCATTAGAGAAAACCACCAGCACACGTGTTGTTGGATTACTGCACGTTTTACTTTACTAGCAGAATTTCTCTGCATTTAAACAGCAAGCGAGAAATCTTTCGTTATATCATTTTCATTGCCTTTGTTGTTTAATAGTATATCAGCGCAACCACTCTACTGTAAAATACATTTTCATTCTTTCATTCTAGAGAGCATTCCTTGATTTAATAACCTGCGAATAGAGCTTTGCCAATATGCTTCTTACTGCAAAGTCAGTTAGTATGACTACACTTGAATTTTTATATTTCTGAAATGTTGTTAGTAATCCCATATATTTCAGATGCAATACTATTTTAACTGAATCATCAAAGTCAATACAAAAAGGTAGACATACCTAAAATATAACTTAGGAATATATAAAAGAATACTTTCTCTCCACAAACTATGATAAACGTGAACTTTTAAACCATGATATTCATCATTCATATATAGGTAACTGAAAAATAAAGTTGGTGAAAAAAATAAAAAGACTTGAAAAACAAGGTGAAGAAAAATCTCGTTGCTCTTCAGTGACTTCTAACAGTCCACTTCCTAGATTTACAAGTCTTTTGGTATCTGCATTGTAGGAGACGTAAAAAAATAGTTCTCTCTCCTTCCTGAATAAACACTAGAGGCGGCTTTTTTCAGGAAAGTAAGTATTGTTTTATCAAAGTAACATAGCAGAAAATGCATCAGTACTACTGCTTCTCATGTCAAGTGAGTATTCTGACTTTTACGTTAACAGACTTTCCACAGAAATACAGTGATGATTCAGTGTTATTAAATAAGCAGACTGACTCAACAACATAGTTATATCTAAAGCAGCCAAGCTATGATTCAGCAGAAGTCAGTCCGCCCTTCATGTTATCAAGCAAGGGGAATTAGCTCAAATGGTAGAGCGCTCGCTTAGCATGCGAGAGGTAGCGGGATCGATGCCCGCATTCTCCAGTGTTTTGAGAGACGGAGTATCTATGGTAGCCTAAGATTTTCTTCCATAAATTGTTCAGGTTTCTGAAAGAAAATATATAGCTAGTAACATATGTACCATTTCATGCAGCAAATAAAACTGGAAAAAAAAATCTCAATTAGCTGACTACACTTGTGAACTCTCTGAAAAATGATTTATTCACAAAACTATCTAATACTAATGTCGTTATTCTGTAACACAGGAAATAAAATTCACTTCTGTCCCTTACCACTGCACTGAATTTTAATGTGAGCAATTTTTTTTTTATTTTTACTTATATGAAATGTTAGTGAAATTATCTATAAAAAGATGTGAAAGTATGTTGTTGTCTATATAATCATCAGCTCACCATAGAATTACGTGTCTCTTCAGCTACCTTGCAGGAGCTAGGACAGGCATGACATGCTTGTTCCTAAGCTGAGTTTCAACTGATACTCAATTTATCTCAATTTCTTCCTCCACTCACTTAAGAAAATAATTTGCACTTAAAAAAACTGCTCATCTTTGATCAACATTAGCCACTTAAATCATTTGTGTTGTGCCTGTGCTTTTAAAATTGATTAATTTTAATCCTTAGAAAACTGCAACAGAAAAATGCATCTAAATTTTAAAAAGCCCCACAACATAAGGTAGTATATACAGGGCACTAAAATTGTATCACAGCCAAAAATGAAAATAAACAGTGCTATCGGTCAGTGTGCTTTTGTTTCATTCTTTAAAACCCATCAACAGGAGTTTATTTCTTTTTTGTGCAGGCACTTACCCTAATTTTAGAGAAAACAGAAGTTTACAAGCCATTCTTTTCCAAAACAGAAAACTATTTATAACTGGTAACTGAGAAAATGAAGTATAGCTCATAGTGGCGATACAAAAAGTGACAGTTGTAAGTAGCAAATGGAGAATGCGGGCATCGATCCCGCTACCTCTCGCATGCTAAGCGAGCGCTCTACCATTTGAGCTAATTCCCCCTATGAAATACAGCTTGTGTTTACTGTCCCTTCCTACTTTCATGTTTCTCACTGACAGACTAACTTTCTACAAATTATATCACAATTTGATCTGCTGTCTCGAGTACAAACAAAACTTTCCACCGAAAATCTAATGGTTTTTCTACCCAAATGCAACATTGGTAGCTGGGCAGTCAGAGCTGACTGCTCGAGTTCTAATCCCCTCCTGAAGTTTCTGGTAGGCAGTAACAGAACACAACTTTCCGGTGAAATGCAGAAACAATTAGGTCTTTCTTAAAGTACACTGCTTTTGACAGCCTTAGTCAGAATCTTGCCTAATGTGAAATCTGGACTCCTTGATGTAACAGCATGTGTTTTATTCAGCTGAGCTGCATCTGGATAACAGAAGGTCTGTGTTTCCAAGCAACTGTAGATTTATGTTTGCACCCAACAACTATGACTGTTTAGAGAAATCTGGATATATTTAAAGATTACGTTTTTCTAGAACAGATTTTTCCTATTTATAATCCCTAGGTGGAAGGGAATCAGCTAAATTGCTTTACCCATTTCCACATTTTATAATATAATAAATGTGACTGAATAGGTAGAGTTCTTCCAGTTCTTTCTCTTCTGGCAATGGAGTTATGGGCCCAAGTTATACAAAGGAAAAAAAAAAAAACAAACAAACAAAAAAACCAGCCACGCAAATGGAACAACAGGAAACAAAGTAATAGTTCACATTATCTATTTGTGTATCTCAGTAATTTTTAAGATGTGACTGTATCACGTTAGACACACACTCTCACACACACATAAAAATCAAGAATACATAATGAAAATGTAAAAAAAAAAAAAAAAGCCATAAAGATACAGCAGCAAAAATTCTGTTCATTGGTTTGATTTCAGCTCTGCAAGATCAGTCAGAAAACACAAAGTAGGGTGTCCAGCATTTCCTGTTATTTGAAGTTATGTTCTAGAGTATTCTCCCTCTGAAAGTGGTATTTAGAGGAAGAAAAAAAAAGTAACTCTATGATTTCACGCTATCATACAATAGAAATAAAGCAAGCAAAAGAGATCAAATTTGCTAGAACTGGAACATGCATTGTTGACCTAATGTGACTGACATATCACAACAACCAAGTATCAACATGCTTCATGTGTTTCAGTTTTACTTCCTCAATCTCTATATATTGTCATTTAACTTAGAGGATCGAAGCCATATCTAGCTGTATTTATATTTGTGCAAATAGCTGCTGATTCAGAGTGCTGGAAATGATCATAATTTGTGTGTATGATTAATCAGTGGTCAACCAACTGTTTGTTAGTCAGAAAATAATGGTGAAATGGATAAAAAGAAGAAATAGCAGGCAGTAACAGAAATGCACACAATAGGCTTTGTTAAAAGCCTAAGACAAGGAACCTTGGGGAATCATGTTTCTTTTCCCTGTAAAAAGAGGAAGGGGAATTTGAGTGAACCCTTCAGAAATCTTGTAATAGTCTGGGACTTTCTTTTGCTTTGATTCTGAACAAAAAGCAAGAGAGAACTGTAAACTTAAATTTATTTAATATTGTAAATGTAGTACATCTTTGCCTTTCAGGAAAAGAGAGTATCAGAAATTGAATTAAATGAATAACTTAAAGAAACTGCAAGAGAGTTGTTTTTTTGTTTATTTGCCCGAGATTCTTTAAGACACATGGATGACGCTGAGATATAAAGATCTTTCAATTCTCTCCTCTCCAAGGTCTCAGTGATTTCAGGAAGTAAAATAACCAGATTCCAGTCTTTGCAGGACATCTAAGTTAATACCTGAATAATATATATTTGACTTTTTATACCTGGGATTATATTTGTGTCCATGAAATAAACCACAGAATCAAATTGTAGAGGATTTTGTTGAGCCAGATTTTTAAAAAATACATCCTAAACCATCCTCTGTATATACAGTTCTTGCCATGCCATATATAATTCAACAAGAATGCCTGTGGAAGTCCTCCGCAGTCAACAACGCAGTACTTAGCTGTAACCAAAAGTTACAGATTCAGAGACAGTGGAGGTTTATTGTACAGTACCAAATCTCTCAAAGTCTACCTATATGTAATCATGCTTTAAAAATATTCGATCATCCTAACTTTAACACAGAAACAACTATTCGTTTGGCATTTGCTCCAAAACCACTCACCTGTTCAACCCTGAGAATTAAACTTCTTGCTGTCCTGCTCTTTCAACTTAGATCTGATTTTCAAATGCATTACTCAAATTTTTTTTTTTTTTTTTTGGCTCCGGAAGATCCCAGGGTGTGTGGTATTACGGCACTAGCACTAGCAGAATCTCAAAAAGGGAGAAAAAAGGTGTTAGTAGAAAAATAGTTAAAGCAGAACATCTCAGGTTTACATTTGTACATGTATGAATGGTTTTACTACTGTAGAAAGTTCTAACTGTAGAAAGGATGGGGATACTCTGTGAAGATACTTCTGGCTTTCTAATGCAAAACTACTCTCATGACTTTTCTTGCAAGTTCCATTCACAGCATAAGACAATTTCTGAATGACTGTGGGTTTTTCAGAACCTTTGGCTTTCTTATCCAAGCAATCTACATCATCCTTTAGCAGTACAAGTCCCCTCCTTCTTCTTTGTCCTTTGCCCATCATGGTATCTGTAATTTCTGAAACACCATGCGCATAGAACTCTTAAGCATTGACAAAGGATTTTAGGAACCTCACAGCCTGACATGGCTCAGAATATGCAGTGCTTCAAGAGACAGCATAGAAAACCTCTAATCAACTTAACTAAGGGAAGCCCAGCTAGGCCTGCAGTTGCAAATTCACTTTTAAGATAAAACAACAGCAGCAGTTTAAGACAAATACAGCTTTTTTTTTTTTTTTATCCAAAGGTACTCTGGGAGTACTATTATTTCAGGAATAGTAAAACAATTATCATAACACAAGGAATAGAAAACAGAATCTTCTAGAGATGGTAGGAAAACCAAAGAGGTGAAGAAGCAGCAAGACAGTTATTATCATTTGACCAGAGAAAGAAGAGATACAATTCACAAGCTAGCACTCCTGTCAGTTTATAAATCATTAATGCTAACCTCACTTTCTGAAATTGTCAAATGCTGCTGCAGCATCCAAGATGCCAATTCCCTCACTACCTGATGAGGACCACTGGTCTAACCCCAGATTCCCATACCAAAAAGTCCTGTACACATTCTCCCATTAACTTAACTCCAGTATCTTGTTACTGGCTCCCTCACTCCGAAACAGATGGCTTTGGGAAAAAAATGTTTCTCCCTCTCGTATTAAAACCTAATCAATGTGGAAAGAAGCATCTGAAATTAATTTGCAGAAGATAATTAAGTTCTAACAGCTGGAATTATTCTGCAGATACCACAGACATTTCAGCAACTGGCTGACTGAACACCCTGCTAGTCAGTATGTCTGGCTAAGTAAGCAAGCTTGCTGCCACTTCTACTCTGTGATGTCTTCACATGACCAGTGGGATTTTTGCACCAAGACCTCTGAAGCATCCAAAAGTTCATTTGCTTAGTCATGTAGTAACTAGAAACACAGCACTTAGTTATGATAAAAACATTCCAGAGCACCAGAGTGACTAAATCCCACTTTCAAAAGTGACTCAGAGTTATGCCATAGTTATGGCGCTATACATTTCAGCACGCTACAGAAATAAACTAGCTTTAAATGAGTTGGCTTGATTACTAAAAATTCCACTCAATATTTTACCTTGTTTTAGTCAGAATGCCTTCTGCTCTCTGTATGATTGGCAAAAATAGGTGATCTAAAATCACTCACAGACAAAAAGCATGATTTTCCTCCAAACAGGAACACATTAACTCTAAGCTTTGTATTTCAAAGCATTTAAAAAAAAATAAACCAAGCCAACACAAAACCCAAAAAAACCAAACCAACTGTAACCCTTACAGATTTTCATTTGTGTTTGGTTGGTTGTTTTTTTCCCCCCAGTATTCTTTCAGAATAAAAATCACCTAAGTCTTAAAAACACCTATGTTGTTAAAGCAAACAAACAAACAAACAAACAGAACCCTTCTATTTGTGTTTGCCTTAGGCTTGTATGAACACAGCCCAGGCAGGAACAGGGTTTCATCATGCCAGTTTTTGAATGGTAAAGCACATCTACAGGGCTTAATTGAGGGAAGCCCCAAGTAGGCTTACAACTGCACACAAACTGGCAAGTAGGGGAAATTTATTTAAAATCAAACAAAACCCATAACTAACTATAAATTAAGCAGTGACAAAATAACCTAAGGACAGCTACAGTATGTTTGAGTCATTCCTTTAAATAGCCTAACCTTCAAGCTGATTTATCATTAAAATTAAATAAGTATGTCTCCAGTTCTGTATACAAATTTATATTTAAAGCATTGAAGTGTGTTCTGGAACTCAGAAATAATTTTATGGAAAATCAGTATCAAAATATGGAATTGGGCAACAAAATCAACATCCCCCCTTTGGGAAAAACAAAACAAAACAAAAAAACAGTACTGTAAATCACACAAAAAACCCCACACAGCAGGTCTGTCATGAGTCAGAACAAACCTCCTCCCAGAACTATTTCTGTTCTTAATGGCCATAATAAGAATAAAATTTTATTTGTTCATGAAGTTTTTATTGATTGCTCACAAAAATTTGCCTCCGTTTTACCACCATTCATCATTTTGTACCCAAACCATAGGGCAAAAACATGCTAAAAAAAAAAGAAACAACAAAAACCCCAAACAACTAACCAACAAAAAAACCCCAACAAAAACCCCCGAGAAATATTTGATACTTTTAGTAGTATTTGCCACTGCTATTACCTTGTTTGAAGAAAATCAATACAGTACAGTCCATCTGGGAAGTAATGTATGAGTACTGAATGCTGTAATATTGATCAGAGAATCAATGTTGGAAACAGCTGAGCCAGGCAACCTAAGTAACTTCAGTTAGCATTAGCGGCCACAACAGAAGCTTGCAAGGGCCCGAATAATTCATATCAAATATGCCGCTTTTGTAATAAGTACAAAACCATAATATTCTCTGTATTTATTTACCAGATTGGCATTTCAGTTAACCTAGTGCTAAGGAGGCAGTGAGCTCAGAGGGAGATCAGGCTATCCTTTTATGCTACTCTTTGGGATCTCTATCCGGACCACATAAAAATCACCATCATGATTTCAACCCATAACATTCCAAACTTGAGAGGAAAGTTGAAACACTGAGCAAGACATCTGAGTTATCATTCTCTTCCTCTAAAAGCATCAATGAGTTTTAAATTTCTGTCCAGATAATCATAAGGCTTCCAGATTGGCAAAGATTTAATTCTGTTTCCAGATTCGGAAACAGTCATATAATAATACAATTATGCATTGTGGTTTCTTTTTCAGGAAAACAGCTATATTCATATCAAAAAACTTCCCCCTCTCATTTTTTTGGGAAGACCTGACATCTCTGCCAACTTCCTGAGGGTTTCCAAGAAGTTTCTGCACCATAGGGCTCATGTACAATGCCCTCCTTGAACTAACTCAGATGGCAATATAGAAAAACTGTATTACTCATTTTACATACCATGCAGCTTCAGATACCCATTCCAGGCAAACTGTTTAATAATAGTCAAAAAAGGTTGTTACAAAAGCACTAAGACTGACTATGCCTGAATCCAAATGGATTTGCAATCTTTGTCTTCTAAGTCACCCCTGTAACAACCCAAATTTTCTCCACATTCCCTATAACTCCAGAAAGGAGAGAATGCGTCCGGGTTACGCCTTGAGATCTGCACAGGCCACCTGGCTAATCGGGTATCGCTGAACAGCACATATGGTATTTTCCTCATGTTCCTTTAGAGGCTCTGCAGAGCCATTGATTTCCACAAAACACTGGACAGTTTATTTATCTTTCAGATTTTTATCCACCTTTCACTTTTGGTGACAAAGATTTCCCTAGTTTAGAAGAGGACTGAAAAAGATTAAGATTCTTACATCCTATGGATGTTACTACGGAACAGAACTATCTATTCACTAAAAGAGAATTTCTCCAGAATAATACAGTAGTTTTAAGAACAATAACCTTGCCCAAACAAACAAAACAGAAAAACTCGCAAGAAACTGGTTGTATACAATGACCTGAAAAATACATTTGGCTGCAATGTTCAAAGATTAGAGGTTTAAGGTACAGAGAACTCACTGAAATTCAGTGTATGTGTAGCATCTGATTACTTAGGTACACATGAAAACCTGACAGCTTGTCTTTTTTCAATTTATACACCACAACGCCATACAGTCATTTTCAAATTAGAACAGGGAAACCGGACCGATCAGTAGAAGAGCTGCATTCACTGATGAAGCTACCTGCTTACAGTGTACTCAAAACACACATATAGCACAAACCCGTCTCAACCAAGCTGAATTAAAAGCATAGAAAGTTTGAGTTAGCCCCCACTTCAGCAAGTTCTTCAACCCATGTTATCCTAAGATTTGATTTTTCCACTTCTTTCTTGCACTCAATGATACACTGAGTGAACTCTGCCTGAACAGTATCAGAAGAAAACAACAGCTAATACATTTTTACTAACACAATTTAAGACTGGTGTTGCAGGTAGGTGTCAAAGGGCGATCGAAGGAGAGCTGGAGCCTCAGTGATGGCAGCACAGCACACCCTAGGAAGCAGCCCAGAAGAACCCACACAACCACTCCCTCTCCTGAGGAACAGCCCCACCCGCTGCACCACCTCCACCTCCACCACCTCCACCTCCACGCAAGCACCCCCGTGACCTCGCAACTAGATTTCCTGAGACCCACTAAGCCAACCATCACGACCAGAAATTCCCTGAGTAAAAGGCGGCAAACCAACCTCCTCCACCAGCTTCCTCTTCCGATGGGCTCAGCCCGGGCTCGCTCAGGCTGACAACAACCTCCATCCTGCTCCCGCCGGCTCCCGCCTTCTCGCCCCCTCAGGGCCCGGCCTTCGCTCAGCGCCCCCCGCGCCCCGACGGCACCGCGCCGCGCACCGCCCCTCGCCCCGCCCAGTGCTAGAACCTTCTGCGGCGGCGCGTGGATCCGCCCCCACGCCCCCAACGGCCGCGCTCCCATCCTGGGCAAGTGTCCCCACCCTTTTTTTTTCTTTTTTTTTTTTTTTTTTTTTTTTTCTTTAAATGTAGATGGCGCGGTGAAGAAGCTGCGCTAGGAGGTTTGCTGTCGTGCGGGCGGGGGAAATGCTGTAGCTGGGTGCCTGCCTGGTCCTTGAGCCTGTCGTTGGGACGGCGGGTAAGTCTTCAACGGAAAAGCCTTGCCCCTGTGGCGAGCCTGCCTGGTGGCCAGCTCTGCTGTTCTCTCCTGAGGCACCTGCTGCCAAAATCACCTTCTGTGTCAGTGAGGGGAGAAGGCAATGTTGGACAGAGTGGATTTTGTCCTAGGTTTCCCAAATACAATGGCTGTAAGGAGTAACAGCTGAGTGTGTATACCTTTAAATCTAATTTTTTTTCAGCCTGGAAATTTATAACGAGGCTTATGTTCAGGCATTACCCTAGGCATGGCTTTGAGGGTGGAAGCTGGAAAAAATAATTAAAAATATGTATATTGGTCTGTGTTTAAGGAGGGTAAAATTATTATCTTACAACCACATTCCTGGTAGCTCCTAGCATTTGAGAGTGTGAGTTTTAAATAACTTGGTTATATAATGTCTCTTTCTCTGTCATGTTTCTTTTTTTTTTTTTTTTCTTAAAGAGACTATAAAACTTAAGGCTCACTTGCAACTGTAAAAGCTTCTCCTGCCTTACGAAAAGAAACCTTGGCCTCTGAACCTTTGACACCAAACATCAGATAGACTGCTAGCAAGAAAAGGCAGCTTTACTAGAAGATGGGAAAAAAACACCTTTGATTTATTCTCCTAGCAGGCTTGGTGAAATTGTACAGGCTAAGCTGCTCCAGCTTGTACCCTTCTTCCTCAGCTTCTTGGAGTCTTTGAAGTTTGGGCAATAACCTAGCTCCTGTGCATTTGTGAACCTTGCTATCTTTGCATATTGCTAGATATTTTCCCTGTAAAAAGGAAAAACAGGAATTCAGAAATTTCTTTTGGCAAGAGCTAAGCTACTTCTCTGATGGCAAAAGCCTTTCTGTAGCTCATAAGGTCTCCTTTTGCTAAATGTTGTCAGTAAAATTACAGCTACTTCAACACTTCTCAGATGAATAAATGTTTATGAAAAAAGGTAATAGTATTAGACAACCCAAAGCAAGATCAATGCAGTCTTTGAATTGTTTACCAGTTGTTTATAGAATATTTGAATTGATAGTAGCCATCTATTAAGTTTCTGTGAGGAAAGCTTTATCTTTCTGAAGATAAAGACAAAAATAAGGTCTTTTTTTTAAAATCCATTTATTTTAGAACAAAAGGAAGTTACTTGGGAATGCCTGGTCTAAATATGCTCTTTGTCATAACTGCTAAAAATGATTGACCTTCACCATGGAATAATTAGTGTTGGTTAGCTACCTCACTCCAACTTCCTACAGATGATGAAGTAAGCAGGTCCTGTTAGGCCCAGATGAGAGTCCAAAGGTGGTTGATTCTGTATAAATAAGATCATATGGAAGAAAAAAGTGCTTTACTTCAGCTGCACATAACTGTGAAATCAGACTTAAATGAAAAAATTCAACCCAGAAGTCTTTCGGTAGTTACAAGGAAAGCTACAAAAGCTGCAACCATATTTCTCACTTGGGGAAGCTTTATCACAAGCATTTCATCTGCAGCAGAAACTGTGGTACAAAATCCAACTGATGATGCTTTCCAAAGGTCTCCTTAAGCTCTCTTACCAGTAGTTGATCAATTGCTTTAATTAACTTTTGGAAAGAATAAGGAGGTTTTGATATACGGAAAGCTGTAATGTTTTCAACACAAGATATGCTGAAGTGTCTGTGCATGTTCTAGCAGCTGCCATAGAAAAATTAATTATTTATATGGCAAAGATACCTCCTTATGTCACAGGTGTTAAAAATACATCAATTTCATGCTGTGTTTAATCTTTAAGACATTCTGCAAACATTTAAAAACTATATGTAGTCATTCACTCCCCCCCATGTCTTTTTTTTTAACTCTGGCAGGACTACCTCTATATTACTAAAAAAAAAAAGCATCCAACAGCTTAAACTTACAGATGGCTGTAAACCCACAGCAGCTTTATTTCTGATTATTACTCTCACTTGCACCATTCATGCTCTTAGAGCTGACAACTGCATTTTTTTTCTGAATACCCTTATTCTTTCTTCCCCTTCCTATTTTCTTGGGTCTGGCAGCACCAGGAAATCTGTAGCAAATTGAAGCTTGTTGAGCAGGGTGTGAGTACTGCCACGTGGAGTGAAGACGGTGAGTTATTTCCAGTTACTCCTACTTTGTGTTGCCACCTGCCAAAGAATGCAGCTCCAGGAATGACTGAATGTGTATGTACAGTAGCTCCAAGCTGTGCTGTCACGTGCTGGGGCTAATGTATGTAGCTGATTCATTATCACCAGAAGCTGGTATGATGATGTGAAAACAAGCCAGGCCTGTTAGAAACCAGTCAGGTGACGATCTTGCCTCCACTTGAGCTCTGGTTTTATATTCCCCTTAGCCTGACTTGGACTCGATGGACAAGTAATGCTAATGCCTCCTGTTCCTCTGTGGAGTGGGAAATGCAGCTGAACTTAGCAGAGGGCCCTCACCTGGTGCAGTGCCCACACAGCACAAGAACAATCTGCTCTTCAGATGAAGGTATTTTGGGGAAGTCAGAATGTCACCTTGTGGTAGGTTATGGGCTATGTAATTTGGCTGTATGTGTAAGAGTACATAGGGCTTACAGAGAGGAGCGCGAGCGCACGCTACTGTGTCCAGCCAGGCAGAGGTGGTGAACACTGCTCACTCTACAGAGAACTAGAGTCCCCAGTTCTCTTGCTGGGTACATTGCTCTATGCATGGCAGGCGGCTTATGTTTCCAAAAGATATCCAAGAGACTTCTGTTGTTAAAACATCAGGGAGGGTGGAGCCATGAAGTGGAACTCTCCTGAGTTTGGTTGAGCTGGAAAAGCCTGGGCTGACCAGCTACAGGCATGTGTGTGTTGCCACAAGCTCCTTCCCATGGTGGTTGAGACGGAGTCCGTCAGCTGAGAGCTTTCCCATCCCTCTCCTGACCCTGATCGCACCCCCCCTTTCACCTGTGCTTCAGCCTGCGTGCTGGCTTCGGGGAGGGAAGCAGCCGCGAGGAGGCTGGGGGAAGGAGGGGATGGCAGGGGGATTCGGGAACACCCAGGTTTGGGGAAGGGGTTCGGGCTGTTCGGGGGGAAGCAGGTGCAGGCGTAGAGCGGCAGAAGACGAGGCCCGGGGGCGGGTCCGTGAGGGAGCGCGGCGGGCGCGGCCCCCCCTGCTCCGCGGGCGGGAAGCGGGAGGGCCGAGCAGCCGCCTGGCTGTCCGGGGCGAGCGCGCTGCGCAAGCGCCAGCCCGCGGCCGTAGGGCTGGGGGCAGCCGGGGGGGCGGGAGCGGGTCCGGCAGGGGCTGAGCTGCTGTAATTTTCTCACCGTTCTGACAGATACCGGAAGGAGGACTTGTGCAATCGGAACCTTTTTCCAAATATACCAGTTAAGCTAGTGGTGGTAATAGATAACTATCTATCTAGATCTGCGTTTTGAGTTAAATATTTGCGGTAGGCGAGTAAAGGTGAGAATGAAAGTGTTAAAGACTGCTTATTACCATACATCGTTATGTTCCTTGTCTGTGATGTAGGTTTTATGCTCTGTGTCAAATCGTGCAAGTGTTTGTCATGCTTGTGTGTGTGTGTTTTTCAAAAAGTCAGTGGTTTAGGGCTATTAAAAGTAATGTATTAATTATAGGGAAGTGCATTTGGTGAGGTAATAAAAAAGGAAAACACAGATATGTTTTTATTTCCCTCGACTCTGTCACCCCAGAGAAGCTGGACACCTTCCAAAAGGATGTGTGTGTATATATATACACACATATCTATGTATAAGCTTTGACCATAAAACTGTTTTGATCAGGCATATGGTATTTTTCACTCATTAAATATTTCCTGGACCAGGTTCTTCATGTTTATGCCTTGAAAATTGGAAAGAACATGGGTTTCCTTGTTGAGTTTGGAACAGTTGTTCAATAAAAGTTGGGTTTTTTTTCAGTAATACTATTGGCTTCTTATAAATAACTTAGTCTTTTGTAGGCTTCTTTTATGAAAACAGCTAAATAATAAAGACTTGTGTTGCAAAAGAGATTAATAAGGTTATTCTGGTAGTGTACATGCTGAACGATGTATCCCATGATTCCAGCTGTGAGTTGTAGTCAGTTCTTGGCAAGTGGAAGGAATGACTCAGCAAGAAACAATGAATTTATAATTGAAAGTGGTTGTTTTGTAGTTCTCAGTATGTTGATAGAGTGTCTAACTCAAGTTTTGAAGTGCTTTTTTTTCAGGTGGGGAATTAGCTCAAATGGTAGAGCGCTCGCTTAGCATGCGAGAGGTAGCGGGATCGATGCCCGCATTCTCCAGTGTATGTTTTCAACATTTATTTCACTAGAAACTAAACAGCAGCTTTTAAAAATATTTCCTCTTTACACATAACTTTTCTTGTATAATGGTGTAAAGAAACCTGACATAATTGTAATCTAAAAAAAGTTAACACATTGCTTTAAATATTTCATTTTTTCTTTTCAGAATCGTATGTTTGTTCTTTTGCATACAGGGAGGAAAAAAATGAAATCCTTGCATGAAATAACAAAACTTACTCATGTTTTACTACAATAATAAATGACACGAACAAATTACAGAGAAAACTAAATGAAGGGTTTTTCAGTGTGCCCTTAAATCTTTGGTTTATGATTTCATTCATCAGTTTAAATTTATACTTGGTGTTATATTTTAGTGTATAATGAACAAATCTTGTATTTCTGCTGTGAGTAATACTCATTATTTTTGTTCTATTTTGGTTGTGTTGGGTATTTATTAGAAACAGTGGGCTAGAATATTCTATAACTCTCTCACTCCTGATAGCAAGATTATGTCCTTTGCTTGTGACCTTCCTCATCTGTGAAATACCATGGAAATTTTGTCTGTAAATCTGTGCTTGCACATTTTAAATCTTCATGAGTTGTTGTGGGTTTTGTTTTGTTTTTTTTAAATTCTAATTTTATTTTCTTACTAGCTCACTCAGGTATTTAACTGCTTGTACTTCCAGGTTGAGGCACTGTGAGGAAACAAGCAAAACATACTTCCTATAAATGCAGTGAATTTGTGCAGTCAGGATCTTGGGAGTACGCATATTAAACCAAATCGAAATCAGGAATCAATAAGTACAAATTGGGTTCCAGGTTCAGGAAGGAGGAGATGCGGTGCTGTGTGGATGTACAAGTAGCACCTGCGGAGCGGAGAAAATAAGGGAGCTCGGAGATCATCCCCTGACACGACAAGAAAGGAGTAACCTCTGGATGGATGGGATATAAATTGAATTTGCTTATTTCTCTTGTATTCTCCATGTACAAGAGGGAAAAGAGGTATTGTTACTTCAAGACTGCTATGTGCTTGCTGTTAAAATGAAGCCTATTGTAGAGAAAAGCGTTACAGTCTCCAGAAGTCCTCTCTAGGCTCAGGTCATGATTTAAATGTCCACTTGCTTGGAATGGGACTCGGTAGTAGTTTTCTATGTGATCATTTTTGTGTCTGTTTTCTGTGTTTCTGTTACTGCTTAATACCTGATACTTTCTGTGCTTTTAAAGAGGATGAGTAATGTTGCTCTTCTCAGCTAATCAGCTGCAGGCTGTGCACTGATGAAATGACAGAATTTGGTGGGGCTCTGTGCAGGTGCAGTCTGCAATCACTTGCAGAGAACTATGGCCTCTGACTCTAACCTCTCTGGGCTAATGACCCTTTGTTACATTTATGCTCAGCTTCTTGTAACGGGGCTCTTCTGTCTGTTAGGGCTTGTAAGTGTGCCATGATATGAATAGAAGTAAGAGTTTTTTCTCATTCCATGTGGTGTTTTGCGTCTCTACTTTTTAGGTAGGCTGTCTTGTGAAGAACTTACTGGATTGAGAGAGGCAAGGGTCCTAGCCCCCAGAGCACCACCTGTGGGAGGAAATTACCCAACCATGGGTAAGTAGTTTCCAGAGCCCTGTGTCAAAGGGAGTGATGACTCTGGGTCTGTCTGCGCTTTCTGAGTCAGAAGTTGCATAGAGAGATTTTGTGTAAAGAACCATAAGGGAATTCAGCTTAGTTTAATTTTTATTGTTATTGCCACTCAGAGACTTATGCTCTCTGTTTGTGCTTAAATGAGCACAATAGTTAGTTACTCATTCTGTGAAAAATAATGTGTTTGCACTAGACTTGCTGGAAGATACTGTTATCCTGTGTCTGTTGTAGCCTGAGCAAGGGGAGTAATTATTCCTTACTTGTCTTTTATCAATACTTTGTTCTAAATATGACTTGGAAAGGGTGGGATGGAGCTTGGGAACCATCATTCTGGCAACTCTGGAGACGGCTTTTTACAGCAAGAGGGCCATCTGTAGAATCTGCGCTCAGAAACATCAACTCTCTGAAACACTTCTCTTAAATAAATTTGTTCCACAACATGATTGTAGTACATTTGATTTTCTGAGCTGAGCATGTTGCAGCTCTAAGTTTTCCCATGAGGTATGCTGTGTGATGTTTGACAATAAAGTTCATAAAAGGTTTTTGTTGTAATGATTACCGTTACCCTGTTTTGACCAACTTGTAAAGCAGAAGTTGTATTTCAAAGAACTTTTTTTTCTTTTTGAAGAGTGAGAGGTGACTTCATTACCACCATGTGTAAACTCCTGATAGCTGGGAAGAAAAGGAACTTACACCTTTAAATTTGTTCAGCTTTTAGTTGTCAGGTATTTTTCCTCAAGTTCAATGTTGCAGAAAAATACCTTTTATCCCAGTAAACTTCTCACTTCATGGTGGAGTGCAACAAAATAGCTGTTGGAGTCATTCAGTGCAGGGTTCCTCACCAAGGCTGGTGACCTTATGGTGGGTTTTTTTCCCTTTTGCTCTGTTTTATCTTATTTCTGGTGGTTGCAATTAATATTGTAATAATTTGTGCTGTTAACCATAAGATGGGACCTACATTTAGTGTGTGGGTGTAGACACGGATGGTGGAGTCTACTGCCTGCTTTCAGAGACTCACGGGATGCAAGTGGGCTTTGGGTCAGTAACCCTACAGCTGCATTTATATTGCGTCTCGGGAGATAGGCGGGTGTACTGTTTGTGGTTAGCATAGGGTCACCTAAAAGAGATGGGTGAATCCTTCTGAAAAAAAGAAGTGCACAGGCATCGGGTGGCCGTAGTGCTCCTGTCTGGTTCTCTATCACAAAGAATAGGAAAAGAGGGACAACTCACCTGGCATTTCCTTCTTGTTTGAAGCCACAGTGTTTTCTCCAGTGATGTTATAACAGAGGGGAAAAATCTTTAAATAGTGACTTTTTACTGTTTCCACTAAAAGAAATACTGAAATAGGGCTACAGAAGAGAATCCCTATGATCAACTTGTGACAACAGAAAGCTCCACCCATCATTAAAATGCAGCTTAAATAGCTTCCCTGTTCTTGAAAAAGCTTACTTCTAATTCTGTTGGTGTCAATATGGAAACTCCTGCTGATTCCCAGTACAGAAAGCCGGTCAAAGCTAGTAGCTTTATAAAAGAAAATAGAAATCAGTGATGGAACTAAAAGCTGGGGTAGATTTATCATTTTTCACATGTGCACAGATAGGAACCACAGCGTTTGACCTACAGTGAGCCAACAAAAGGAAGATGAAGGGAGACAGGCTGGTGTACCTGCCAGGGGGGTAGTGACTCCTCCTCGGTGAAGGCGTTTCAGGTTAGCTGGAGGAAAAAATTTTGCATTCTTGCTTTTTGATCTCCCCTGGAAGAGTCTGTAACTGAATGTAATGCTCTCTCTTTACGGGCTGTAGGACAGAGAATTAATTAAGCACCTTTCTGAAGCAGGGTAGGATGTTCAGAGCAGCGCGTGGGTGCGGTCACTTGTCGGTGAGGTCCGTGCAGGATGCTCGGGTTTGCGAGAGGCGGCTGCTGGCCGCCACCCGGTGCTCGGGATGCGCCCCGAAACAGTCGCGCAGCGCTGCACCGGCCTCCCCGCCCCTCCCGCAGCCATCGGCGCAGGTGTCGGGAGCTCGGCCGGTTTCAGGTGCGTCCGCCCTCCGTGCGTGTCCGGGGAGTTTCGGCGCGCTGCTCCCGCCGCGCGCAGGCCGGCCCCCCCGGGCCCCGGGGGGGAAGGCCGGGGCCGGGGGCTGGCCCGGGGCTCGGCGGGCCGCTGCCGCGGGGCAGACGGAGCTCCCGCCCCCCCGCGGCGGCGCCCGGGAGGGGGATCCGCAGCGCGCGCGTGTCGGGTACCGGCGCCTGCGGCCCCGCCCGTTGCCCCGCCCCTGCCGGTCGCGCTCTCCCCCGCCCCGTGCCTTTCCCGCGCGCGCCGCCGCGCTCCAGAGCTGCGGTTGCCCTGTGGGAAGTGACGTGCTGCGTCAAACGGAAGTGACGCGCGTCGCGTGCAGGCCCGGACCGGTGGGGGGGGTTTGGACAAGATGGCTGGATCCACAGGTCTGTGAGGGGGCTCGGTGGGCCTGGGGCCGGTGCGGGGAAGCGGGGTGTTGGGCTCGTGCTTGGGAGGCGGCCCCGCAAGGGCTGGAGGATCCTCCTTTCGCGGGGGGGGGGGGGCGAGCTGCCTCTGACGGCAGCGGAGGAGGCGGGGGGGGGGGGGGCCGGGGGGTGTGCTCCAGGCACGATCCTTCCCGTCTGCAGGGCAGCGACACCCCTGTGAGAGCCTGGCCTAAGGGGTGAGGGGTGGGAGAAGCGGCTCCGGTTTCTGTAATGAGCGTTCTCTGGGGTGCTGGGGAAGAGGAGACTTTTATCTGCTGAGAGACGGGAACGGATAGATGCGTGTGCGTATAGGGGAGGGAGGAGATATCGCCAGCCTGGTAACAACGCTGGAGGAAAAAGATTTGTGCCGGTATATCATCTGGTGAGTATAGACGTTGTGGTATAGTAGTATCTAAAATAAAGGATTGTCTCCTTCCTCTCTAGATGCAGGGGGAAAGGGGTCAGGGCCTGTGTTGTTTTGGGCAAAGGTATTTCGGTTTGGTGGTGTCTGCAGCGCGGTAGGGAAGAGGAGTGAAGCATCTTGCTCTCTTTCACTAGGCAGCCATTGGAGCCAAAGGGTCTCTCCTATAGGCGAATGGAAGGGCAACGACCTGCAAGTCATCCCAGGAATCCCATATCAGTAACCAGTGTAGTATGTGTCAAGCATTTGCATGGCGGAATATTGTGGAAGGTGGTGGCAAGGAAAGGGACAAAAATATCGCTTCAAGTACTAAATGCAGAAGTTTAAGATGCACAATTATACTGGCTCAGTTTCATTTCATGAGAGGCTTGAAATCCGAAAAGGCCTTTCTCCAGTACAAAAACCTGAAGTCTTCAGGGCCTTGTTTCCCCTTCTCTCACCCCAAGGCTTTTTAAGTGGGATTCACTGAGCTCAGGACAGAGGAATGAATCTACCTCAGTGGTCACATTGGCCACTAATTTATTTCTGCTCCCAATCCACTGGATCATTGAGAAACAGACTATAGCAAACCAGAAGAAACTTCTGTATATTGAAACTGGTCTTGGTACCTTACTGTTGATGCTGTGAGGAGAGCTTGGGTGGATTTTTTGGGGTGGGAGAGTCCTCTCTACTTGGTAGTGTGACTTTGGGGATGTGGGATTTACGGAGTGGAATTTGGAAAGGTTACAACAAATCAGGGCATAGAGTAGCTCTTGCAACTCTGTGAAAGAGCAGTCCAAAAAGATAAGTTATTGCCTATGATAAACTGAGCTAGAATGGATATATTGGAGAAACTTAAGTATTCACTCTGCTGTGGTTTACTGCATTTTATTTTGTTAAAATTTATTGACTTTCTGGTGTCTAAGTTTAGAAGGATTTTATTATTAGTTTTATTATGCAGCAACTCCCAAAGACTTCAGCTTATGTCTGGGCTCTGGCCTGGGATTTCCTGTAATGCACAGGAAATAAAGTTGGTTTAGGTCATGTATATTGAGTATTCGCGTTTGGCATCACAGTCCATTCAGTCTGGCTATTGTAGAATATCAGTTACTAAAAAGTGCTGTAGTATAAAAAGCTATTTTCTTCCTACAGAACATTCAACTCTGTAAGAATAATTTTTTTTTACTTCCTTAGTTTTACTGCTATAAATGCTCTTCACAGTCTTACATGTGCTATTTTAAGGTCTGCTGTATGCACTTACTCAGTACCATTATTTTTGTCTCGGAAATATAGTCACACCTGAAACTCCAAAAAAGTGGGAGATGTAGAAAACTATACATGTATCTGCTTCAAACAATGTAACGTGCTAGTACTGCATGTATGCATTGTTCAAGAAGTGAAATCTTTTTAGTAAAATGAAGCGAGCAGACAGAATCATCAACAGTACTGCTGGGAAAATTACTCAGGGCTTCTAAAGCTAAAAACTTATTCCTGTGGAGAAAATACTGTTGGCTTTTTATTGGTATGTGCATAAATCTGCGGGGGGAGGGTGTGTTTGTTTTGTTCTTTCCACGTAGTACGCAGAAATTTAGATTTTAAGACTTCACCCAGAAGAGCTGCTCTTGCCAGGAAGCTGTGTTATACTCATTTGTGGAGGAGTGAAAGGAATGATTTGCTACAGACATAAGATTTAACTCTGCCTAGCTCTGTGAATTTAATCTGCTCTTGCTATAAAGTTCAATTTAATATATTTATTTCAGAAAAAAAATGTTTTAGTTGCATTAAGTCCAGGAATGAAATTCTAGACCCAAGGAAGTCAACAGCAAAGCTTCTACTCAGGTCAACTGTCTTAGTTTTATCCCAGAAATTCATTTCCTGGGCTCACTAGTTCATTGAACAGTCACTTAAAAAATTACATGCCTTTAACAACAGACAAATTAGTTTGAAAATAACTGTTCTTTAATGTGTGCGAAGGAAACTGTGTATGTCAGCATTACATTGTTGTTGAACAAATATCTTACTTGCTTTCTACAGTCAATTATACTGACTAATTTTATGTGTAGATATTGGATGTCCTAGAAATGGTCATTTGTAAGGTACAGTTTGATTAATCTTTTGATACTGCAACTCCTTCTGCTTGAAGCTGGACCCAGGCTGTTTGTGTGGGTACTGCTGGAGGTCTGGGGAAAAACAAGTCAATTTTTTAAAGAAGAGAACAGCTGTTGTTGATTTCCTCAGCCAATTTCATATTGGTTGGCTGGAGAGTCATTCTATTAATCTCTTTGAAGATACAGAGCAGGCAATGTAATTAAACCTAGTTTCAGGTTAGAAGAAATAATTTACCAAAGTATACCATTTAAAGTCTCTTATGTAACTTGAGAAAAAGAAACCAGTCAATAACATCATTAAAAGGAGTTAATGCGGTAGTTTATTTCTGCATTTCCATAATTTGGGTTTTGCTTAAGATTACCTTACACAGTTAGGATATCACTAGATCTGTCTAAAATGTGAATGTTTCCTAAAAGCAGTGATCATGTTACTAAGCAGTTAGAACTTACATGTGAAAAGATGAGAATTAAGGCAGCAGTGTGTCTAATACTGTGCTCTAACTGTGGGCTGCTAAAGGCTTTTGTCTCCTTCCTCTTCAACCGAGGGTTTCAGGGGCTTGGGGGAGGGTGAATAAAGCTAAGTTAATGAAAATTCCCCTTGGTTTGTTGAAACTGTGCACTCGGGGTGGAAAAAAAAATCAACTGCTCTGCAGTCAGCAATTATATGTGAGATTCCAGGTTTACTTCTAGTATGTAGTCACAAGCGACCTAGCACAGCCAGAGCCCAAACAAGTATTTCTTTCTGTAAAGGCTATACTTCTCATTTCCAGATATTAGAATCATAGAATCACTTCGGTTGGAAAAGACCTTTAAGATGATCGAGTCCAACCTTTAACCTAACCCTGCCATCCCACCACTAAACCATGTCCCTAAGCACCTCATCTATCCTTCTTTTAAATACAGGCAGCCCATTCCAGAGCCTGACAACCCTTTCAGTGAAGAAGTTTTTCCTAAAGTCTAGCCTAAACCTGCCCTGGCGCAGCTTCAAACCATTCCCCCTCATCCTATCATCTGTAACCAGGGAGAATCTTTAAGGATGAATCGGCTTCTTTGTGTGGCTTATCTTGCCCATGCAAAAATATCCTTCCCTTTGAATTTATATATGATTGATTCTTTGAATAGAAATGGCACAATGTTCAATGTCAGCACCTTGCTTTCTTAACTTCGGTTTTTACTTCTATTTGCAAATGTTTAGTGGTGGTGAAAGCTGTTCTAAGCGTGTATGACTGCAACTGTAAGGAAGCTGGTACTAAAAATGAAGGACTGGAAGTGGTCTTGAGTGCATTCAGTCTAACTCCCTGACCTGTGAAGCAAGGACTGACTGTATCTTTCCTGGTGATTGGGTTTTTTGTTGTTTTGTTTTTAAAGCTTTTTTTTTTTTCCTTAAAATCCTCCATTGAAAAAGATTCCATAATGTAAGATAGAGTTTTGTAATACTTTCCCTTAAAGCCTTTGCAGCTCTTCTCCATTCCAAATCAAGCTGATGTCTGTCTGTTCTGTGCTTAGTGGGATAGAGATTGATGGATCACCATACCCTGTGTGGGGACTTCTAGATATTAAGAGCCACTCAGAGGAGTAATAAAAGAATTTATTCATAAGTGGAATGTCAAAGTAATGTTTTAAAGACTATTTTTTCTATATAGGAGATGGTATGATTTAAGCTTTGTCTCTAGAAAACTTGTGTGTTAAACTCTGCACAGGTAGCCTTCTCTTTTCCTCTGACTTGTTGGATGCTTGTTTCTTCCCTCTTTTTTTTCCTTGTGGAGGAAACAGTTGCCTGTTTTTTACCTAGTGTGTTTTACCTTCAAGGATGTATTACTCCCTCCCCTTTTTTTCTATTATGGCTCCATCACATTGTTCACTTATCCAGAACCTGTCCAAGAAGTCAGTTTGAAAGCTGTTTAGAGTTTACAGTCCTCAAAGTTTGTTCTGTGTATTTATAATGTTAGCTCTGTAAGCACAGACTTCTTGAAGCTGCAAGTAATCAGACAAAACAAAAGAAGTAAAATACTGTATTCTGTGAGGCAGCAAGCGCTCTGTGTGGGGCATTTTTCCATCCTGTCTTATGCACAAGGAATTGCAATTGTGATTGTTCTGCCTGCTTAAAAACATCTTGGTGAGCCGCAAATAATTTAGATGCGCTTCAGCTGTGTTGAGAACAATCTAGCTTACAAGTGACTTTTAAACTATATATAGACCATCAGTTCTTTCCAACTTTGTGGCATATATAGGCAAGATACTCTTTCTTCTCAGAGCTTTGCATGTACCATTTTCCTGTCTTTGTTGCTGGTGTTTTACAACTCTGTCTTTAAATACAAGCCCCAACTTAAGTCTTTCTGCTGCAATAGCTGTGTAAGAGTATGCTCACAGGCTAAATGCCTTACTTCTGAGATAAAAAAGTGGCCTACTTTGTAGTCTTCTATTTGTTTAAGAGTTTGTTTGAAATTCAGGGATGTTATCAGGCATGGTATTAAAGCCCTTATCTAAACTGTTCTGCACAATCCTGGAAAATTTTAGCCTGGATGAAGATACAACACACACAGGTTGAGGAAGATGTGTCTTTCAGCAGTTAGAGGCAGATGGTCTGTACTATAAATCTTAAGCATGGATGAGAAGGCTTCTCACGTGTGAGAATTAGCTTTCCAAGTCTTGTGAGTAGTTGGTGGAGTTGAATTGAACACATATTTGTTAATGTTTGTGTTTTGCCTTGTGGAAGATTTTTCCAAAGGCACTGTTAGGTACACGCTGTGAAACTGTTCAGCCTCATTTTGTTGACAGACCTTTCCGTCTCTCTCTCCCTACTCGAGCATATTTTTTCCTAGACTATAGCTTGTACTTCATCCTGACCAAAGCTTTGTGTAAAGTACTAGAGGCTTCAGCTGCTCATGTCACTTTGGTTTTGTTGCCTTGCTGTCTTAATTAGCACGTAGCACCTCAGTGCGGACTGTGGAAAGACAAGAAGGTGCTATTGTGAAAGCATTCAAAATAGTCTTTATGTAAGCGGTACTCAGAAGGGTTTTGCTATATGCTATCCTGCCCAAAAGAGTGTTTTTCTTTGTATTTGTCATTTGGAAGACACTAATGAGATATAATTCAAACAATATTTTGAATAAAATCTGTACATCAGTGCAAAAACTTATGATTGTGAAGCTGTCAGACTGGTTCTGAATAACATGAGCTTCTGTTCCATAGCCTTTTCAAAAATGTGTGGTGCTTTAAGTACGTGACTCTAAATCATCTCTAGTTGGCATTTTGGAACAAATGGAACCTTCAACACTTAGAACTTCAGAGCTCTAAATTAATCCTTTATTTCAGAAGGGTCCAGAAGCTTCAACTAAATTAAAAAATTGTCAGAAAAATGATTTCTGACATCTAGATAGACTCAATATCACCTTTTAAAAAAAATGTTGCATTAGACATTTAAACTGTACAAAGAAAAAAATCACTTCCTTTCATTGCAATTGTGACTATTCACAACTGGATAGTTAAGTGTATTTCAAATTTGCTTGAGTAAATCAAAAGCATTTTTTCCCAATACATGTAAAAGTAGTGTCCTTTACTCAGGATTCCAATATAGTCTCAGTAAAGTGTCCAATTTTATTCATATAACTTAGAACTTTTTTAATGAAGAAATTGTAAGCTTGCTTTCTTCACACTGAAGTGGAATATATGTTCATGTAAATATTAAAATGATTTGAACTTTTGAGGCATGGCATACAGAAAATAAGCTGAAATATGACTGTCACAAAAATAATTTAATGGCTGTTCTTGTTACTAAATATGGGGTGATTGGTACGTTTGCTGATTATATCCATAAGTGTATGCTTATGTGTATAACTGAAAGAACAATGGATCACGTTTTACATCGATGAAGGATCTTTATGTTTCAGACTGTGGATGGGTGCTGAGTCATGTTGGAAAGGACCTTCATGCAAGTCTTAAAACAACTGTTCGCTAATCAATGACTTGTAACCCGTTTTAGACAGCTTTACAGCTTTGCTAAACTAAACCCTTGATGCTCCTTTTGTTATCTGGGTCACACATTGTATTCTTACTATTAAACCAGACCCTGCAAAAGCCATTTCGTGATGAGAGATATTGGCCTTTGCTGAGTTCCTCTAGTCTCCCACTTGTCCTGTCTCTTTATCTGAAACAAATTTTTTTTTTATGTCATCATACTTTAAAAGATAGCTTAAAAAGTATGTGTGAAATCCTTTTTCCTCTCTGCAAACACAATCTCAGTTTTAAAATGAAACTTTCAGAAATTGAGCCTATTTGCTGTTATACCTTTCCTTTAGCCTTTCATATCTTTATATAGCTTTGTTTTTATAGTGAGGTTAATTTGTACTAAACAAGGGGGGTTTTTTTAAGCTTCTGAGGAGAGAAATTGGGTATATTTATTTGATAAAATCTTGATTTCTTAGACTGTTAATTCACAATATTGCTGGTGGTTTTTGAAGTGATGGGTATCTTTTCTAAACCCTCATTACGGTCTTCCTGCCTTATATTGTTTGGTGCAAAATCGATATAGTAGTAATGTGCTGAATCTGATAGGCATCACAATGTGTCATTTTTCATAATGTATCACTTCATATACTAAAACATATGGGAAGATAGTTGAACCATTTAATATCTCATCTGTGTTTCATTCAGTGGTTGACTATAAAGAGTTAACTTTTAAACCATAGTCAGCCTATGCATTTCCATACTTCACCAAAAGGGCTTGGAAGTCAATTGATGAGCTATTTAGTGACTTAACTGTTTAATTCCTGTATGGGTTTTTTATGGTTAGGCACAACTGGACATGCAGCGTCTGACATAACTAAACTATGAGTTAACAGTGGCCTTGTTTGTAACAAAAAACTTGCATTTAGATATAATATAGACTGATAAATTTATGCCATTAATATCAGTGCATATTTGTAAAATAAGTTTTAAGCAATTTACACCAGTTTTCTTTTAGGACTGCAATCTAGTGGTTTTTATACTATGGTTTTGGTGTGATAATTATTTGGGGGGGGGAGTTGAATGAGATATTTTAATTACTTAAAACTTGTGTGGGAGCTTTTCAAGGGTTTAGGGGTTTCTTCCTAAGAGTTTACTTATACCTTCGCTGTTTTGTTAGTCTAACAACGTGTATCTGTAGCAGAGCAAGCTTCTTCATTAGCACAATTTATATGAGCACTGTTGGTAATTCTGTGCCAGCAACTGTACTAGTGTACAGATGATTGTATTTGCATGGAAATGTAAAGGTAGACTGAAACAAACTGTAACTGTTGTTGCATCCTTGCGAACAAAGTTGAGTCCAGTTGTCTCAGTTCTGGACTATATTCTCTGTGTGCACATACCCAGTCTTACCTACTCTGTGTGCTTCTGCTTGCTGGCATACATATGATGGCTCTTGTGCTTCTTTACTGTTGTACCTTGTACAACTTCAGGGTATTGTTGCTAAAATTCGAGAGAGTGAAGAGGGCATTTGGAAGTTGGACTGCAGGGGATGGTAAATGGAGGCTTTTAGCAAGGCATGAACCTCGGTAAGGAGAGATGGTGCGGAATGGAAAAAGCCTGCTGGGATTTCTGAGAAATGGCTTCTTCGTGGATGCTGGTCAGAGGGTGGCGCGGCTCTGATGAATCAGGTAGTTAATGCAGCCATGTCTCCCGGTCTGCTGCTCTTCTGAGAAAGGTGAGTAAGGGGAAAGGGGATGACAGTGGGGAGCAGGGAAGGAGCGGAGAGAGGAGTGGCCATGAGCATGGTTAGACGTGAATAACAACTAGACAGATATAATATTTTCCTCGAGGATGTTGACCATCGCAGGAAGAGTCCTGTCCACAAGGCTGCCTTCAGTTCAGTAAATAATCCAGTGAATTATGGAACAGAATTGGTAGAACTCAAAATCATTAGGAGCAGTTAGCTCACTTCCTTCTGGTTACCTAAGAGGCAGTATAAGAGAAAGGAAGGGAGGACTTCTTAGGTGAAGGTGCCTTGATAGTGGAGCTATTTGTTCTGCTAGTAATTTCTCACACTTAAAAACATAACTAATAAAACCTAAAACTGCACAGACTTTTTCCTATTAAATTGCAGATTCAGAATGCTCACTCTGCTGGAGAAGGTCTCATCATTCTTAATGTGAAACCAACAGCAGCTGAAACACATTGAATAAAATTGATGTCACTTTTGCAGTTTTGTTACACTGACATCTCTTACTCCAGCATCAAGATTTGTGGTTTAAGCAATTTTAACATATGTTTGTAAATCAGATACGTGTTTATGACATCCCAACTACTAATGCCTAGATTTATAGAAATTAATTTCTTCACTTCCCAACCCCACACTAAACAAACTTTAATATTGTTCATATATTGAAAGCTTTATTATGACTTTCTGATGTCTAAATACATTTCTTTTTTTTAATTAAATGTAAGCTGGGGTCTTGTCAGGCAAACTGGTATTACCACCTCTCCTTCCTTGTGAGGCTGTCCATCACGATATGCTATATTCTCTATTTTGTGAGTGCAGCTGGTAAGATGTATGTGAACGGTAAATGAGAGAACTGAATACCACCAAATGCTTCTGAGGTGGGCTGAGCCTTGAAAGTGGGAGCTGACAGGCAGTGCACAATACTTGTGCTTACGGCCTTTCCTTTCCAAGTTAGTAGTCTGCCTACCCCTAAACGTGCAAGTGTAAAGTAAGTTCTGTTTTCCTTTGAAGACCTGTTGTACTGTATTTGGCAGCTGAACCCAAAGTATGAGAGAGAGCAGCTCGTGTTGTATTAAATGCACATTTTAACACAGTGCAACTAGAACTACTACTGAAAAAACAGATCAACATACAAATATCATTCTGCTTAGGATTTATCATTTTCAGTTATTATTGCTAGTAGATAACTGACAGTGTCTTAATGTTATGAATATGTGTAATAAAATGGAAAGTAAGGGGAGGAAAATACAGGCTTCTGTTGATCTATGTTCTGCCTTCAGTGAAATTACTGGTTTTTTAAACACTGATGTTTGTGCCCTACCCTAAAGATATAAATACCCCATACCCCTCCAGACCATTTCCCCTCAGCCAAAATGACTGAGGCTTCTGCTGTGTCAACATAGTTTCTCATTAGCTGCCATCTTAATATAAGCTATAACAGAATGTTTATGGCTGTGGCTAGACTCAAATATAAAGGAAACTCCAATGAAGTTGTTTTCATGCAGCCTAACTTTAGTTCTGAACTATGTCTGTTAAGATACCAACAAATGTAAGAGTTAAGTGAAATAAACAGAAATTACCACCAATGTAATTCTGAAAAGGAATATTACTTTACTTAGCTTTAACCAAAAGGTAGGTTTTAAGATGAAGGTTTATAACATTCACTCTGCTGTGACAGTTTCTTGGCTCCTGCTTGGAAATACTCCTTTACAAGTGACATATCTTAATAAGAAAAAAAAAACAAAACAACAACAAAACCTGATGAAATGCATACTTTAACTTCAATGTAGTTCCTAGAGTTGTGCCTCCTCCTTGAAGTCTTCCAACCTGTGTGCTTTCATTGTTTTTATTTTATTTTAAATATTGTAAAAGGCAAAAAGAGGTAACCAGTTACAGAGCTTCTACATAGTGAAATATATCATGTTTTATATAAATATATGTATAAAAATATATAACATATATAATTTTAGTCCTGCAAAGAAGCGGAATAGCCCATTCAGTTCATACCAGCTCTGTTGAGTACAGATTTCTTTAATTCTTGTGAGATGATGGTTTTCTAATGTTTAGGATTGTAGCAAAACTGGCTTGAAATTATGATAAACATTGAACACATTCAATAAATGGCCATTAGCTCTATATGCATTCATTGATGCACATCTGTTTACCTGAGCTGCGAAAACTTACCTGCTGCTCATCTCTTCTCGTATTAATCCCTACAGTGAGTCATCTTGTTTTGTTTGTTTCTTTTGGGATGAGTAACACGGATTTTTACCTGATTAAGTTAGACTTGTTTTTCTTCTTGAACTTCTATTCCTAGAAATTTTCCACAGGTGAGCCTAGTTAGGGTAGTCTTCATGAGTCTGCAGATCTAAACTGCTGTTGCTTACAGCTTTGCCACTTGCGGACAGTAATGACAAGACACTGCTCAATTGATCAAGTGTACTTTAGACACTAGCAAAATGGAGAAGAAAGCGTTCAAGTTCACTGTTGTTTTTGAAGGGTTGCCCATAATTAATTTTGGAAGCACAGAGTTCTCTGGGTCTCTGTAATCTGTTGTCTTTTTATGCCATCTATCTGTACTGAGTGACTTTAAAGTCCTTCTGTACTGCGCTATCATTGATAGAAATGCATCAATTTGGTTTTATGTGACAAAATCAGTGATGACTGGAATGGTCTTGTGGAAAATATTACATTTGCATTATATGGATGTTTCATCCATATATGCTAGAATTGCTTAGTACCTTATTCACCATCCTGATCAGTGGGTATGGGCCACATACTGCTTTTAAATACCTTCATTCCACCATTTAAGTTAACATAGTACTTTCCCAATTTAAACTGAAAAATGTTAATGCAGAGCATTCTGTTGCCCAAATTTCATTGCTTTGGGACATACTTGCTGAAGGAAAGTAGAGAAAAATAGTGTATGGTAAATGTAGCTTTATAAATACTACTGATATACAAAATTATGAATTTGAGTTTTACTGAAATATATCAAAACTTGGTTGGAAAGCACTTCAAAGAACCGAGGTGGACCTGTAATTCTGAGAAAGCAGAAGTTTCAATTAACAGAAATATCAAGATGTGTCAAACCCATTTAATGAAGGTACAGTTTTCTCAGTGCAGGCTCACTGTAGATCTAGTAGTGCATGGTTGAGTTGATTCACAGATTGAGATCTGCAGCAGCAACTGGATGCTTTTGTTGTTACTGCAAAAAATGTATTGGTTTTCACTGAAAATGTCTATTTGCCTTGAAAAAGGATCATGTTGTTTTCTTGGTTATTGGAAACAGTGCTTTTACTATGCATGCAATCACATTCTTGATTTAAAACAAAAAACCCAAATGTTCACTATTGAGTTGCTGCATTCACTACTGATGGTAGCAACCAGAGTTCTTTTGTAGACAAAACTCCCATGTCCTACTTCATTAAAAGGCAAGTTTCTAGAAATACTTTTGTATTTTGGAGCCAGGTTACTGTGATCAACCTCAGATAATTACAATGTCATTATAGTAAACCTGATATTACTTCTTGACAGTAGGTTCCTGATAGTGAGTCAGCCATTTTTTTGTGTGTGTATTCACAGAATATTTTACTAGGCAAAAGAGTATGTGATGTGAGCAGGGTAACTGGCAAACAAAAATATAGATTGTGTTTTTTCAAATATAGTTTTCTTCAAAGAAGAGTGTCTTCCAAAAATTTAATTCCACAGGAATATTTTTTGCAGCCAGAATAAAATATGTTAGCATTTCATGTGCACTAGCCCTCTGTCCTCTTTTTTTTTTTTTTTTTTTTTTTTTTGGAATTGCCCGTTTTGGGGCCATTTAAGGTTTGGTTATTTTTGTTTTTTTGGGGTTTGTTAGTACAGTATTTGGGTTTCTTGCTTTATTTTGTCCAGAGCAAGATGACTTCTGAATTGTTCAGGCTAAAAGGAACCTGTTATTTTCTATGTGTTTCTCTTTGGAATTTTTTATTTCTTCCCCTCCCTGCCCCAGGAGAAATTGTATTATGGCTTAGAATTTGCAAGGCTGACATCCCTTCCCCTTCCCTGTCATTAAAACCTACTTATTTTTCTGCCATCCTGAAGCTGTTAAATGGGGGTTTGGGAGTTTTCCTTACTAAGCTATACATATTTTTTTTCAGCTTCTGTTAGCTGGATGGCAGTGGGCAAAAGAGAACTCATACATTCAAAATTGTTTATACTACGGCCTGTTCCTGACATAGCCATCCCAGTCAGGAAGAACGGCATCCCTGACGGTATCCTAGCTGTGTTAGTGTATAAGTTACTGATATAACTTGTTCTTGGGTCCCTATTAAGATTTGTTTTTATAGCTGTGTTGGGGAGTGTGCTGGCAGTATGGGGTGTGCTATGGTAAAAGGCTCCTGGTACGGGTGTAACTTTCAGGAGCGATTGAAGCCAAGAGCTAGAGAAGATTTTAAGAGAAACTGAATGATGGTATGGATATTGTAATAGACAATTATTACAAAAACCAGGTTTGGATATAACAGTAAACCTCACAATTCAGGCTCTGAGCCAATCTATGAAAAATTAGGATGATGGCTCCCTTTTATAAGTGGCAGGGGGAAGAGCAGGGTGGAGGTTATCCCACTGTTGCCTGTTACATGGTAAAGAATTATTTGATGTGCCAGGAGCTTGGACTCCCAACTGTATTTGAAGGAGTGTGTCCATATGAATTGTTTAAAAATGTGATTCAGTGTAGCCAGTGTGTTCTGTCAATTTGACATAAGTGCAATTGTGTGTTCTGTCTTGATGCTGATTAAATCTCTGTACTAGTGGGTGATCTGGCATTACCAACTGTGAACTGTCTTGACAAACTAGCAGGAACAGGCCCATCCAGCCAAATTCCTCTCTATTGCTCCCATGAAAGTTGTGGTCCTACTAGAAGATTCTTTTTTTTTTTTTTTCCCCCTGTTGTTTTTTCAGGTTATGCAGACCCTGAATAAAAGCATAGCTGTAACTTCTTTTCTAACTTGTCATGCAGGATAGGGTACTTCTTGCTTCTGATTTGGTGTTTTAGAATGTGATGTCTGGAGTAGCTCCATATGTATGAAAGTAGACCCTCCTGCTTAATTTAAGTCTTCACCAATTCTGCTTTTATTCTTATTGTTCCAAGGTATTAAGTTAATTGTTAATTTCACCCATTTCTGATAGGTACCAGTTTCTGTAGTCCAGTTTCATGATTAAACTTCTAAATTAAAAACTATTGGTATGTGTAAGAATGAGCGGGTGTTGGTGGTTTTGTTGGTTTTTGTTTTAAGTGAAATATGTTTAATTCAACTCTTTGTTGGTTTGGTAATTACTGTTTGACAGTTCCTGTGTGTGGTTTTGGGGGGTCAGAAGGTATTTGTCAGTAAAATCCACCGTGAGATAAGCTTTGCAGCTAAACAAAAAAGAGGTTGGGGGGAGGTTGCTTTTGTTTTGTTTTTTAATCTTGATGAACCTAGCTATATTTTCACATGGAGAGCCTTAGCCCATCATTGCGAATAGCTGTGCTGGGTGCAGTGCTGTACCTAGCTGTTAATCACAGCCTGCCTACTGAGTGGAGTTTACCATTCCTAGAGTTCTGCCAGTGATAAAATTGCGTGACTGCTTTAATCCTCTTCGCTTGGAAGCGAGAGGTTTTAGCTGAGGGATGCCTGTTATAGGGAGTAAACCAAACCTGTCTGCACTTGTCTGAAGCCAGTGAGTGGTCCCATCAGCAAGTGGAATTGAGGAGAACAATATTTGGCAGGCCAAGGGTGGTGAAAGGCTAGAGGCATTTCTCTCTTCAATTTCCACTACTTGTTCCGGAAGGTACACCTGAGGTCTGGTAGTCAGCTGAAGAATAGGGGTGGTTTCTGTAATTTCCTGTTGCTGATAAGCTGCAAACTAGAACAGAAGGATGTTGTTTCATTGTCTAAATTCTGTAAATGAAATACCGATTCTTTCTCATATTCCAGCAAGGAATATTTCAAAGTTTTTAGTAAATATTCGATGAATTGTATGTTCTCTGGATTAGAGACAAAACTGTAGGTTGTGTATGCACCATTAACACACAAGTTAGGCTGTGCCCTCTGGAATATGTGGGATAGTGAAAAGAACAAGAATTTTGTGCTTTATACTAGGAGCAAACTTGCTTTCCAAAAGATCCAGACCATCATTACCCAATCTTCTAGATAGAAGTTCTCGCTGTTGTTTTACTGGAAAGAAGGTGCAATGTTGTACGTGTACTCTGTTCTTCAAGCCAGGTAGTTTGTATTATATAAAGGGTATAGCATGACCAAAGCAAATGGGGAGAGTGCAATAGTGTGCGCAAGTGCATGAGTGGAAGCTCAGGACAGCATTAGCATATAATTCCAGTTCCTTTTGCTGGTAGTTTCTAAGACTGTAATTATAAAGGTAAGTTTTGGGGTTTGTTTCATCTGTGTTACTTACCAGAAATCTCTATCAACAATGATTTTCTAATAAAACATTCAGTAGTGACTTCAATTGAAGTTTGAAGTATTAAGGATAAAACACTAGTCATCTATGCCAGGGACATAGAGAGCAGTTTAGGGTTTTGGTGTGGTTTTCTTTTTTGCAGGCTAAGAAGTAGTGACCTGGTAATCCTTTGTGCAAAAAGCTCTAGTACACATTTATAATTAAGATGTGCATAGCTTATTGCTCTGCCCCTCTGATGTCAGGTGGCAAATCAAGGTATCTCTTTGGAAGTAGGGTGGGAGAGGTGGTTGTCTAAATCTTAAATATAGGATTGCATAAAAAGAGAGATCTTGTGCTTTTCCTATGAACACATAAATAAAGGAATAGTTTTGTGGAAGTGAACTAAGTACCTTAAATATAGAAATGCTCCTATGAAATTGTGGGTTTATCTTAATTTTACAATCATTTCTGGTGACCCCAGCCCAAATGTTGTAGGGCTCTGTAACTTTCTAAAAGGGAACCTGTTTGAAGATATCTTTGGTCCAGTTTTAGTTAAGAACTAATTTTTTTTTTCTGGGAGTTTTTGAATGGGTTACAATCTCAGTAGCGTGGTGTGGCATGGGGTGAGTTTTTGGTTTTGGTGGCTGTTTTTTTTTTTTTTTTTTTTTTTTTTCACTAGGTGTTTTGACTCTTAGTTTTAATTTCAGAGCAGTGTTTTGCTACCTAGTTCTAGCACTGATGGGAAAGTTAGTGTGGGGAGCCTGGCACTTGCTGTCAGATGTTTTTGTCTCATTTCAGAGCAGATCTAAATTATTTTCTGGAAATGTTCTGGAGGTTTCCCAAGTACTTCACTTTGGGCCGTTAGGGGAACTAGTGAGCACAGACAACGTAGTGGAAAAATGTGATGAACACAGCACAGTTAGTCATAAGGGATTGTTATTCTCTAGAAACTGTCATCTCCTACAGTTTTGCGTGTTGAGAACAATTCTATGATACAACTGAGCCAGTCCAATGGCTTTTTGCCACAAAAAGCTCCCTCATCCCCACACCCATGGTTTTGCAAAGGCAAGCAGGCACTGAAAGACACAGCAGTCAGCTCTGGCATTTGTTGATCTTTCTTCCTGAGTCAATTCAGTTGATTAACTGGTTGGATTTGGGTTTTGCCTAGAGGAAAAACAGCTTTTTGCTAAATCAGTGTGCCGCTTTGGTTAATAGAGGAGCCTGGTTAGTGCAAGAGCAACAGAGTTTTGAGAGAAGGCATGGAACCTCTTCTGGCACTGAGCAGTTGGGTCATCTCGGCTTCACTGAAAAGTTATGGCAGGTGATCAGAAAAAAACCTAAAGCCTGTTTGCTATTGTCTTTTATGTGCTTTTTAAGGAGGTAAACTATAAATGCGAATAATTCTGCAGTCAGGGCAAGAATTCTGAGAAGTGGTGGATGTAAGCCACTGGAGAAATCTAAGATAATTATTGGATGCTAAAGTACGTGGGTTTTGGGGATGGGGGTTTGTTTGTGGCCTTTTTTTGAGGCTCCACACACCAATCAGAAGCTGTTCAGTCAATGTTTTGCAAAACAAGATGTAAAAGTTTATCCTGCTGGTTTAATTTTTTTGTTGTTTTGTTGTTCATTTAATAAAAAGGCTAGCATTAACCTTTTACTGGCAGACTCCATTCCAGAGCATGTATGAATCTGGAGCAAAAGTAAAAACCTTGTGCTCTATAATGTGCTAGAAGCGTGATTGTCGGTTTTCATCCCTAGTCTGAATTAGTTATGTAAATGTACAGATCTAATGCTATTAACAAGTCAGGATGGGACCAGAGGAATGGGCAAATGAATTTCAATTAAGCTTTTTAAAAGGATCTGTGCTGAAGTACTGAGAAATTATCTGCTCCTTGATGTACTGTGCTAGTACTTTCAGGTACTGGTAGGTGAACTCTTTGCTGTCAAAATAAGCTTCCAGAGTAGTTTAACTCCATTAAAACATGTTTTTACATCGAGGTTATCTGAGTTTTTGCTACCACGGCTGCACTCTCATGCTGTGAGCTGGGCTCATTTGTTAAGCTGTCAGGAGACTAACCAAAATGTATAATTTTCTGCTCAGTTAGCAAGCTGAAGTAGCTCATTATGGGCTCAGATGAGTGGTAATACCAAAGCAGGAAGGAAGGTGAGACCATACATGAGGGATTTAATTTCCTTGCACTATCCTGATGCTGTACTCTCCATGTTTTTTTCCTGGGAATTTGGAGAACTTGGATACAATTGTTTCTGTAGTTTTTAGGCGCCTCTCCCTAGTCTGTGTTATTTAAAGAAAAAAAAACCAAAAAAAAAAAACAACAAATAAGTTGTTTTAAACACAATTTAGGAGAAAGCATAGTTATGCAAGATAAGCTATTTGAATAGTTGCTGAAGGGTATGTTTATACTGGTCCATATGCATATGTACTGACTAAATAATCGTATAGTATTGGTCTTAATTTTTTGCACAGAGACCACCTGGAACACAGACCAGGGTAATGTAAAATCTGAAATCCCAGTGACTAAATCAGTGATATGAAAACCAGTTTTCTTTGACCCCCATCTTTTTCAAACTTGCATATTATGTATTCCTTGCTAACAGCTTTGTATGTACCCAGTCTTAAGAGTGTTAGTTTTATAGAGTACCTGGATTCTTCCAGTAAAAGAAAGTAAAAATCATGGAAAATGCTATAACTGTAAGTATCTATAAGAAAAAATATACAGCTATAAGCAGCTATAAGAAAATTTAAGTTTTATTGTATAGTAATATTGCTACTACATCATTGTGCATGTTTTATTTGACAATTAAAAGCATATCATGATTGCCCGCATGAGTGTTAATTAGCTTTGTTCCCTACATCAGTGCTGAAATACTGTTTTAGCTTCTGTGATGTAAAGCAATTAAACATCCACTTGTTTAACACCTATCAATATCTGTTTTCATGTATAATAATCAAGATCCAGTAATTATAGTTCAGTAAGTGAATATTACTTGGCTCTCTTTAGAGGCAGTACATCTTCATATTCTGTTGCGAGTATGTCATTATCTCTCTTTAACAGCTTGTAATCAGTGTTTCTGCACTTCTTATTTTTTTCCCCCCTCTGTTAAATGGGAATAATAATCACTAGATTAAAAAAACCTTGGCTTTTTAATTTGTTTTCAGATATTGAAGTGTTGGGTTTTTCTAAAAATCAAATGAAATCAAGTGAAAATGTTTTGGTCTCTTACAGTTTACTTTTATTAAGATAATTTGTGTTAAACATTGCATTCTTTAATTATTTTTGGAGGGAAATTGCCATATCAATTTTATGTGGATTCTAGTTGAGTAGAACTTGACAGACAGTGAATTGATTTTGGAATGTACTGGCTTTAAACAGTACTGTGCTTGGGAAATAGAACCTGAATTAAGCCATCTCAAACTGAAGAGACCTCTCCTATTTTCTCTTTTATAGTTTGTATTGCTATTACTTGGTAGTAACTAGCTTCCAGTGAAATGGTTAGTTGCTTCAAAACATTGTGAGTGCTAAATAAATTCACACAGGAAATATTTGTTTAGCTTTGAAAGTATATTCAGCAGTTGCTAGTGCACACATACAAAAGCAATGAAATTATTTACCTTTTCCTTGATGTGAGCAGTATTAATTACACTCTTCCCTTTTCTCTAGTTAAAGTACCTCGTAATTTTCGCTTGTTGGAAGAACTTGAAGAAGGACAGAAAGGAGTAGGTGATGGTACAGTAAGCTGGGGCCTTGAAGATGATGAAGATATGACACTCACCAGATGGACAGGAATGATTATTGGGCCACCAAGGGTAAGTGTGATGAATTAAAACGTTTTTCTTCAGTTTGTAGGCAATACAAAATGCAAAACCAGGTTACTTTGCTACAGTGTAAAGGAATTAGTTAAAAGTGAATCTATGAAGTTGTAGAAACAATGTATATTCTTGTTAGAATTCATAACTTCCTGGCACGTTAGTATTTTCAGTCTAGCCTCCCCCAGTACGTGTTTCTGTAGCTGTCTGTATAAGCTAGTTGTGATTTGAGACTTAATACTGAGTTAGGAATATACTCAGTCTGTATTTCCATAATTACTGCACATAAATGTACAGTGATAGTACAGTAAACAGGGTAACTGTCTTCCCACAGATTATCGTGTGTGCCTAGTAATTTCATTTCTGTGTCAAACTGACCATATTTTCAACTTTCACAGCTTTTATCAAAGTCTTTCAGTATAGCAGTTTATGCAATTCAGTTGAGTAATTCCTAAAGACCAAGCGGTTTTTAATTACCTCTAGTAAGATAAAATACATACATGAAGTTCAAATCCTTCTGACCTTTAAGTTCTGTTGAATGTCATCTAGACTGATAAAACCTGCAAGAGAAGTAGTAAGGAGCTCTAGTGTCTTGAGTATCAGCCTCATCAGATACGAGTACACACATCTGTACTTGATGCATAGCTTTTGTGCCCTCTTTCTTGTGAGTTACAATATGATACAAAAGATCACTGTGTAAATGAGAACTTTAAATGAAAATACTTCAGGTAGCTCCGAGTTGGCATATGTCTTTCACTGTTAATACGAAGTTACTATCTTGTGTGTCCTTCAGTGCTGCAGGGCTTATTGGAAGAACCATCCAAGACAAGAACTGAGATCAGATTGGCCTCAGTGAAGTCTTCCAGAGTAACAGGGTTCCAGAGTTAGATTCAGTGTAATTTGAGTTAGATTCAGTGTAATTCAAGGTCCTTTTGGAAGCCAGAGTTAGTTGTAGCTTGCAGCAGACTGTTTTGAACATCTGCATAATTGTGCTGAGCTTCTAAGATTTGTATGCATTTGAGAGAGAACCAATTTAAAATATAAGTGTAATGATGGTATGCTTTGGATGTTAGCTTCTGTGGAATCACAGTGTTTGAATACACTTTGAAGAAAGTTTGTAGTTTTATGGGTTTTGAAAAGAACTTGCAAATTGGAGCTAACTACAGTAGTGTCTCCCTGACTCTAAACAGGCTCCAGAACTGCCTGTGACTGATTTCTGGTTCAACCTAAGATAGATTCCCAAGACATCTTTGAGGGGATTTATTATTATGTAGGAGCCCATATGTTTTTAAAAATAAAAAAAAAGCCCGTATGTTTTCAAAAATAAAAATAAAAAAAACCCATCCTGGGATGCACTTTTAATTCTGGTCATTTTATTTTCTTTATGGAAGAGTGCATGCAAGTAATATTTTAGGCCGTTTCAGGGACATGCAGTCTTGCTGATAGAATGACTTGCAGTATGTGGTGACTGTAGAAAGTGACAGCCTCTAGCTTCCAAGCCAGTAGTGGTACTTAATGAGAAGAACTGCACATCCAGTTTCAGAGTTTGTAGATGATGAGTCTTTTTGGAATTGATTGAGTTAGGTAGACAGTGTGCAGTAGGCAGAACACAGACAAAGTTGCTAATACTGTCCACATCATGAATTTCTTCATATATGTAGCTTCTCTAGAGCTATGCAAAAACTGCTTATCAGTTTTTTTCTTGCTTTGTTTTAAGGGTGAACCAACATGGAAGGGGGAGGGGAAGATTTGTTTTGGATGAAAGGAAACATTTTTCTGAGCCTGAAAAAAATCGGGGTTTTTTTCAGGTGTTCTGGAGAGCTAGCCAGGGATGCTTGGCTTGAGAAACTGAGCAAAATTGAGAAGCCATCTGGATAGGGTTAAAGGAATAAGAATGAGTGCTGTTCTTAGGATTTTTCAGAGTTCTGAGCAGTGTATATCTATTTTGGCCTGTTTCCACTATAACTGACAGCATCCCTCTCTGGGAAAGTAAATTTTTTTATCTGAATGAATAATGGGGATTTTTGTTTCTGTGTTTTCTTGCTGTGGTAGTAGCTATGTTACCTGTAGCAGGACAAGATTACTTTTATTGGGCCTTTAGTTTTTAATGGGAAAGAATAATAGAAACCCTTTTTTCTAACAAAGGATGTCCTGCTTCGCCTTGTTTCTTTCTGACCCACTTGCTGCTTACTCTCTGCATGGCTCCTTGAAATTATAGGACACAGGGTGCTTCGGTAGTCCCATTTCCACTCTGCCTTTTAATTGACCACAGAGTGGACTGTCATTTGATAACTTCACTACATGGTTGATACTTCTACTTCGAGAGAGTGACAGCTGGCTGATGCAGAATAGCTTAAAGATGGAACTTCTGGAAAGTTCAGAGGCATGTTACTGCTTTGGGTTCATGTTAGCTGTATCTGTTGTGCCAGTGGAAAGACAGGTGTAGAAATTGGGCATCCCTTCCTTTTGGAGTGCAGAGGCATGTGCATCAGTGACCAGCAGAGCCACTGACAGTTTTTGTTATGCATGGCCTACCTGACAAGATTAAAAAAAAAGAACCGTATGCATTTCTAATTGGACTTTCTCAAAATACATTTGGACTTAGAATGATCTGTTCCATGGTAACTTTGGAGTGATGTCTTCTGCAAACTAGCTGTCACTTTACAGTCCAAAGTTTATAAATCCTCTAGTAAACCAAGCAATCCACGGCTATGGAAGTCTTGGATATCTTCTGGAGTGTTAATTGCTTCTAGAATATGTTTTTTTGCAAACACTATTTTCATCTTGTTCTTGGTTGTATTTTAACTGTTGGGCTATTGGCAACTTTGTCATTCCCCATTGCCAATTTTTGTGCAGTGTCAGATATTTTTTTTACAGGGGAAAGGGTAATTTTCCTAGAGATTGTTGATTTTTCTCTCAGCCCCCTACAGTGCCAAAGTTGTTTCGGGAATGCAGGTGGGAAGGAAGGGTAAGAGTAAATGTGAATTAAAAAAAGAGCTGTATTCTGTTAAAACTTTTGTATGGTACAGTCAATAAGTAGTGTAATTTATACGTATTCATCGAGTAGTCAATATAACCAAAACAGTTAATAAAAAAAAAACCAATCAATAATCCAAGACCATCAACTGGGACTTTTAATATTAAGAGATTTATAATTATTTCATATTTCTTAATCTTTATTCCTCTTGCTTTTGCTTTGGTGTTTTTTTATTAATATTCAGCTTTCAGTCAGATGCATTAGTCTGTCTTTTTGCTTTCTAGACAAACTATGAAAACAGAATATACAGTCTGAAAGTAGAGTGTGGACCTAAATATCCAGAAGCACCTCCTACAGTTAGATTTGTAACTAAAATTAATATGAATGGAATAAATAATTCCAATGGAATGGTAAGTTGAAATGGTAAGATCAACTATGTTGTTAATCTGTACTATAAATTATTTCTGTAAAAAACCCAGGTGAAGAATATGCAAGTTGGACATAGCTTGTGTATTTAAATTTTACAATATAAGTACTTGGTTTAAATCAAATTTTGGTTGCCTACTACTTCAGATCTTTAGGTACTTACAATATGTTAGTGGTTCTTAGCTTATTAGTGAGACGAGCATTACTTATAGTATTGAAACAGTTGTTTCTTTTACATGAAGCTGAAGATTTTAGTTTTGAACAGAAAAAAAAAAGTGTTTAAGCCATATGTAGGTATTTCCCTTGTAATCTCTTATAAAAGGGGATTAGATTCATATTGTAACAGGATTACTACAAACTTTATCTGATGTTTCCATTAATTAATAATGGACGCTATTCCTGATGAGTCTCATTCTGGATGTAATTACTCACCTATAATGAACCGATCTATTTAAATTCTTACTTTCTTTATAATGGGTTTGTTCAGATCCAAGGTGATTCTGAGCTTCAGTCTTAAGGTCTTTTCATATAGATGGTAATCACTTCAATATTAAAGATCAATTTGTAAGAAGTTACTTTCACTGATCCCGCACTTAAGGTGGGATGAGTTCACGTACATGAGCAATGGCAGCAGCTCAAGTAAGAGTTCACGTACATGAGCAATGGCAGCAGCTCAAGTAAGTTTGTTATTCCATTATTCACTAGGTACTTTAGTCCTGTGAATAACTCTGAGGTACCCCATGGCTCAGTGAAGAGAGATGTGAGCCATCTTGCATTTGCAGTGGTATACGTGTCTATCAACACTTGTCTGTGTGTGTTTGTCTCTAGTGAATGCAGAGTAATTGCGTTAAAATAATACTTAGAGATGAGTCAGAGAGCATCTTTGGGTTTTAAATAATTTGCAAGATTTAAAAGAAAGATGGACTTGCCTCTTCGTGTAATTAACAGTACTGAAATGTGAAGCTTAAGTATCTCAATGACTGTGGAGGAGGGAGAGATTAAGCGTTCATCTGAGCTGTTGTAGGTGGTAGGATAGTGTACTGTTTGGTCATCCAAAGCCAGTGCACTAACACTTCAGAAATAATCTAAAATTAATTTGAAAGTAGTTCTTGCGTAGCCAACAACTTTGCGCTGCCTGAAGATCTTACTAAAATTGCCATCTACAAACCAGTTGTTGCCCTTCATCACAGCCCTGGCTTGTGGCCTAAGTGTATATGTTTATTAAGAGGTTGTGACTAGCAAAAGCTGACAATCTGGAATGCAGCAGAGCTTTTGGTGTGTTTAAAATACTATTTTCAAACCTCTCCCTAGTAACCCGTTTTATTCTGAATCAATAAAGAAGTATGTCCTCGTTGCTTCGCCTGTGCATGCCTGAGAGTGTAGGTATTGGTTTCTGGAAGCAGAACCTCAGACCTGCAGAGCCTGAAGGCTCATGTTTACAGAGCCAATTGGCTTGAGCTTTTGTCTGGAAAAGTCTACACTCCCTCGGCCTGATGAGGAATGGGGTGAATACTGTGACAGGAAATCTACCTGGTGGTTTTAAAAGCACTGTTAAAATCCAGTCATCACTTCGATCAAATCATCGAAGATTTGATTTTAATAAGTTTATCAGCTTATGCAAAACCTTAATTCAGTTTTTCCTCAACAACTTCTGTATCTTATGAAGGATTTGCTATGCAAACACCTAACTTACTTTTGTAATGGATTTAAGTAGGACTAAATAGTATTTTTAATTAAAACTGGTTTTATAACTAATGAATTTAAAACTGATTTATTATGTAATTTTTAATGTGCCCCATTGTCCTGGTATCTTGCATTTTGGCTTATTTTGTCATTGTGCTCACTAGAGTTGTGCTAAATGTCAGGTCAACTGGAGGCACCTTCATCATCCCTGGAACAGCTCATGTTGCTGCTTCTGGTTTTAGTTCTTTTGTGTTTTTCCAACTCTCTCACTTTCTGATCATCTTTTGTACAGTAGATCGTAAGCAGTTTGCTCATTCTTTGAATGAATGACAGTTTCATCTTCAGACAAGCTCTACTGTCCATGATTTTCTGCACCTTCCTTTTTGACATGTGGCCAGCTTTTGATCCCATTGCTTAAAGCTGAAAAAGTTGGTGGCTTGCAGAAAAGAGAACAGAGATATACAGCAACTGAAATTGTATGTCGTAGCAGTATTATCATTCTACTCAAAACATTTATAATTTTGTTAAGGAATGCTTTACAGGAGGTGTGTGCCAGTTAACACCTGAGGAAAAGTAGGGGCCCCAGTATGAGTTTAGAGGGTGATAATTTCTGTTGAGTTGGAGTGTGAATGGTGGAGGGGGGGGATGGGTATGTGCTAGAGTTAATGGTGATCTAAAGAAGCTAGTCTCAAACTGCCTAGTTGGCAGCAGTTCTCAACCTTCTTGACTTACAAGTCCCTTTGTGCTTTGCATGAAAAAGTGCACGTGTAATAATTTATCTGTACTGACAGTTACAAGTTTACTGACTTTTTGTGTGATTATTCTGAGAGGGGAGTTTTGCTCCTAAATAACTTTTGTGTCAGTAGCATATCTTCAGGGGTCCCAGAGATTGCTGTTCGATAAATTTAGTGCAGGAAAGGAGAGGGCTACTTCAGCAGTATTTTATCTCAAAAGACTAAACTTAAGTGCTCTGAGTCACCCTGTTAAGTTGCCTTCCTTATCTGCAAGTTTTTGGTGGTTTTCTGCTTTTTAATTTGCCTATGGAGCTACTGCATTTGTATATAGAATTAGGGTATTAAGTCCAGAAAAGCTAGTCCAAGTACTTATGTAGGGCTGGACAAAATGCCTTTATGTGCTAATGGCGTGACTGTTGTAAAAATGTTTTTTAAAAATAATTCTTAATGCTGTGGGGTCTTATCTTTTGGAGACTTGTGTATCCTGTATTGGTAAAACACAGGTTGCATTCTGACATGCTATTTATTTTACCATGGTGTTTTGAGGATGTCTGATTTTTGCATCTGTGAGAGTACTCTTCAGCAGTCCATCTTGCAGGATTTGCAATTTTAATTTTTTTAAAATTTAAATCGATTAAATATAAATGATAAGTTTAAATAAAATTTTTTCAATATTTAAATATAAAATATTTGTTTCCTTGAAACTCATCTGGGACTTTGTCAGCTATAAATCTGTAAACTGTTGTCCAGTTCTTGCTTTGAGTATGTTTATTGTAGACTAAGTAGTTTGCTACTTCTTAAAGTTATTAGGAACGTTACTGAATACTTTGCAACATTTTGTAAAATTATTTGGTTTAATTTCAATTGTTTTGAAAAAATGCATGATATATATTGCTTCTCTTGTTATTGTTTAAAGACCTACAATGGTGTATCCCCAGAATAAAATAATCTTCAGGTTGCTGTTTTCAGCTTTATTAGCTTTTATGTGACCTTGAAATTTCTCCCTCTGCGTCCGAGGATGTGTACTTGAATATTACCTAATGCTTTTGTGTGATTTGAACATAGTTTGTGTCATTCTTCCAAATATCTTTTTGTTGTTATTCATAAAGTAAAATTGGAAATAAATTCTGCAATATGGAAAACAGAACCTGAGCCAAAATCTTTACCGCTGCAAGATGTCATGAAAAAAGTCGGTGACTTGCAGAAAACAGACTTGAGATAAACAGCAACGAAAATGTCATGCTTAACAGTCTTTACTCAGAAAACATTTGTAACATTGTTAAAACAGAGTTTGCAGAATTTGTTGCTACAAATTTCCAGCCAAGAAAGAAAAGCTGGAGGAGGTTACTTCTAAGTGATCAGGACGCATATTCCAGTACAGCTAGTATATGTAGAATTGCATTGTTTGAACAGCACTGCTGACTGGGGGCTATGTGCTGTAATTGAAGCAGATCTCCAGACTTGAGAGAGCCTGCGAAGGCAGAGTGGAGGAGAAGCAAGGAAAAGGAAGAGGGTATGAAAGCAGAATTGCCAGGCTGAAGACATTCATTTGGGGAGTCCAAGAGTCCAGCCATTTTTTTGCTAACCCAGTCTTTATCTGAACATCTAACTGTATAAGTTTTCTTTCTCAAACCTACCAAGATCTCAGCCTACCTTTTTCTTCTTATCTATTTTGGTTTACCAGTGGTCTTCTAAAACAGTTTATTATCACATGGGCTTCCACCCCCAAGTGCATGTCTTTCCTGGTTGGGAATCTTCTGTTACAACCATTACCTGGTCCTTGATAGCTGTTTACTGTGGCTTCTTTCCCCCCTATTTTTCTCAGGAAGGTTATTGGTGGTGGTTTTTTTTATTATTATTTATTTTTGGCAGGTCAGTGATACGTAATGTGATCTCTCCTCAGTTACTTTAGTAGAAATGATTCAGACTAACATGGAAATTTTTAAAGCTACTAGTCTGCCAAATTACTTATACCAAGGCATTCAGGGAGTACTCTCACATTTTGTTCTGTTTTGCTAAGTTGAAGAGGATGTCAGGTTAGCTGCAGGGAAGTATTAACAAATGTTAAAATGTGTGTCTCTGTGAGAGGGAAGAAATAAGCTCTTAAACAATAAGCTCTGCAGCTATATGCTAAGTGAACACAAGATCTGAGCCCTTTTTTCTTCTCTTACCATTATACTTAGCCACCATGAAGTTTTTCGTCTTTCTGTAGGACCCCATGGGGAAAAGTGGTGATCTCATGCATTTCTCATGGCATTTTCTATACGGAGAACAGTTTTGAGTAGTGTGATGTTTACTATTCTAACTTTTGAAATGAATTCATGGAGTTCCTAGTTTGCTGGGTCCAGCTCTTTCGATAGAAACTCGTGAGTGGCCTTTAATTTTATCTAGAAGGATTGGAGAGGAAGAGATCTTAAGAGCTTGGTACCTCAGAACAAAGATTCAGGGTACATGATGCCTTACTTAAGGTGCTATTTGGTAACACAGGTGATCTCTTACCAGGATTCCCCTTCTACTCACCAATGGTTTTGTCTAATAGTCTGCTTTTTTAAGAAAAGAGAACCTGTTTTCCAGTTGCAAAGATGATTCTACTCTGATACTGGCTCTTCTATCTATGGCATTAAACCAAATACCCCTTTAAAAAAGTAGTAGTAGTCCAGGGATTACAGTAATGGTCTGACCAGTGTTACTTTCACAACCTGTCTGTATTAGCTCATACACTCATGCATATTTTAAACTGGCATGATCTTGCTGCATAATGAAGCTTTCCTTTTGATGCTCCCTTTCTTTGTAATTCATTAATATTTGCAATAATTGTTAAGTAATCTGACTGTCTTCTATACTGTGGTTTGATGATAGGCTGTCTTTGGCAGCTCTTCTGACTTCAGGGGGTTCTCAGCTCTGAGCAGAATGTTGTTTGTGTCAAGAGAAATGCTTATAGTGCTGAGCTGTGAAGTGGATCAAGGATCCTGCTTAGACACTTCTTTTCAAGGTGGTTTTTTTTAATTGGGTGGGTTTTATCAGTTTAGGTCAGAAAGTAGCTCCAGATACATTTCACGGTTCACCTGAGCTCATAGGCAGTAGCCCTGATAAAGGAACAAGTGCCTAGTGAGAGGGAGCAGAAGTTTCTTGGGTTAGTATTGCTGCCCAAGCCAGCGTGCTGTTAAAGCTTGGCCTCCGTTTCCTCCTACAAAAAGGTTTAGTCACATCTGGTGTTCTGAAAATAGACAGCCTCACTTTGAACAATCTAGAAATAAAATGTCTGTGTTAACGTTCTTATTTCTGATTCCAGTGTTGTTGATTTTTTCAGTTTGCCCTAATTAAGATGGGATAAGAAACTTCTTGATGTTTTATGCTGCCTAAATCGTAAAGCAGTAGTTTCCAGCACTTTTATAGCCATGGGGGCTTCCTGTGCTACTCTGCCAATGGAATTCAGTAGCATGCAATAGCCCTATTCCTGCCCATGGGCCTGCTTGCAGTTGCACAGCTGTAGGCCCCTCTGTTTTATTAAGTTCCTCCTTGCAGGGGCTGGGTGGCCAGGACTTACCTGCTGCTGAAACAGTTCCCAAGCTGACTTTCAATTGCCGACTTGCCTATGGAAACCTCCCTGTTACCATATAATTGTGTAAATTGTCCCACAGGTTTTATAAATGCATAGGAGGGAATCCCATGCCCTTTCAGTTCATACTCAGATTGGTAAGTGAGGTACAGGAATTCTTCACAGCTGCATAAGATGACTTACTGTAAGAAGGATACAAAGAACTAAGAGATGTCCAAACGTTATGAGTCAGTTATTTCAATATTCAAGCCATTTCTTGGTATACATAGTGACTCTTGATGTATCAGACGTATCATGTAATATTGATGTGAAATAAATCATTAACAATACTTGTAGCAAGGGAAAAACAAGGTATTCTATGGACTCTTGTGTGGCAGGTTCTTCTAAAGAACCGAGGAAATCCCAGTTGTATATATTGGCATAATGAAGGTGATTACCCCCAAAAAAGAAAAAAGTAATTTGAAATAAATGAATAAATTTTACAAGATACAGCTCCAGTTTTGCAGTGAATGGTTTGCTGATCTCCTCCTCCCCCCCCCCGCTGCTCATCTTCTCACTAATATTAATATCAGCACAGGTGGAAGAGTCCACTTGCATGAATTGCAAGTTGAATTATTGCGGAATCTGTATGTGTGTGTAATTATATGATTGTTTTCCTTAAAATATTTTATGAACACAGGGACTTTATGCCACAGAGAAAGTGTCAGGGAATGCTTAGACTCTTTCTTAGAACAATTAGGTCAACAGCAGTTATTTATGTAGGGATTTTATATTTCATTGTAACTTATAACTCCCTCTTCTTTTTCCAGGTGGATGCACGGAGCATACCAGTGTTAGCAAAATGGCAAAATTCTTATAGCATTAAAGTTGTACTTCAAGAGCTAAGACGTCTAATGATGTCCAAAGAAAATATGAAGCTTCCACAACCTCCAGAGGGACAAACTTACAACAATTAATTTTAGCTGATTCTCAAACTTCTGTCTTAAAACAACAACCTTCTACTCATGTTAATGTCTTGATTAAATCTCACAATGCAAACACCCACACATTAAAAGAATTTCAGCTGGTATACATGACCTGGACATTTGTAAGAATATATATATTATATGTATGCCCAATATGTTTTCAGGCACTATGGGAGAAAGAGGCAGCACAATTATTTTTTTTCTCTTATCAAGGCACTGTCATTTAAGCATAAGCCTGAAATAGCCTAAAATTGGAATTCAGGTTTTACAAGATGAAAGCATGACAGAAAGTGTCAGATTGCTGTGGAATAATATATGTTTCTGAAAATAATCTCTTGAGAAGGCAAAATATAAATGGCATGCTTTATCCATCTTGCTTAGTAAAAGAGCTGCAGTTAAATTTGTTTTAAAGTAGCAGGTACAGTGAATACCGTTGCTCATCTTGTTTAATTTTGCAAGGGTGTGGGTGCCGACTACTAGTAGTGTCACAAAGTATGTTCAGGATTGTTTTGATACCTGTATTTATAAAATGGGGGGATTAATTTCTGTTAAGCAGCTCCTGTGTGTTACATGTATCGGACATGGCAAATATTTGTTTACAGTCTTTGTTCTAATAAACCATGCATTTAAGTTTTAGTGAAACAAAGGAAATGTATGGATATGTGATTGAGATTAAAGTTAGTCTTAAAATGTAAATAAAATGTGGAAAGTGTCTGAGGCTGTGCCATTTCTATAATAGTGATGTAATATATGTACAGGAACTTGCAGAAGTAGTGGAAAGCCAAACATAATATTGCTGCTGGTTTTACATGCACCTTTTATTCTTACCACTTTTGTATGCTTAGTTGACTTGAGAGGTCAAGGTGTTTGTTCCGTTTGTTGTAGAGGAGTAAGTTCTGTCATCTGTAGTACCACTTCTTTAGACAAGCTTGCACTCTGTGTGTGTGTGTGTATATATATTTAAAAAAACTAAACAACCCCCCAAACCAACTCCAAAATAAAAACTAAAAAACCTCTTCTATCCACCTCCCCTTCACCTCCCCTCCAGATTCTGTTGAGAAATGAGCATAACTTTCACTTTGCTTACTTGACCTCTGAGCGGTTTTCATACCACATTGCTGAAGTCTGTCCTACTTCAGTCCCTTGTCTTGCTTTCTCAGTTGCTGCCTTGATTCTTGCTTTCTTGCATCTTTTCCTCTTTTATGTTTCATGCCTCTTTTTTTTTTTTCCCTTGTCTGTTCCACTTTTGCCTTTTCTGAAACACACAAAAAGGAAGCTTCAGGAAGCATTAATAAAAGCTACACTTGCGATACAGATGATCGTGTTTCCATCTGCATTCCGTGTATCCTATGCCATGATGCCACTGTCTTCGTAGCTAGAGTGCTTTTGGCCTCTCCTGCAATTGTTGGTCTTTTTTTTTTTTTTTTTTTTTTTTTCTTCTTCTTCTTCAATGTACTCTCTGGTGGGAACACTGGTTTTAGTTCTGTTACTGATTTCTCATAAGAAAGTAGTTCATGCTACCCTTCTGGAAACTATAGCTTTTTTCACCCCCTCTCTTCCCCTTGGAAAACACAAGCCTTTGTTCCTTTTGGTGAGAACATGTAACATCGGGAGAGAGTCAGCTATTTGCACTCAGAATTTTATTTAGTGGTTCTTTTGAAAAAGGGAATATAATCAAAAGCCATCAACAGCCAGGTAACTTTCTTTGATATGCCTTTGCCTATTTCTGATGTAAAGAATGAACCTTTAAAAGCAATAAACCAGGTGTTCTTTCTTTTAATGGAAAGGCTTAATTAGTATTTGTCAGTTTATGCTTTTTAGAGAAATTGAGCACTTCCAGATTTGGTGGATGTGTAGCTGCCAGCTACCTCGTGTCTGTATTTATATAACATATCATTTGTGACGGTTTGGCTCAAGTGCGTTGCAACATTTCTTTACTTGATTTCATTTGAATGATTTTGATGCAATTAAATTTTTTTTCTTACACTAACACTGCTAATCTATATTTAATCAATTAAAATAATGGAACTGCACAGTTCTGAGATGTGAATTTTTGGGAACATTTCAGCATAAACTGCTGAGAGAATGAGAAACGGCCCTAGGCTATTATATGGTTGGTAAGACTGACTTGCAGGTCTGGTTGCTCGCCTGGTTGCACGTGGTGCAAGTTGATCCCACAAGAGCTACTCCTCCGCGTCTGTACTCTGACCATTTGTATCTGTGACAAGCTGCTTATCTAGCTGTAAGCAGATACATTTTGCAGCAGAAAAAAAGGTGGTGGGACCTGATCTCTGACACCAGGGTACGTAATATAAATGGTGACCGTCGAAATGTTCCTGCAGCGATTTTAAGTCTGTTGGTTTTCCATTTTGCTCACATGGGAAGAAGTCTAAGTGTAATTAATTATAAAATTTTAAAGTGTCTTTTGACTACTGCATAAAGTCGAGAGCCTCCCCGAAACTCTTCTGTTACCTGGAGAAGATTTTGAAGCGCTGCTGCTTCCTCACCTTCAGAAAGGTTAGGCTGGTTTATATATAGCCATGTCTGGTCAGTGTTTACTTAGTAATTTGTCTTCTCATGCTTTTGTGGTTTCTCTTCAGTAACCTACTTAGATGCTAGAATTTTAATTTTCCTCTTATAAGTATTTGTGTTATGTTCTTTTGGCAAGATTTGAATCTGCTATTGTTAGCGAAAGTGTGGTTTTATTTTCTTCTCAAAACTGTATTTGTGCATATTGCAAAGTAGAGCACCAGTTTAAGCCAGTTGTGTGAGGGGGAAAGTGCAAAAATTCTAAATACAATGTTGTTTTCAGATTGCATTTGAAAATTTTTTATCACCATGGTGGTGGTCATCAACTGGGATTTAAACTAGCTTTGTGCTCTGAAGCATTGCCAAAGTTCCTGTGTTTTGATTATTTGAAGGAGGGATAAGTTTAGTGTGAAGCAGAGGTGAAAAAAAAAAAACCAAACCCCAAAGATGGTATGATTCATGCTTCGTAAACCTTAAGATGTAACGAGTAAGCCTTTAGAAATAACCACATTGCAAATAATGTGCCTTACTCATTTATAATAAAGTACGCGAAATGTTGCCAAGTGTGCACCTACCAACTGCCTTGATTGCGCCCATCTTCCCAAAAGCAAGCTGAGAAGACCTGACACCCAGCAAGACAGTCGGGAACGAATCCCTCAACTGTTACGAAATAAATGCATAATCCACGCTTCTCCTAAATGTTACTGTATAGGGGATACCTAAAGGAACATTTTAGGGCATCCTATGACAGTTGATCAACTATAATAATAATGAACTGTAATTTAGACAAGTATTTGTGTTTTACATGGCTACTTACATGGTGAGTTTGTGGAAGTGTATTTCCTGTTTAGTAGCTTTCGGGACAATAATTCAGGACCTAAAAATATTAATTACACTTCTCTTGCACTGTCTTTTGCTGCAGAAGGCTCATTTAGCAGACCACCGGGGATTTGCCCCATGAGAGAGGCAGGATGCCTGACTGCTACTTGTTTCTACTCTGACCTCTAGTTTCTGAAAACTCAGCCAGATTGCCCCTGGTGTGACAAGTCTCAACGGCTAGAGACAGAGGGAATAAATTGGTATAAAGCGAGCCTGAGTATGTGTTACTGTAACAAAAAAAAGATGACTTAAAACTGCTGTTGGTCTTTGATGCGAGTAAAATTCCAGACAGAAGTGAAGCAGTGGGACAAAATATGTTTCTCGTAATTTTTTCTAAATGTTGTGTTCGGAACTCTTTTGTGCAGCCTAGGAAGACTTCTGAGGTGGGGAGGTCTAGGAGGAACATGATGAATGCCTGTGGTCTCTCTTTAATAGTAATTTTTTTAAAAAAGCTTTAAAACTTGTTAATGCACGTGTGTTAACTACAGAATGGAACGACTGTGGGAGAGGCTGCTCTTCTTTTACATGTTCTGGTGACTGTGTTACTCCCTGAATTATTATATTGTGTTATACCTTTTCTGTTGCAGACCCAGCTGACCTTGGGCTAAAATGATATGAAGGATGTATTGCCTGTAATGCTGGAAGTATGAAAATAACTCACTTGTGCAGCTTAAAAAAAATACAATAAAACACATTTCACCAGCTGATCTCAACTTCCATGGGAATAAGTACTCCATTCAATGGTTAAAATATCAGCTTTCTACATTACCTTAGTGTTAATGTGGTTTGTAACCTTGAGTTTTGGGGGTTTTCCTGTTGCTGTTGGGTTTGGTTTTGTTTTTTACTAAATGGCTGTAATGTATGCTTTCCGCTCAATTGGCAAACAGCTGTAGATGAAGGTACAGTGAATTCCATTCCCTAAAGTACATGTCATGTATCAACTCTCAAGTAGCATTCCCATATTCAAAAACAGTTCCGTGAAGTTTTTCAGTCTTTACCATTTTAAAATAGCAATAAGTATAAAAAGCCTTGTATTATTTATACTAGTGCCAAGCTGTGTAAATGGGTAACTTAATGGATGATGTTGAGGTAATGTGCAAATAGCCAGTGCTTGGGATCTCTTGATGTAACGCATGTTTTCTATACCAATTTATAACTCTTCACCGCTTCTTAATGGAAGTATCCCAGCCTTCTTTCAATATATGCAGTATGGTTCAAATGTAAACATGGTTTTAAAATGTAGAGACTATGCAGTTTGGGTTTTAAAAAAATATACTGTGTATTTGTTAACTGGGAAATACTGAAGGAATGGCTATGCAGACATAGACGGGGAAGGTTTTCATCAGCTGCTCTGTGCATGTTCCCACTCTGCTCCCTGGTGACTGTTACAGATGTGCAGGAATGCTGCTTTAACACATTGGCTGTTTCCATTTTGAATTATATTACTGTTATATTTTTAAGCATGCAAGAATGAGGAAGGGAGGGGTTTGGTTTCCCTTTGCAAATTTTTACGGATTAAAAATGATCAAGAAAAGAAACCTGGTAAACACATCTGTTACTGACTTGAGAACAGACCACGAAAAATTGGCTATTTTTTCCAACTGTCACAGAAATAAAAGCTGTTGCAATTAGGATGAGAGCTGCTCAGACAGTAGAGCTGTGAAGTTGTCATGAAGATGTGGAAGAGAGTGTTTCTAGCAGATCTTTCCAGTGTTGTGAAATTTGGTTTAATATGGGAGAGAAGGTTGAGCCTTGCAGAATGACTTTGGGAGATGAACTAGCACTTTGAACTCCTTAAATTCAGCCTGACAGGACTTAACCCAGTTCTATTCCTCTATTTCACTTTTTTTTGGAGACAGAATATTCCTGCATTTAAAATTGTTAAACGTTGTGGTGAAGTACAACAGGTTGAGGTGACTCCGTTTCTCTCGGGTTTTGATATGCATGCAGAACTTGCCACCGCGAGGAGCTGCGTAAACCAAAAAGCATGGGCATCTGCAATGCTGGTGGCTGGCTCTTCAGTTCCCAGGTTGATCCCCCTGAGGGACTGGTGATCAGCAGTTTGAAGTTTAAATGTATGCCTGTGGTTAATAGAGTCAATATTATTGATGAGAAAAGTCTACGCTCAGAGCCCTTTGCTTTTGTCACGGTATCGGGCAGGTTGCCAGCCACCCTGACCCCTGCCTTTTCTGCCCGGCAGTTTCTTCCACTCTCTGTTGCTCGCTGGACTGCGGTTTCAGGAGGGAGCCTTATTTCTCATCTCTGGGTGGTGTGTGGCACTTTGAGCTATGGGACCGTCTGCTTCTGAGAAATCTCTCTTAAGATAACGCCTTGCCAAAACATCACAGTTTCAGGATGCACGGTGACGGTCATAGTCACCTTGGCTTGTGTTCTCTGACACTCTTACCTGTCATATGTACTTTTTTTTTTCTGTATGAAGATTCCCAGATTAGATTTACGATGTCCTATATTATATTTGTTACAGCCTTATCAGTAAATGTTTCAAACAGCTGTGTCCTCACAGCATCAAATGTATGAGTCGTTGCATTTATAGCAAAATTCCCATGCTAAGTTAGTACTGTACTTCCATTCCTTAAATGCTGGAACTTCGAAGTACCGAAATAATGTGAAATGAAAATTTATAGCCATGGTGTTTCTAGTTAGTGATGTTTTTATATCACTATTTAATATCTGTGATAACTATTTGCTTCCTTGAGCTGTCATTCAGATTGTGCATTAAACACTCGTTATTTAAAATCTTTGAGTGTCACCCCGATTAGTAGTGGAATGGTTTTGATCTTCAGAGGGGGATGCTGTGAATACGATACCGCTTCGGAAGCTCTTCATCCTGCTGCCCTGCTTTTCAGTCTGTTAAAAAATACATGTTCTGAACTGCTCATATTCCTTAGGGCAGTACCCATTTCTTCTGGCATTTCAAATACTCTTCACTTTTACCTTCAGATTCATTTGGAATCACTGTGTTATACATTCAGTGTAACAGTGTTAACTCTCAATATCTAATGCTTTACTGTATTTTTGTGATTTTCATGATTCTGTAATATCTGTATGATAATTAGTATTAAAACAGAAGCCAACAAAAGTGGTGTACTGCTTCACTCGACAGGCGCACAAATCGCATACGCTGCACTAACGAGCCTGTAGCTGAAGACAAGGGGGCAGTGGAGAGGGAAGGAATTAATATAATTTAAGTATATACAACTCCTGACAGCATTCAGAAAATACGCTGTTCTCTGTCTACATAAAACTGGGGTGCCAACTAAGTATTTGCTTGGTTTTTACATGCCGGCTGCTGCTCAGTTGAAATTACATTATACAGCCATCTAGACACACGGGTGACCAGCAATTTGTGCCCAGGTAGGAGAGGTTGAGTACAACCATAGCAAGAATTAAGAGTTCTGTTGTAGGTGCTTTTATGTGCAATAGCTGGAATCTGATTTATGTCTGTACTATTTAAAGACAACTGGCAAAATGTTTTGGTATTAAACTCGTGCTGTATGGCTAATGCTGTTTGGTGGGTAGTTCTTACTTGCCGTGGCTTGTAATTTAGCAATACTTATTTTGTATTTCCACAGTATTGGTTGGGATTATTCCACCCTGGTCTTCTAAAGGATAAAGAAAACACGAGCGTGCATGCATGCACGTACTCTCACAAAACATTTAGGCAAATAAAGTTGTGTTGCTGCTCCTCCGCAGTTGTTTGGGAGAGGAGTTAAGGTGGTGTAGCTCAAAACTTTGTGTTGGAAAGGCCAGCTAATGATAATCAGGTGGTAGCTGCATTTTTTCTGTTCACCACACCTCGCCTGTAATCCACATCACCAAGTAGTGGTGGTCTGATCCTTTGCTGATCTTTCTAATTTCAAAGGAGCTACTGTCCAGGTCCTAACTGGAGGCAGCCTGGCTTGGCCTGCTTAGGCTTGGGGAGGAGGAGGAGGGGAGCACCATGCCGGTGTCGCCCACCCTCCTGCCCCTGCCCTTGCCCTGGTGCCAGGAGTCCCGCTGTCTGCATGAAAGCTGCTTGGCAGTGGAACGGGGAGCTTGAAAGCACGCTTTTTCCCCACATTGATGTTTCATAACTCTCCCCCAACTAAGGAAAGTGCAGTTTATAACCTGAATCCTTAAAGCATTTACTCAAAGAAGCATGTAGCTGCTAGCTTTCTGTGGTGACGAACACAGAATAGGGACTCCTTTCCCTCCTTGTCTCCAAAGCAGCAGTTCCCAGTTTGGCTGTGATCCCTTAAGGGTAAGGTAGCAAGCCTTGCAGGAGCAGGTAGCGAAGTCAGAAATGAGTGGGGAACTGGTCACAGCCTGGATTCTGCTCTCCTCGGGGAGGGGGGAATTTTATCTTCCAGTATTGAGAAGGTATTCTTTCATCGTCGCCTCTGGTTGCCTTTATCCATGGCAAAATTTGAGTTATGGAAGCTCTTGGATAAGCAGAGAGATCCTCATGAGATGTTTGGAGGTGAAAACTTATTGCAGAAAACAGGACAATCCTTACACAGGCTTTACAGGACTGATAATACATCCTCTAAAATACTTGGCAGAAGAAAGATGAAAACTAGTGTTCAGCATTTGGGGGGGCGGGAGTGTGTGTGTATGTCTGTGGGGGAGCATATTTAACAATGACAGCCCAAATACATCGGTTTGGGGTCAAATTCTCACAGGGCAAGTCAGCAGTATGTATTTCTGGCAGAGCAATTTCTGGCACAGAATACTTTTACAACCCCAATCTACATTTGACACCTTTATCTAAGTATTCTGAAAATAACTATTTTTCTGTTAAGGATAGAAAAAGTCTTCAGGTTTCGTTGTAAAATAATGAATGAATGCCCTGTGTGTGTACATATTTTGTGAGGCCCCTGTGGAGTTGTCTCAACTCCTGTCTCTCTGGGATGCAGCTGTGCCCCCCTGCAATCTCAAACATCTCTCTGCTTTTTGCCTTCTAGCTTTTGGACCCTGGCCATTTGTGCACTGCTTCTCAGAGGTTCATGAAATGTATTTTAGCTAAGCAAGAGTGCTGGGTGGGTTTAAGTTAACTGTAGAAGAGTCCATGGGAAAAAAAAAAAAAAAAAGGGTTCAAAGATTTAAAACCCAGTCTTATTCCATTTTGTTTTTTAAAGTTTTGATTTGCACGAGTGGGTGCTTGTGAGAATTTGCAGTACAGCTGAGCCACTGCTGCAGAGGCTGGGTTGGATTCGTGTCTGACGGAAGAGGAGTTGTCAGCTTCAGTCTTTTGGCAAGTAGGGACAGCAACGGCAAACGCTCAGGTATGCTTTTATGGATGGGAACGGTATTCCTGTTTGGGGAAAAACAGCCATCCTATTTACATAACAAATCATTGTGCCATGGATGTCCCTGTCATCTGTGAGCAGCGTGGCTTGGCCTCATCCCTTTCCTCTCGAAAGGTAGCTTTAGTTTCAGGTTGTTTTGGGTTTGTTCTTTTTTTTTTCCCTTTCTGTATTTTTCAGTGGATTTTGTATTTCTGTTTATGCTGCAACCTCTGTAATACCCAGATCACGTATACCAGTTTGATCTAAAACAACTACAACATGACATCATACAAATTCCCATGTTCCAGAAATAAAGAAATGGGCTAAACTGAGACCTTGATGTAGCCAGACTGGGCATTCCTGAATGAAGCAGCGGCGGGGTCCCAGCCAGGAGCTCTGCTCAGGTCCCTGCTTTCTCATCTGAGCTCTGCTCTCCTTTGCTCTGTTTTACACTTGGAATAGGACTAGTTAAACCCAACTTTTGTACAAGCACAAATTAGCAGTCTAATCTCAATACGTTTTTGTGCTTAAACCCAAAAATAAGGTCTGAGCTACTGTGTTTAATAAAGCACTTAACACTTTTTAGATAAGAACAGGTCAAAATCAGAGTCAGAACCTGGGTATTCCTCCTCAATTCACCTTTGACGGAAGCAATTTTAATTGATGACACAAGGTGTGTGTGTTGTCAGGTATCTTCTCTATGGATATACTGGTGGAAAAAATAAATTTATTTCCCTATATCTGTAAGGAAAGTAACATAAACTTTTCTAATGCATTTACTGTTGCTCATAGCTATTCATACAGTTTCCAGCAACAATTATTTTCTAAAGTCCTTGGTTTCCACCTAGACCACTTTTCTTCTCTTAACTCTTTTTTTTTTTCTCAGACTGAAAGTTGCCAGGTCTGGAATTTCCATAGTACTTTTGAAATCTCTGGAATGAAATGCCTGATTGAGCTGGCAAAACCCCACAGTCATGGTATAAGAAATTGGACTTAGGCCATTGCTATATCCTGATCTGGAGGTGCCCCCCTGCCCTGGGCAGTATTGCCTTGACGATGTATTGCGTTACATTTGGGAAGTGTGAGTAGTGGGCCACAAGGAACCTTTCAGCAGTTCAGAAACCATAGCTCCAAAAGGCTTGGTTTCAGATAATTTGCATGTGGCTTGTGTAAAGATGTTTTTTTTTTTCTCTCTTGACATTTAGTATTCAGTAACTGACAACCAGGAACTATTTATTTCCTTATTACTTCAGATGAGACCTTTCCAAATTGGTCCATGTGCCAGTAAGTGGAGAGCAGCAGAAATCTCTCTACTCTGTCTTTGGTAAACAAAACCCCACCTTGGAGGTGGCAAATGCACAGCGTGTTACCCATTTTTAATTTACAGTAAATATTTGACATGCATCAAGTCTTTTTCCTGCTTTGATTGAACTGCCAACTTGCAAACTACCTTGGGTAAAGCATCCAAGCTGTAGTGAGTTTGGTAGTCTAGCAAATGGGTTTTGTATGTCTAAAAAGAAATTTGACACGTAAATTCAGAGGAAATTGTTAGAGAATAGGCTTTTTTAGGGTGCCTATATAATACTGAGAATTCAGGGTTTAACTGAATGTCACTGCAACCTAGATTTTGTTTTATTTAATTAAATTGTGTGATTAGAGGAGTGGATCGAGATCTCTGGACAGCCCAAAGCAAAGCAAGGGGTCATCTGGAGATGGAGACCAGTGACGAGCGTTGTCCCTCAGGGGTCCGTACTGGGACCGGTGCTGTTTAATGTTTTCATCAATGACTTAGCAAGATCGAGTGCACCCTCAGAAAGTTTGCGGATGACACCAAGCTGAGAGGTGCGGTTGACACACCGGAAGGACAGGATGTTATCCAGAGAGACCTGGACAGGCTGGAGAGGTGGGCCTGTGTGAACCTCATGAGGTTCAACAAGACCAAGTGCAAGGTCCTGCACCTGGGCCGGGGCACCCCCTGGTGTATCAACACAGGCTGGGGGAAGAAAGGATCAAGAGCAGCCCTGCTGAGAGGGACTTGGGGGTACTGATGGATGAAAAGCTGGACATGAGCCGGCAATGTGCACTGGCAGCCCAGAAGGCCAACCGTACCCTGGGCTGCAACAGGAGAAGCGTGGCCAGCAGGTCGAGGGAGGTGATTCTGCCCCTCTACTCTGCTCTGGTCAGACCCCACATGGAGCACTGTGTCCAGCTCTGGAGCCCTCAGCACAAGAAGGACATGGAACTGTTGGAGCGGGTCCAGAGGAGGGCTACTAAAATGATCCGAGGGCTGGAGCACCTCTCTTATGAGGACAGGCTGAGGGAGTTGGGGTTGTTCAGCCTGGAGAAGAGAAGGCTGCAGGGAGACCTGATTGCGGCCTTTCAGTACCTAAAGGGGGCCTATAGGAAAGACGGGGAAAATCTTTTTAGTAGGGCCAGCTGTGACAGGACAAGGGGTAATGGTTTTAAACTAAAACAGGGTAGGTTTGGACTGGATATAAGGAAGAAATTCTTTACAGTGAGGGTGGTGAAACACTGGAATGGGTTGCCCAGAGAGGTATTGGAGGCTGCATCCCTGGAAACATTCAAGGCTAGGCTGGACGGGGCTCTGAGCAACCTGATCTGGTTAGCGGTGTCCCTGCTCACTGCAGGGGGGTTGGGCTAGATGACCTCTAGGGGTCCCTTCCAACCCAAAACATTCTATGATTCTATGATCTCTTTAAAACAGACAGACCCCTATGTCTTAAACATCCCTGTCCTCTGAACAGTCGTCAAGGAGCTGGTGCAACAGCGGTCGGTCTGTTCTTGGAGTGACTTCTTCACCAGAGAGCTCCAGCTCAGACAAGTTTTCGTTGCTTTGACTGTGCTGGGTCTATGCGTAGCCACAGCAAACTGAGGCCAAACACAAACCAGCCAATCTCTGCACCACAGCTTCTCAGTCCTCCTGTGCTTTTCCATTCCTCTCTCTTTCAGTCTCAAGGAGACTGATCTGGGGCTCGCATCATTCTTGCTGGCATTCCAAAGAGTCTTGGAGGCCACCGTAATGTCGTCACTTTTTTCCCATAGGACACATGTGGAAAGTGGTGAAGAGGAGATGTTAATAGCAGAAGATCATGGACCTGATCTGATTCATTCTCAGGATGTTAGGAGGCAATGCAGCACCAGCAGAAGCAGTTTAGCATATTATCACTGCAAGGAGGAGAAGAGAGAACACCAGATGGCCTATGAGAGTTTGGATTATTTGCCTTCACACAGTAAAGTTTATAAGAAGTGGTTACAAGAGAAAACGTACAGGTAAACTTATCTTAAACACTGTTAAGTTGCCTCTAAACTATGGGTAATTTAGATGATCCAGGGAGATGCCTGATAGCAGAAGGAGTTAAGAAAATGTTATTTATTGTTTCTGTACATAGGAAAATACTTCAATGGAATGTAGAAGGGGGCCAAGTGGCAAGCAGCTTCGATTAAAAGCATTTTTTGAAAGTGCTTATGCCTTTACTCTTGACAAATTATTGAATAAGCAAAAAAAAATATGTATTAACCTTTCAGTGTATATAACTTAGAAGGAAAAGACTTTCAAAAAGGTTTGGGGGATTGTTCTCTTACTGAGACTTTTCTTGACATTCACTGCCTCTTAATGTAATCTGCAGGGAATTTAGTGTTTGAATCTCAGTAGGAGTGCTCTAGTTCCAGATGATACTGGAAATAAATCAGAAATTACTATTAGTGCACAATTATTGTTAGAAGTATAAGTTTAGGAAAGACAGAAACTAGAGGTAAAGGTGTGCACATTTATATGATAGGCACTTGGTGCATTAGTTGCAGTAGAAGACAACAGGGATTACTTTGGAATGAGTTCAGAGCGTTCTACTGAATGCTTAATTACCGAGTGACACGACTGAATTTTGAGATGGTATCACACCATCAGCGTCTGAAAGCAGATTGCACTGCTACTTATACGTTGAAAAAACAAAACCAAAAAATCCAACCGTCTTCCTTCCCCAAATGGAAATGGCTTTCACCTGAAGGTAAAGTTTTGTGGAGTGTGCACTTTCTAAAGAGATACTGGCACAACCAGCCCCTTGCTCATGCAGTCATGGTTAATAATCAAAATGCTCTAAAAATGGAACTTGCATGTTTGTGAGAGGAAGCATGGCAAATAGTCCTGTGGTATAGGCTGAAAGGTAACTGTGTTTTCCTGTTTCTAGAAAAGAGTGGGATCGATGGCTGCTGATGGGGCTAATCGGAACAGCGGTTGGGATGCTGGGGTTTCTGGTTCATCAGATAATTTACTCTCTCATCAGATTGAAATGGGACCTGGTGGAAAATTACCTGCAGGTGAGCAAGAGGAAGTCAGGCGACCTCTTCTGTGTTTGTTTATTAGCAATTCTGCATCGTAAAGTTTTAACTGACTGGAGGTGCTGCCTGTCTAGGTGGGTGCAGACATCAGGTATCCTGCGGTGCTTTGTGTAGGCCTGCTTTGGTGGCCTTTGCCACAACGTAGCCTGCAGTACAGTGTAATATCTGATGGTGTTCTTGTCATGAGGTTGATGAAGGTGGTCTTTAAAATATTGTGGCCTTCCTCTTCCTCCTTGTACCTAAAGGGGCACATGCTGCTTTAGGTAGTGTTGATGTCCAAGAGAATGGATTAGAATGTGGGCCTCGTATCAGATATGTTATTTCTTTCTATGTCTGGGGCAGCTATCTTTTGCTAATGCTGTAATAGATTATTGTGGAATGATAAATTCGTCCTTGATGGGTATCATCACCTCTGTGATAATTGGGATGGTGTTGGTAAAAATCACTGAATGGCTAAAACCAATGTAGATGTTAAGGCATCTCTGACCCTGACTTCTTGTTTTCTCTCACCCGTAGAGAGAAGCAGGTAGTAAAATTTTCGCCTGTTTTGTGATACCTATGTTAGATAGTATTAATACTGAAGAGCTTCTTGAAGAAAGAGGCTTTGAGCTTTTGTTCCAGCTTAGTTCTGACCGGTGAGGGTCAGGCATCCTCTCTGCCGGTGCTGGGGGGAGCCTGTATAACCATCGAGCATGGTGTGCAGCCAGCAGACACAGCAATTTGTGCAGAAGGGGCACAGGGGCTGGGCTGACAGTGCTTCTGTGCTCAGCAGCCGCAGCAAGGAGCTGCTGGAGATGGTCCCCAGCACCTGGGGGAGAAATTACCCCTGGCTCAGCAGAGGCCACAACCCAAAGCAAGCTCCCAAGGGAGGGTGCACCTCTGCAGGTTTGGGGCAGCGGGCAGTGCCTGAGGCCTCTCACTGAGGCTGAAGCATGGCAGCTGAGCTCCTTGTCTGCACAGATACAGTGGGACAGCTGACACTGCTGGAGCGCTGCAGTGGCTGGATATGGGCTCTTTAGGAAGGACAGACTGGGATGGTTAGGAGGGGCAGTTGCTCTTTTTTGTGAGAAAGCAGTGGGAACGGGTGCAGCTCTGCTTTGGGACAGATGAGAGTCATCTGAGAGCTTGCAGATCAGGGTTAGAGGGCACACCAACATGTGTGATGTTGCGGGTGTTTGCTATAGACCACCAGCTCATGAAGAATTAGACAAGGCTGTCTTCAGACAACTGGCAGAAGTCTCATGGTCACTGGCTCAGATCCTTGTGGGGGTCTTTAGCCAACCACCCCGGTATCTCCTGGAAGGACAACACAGCAGGGCACAAGCAATCCAAAAAGTTTTTGGAGTGCATTGATAACTTCCTGATAGATGATCAAGAAGCCAATGACGGAACATGCTCAGCTGGACCTCGTACTTACAGACAAGGAAAGACTGGTCAGGGATGTGAAGGTTGGGGGCAGCAGTGCCCATGAAAAGATGGCATGCAGGATCCTGAGATGAGGAAGAAAAATCAAAAAGAAGGATCACAATTCTGAACTTCAGGAGAGCACTTTGGTCTGTTCAGGGATCTGCTTGGAAGAATCCCAAAGGAGACCATCCTGGAGAGAATAGGGGTCCAAGAGGGCTGGTTGGTTTTCAGGGATTATCTCATCTGTGGTGAAGAACAGTTCATTCCAATGAGCAGGTGTCGTGGTTTAACCCCAGCTGGCAACTCAGCCCCACACAGCCTCTTGCTCACTCTCACCCATGGGATGGGAGAGAGAATTGGAAGAGCAAAAGTGAGAAAGCTCGTGGGTTGAGATAGAGACAGTTTAATAGGTAAAGCAAAAGCTGCACACACAAGCAAAGCAAAGCAAGGCATTCATTCACTGCTTCCCATGGGCAAGCAGGTGTGCAGCCATCTCCAGGAAAGCAGGGCTCCATCACGCATAATGGTGACTTGGGAAGACAAACACCATCGCTTCGAACATCCCCCCCTTCTTTCTTCCCCCAGCTTATATACTGAGCATGATGTCGTACAGTATGAGATATCCCTTTGGCCATTTGGGGTCAGCTGTCCCAATTGTGTCCCAAGATATTGGAAGAAAGCCAGTGTCACTCCTAGGGCAAGGAGGAGACCTGGGGAACTCCAGGACAGTCAACCTCATCTTGGCCCCTGGAAGGTGATAGAGCAAATAACTCTGGAAACTATTTCTAACCATATGAAGGACAAGGTGATTGGGTGAAGTCAGCATGGATTTACAGTGGATAACAACCTTCTATGATGCAGTGGATGTGGTTTATCTTGACTTTAGCAAGGCTTTCATCACTGTCTCCCGTACCATCCTCATAGACAAACCAATGGTGTATGGGTTGGATAAGTGGACAGTGAAGATGGATTTAAAACTGGCAGAACTGCTGGGCTCAGAGCACTCCGATCAGCAGCACAAAGTCCAGCTGGAGGTTGGTCCCCCATGGGTGTACCCCAGGGGCCAGAACTGGGGACAAACACTGTTGGGTGTCTTTGCTGCTGACCTGGATGATGGGACAGGGTGCACCTGCAGCCACCTTGCAGACAAAAGCAAAACTGGAAGCAAGTGGTGCTTGGTAGACCAGGTGACTGTGGTGCCATTCAGCCAACAGCCTCCTGGGCTGCATTAGGAGGAGCATTGCCAGCAGGTGGAGGGAGGTGATCCTTTCCCCTCTGTTCAGCACTGGTGAGGCCACACCTGCAGTACTGGGTCCAGTTCTGGGCTCCCCAGTACAAGGGAGACGTGGACGTGTCCTCCATTATTCTGTGAAATCAAGAAATGCAACAATGCTGCCAACTGCTGAAGGACAGATCTCAGTCACAGAAATGCAAGGGAAGACTTACTCTGTGGAACAGATGGAGGCTGACTATATCAGAAGGAATGTCCAAGTAATGAACAAGTTCAGGTTTTCCATGAGGAAAGCATATGTAATGCTCTTGGGATATTTTTTCCCTGGGGCTTCTTATATACAGACTATGTGTATGTTTATAAAATATATAAACAGTGGATGAATACACATGCACACACATATATATGCATTTGTATGTATAGACTTGCATGTGTGTATATATACACACTGAAGTATAAATAAAGCATATATAGAAAGAAACCACAGTTTGACTCCAGGGCATGACAGCAACAGTTACACAGACTGTTGGTCCCATTGTATTATAAAATTTGTCCTGCTGTATTAAACTAGTACAGAGGGACAGGAGGTAAGCGCTCACAAGCTCTGATATCAGTGCAAACATGTCATTCCTGCCCTGGAAGGCCGTCCCATCTAAATATCTCCTCCAGCTGCGGGTGAGCAAAACTAATTTTTGTGCACTTTGCTTTGCTGTTTGGCTGCTGCACGATGCCTTGGCGGGAGATGCTGCTGGGAAGGCTGCGGTGGCTGGCTGTAACGCTGTGACCTCAGAAATGCAAGGGATGCGTTTGACCTGCGCACACAATGAATCACAGCTGAACGTGGGAGAACGTGGGAGATGAGGAGTTCTGGAGACAGCACGGCTGCGGTCAGCCCAAGCACAAACAAACAAACCAAAAACCCAGGGAGACTGGGTTTTTTAAATGTGAGAAGGCCACATTTATGAAAGATGTCCTTTTGGTTAAAATAAAGCAGGGAAGAGCTTGCTCACATATATTCTGTCTACTAATAATAGCTGCAAATTCATAAAGGTAATCACTGATGTAAGAATTTGAAGCCTCCATTCAGGCAAAATGTCTCCTGAAGACACCATTTAGTGCTTTCTTGTGCATGTTCTTAAGGTCCTTTAACTCTGCTTCTGAACAGAAAAGGTCCTTGATGAGTAACAATGGATCCTTTATAGTGTTTTTAGAGATGGGCAAGAAGTCCTGGGGAAAAAACATGACTTGACTCTGAACATCATCATTCACTTTGCCATTACTCACTCCTGTCCTTCTAAAAAGCCCGCACTGCTTGTTTTGGTTTTTCCCTGTGGTACACCTTCTGCCTGCAGAAATCTGTGGGACAAAAGATCATTGAAAAGCAGGAGCTGGTCTGTGGGTGCCGATGTATTAATCTATTTGTCAACCAGACAGGATGGCAACATCCACATGACCTGGCTGTGCGTGCTTGGGTCTGGGCTGGCCATGGTGGTTCTCTCTTCAGGCTCAGTGCTGGTAAGTGTTACATCTCCTACACAACAAGCCTGTAACACTGTGATAACCCAAATCTCTTGCTCTTCCAAATACTGGTTAATTTAGTATTTTATTTAAAAAAACCAACCCTCTATTATACAACCCAATTGGAGAGGTCTTTCTTGGCTGTCAGCCTAAAGCTGGATTCCACTGCCCATAACTTGTATAAAAGTGTCTGAGGTGAAATCAGTGGTGGTGGCAATGCAATTTACACTTTGCATGTGGTGTTTATAATATAAATACAAGTGGCAGCTGGTGTAACTTGTGAAAACTCTGTGTTTAGAAGGGGCCTAAGCCAAAGACCATCAGTCCATATAAAAGTTACTGTTGGTTTTAGATTGATCTTTTAGCTGTGCTATGTGGGTATCGCTTGTAGCCCAGATCAGTACTTTTATGAGGCAGCAAGGCTAAAACATTGAGCCTTTCTGTCATTTACTGTCCTGCTGTGTTCAATTTAATTATAGGCAGGCAATTAACAGTGTAGGTGAGAGAAAAAGTGAATGTTTTACTGAACTTACTCCAAAATCCAGCAAGAGTAGGAAGAGGCAGTTTGCTGTTATATGGGTAACAACTGACCAGTTTTAAGCTGTCTAAACTCTGAACCGGTTGGACAAATTGCGCAGGTTCATGAGTACACCCTGTCCCGCAAGACAAGAGGCTGGTTGGCTTTGAGCATTGGGGGGGATGGCGGGGGGTGGGGCAAGGGCCCTCGATCGTTTTCTTTTCTCATTACCCCCAGTATATGTGTATAGCAACACTGTTGGGAGCTTGAATTTTTATGTGTAGCTGGGATTTATAGGTATATCTATGTTGTCTGTTAATTCTGGGAAAGTTTGTGAACAGAGCAAGGTGAGGGCTGAACTTAAAAAAAGTGTCCATAGACACATCTAACACATCACTACACACAAAAGGACAAGGGGTAATGGTTTTAAACTAAAACAGGGTAGGTTTAGACTAGAGATAAGGAAGAAATTCTTTACAATGAGGGTGGTGAAACACTGGAAGGGGTTGCCCAGAGAGGTAGTGGAGGCCCCATCCCTGGAAACATTCAAGGCCAGGCTGGACGGGGCTCTGAGCAATCTGATCTGGTTAGCGGTGTCCCTGCTCACTGCAGGGGGGTTTGGGCTAGGTGACCTCTGAAGGTCCCTTCCAACTCAAAACGTTTTATGATTCTATGAACACCTAATGATTGTTGACTCCATTTATCCTTTTTTTTTTTTCCCCTTACTTTGCAGTTCTTTTGCCCAGCAGGTTCACCATCTGGCTTGCCAGAAATCATTGGGTATCTGAATGGCACTTCTGTTCAACATCTTTTTAACATCAAGACCTTTTTAGGGACATTTGTCTCATGCGTGCTGGCTGTAGCCTCTGGGCTCTTCTGCGGGCCAGAAGGTCCCATGATCCATTTGGGGTAAGAAATAGCAGACAAAAGTTAAAGCTGTCAGGCTGAGGGTATGAGTTTGCAATGTCTGTCCTGGTGGCAGCGCTGGCGTAAAAAATAGCCTGCTTTGGGAGCTCTTTCCACCTGTGCTGTCCCCTCCTCCGTATTAGCACAACTATTCATGCCATTCAGTGAAGAAAAACATTTTTTCACTGTGTGTTTTAAATAGCAGCTTGTTCCCCAGTACAATTCCTTTTGAGGCTCAGCAAGCAGTTATCTGGACAACTGCAGGCTGTTTTGTTTCTGAAAAGCAACCTGTCCTGTAGCTATGGCCTGCCGCCTGCTTTGCGCCTTGTGTCACTGCTTTTACCTATGCAAAGTCTGAATAAAGATAAAGCCAGTCTCAAATGTCTGCAACACAAAAGGGGCAACAATTTTATAGCCGCCTGCAGAAGTGCTGTAAGTGGCTGTGCGAGGCACAGAGTGATGGACAGCCCAGCCCTCGGGGTCTGTGCTTCCAGGTTACAAACACGGCAGCCGCTGGTGCCGGCTAAGGGTGAGCGCAGGAACCAGGCGCTGCTCTGCCGGCTCTGCGGATGGCAGGTTGCAAGTCAGGTCGGAGCTGCTTCTTGTTCACGCAGGATTGTAATCCTATGTTTCTAGGTAGGCAAAAGTAGACTTTATAGTCTTTAGGAAGGATAATGTTTTTATCCCCCCTTGCTATATACAAAGAAAGAGAATCCCCATCGTCCTCTTGTGGTCCAGGGCCTTGTGTGAAGGTGAGAGGAGGGGTGCCCAGCCCTGCTCTGTAGGCCAGAGCGGTTCTTAAAATTTACGATGCTGTAGTACAGCCAAACTTAGTAACTGCAGGCCAGTTTTTGGGCTTTTCTGTTTTGGTTAAGTGGCATCATTTCCTTTATTCACCATTTCGAGGAGGATCCCGCTGCACTTTATTGCCATTATTAAACCGTATCGTGAGTAGAGATGGTAAAACTGGTCTCTGCTAATGTGATATAGATCGTTTGTTGGCTGGTTTGCTGTTTTATTTCTGATCCTTTTGGTTTTGCAAAGTATTCATCCTTGAGGTTTGTTCTCTTCCTCTTCACCACCCTGACCAAACCTATCGTCCTCCCCACCACCCTTTTACATTTTCTGTTACTCCGTGGGTTTTTATTTATTTATTTATTTGCACAGGGGTGCAGCACCCTAGGGGATGACTCAGATGTTCAAAAATAGGAATGCATGGTTAGTCAGAGGTGTCCACAAACCTTCCAGACAACGATAACCAAGGTTTAGCTCTCCCTTTAGGCTTCTTTTGTTTTCTTTGCTTTCAGACATTTGTCTCCAGGAGCTCAGAAGACTGCAGCTGTGAGTTTTTTCCTTTGTGCTGGGTTGGTAACAGTGATGCATGAGCCAAAGGATTGAATCATATTTCCATGAAGAAAGTCAGCACGGTATTAACACAATGTCTTTTCAAAACATAGGAATTAAGAGCTAGTTTAATTTAATTTAGCTGGAACCCTCCGCCATTTTTATTAAACATAAACACACGTAAGTTGCTAAAAGCCTCTGAGAGATTCGTGAAGGCTCCTAATTTAAGTCTTGTAGAAAGTCTTCCAAGATTATACAATTAATAGACTTTTCATTTCACTAAGGGTTTGGATTTTTTTTTTTCCCCTTTTAAAGGTAGTTTGAAGTACTGCCTGGGAACACACTGTAATAATTTAAATCATTACACATATTCTGTTAGAAGTAGGGCTGTTCTGACTGCCATGGTCATTAACCTGGGAACAGATGATTGAAATGATGGGCTATAGCCTGACGTATCACCACACTTGGGCAGACGTTAACATGCAGTTCTTCAAAAGGCTTTTCATGGTCTATCATCATGACACTCCTTCAAAAAGAGACATTTAAGTCTCTGAGTCAAGAATCTGAGTGTCTTTAATAGCCTCCTGCTTTATGTCAAGGGGACTTTGCATATTTAAAAGACGTGTTCAGCATTTTCCATGTTCAAATCTGTTGAAACCAATCTAGCTTTGCTGCTGCGCGCCGGCTAAGGCTCTGTCCTCCCCTGCCTTTAAACCATGGCTGATTTATGAATAATTTACTGAAAGAGTGCTCTCGATTATACAACATCACTTTTAGTGCTCTCCTGGGTTGTGGCGTGAGCCAGCTGCAGTCGGACACCCTGGGCATCCACCTCCCGATCTTCACCAGGTTTCAGAATTCAGCTGATAAGTAAGTGATGGGCAGAGCTGTGGGGCTCTTGGGGGGGCCACCCTGCTGCCCGCCCTCGGCACCCTGGGGGTGTCCGGTGCGTCACCGGTGAGCCCATTCCATCTGGAAAGGAAATGGAGATGCTGCTCCAGCAATCTTCCAGCCTTCCTGCTGTTTGTTGCTTTGGAATGGGGAAAAAGTCACCCGCTCTAATTATAAGACAGTTGTTTAATTAAACAACTTTATAATTCTTTAATTAAAAGAAAGTTCACAAGTTGTTTTATCGAACGCTTGTGAAATAATACATTGATACTGAAGACCTTTTCCCATTGCCTTCTGGGTTGTATAAGAAGGGAGAAAACCACAGGATTTTTAGACACAGGCTTTACCCTCAAATTAATGATGCTGGCCCAGGAAAAAAAAGATGATGGAGATTGCACAATGTGCACAGGGAGCCCTTGCTTTATTTGTCTAGTTTTGAAAAAGTAAATTGTTTGTGACACTTTTTTTAATCTGGCTCTTCTCTGCTCATGCGTGTCTGTGAGATAACTCTGGTAAGCTCTCTCTTGTGAACAGTTCTACTGAAATTAATGAGATTAATTTCCAGAAATAGAAATTACAAACCAGTTTATGTCTTCTGGTTGGTGTTTATTGCCACATTGACATACAAAACCCTATACAATACTGTTTTCTTTTTTCTAAAGCAAGGGAAAAAAAAAAGACTCCCATGCATTAATTTCCTAAAGAAATACACAGAATTCAAATGAACAGCCACTGTGAACTATCTAGCTTAAAAGAAAATCAAAAAGCACCACAGGGAAGATATGGGAACTCCTTTGCCTTTAGCCTTTTAAGATCAGTCATTTAAACACATCTGAGACATGCTAGTTAAACAAAATGCTAGTCGTGGAAGAAATCAGCAATTGTGGTAAGAGAAGCAGTGAGAAATTTTGGTTTTTCTCTGCAGGAACCAGTTATAGTGTAATTAGAAGGAAGCACTAGCTTGCAGTCAGGAACCGTCCCGGGAGAGACAGGTTGCGTGGAAGTCCCCTTCCCAGAGAAGGTTGTCGGTGAGCAGCAGAGACAAATTTCAGCCTAAGTGAGACCTCGCTTCTTTACAAAGACCAGGATGAAAGACCCACTCCCCACTATCTTTTGGAGTTACTAAATAGGCTCAAGAGATGAACCCTCTCCAAGTATAGTCACAGGCAGAGCGGTAACTCAGCAAGCATTAGGATGTTGAAGGATCTGAGGACATCCCTCCGTTGGGTAGCTGTAATGGATACGTAGGAGGGGTCCAATTTCATTGCTGATACTACTGGTGGGACACATAGCACGTACAGCTGACTGGAGCAAGAAGTTGGAGACATCCAAGCAAAGCTTGCCCAGCTTTACTGTGGCGTGCACTACCTTTTGAGTTCCCTGCTGCTGGAAACAATGTCACTGTGAAGATACAACATGTAAGTAAAAATCCACGCACAAGAGTGTCTCTAAATCAACATTTATGAGTTGGGAAATATCAGGCATAAAGTTGCCTGTGTAGCTTTACTGGTAGGCTTTGACACACAAATTCTCTCATCTTTTCCCTTATTTTCTGTCCATTGTCCTCATTGTCACCCATCTTTGTACTGATAAAATTTGTGGACACCACAGAGAAGTCAAAAGGGCCCCCTAATGTTTGGAGATGACTCTGATCTGTTGGGTTTTTTTGCTGAGAACTTGGCAATTTTTAATATTAAAAATACTCAAGTATTTTGTATCCTTTTTAACTTCAGCTAGTATTGAATGCTCAGCATTTCTGCAAATTATCCCTGAGGTCTCGGGTAGCACATCCAGAGGATACAAGTTTTATAAGCTGGTGAGCACTGGTGATTAGTGCATTATACGTGTCAGCATCATCCCAGTATCCCCTGCAAAAGCTGGACTTGAATCTAATTTTCCAAGATAGATTTCAAGCATAATTTTATTTCCTCTTGCTGTATCCTTCTTTCTGTTTTGCATACCATGGCCTTCCCCAAAAATGTAACATTTGTCTGATGCAGGATGTTGTTTTCATCTAATGAAATGGGTGCTTTGGAAAGGAAATTATGTTGTGTGTGTGAAAATAAATAATAATAAGTGTATAAAGGAAGACTGCCCATTAATGCCTTTCTTTACAACACTTAATTTATTTATTTTTTTCTTTACTGGAACTGGCTCAGAGTGCAGATCTCTGCTATTTGAACTCCTAGAGCAGCTCACAGCAACAGAAGTTTGTTGCTCTCCGAGGTGTATGTGAGCTCCACGCCTTTACAGGGAGGGAGACAAGGCATACATGTTCCCTGTGGATTTCTCAGACATTTATAGACTGAGGCAGCATGTTGAGTCTACAGGCTCTGGGGCTGTACTCTCATTCTTTAGTGAATCCCCAACTTCCTTACCTTTTTTCCCTGAGGCATTTCATCCCGGTGACTGCATTGCTGCCAGGGTGTGAAGTGGCACATCTACCCGGCATTGGGCTGGTCGGTGTCCGTTCAGCAGCTCGATGGCACGGCGCAGCAGTCCCCATGTGATGTTATAGGATTGAGGGTTTTGTCAAGGCCAGAGGTCAAGACAGACAGATCTGAACTCAAATCCTATTGATGCAAGGTGTTATAATATCCCCAAAATAAACCAGCAGGTCTTTACATTCAGCCCCATAAATGCAGCTTTGGCAGGAAATGATGTTTGTGGAGGTTTTCTGTTTCTGTTCTTTTCCCATTACCTGAATTTTGACTCTTCTACCTGTTGCAGGCGCAGTTTCATTACGGCTGGTGCGGGAGCAGGGATAGCTTCGGTATTTCGCGCGCCCATCGGCGGGCTCCTGTTCACATTAGAAGAAGTGTCTTCATTCTGGGACATCAGGCTGGCCTGGCAAACTTTCTTCTGCTGCTTGATGGCTACCTTCACCACTGATCTACTGTCATCATCTCTCTCTGGGTTTGTTTACAGAGGTCATTTCGGATTTTTTGAAGCAGAGAAAAGAATTATATTTTGGGTACGTACTGTGTGGTTGTGGGAGGAGGCAGATGCAGGGCTTCAGGCTTGTCCCCTTCAGCATTGTTGCTGGGGGAGTAGCAGGGAAGGGGGACTGAGAAGGGGGAAGGATGGTGTATGTACAATTATCAGATCAGTGGATATGGAAGCCTTCACACTTCACATGTGGTAATCACTCAGATACAGCACAGAGTTGTTTTGTTCTGAATTGAAGAGAACAAATAGACGAAGCATATCCTGTTTGCTGATCAACTAATCATATAAGTTATTAAAATAACTTTCTGTATTGGTGCTGGATAGGAGAGGGATAATTCAAAGTAAAGAAAAAAGCAGAGAAGCTCTTAAATAGGGTGTCCTCTCCTTCTGTAGTTGGCTTGAGCTCTCCGTTGTTGCTGCAGGCATTGCTGTACCATGCCCCTGTTCCTCGGTGCTTACAGATTAAACATTTGAAAACATATAATCAGTGTTTGTTCCTGGTTGCACAATGGAGGTGACCTTCAGCCTCAGCTACCTTTACTTTATTCTTTCCAGCACAACTCAACCTTGATCTTTGAATTTTACCTTGTGTCCACCTAAAAATAGTTGCTTTTATTATAATGTCTCTTGCTCATTTTTATTGCAAGATGATTCAATAGCAATGCGCAAGTATCATGATCTTCACTTCTTCTTGCCTAAATATCCTTCTTTGTATTTGACTTGAAGAACAATTAAAGAGCTAGAAATAAAATCCTGGTCTTCTGAATCCCAGTCTACTTTTTGCTACTAAGTAAATTTTTCCTAAGGTAATTCCCTGATCACTTTCATTGATGTCTGAATTTCTTCTGACTTGTATCTCTCTAGCAATGCCGAAACCAGAGATTATCGTATTTTCTATGTGCAAGCATACCTTGGTTGGGAAAGCAGGCAACATTTTTTGTGTGCATGCTGCCTGATACAATGATTTTGCATATGCTAGGCAAAAGTATTTGGCGTATATTTGCTTTCCCACAAGTTTAGCTGGGACAAGCCCAAACCCTTTTTGTGGGCCAACTCATAGTGCAGTCCCCCAAACAGTTGCAGTGACACAACCAAGAAGAAAAAAATTTGTGACAGAAAGGTGAGACTACATGGACAGGAAGAGGCCAGGCCTTCTGAAGCCAGGTTAATTTCTGAAGCCAAAGTATTGTGTAATGAACAGCTGCATGCACAGGGGAGAGTGGATTCACTTCAATTGCTATTTTACAATAAGCATTGCTCTTTTAGTGCTCCTTTCAGGATGTTTTCTGAAAAGAGCAGTGGATTCTGTCTCCTTCTATCTTCTCTTAGTGTCATTAGAGGGAAAAGCTAGCTAAAATTATTATCAACATAACTTCTGGCAGGGTTCAATAGCTTTTGGCTCTTTGTATGGTACAGATAACCAGAAACGTTTTCATTTCACTGAACATGGGGCTCAGGGGAAATTTTGCTTCTTTCATGTTTTGTGGCATTAACCAACACAGTTTACAGTGGATAAGCTGCGAGTTGAAAGCTTGTGGGTTGTATTTCTCAAGAAAACTATTTGTTTTCTTCAGCTTCATTCTACCTAGCCTAATGTTACAAGGGGAATTTATTGTACTCCAGAGAATGAGATTTTCAAGAAGCTTCACTTTATTTTTAAGTAGACCATTGGGTTATTTGTAAAGGTGAAACTTGCTCTGTAGGTAACAGATTTTTCTTGATGACCAGCCAAAGCCTGTAGCTGATACTACAACAAACCCAAAAAACCCACTGTGCCATCTTTCATTCTGAGTGTGTGGAGCATTCACTTAACTTTACCTTTATTGCCACACACGTACAGTGTAATGTGCATATATTACTTTAAAACAAACATCTCAGTATATCTTTTGCTTAGGAAAAATGGAGGTAGGGAGAGAAAACAGTAAAACCATGTATGCCCATTTCTAGTTTTAATGCAGGATTGGAATTAAGTAGAATATAGTGCAAGATATTTGGAACCTGCAGTAATTAAAACAGAGTTTTTCTACTTCAAATTGTCATAGAATCATAGAATGTTTGGGTTGGAAGGGACCCCTAGAGGTCATCTAGCCCAACCTCCCTGCAGTGAGCAGGGACACCACTAACTAGATCAGGTTGCTCAGAGCCCCATCCAGCCTGGCCTTGAATGTTTCCAGGGATGGGGCCTCCAATACCTCTCTGGGCAACCCCTTCCAGTGTTCCACTACTCTCATTGTAAAGAATTTCTTCCTTATATCCAGTCCAAACCTACCCTGTTTTAGTTTAAAACCATTACCCCTTGTCCTGTCACAGCTGGCCCTACTAAAAAGATTTTCCCCGTCTTTCCTATAGGCCCCCTTTAGGTACTGAAAGGCCGCAATCAGGTCTCCCCTCAGCCTTCTCTTCTCCAGGCTGAACAAGCCCAACTCTCTCAGCCTGTCCTCATAAGAGAGGTGCTCCAGCCCTTGGATCATTTTTGTGGCCCTCCTCTGGACCCGCTCCAACAGTTCCATGTCCTTCTTGTGCTGAGGGCTCCAGAGCTGGACGCAGTGCTCCATGTGGGGTCTGACCAGAGCAGAGTAGAGGGGCAGAATCACCTCCCTCGACCTGCTGGCCATGCTTCTCCTGTTGCAGCCCAGGGTAGGGTTGGCCTTCTGGGCTGCCAGTGCACATTGCCGCCTCATGTCCAGCTTTTCGTCCATCAGTACCCCCAAGTCCTTCTCCACAGGGCTGCTCTCAATGCCTTCATCCCCCAGCCTGTGTTGATACTGGGGGATGCCCCGGCCCAGGTGCAGGACCTTGCACTTGGTCTTGTTGAACCTCATGAGGTTCACACAGGCCCACCTCTCCAGCCTGTCCAGGTCTCTCTGGATGACATCTCATCTTTCTGGTGTATCAACTGCACTGCTCAGCTTGGTGTCATCCGCAAACTTGCTGAGGGTGCACTTGATCTCACTGTCTGTGTCATTGATGAAAACATTAAAAGAGCACCAGTCCCAGTACAGACCTCTGAGGAACAGCACTTGTCACCGGTCTCCATTTGGACATTGAGCTGTTGACTACTAATTACCCTCTGGATGCGACCATCCAACCATTCCTTATCCGCCAAACAGTGCACCCATCAAATCCATATCTCCCCAGTTTAGAGAAGGATGTTGTGGGGGACCGTGTCAAAGGCTTTACAGAAGTCCAGATAGACGACGTCCATTGTTTTTCCCTTGTCCATTGATGCAGTCACTCCATCACAGAAAGCCACTAGGTTTGTCAGGCAGGACTTGCCCTTGGTGAAGCCATGCTGGCTGTCTCATATCACCTCCCTGTCCTCCATGTGCCTCATCATAGCTTTAGGAGGATCTGTTCCATGATCTTCCCAGGGGGAAGATCTTCACCACAGAGGTGAGGCTGACAGGTTGGTAGTTCCCAGGGTCCCCCTTTCAACCCTTTTTAAAGATGGGCACAATATTTCCCTTCTTCCATTCCCCAGGGACTTCACCTGACTGCCATGACTTCTCAAATATTATGGAAGTGGCTTGGCAACTACATCAGCCAGTTCCCTCAGGACTCTGGGATGCATCTCATCAGGTCTCATATGTATGTTCAGGTTCCTCAGGTGGTCACGAACCTGATTTTCCCCAACAGTGGGAGGAGCTTTACCCCCCTGGTCCCCATAAATTAAGCTACTTCTCTCTGAATTTCAACATGTTAAACATTAGATCTCTTCAAATCCTTTGGAAAAGAATGCATTTTGTTTCAGCTATTGGTAAAAATAGCATTATTAAAGTTTTGTTTATTACATAGAGTACCTACATATGTGATGGCTGTAGTCCTGATCACAAGGCACAATACACCTTAAGTCTCTCCCTACTCCCTGCAAGTGTACCCTGCAGGTGTTGGGCTTTTTATGCCTGGGAATGGCTGCTGTACCCTACGGACTACCTCTTCAAGCTTGGCTGGACTTTGACCCTGGCATTCCTTCTCCCAGGAAATACCACCAGTGTTTAGTACAGCCACCCAGTAGATTTGTTAAAGTCTAGGCTAGTTGTAGCAGGAACAAGAATAAAATTAAGTGTCAAGAAGGAGAGGAGAAGAAAAAAGAGTTTGAACAGTAGGAGGGCCTGTGTTCTTGCTCAAGCAATTTAAGGAAGGCTGAAAGTCTCTCCTATCTGCTACCCCTAAGTTTATACCAGCTAAGTTTTTTTTGGCAGGCAACCCTTCGTATGTGCCCTTGCTGTTTCTTGCCATGCAGCTTTTTGAACATTTCATGATCTATTACTCTGTCCAGATCCTAATCTTGACAAAAAGCTGTGTAACTCTAAGCCTGGGCTAAGGAAATAATATCCTCACAGCTTTTAGTAGATTGCCACTGATCTGTTGCCCCCTTTTTGTTGTCTGGAAGAAAATTAAAACATGATATGGCTCTCATCCTTGCTGCCAGTTGAGGAATCAAGCAGAAAAGTCAATTACTATTCCAGCTGCCAGATTATATTCTGTGTTTGTGATGAGTTGTTCCAGATTTTCACAGTTTTACTTAAATAAATTTACTTACAAATGATCTCAATGCACATGGATGCAGGTTGACACTTCATAAATGAACTTTCCCGAATTATGATGTAGATATGGACGGAGTGGGAAAAGCTCTGGTTCAGCAGAGTCTTTTGGAGTGTTCCTTAAGGACAATGTGTCGTGTTATTTGGATGTTACCTGAAGTGCTGAGTGCTTATGGTAGCTGCAGTGCATCACAGTGGTTTCTGCTATGTGTGCCAACACCAGTGTCTACCTGCTGTGCAAGAACAGTATACCATCTCTCATGAGATCAGCTTTAAATTAATTAGCTGAGCTTCCTAAGCCACAAGGAAAGATTTATTTCCTGTATGGAAATTACTTTGTGGTATCAGGTTTTGTAAGAGAGGGTGCAGTATTTCACGTCAGTGGCATTTTTTTCTCCTTTCTTTGACTCAGGTTAAGAACTTGCTGGACCTGAATGTCTTGGCCTTCATTCCGACCATCCTCCTTGGAACACTTGGAGGTCTTCTGGGAGCTCTCTTTGTTTCCCTAAATATAAAGATAAATAAATTACGTATGCAGTTCTTTAGTTCAATTCCAAAATTATCCCTTAGAAAAACAAGCAAGCTGTTGGAAACTGTGATCATCCTTGTAAGTAAATAATTATGATTCTATTGATTATATAATATTTACAGTGGCTAATGAGGGCAGATCATAAATTGGCTAGATGGAACAGTGGATCTCACCTTGCTGGTACTGGATAATGTGCAACAGAGTACAGTAAACATGGATTTCCAAAGTACATATAGGTTTTTAATATTGTAGGGTATATAAGAATGGAGAAGACCTGTTTTATTTTTAAAAAAGCAAAATAGTTTTTTTAATACTTGACGTATTTAACCTGTAGAGTTGCTCTCTCACTGCTGCTCTACTCTGATGATACTCCATCAACTGTGACATATAGCAGTTAATTTGGTGTGCTTTTGCGTTTATTTGCAATCGATGGATGGCTGTCACACGTAGATTTCATCCATTTTTCTCCATTTTTCCTTGCTAGTGATTGATCCTTTCATTATCCCCACAACTTGCTCATGTAGCAGAACCAGGTGGACATCCTCCTTCATGCCTCTGCACCTGGGCACTATTTCAGCTGTTACATTGGAAAGAACAATTAGGAGACTATTACCATAACCGTATGTATTTTGCCTCAAAACAACAAAGGAGATCTCTGCCTGTTGTGAGAAGAATAGATGCATGAAGAATAAATTTTGTAGAGGGTTTAAAAGTTATGGATAGGTACAGAAAACTTTCTGCAGCTAACTATGTATCTGGAGTCAGTTATCCCTAGTCGTTACTGATGGAGGTCAGCCTGGAGCCTTGGATGTCCTGATTAAGGCATGATGGGGCCATTTTAACTCTAGGTTTTGGAGTTTTCATTTGGCATCATATGGCTTTGGGGAAGGTCATGGCATTGGAAGGAAAAGGGTATAGGCAGAAGGTTCCCATGTTTTGAACATTGTCAGAATTTTCAGTTTTATGCTTTGGTTATACCTTAAGTATGTTGTTAAATGTGGAAGAAGGAAACCTTCAGAGCTTTTCTACTACACTTTTAGTAAATTGTGCAAATTTGCTTGTCATTGGGGGTTTTTTCCACCATTTTTGAAGAAGTCTCTGAGGAGTTTTCAGACATTTTTAAGTGTTGAGATGATCTTTCTTTAGGGAAATCAGTGCACACTGAAGCCCCTTTCTTCTGCCTTCTCTTAGGCAGACTTGCCAGTATGTTTTATGTATGCGATATATATTTTTTATATATACTATTGTATACTTTCTCTTCCCTCCATCCTGGAGAGAAGGTTGCTCAGCTGTAGGCCAATGGGTTGGCCATATAGATGCTCTCCTTCCATCAACCCAGAAATGCCTTCCAGCAGCCTCTACTCCAAGCCAACAAAAAGACATAAGCTTCAGGGAAAAGCAATCACCTTGGCTCACATCAGCAACCTGGATAAAACTGGGAGGAAAACAATTAGTATTTTAAAAATGAAAAGGGAAACTTTTGAAGCTAAAAGTGTGAATAACCATAGGTTGAGGCACATGGTCAGTTCTCTGCAAGCTTTCTGCTGGTTGATACAGAGATGCGCACTTTTCCCATAGGCTGCGCTATTTTTCCTCTCTGCAGGGTCAGAAAGCATGCATTTCATTTAGTCCTTGAAAGCTGTGCATGCTATGGCAATCCAGCTCCTCCTCTTCTGCCTAGTCCTGCTCGTTGCTCCTGCTTGTTGGGTTCTCTGTTGGCACATCAGAGATGAAATTTGACCTCCAGTAGGAGGAAGAAGAGGAGGAGGGATCCCAGTGTATTAACTATGCTGGAGCAGGCCCATGCCATCAATGACAACTGGATTTTAGCTCCTCTTAGTGGCAGGATGGCAGCTTTTGAGTTTGCAGCTGTGTTTGTTCAGCTTTTGCTGAGGGGAGACATCCTGGGGAAGCTCATTTGAAGCTTTTTGCTTCCACATTTGAAGGAGCAGGTAAGGTAAGTAGGGAAAGTGGGTTTTCTCGGCTCTCAGGAGAGTCTTTCCACTGTCCAGCCGCCTTTTGTCATGCTACAAATTTGCTCCCAGGTCTTGCAAAGGATTCGGCACTTTGTGCTGTTGAGCACTGGAATGAGACATCCTAACAAAAAGCCGTTTTCAAACCAGCAGGATGAGGAGCAGTGTCCCATGTGTGACTCCCATTAGTCCTGTGTAAACTCCATGGTTTCCAAAGGACCTCTGTCTGTGAGAGGTCAGGTTTGTAACAATTATTATTTTAGCAATTTGGAGCCGGAGCTCTGTGTTTGACAGCCGCTTCCCCTACAGTTGGGATAGGTTTGGCTTTCTCATAGTACATTACAAAAACCTTGCATAAACTACTTAAACACATAAAAAACACACAGTGCCTTATTACTTTTTGGAAAAAAACCCAAAACAAGCCACAACACAAGCCAGCAAGACCCAGTACGTTAGAAGTTACTATAGGATTAAACTTAAGATCAGCTAGCAAAGATTTAGTGTCAGACATAAAGAAAATGTCTCCTAAGAGTTATTTTATGTTGTTTAGGAGTGGTGCCTTACTGACTCCAAAAGTTCTTGGAGCAGTTAGCACCTTGCCAGATCATACCTGAAACCGGGAGAACAGCATGTGTTTTGTAGGGCTGTAGTGCTTACAAGAGCTTTTCTGTTTATATATTTTTGTCTTCATCCTTTAAATGTTTTTTTAAAATACTGGTTTTTTACATCAACTTTGTAGCATGAACTTTTATTCGGACTGTTTTTCCTTTTTATTAGCTCTAGGAGATCCTGCTGAGGTAACAGTCCTTATTTTATTATAACTTGGCAAAAAAACAACAGGAAAGAAACTGTTTGATTTGAGAGAGAACGATACATATTTTTTTTTTAATAAACTCACATAATCAGGCAACTGAAAGAGACTATGTCACAGTGACTTTAACCAAAAATAATCTTTTATAAACCAGTCTGCATTTAAACTTGGAAAGAACCCATCATGGTATCTTCCACACCCACAACATAACCTGGAGTACCATTCCTTTGACTGGAATTGAATATCTAATCTTCAGCCCATAGATTAGGTGAAGCCATCTTCCTAATTGCCCTTCTGCCCCTTGGCCTGCGTTTGCTTCTCCTCAATTCATCACCTTTCTCTCTGTGAGGAAATCACAACGTAGATAAAGTTTTGCCAAGAATCTGGCAGAGCTATCTTTCTTTTTCTAATTTTTTTATCATGTTGACTAATGCTTCTGTTCCAAAAACTCAGTGTTTCCATGGGCAGGGTGAACACTTTAAGGATATATGCATACATACTTATATATTAAACTGTCAAATCTTTAAAAGGACTTTTTTTTCCTACCTAGCTATGAAGATAGGCTACCGCTTTAAATAATGTAGCCACTGGCTCCAGGCTAGCTGTCCTTCTAGGTCCCTTTGGACTTTGGGGCTTTGGCAAAAAATTGTCCTGGGCTTGAACTGTCCCAGAGTTAAGTTTTCAGAAAGAAAACCTGACCTAAGCTTTTGTGAAGACCGAACTACTCCCAGTTTCATTTATCTTTTGTAGATGTGCTCTGCCCATAAGCTTATAATCTATGAGATACAGGGAAACAAAGGCATGAAATATGATTGTCTGACAAATCATCACAACTGCACACAGCTGAATCTCAGCTTGAGGGTTTCTATAAATGTGCTACCTGAGCTGTTCTATAACAATCCACAGAGCACATGAAACCTTGTGCTTAGAAAATATATCATTATTATGGCTGTGCGTTCCAGTAATTTCTCTCCAGATGCCTACTAAAATATTTTCTAAATATTTCTTTTTTTGAGTATGGCTTTATTTATTTAGAAAAGTAAATTTATCTCAACTAAGACAAGAAACTTAACATCAGCTTTGAATGAAATATAACTATGTTATATTGAACTATGTTATGTTGAAAAATATGCATAACTGAAATACAGTCATCTCATGTAAAAAGCTTCCTTTGCTTTTGGCGAATGCAAAGCAGCCTGTGAAAACATCACCTGCTGTGCTCTGTTTCAAACATTTTTGGTTTTGTTCATGTGGACTTCAAAATCGGTATATGGAAAACTAGGAGAAAGACCTGATAAGGTCTCTTAATCCGTTTGGATTGCAATGTCTGTCTCTCTACTGTATAGTATGTAATCTGCTTTAGGCATTATAGCTGTCTAGTGTTGCTAGGATGTCTAGGAACTTCTTTCTGTTGATTACCTGAATATTAGTCCTTTCATAACATCTTCCTTAAAAGGGAAGGGAAGCAATAAGTTTACAAGTTAGAAACAAGCCTTTAGCTGTTCATACTGACCAGGGACTTCAAATTTGCATAAATCAGGAAGGACCATAAATTGAAGCAGTGGGCTGTTTTTGACACATGGCATAATTTTACATACTAACCGAAAACCTAGGTCCTCAGCGGAAGACACATAGATCCCGAGTCCTTGCCGTGCACAAGTTGCAGTCTCAGGCTGGCAGCCTGCAAGGAGCTCTGGCTGAACACGGCATGTGGCGGGGAGGCTCAGCATGTGTAGAGCATCCCATGTGCTGCAAGCCTGTCACTCTGGAGGTAGCGGTGGCTCTCTGGTGGCTGCAGAGTTGGGAGTCAATTTACCTAGTTGCAACAGTTGAGTCCTTGAGTGTAGATGGGATGAATCTGGGCCTTAGCGGCTGCTTAGGAATAAACGGTGAGATTCTGGGATACGTGAGCAAGACAAAAGGACAATTTCCTTGTGGTAACTGCTGGTACTAGTGATTTTAGACACTTTTTTTTCTGTTTTTGTCTGTTTCTACATCTCACCATAATCTGTTTACTTATTTTACTGCCTGCAGGTATGTACGACGACTGTTACAGTATACTTACCGTATTTCTTTCCTTGCACTCCAGTCATGAGCGTGAGAAACTACCAGCTGCGAAACAACTCAGGAATGTAAGTGGGGAGAGTCACCAGGAGCATATCTATGTAAATACAATTATTAACCATTTCTCCCGGTTAGTTGCTACAAGGATTTGGGATGGAAAAATTCAAAGGTGCATCAGAGCTGAATGTTGAAAATGAATTCGTGTAGAGACAAGAATCACACTTAATCTTTTAATCACTGAAATTTAATCACATTTAAAATCTTCCAATGAGAGGCATTTGCAATCATGTCAAATGAAAGAAAAAAAAAGAGAAAGAAAGAAACAGAAGGGACTTCAAAATTGAAAAGAGCATGAAATGTGGCTGTTGTGTATTATGCAAGCACTTTTTCAATTTAGAATCCTAATTTTGATTTAAAAGGTGTGTACGCCTTATGTATAGGTATATATAGGTATATAAGCCTGTAGGAAACAGGCCGTGCTTTAACTCCAGTTAAGCTGGAACTGGAAACTGATGAAAAACCTTTGTTATTGTCAGCTTCAGTCAGCTACTATTGGTGGAGGGACATGATTTGATCACGAATCTATATAGCAACAGCAATAGGTAATGCATCAGAGGCCCATGCTACTACAGCACAAACTCTAATCTGGGGACTTACAATGACAGATATCGTGTTAATAAACTGGCAGGGAATATGTGGCTGAATGGCTAGGGATTTTATGGGTGATACAGCTGAAGAGATCCTTGAATCTGATGCAGGTTTTGCAGTTCAAGTACCTTTCTTGAGAAATACCTATAAGGAATCCAGAGGAAGTAGAAAAATAATTGCTCAGATTGAGGTTAAATGACAGCTTGATTTCGCAGTCATTGCAAATGGTCACTACCGACTTGTAGTTTTACAAATCCATAAACCTGTAAAATTTCCAAGTGGGCAGCATCATATATATTGCCTAATACGAACTGTAAATACTGAATAACTTGCCATTGGTGACTGGGCACTGAACAGCTTATTCAAGTAAATAGAAAGCAGACATACTTTCCCATTCTTGCCACCAATTCTAGACTATCATTTGACTTGCAATACCTGGGTCAGTATTGTTTGCTATAATATGTATTTACACATTCTTTATAAAAGCCAACATTGTCATTTAGTACCAGGACTTTGTGACTATGGCTATTATGGATTGCTACAGGAAAAGCCTTTTTCCTCACCCTGACATCTTTTTTTGTTTTAAGGACTAATGCTTGCAAAACGTTATTTTTCAAAACAAAACTATTTTTGCTCTAAAGGAAAAACATCTGAAACCATGATAATTTCATGGCTTTTTTTTGTCTGTGTCTGAATCAAAAATAGTCAGGCTGATCCAGCCTAGAGGCTAAATGGTCTTTGTGCCAATTTTTCATTTGGTGTGGCCACAAGTTATGAAGAGTACATCCTGTTGAAAATGGATAGATCGGAAGGGAATTAAGGACCAAATTGCCATGGACATTGCCAAGGTAGTGATGATGTCTCTAGTGAGCATGCAATAAGGTGCAAGACTAAACGCGGAAGAGAAGCTTGTTCACTGTTCTCCCATTCATAGAAATTTGAAAAGGGAATTACGATTGCAGTCGTGAGATTTTAATTAGGATCATTTAGATTTGGCTCACCTCAGCATAATCTGAGTTTCTTAGTGCTCCAGAGGCAGGTAAATATCATTAACCTTTGAAGATCCAACAGGTTAGTAATAGGCACCCTTGCCACTTTAAGATATCCAATAAGAACCATATAACAAAAAAATTGTCAGATGTTTAGTTTTGTCCTTTGTACTGATGCAACTCGGTGAAGTGTATGCTTTTGCATTTACACCATGGCAGTACCAAAGCTGCAGCTCCAGGTGGGGCTGTATGTGGCTATGCCAATATGGCAGCACTTCCTTCTAGCATAGCTTATCGTCGTAAATTTGTACTGGAGCAGTATTTTCAGTAGCATTTTGTAGTGCTTCCAGCAGGCCTTCGTGTTCCTAGGAGAAGGAGGAGTAGGAGGCCGTGGGGAGGCAGGAGAAGGAGGTAAAGAAGCGATGGGCTTCTTCCATTAGCGGGTCTTGGTACAGCAGCTGCGTCCCTGCAGCGTGCGGTGTGGCAGGGCAGTCGTCCCATCGGCACCAGGGAGAAATCTGTGTCTACTAAACAGACTGATTTCAAACAGTTAGTGGTACAAACCCCTGTGTGTAAACAAGCCCTACGTCTCCATTCTCTGAGCTTTGTTCTTCTTGCTCAACCATGTATTTTAATTGTAAAAACCCCTTTCTTCTGTTGTTTCTCTCTCTGTTATTTTGGCATTGCTGCAAGCCTCAGGTTGCCTCTCGGCTGTGCTGGTTTTTGTGTGTGGACTCCTTTACTGGTAGTAAAGACCTTTGCACAGAACTTGAGGCTTTGCTATAAGTGGGTTACACAATCATATGATTTCTAAAGCAGGATGGAGTAAATAAGCTTTTTTATTTTTTATTGACCATTATGAATTTGGAATATACTCTTGTTTGAAGGGTTGGATTAATGTAAAAAGCAAATACAAGATTGGGAAGTATCTTGTGTTCCTTTGGTTGCCAATCTGGGGTCTGGAAGAAATTTTCTTGTGCTAGATGTTGGCTGCATTTTAAGTTTTCCTTGTAGTTCTGAGTGTGGATCAGGTGGGTCAAATACCACAGATCTCCCACTCCTTGTTCCAGGAATAGAGTACGTATTGTTACTGTTTAGGTTGTGGTGATGTCCAAATCATGCTGGATGCTTTCCAAATGGGAAGAAGGAAGTTGTACCTGCTTGGAGAGTGCAATTGCTCCAGATGACAGAGGTTGAGAGAAAGTGTCCAGCAATAGTAGTGCTGTACAGAAAGGCTGGTAATGGTCAGCATGATAACTGGCAGTCTAAGTTGCAAGATGTTGAAATGACTGGTGCCAGTATTTACCGAAGGAGAGCTTTGAGAACGTGTTGGGCAAACATCTTTTAGGTGTTGTTTGTGTATAGCCTGTGCTGCTGAAGAAGAGGAAACCTCGAGGTCCTTCCAGCTCTCCACGGTGCTCTCCTGTGCAAAGCTTTCTGACTGCAAATGCGTCTGTCAGCTTGGGATGCTGGGCTTACCCACTGAAGCGTTCGTCAGGAATGATACATTTTCGGTCTGTAAATCCTGTTTTATAGAGTTACAATGATGTGTGTAGACAAAGAGATCAAGGCCAGGCTGGGCATTGTAATCAGATTTTTTTTCCTGTTTTCTGGTTTTAGGCAGTGTAACGTGATTCCTGGTTTTGGAAACTTTGGGTTTCAGCAGCAGGAGGTTTATGCAGAGGAATATGAACATTAATAAACCTGATTTATTAGTTCAGTAGAATAATTAATAAACTGATCTAGTAAACTAGATTTATTAGTTAATAAAACAACTTAATTGGGAGATGTAAGGGAAAGTAGGCTTTTTGTGTAAAATTTATATCTAATAGACACATTCTGTACAGGCAGTCAGGTAGGTTATATTAATCCATTTAATAATTTTTTTTTTTTTTTGTATTTAATATCTTAGCATAAATCAGTTCAAGAGGGAAATTTCAGAATATAGCTGTTCATCAAGCACATGGATTGGTCCAGATGGAGTCAGATATTCTAATCAAACTTTCAATCAAGGTAAGGGGAGCTAAGCGATTGATACCTGGGAACAAATTGAATTTATGTACCTTGCGGTGATATCCAAGTATATTTACTCATAATGTAGGTTTTCTTCAAAGTAACATAGTGCTCCCTTTTTAGGGGTATATCAGAACTAAATTCCATATTTGAGCCAAATATGCTGGGAAGTTCCTGAGTTACCACCTCTGAAAGGGATGGGGGAAGAGCCCTGCTGAAGTAGTACGGTTGCCTTTCTTTGGCTTAAATGGCTGCAGTTTGTCCTTGTTCAGGTCAAGATTGGGGGTTGGACTAGATGACCTCTAGGGGTCCCTTCCAACCCAAAACATTCTATGATTCTATGATTAACATCGCACAACCAGACTGGAAAGAACAAAAGTTCGTTGTTTTTCCCCAAGTGTCCCAGATGCTGCAGCTGTCATGTAAACTCCAATTAACTGATCTATGTACTTTGCTGATTTTTTTATCAAGTTTAGGCAAATGAGAACTGCTACAAACTGTATTTTTGCAAAGGATCCTTTTAACTTTTTGTATCTCTCCACGTCTCTCCCTCTGTGTTGCAGCTGCTGCGCTTCTAGTTGAAAATGGGAAGCAAGGGATCACATATCTTTTTAAACGTGGGACTCATGAAGAATTTGGATACACATCCCTCTGCACTGCTTTGGCATTTTATTTCATCCTCAGCTGTTGGACGTCAGGTTCTGCTGTTGCCAGTGGCCTGGTTATTCCTATGCTGTAAGATTCACCCGTCTTGGTCTGAGCTTCCTGTACAAAAGGCCTGTGTCGAGTAGCAACAATCTGAGTTGTAAGCCGAAAGCTTGGCAACAGCAAAGCTATAATTGTTTGGAGGAGGTTATATAGGTGGAACAGGATGGTTTGCTTGGAAAGAGATGCTAAAATTGTGGAAAAGAATGAAGAAAAATCATCTGAGAATAGCTGTGGAAGGACCATAGCCAAAACTGTGTACTTTCCAAGTATAGATCATTTGAATCCTTTGGGGACCCAGAGAGAGTCTTGGCTGTTGGCTCCATCTCTGTAACTGTAGAAATATGGGTTCAGATCCAGACTTTTCATCTGTTTCTTATGCACATAATAGCCTGAATCTTAATCTTGGACATCAACACCCTAGACTTTTGAGAAAACTGCAGTTAGGTCTTTCGTTGTACTTTTTAGAAAGCTGTGGTAGACTAGAGCAAAGTTCTTACAGTGACGTTGAGAGGTTTAATGTTCAGCAAGCAAGGAGTCATGGCTGGAGAGTGGGTATCCAGCATAATGCAATTCAAATACTTAAAAAATTATAAAAAGAAATAGTTCTGTGTACAACCTTCTGCCTTTGCCCTACCCCTGAGTATTCGCCTCCTACACTCCCCAAACTGTTGTCTAAATCAGTTTTTAATACGCAGTGTTTGCTGAAACTTGGCATACTTGGCCAAACAGATACAGATAATCAAGTCTGTCAGCCAGCACCCGTGTTTCTGACCCAATACCTTAATTTTTATAACCATTCTAGAACTACTAGAACTGCATAAAATGAATCAGTTGCATGAGTAAATGGGAAAAAGTTGTGTAATGGTGCAAGATGATGCTCCCCAAATCAGATAATATATATCGTATATGTGGCTATTGTGTAAGTAAAATAATTCACCATTGCTAGAAGGGGAACGTCTGTACAGATCTAGTTCATTGGCTGACACTTGAACGTATATTTAATTTCTCACATATGGAATGAAATGCTGTGTATCATGCCAGCAATTATAGGCCCAACTGTGCTAAATTTTGGTTTTGCTCTTCAATGTAGCATATGGTTGGCCTGAGGACTCCTGGGTTCTCTTCACAGCTTCGTTCCTGGTCAACTCTGGGCAGGTCATTAACAGTTATTACTCCATTTCACCCATTTGTAATATGGCTATAATATTTTACTTGCCAGGTTTATGGGGCACAGGTAGACTTAATTTTAAGAAGTTATATAAGGCTGGAGTTCTAAAAGTGCAACTTCTTATCTGAAATATCCCAGTGTGTATACCTGTGACCTGTACTTTTGACTGTATTCCTGTAAGGTTCATTCTCATTTGGCTTTGAAGGACATTGACAGACATGCCGATAGTCCTTTTTCTTCAAAGTATGGTAAATTTGGCAGTTTCATGCTAGTGATTGTCACTAAGTAAACGCTCTAAGGAACACTACTAGAGCTTTTCTTGAGAAAGGAGTTGCTACAGAAGTTGACAAATCTGGGATCAGCAGAATCCTAGAAGCATCTCTAGAAAACACTATCATTGGCAAGAGGATTGTTCTTTTTCTTCTTGCATGCAGGTACACAGGAGCTTTGTATGGCAGGATAATCGGTTTGATCCTTGTTTCCATTTTTGGTGTTCAAACTAATGGCTATGGAGCATGGATTGATCCAGGTCTCTTTGCTGCCATTGGAGCCGCCTCCTTTTTCAGTGGTGTGTCAAGACTAACCATCTCCCTCACTGTGCTAATGGTAAGTGTCCTACATTTTCAGGTATTTGTGTGGCCAAGGTTGAGTTAAGCTTTTGCTGCTGCAGCTAAATGAACCACAGGTGGTGTCCTGAGCACATTGAGAAATAAATTACTGGCCTGACTATTTCTGGCTTGCCTGAAGAGGCTTTTCTTCTGAGACCTTTTATTTGTGAAGTGTAAATTTGGAAATAACAGTTTGAATGAGAAAGCTGACTATCTCTTTTCCTATTTTTTTAGATTTTTTGGGGTTACAGAAATGAGAATGGCATCAGTGGTTTACAAACAAGAAAACAGAATATACTATGTTTTGTTTCTTTTGGATTACAAAAATACAGTAGATCACACTGCTTGGCTTGTGAATTGACTTCTGTGGGGGCTGAGGGCCTTGTGCAATGCATCTTTTTATGTTGGGGCTGAATATGGCCTTCTGGATGGAGTAAGTGAAGGATTTGCAGTAGTATAGGCAAGCGGTGCAATGGGAAGCCTCCCAGGTCTCTCTGGTAAATTTATACCTTATAGATTTAAATATTTTGAGATTCACTTGGAACACATTTCATATTTCTGTTTCCTGCCCTCCTCCTTTTAGAACAGAGTTATTTTGAGTCTGTGCTATAATACTTTCCAGGCAAACCTCCGAAAGGTAAAGGATTTGCAAATAATACTCTTATAATTGGAGAGGATGTTCTTTGCTTTCCTCGGTTGCAACACCGAGGGACAGTGATTTGTAAGGCACAGCTGAAATTTGGCTTAGTCAACAGAGAAGTGATGTTGAGGTCACAAGGGGGAAGCTTTCACCCGTCCATGGCAGGACATTCAGGTCCTATGAGCGTTACTGTGTGTGGAAATTTCACCCATGACTAAACCTAATCTTGGCTGCCCGTCTGGCTTTCCCCAAAAGTATCTCATTAAAATCTTTGCAAATGTCAGAATTCACCTGGAAGTGACCAAGCCAGGATTTTCCCTCCTAGCACACTGTTGCGCAGTGTTTGATAAAGCAGCTGTTTATCGGCATTCGCTCTGAACTGGGTTCATTTTAGTGATAGGTTGTGTAAACTGTGAAGGAAGAATTTTTTTGATGTTTTAGCTTTAAAGGTGCAGTATGTGCATAGAAGATTCTCTATCGTGAAATAATAATTAGATTGTTTATGGAAACGCTCCTCCTTCAGTGTCCTCTTAGTACTATAGCACTTACTTACCCATTAAGTACAAATGCACACTGGTATTTTTGCTTCTATTATTGCTGTTATGCATCCTTTGGAAGTTACTGTATAATTTGTTGGCCAGCTACTAAGTTTGTAAGATTTGAAGGGAGGAAAGTTGATGCCTGAACACTAAATTTAAGTTTTTTGAGAGCCCCAATTACCACTAAATGTGATGTCTTTTCCAAAGTAGGCCTGAATTTTCTTGCAATGGCTCAATACATTTTAATTTAAGTATCATTTGTAAACCATTACTTTATGGTCTTGCTGCAGATGTAAGTCCTTAGTGGCAAAACCAGTTGATTGACATCTTCCTTAGCTTTGTGCTCATGAGGCTGTGCTTCATCGCAGGGAAGTGAGAGGTGATTATGTGCCAGAACACTTGCTGGTCTTGGATGACAGAACTGTATTTCAATCGGCTTTGGTGGAGAGAAAAAGGCTACATTTCATTTGCTTCAATTTCTCCTTGCCTTCCCCATTACCTGCACTTGTTCTTTTTTTTCCAAGTGCCTCCGTGAGATGTATACAAAACAATAGCTGGAAACTGTTAAGAGAGCTGTAGGAAACTCAGTTGAAAAGGCACTAGAAAAATGATGAGGATTGCGTTGCAATGTGTTCTGAATTCCCCTAGGTGTCATGTTATAACTCTTCTGCGCCTCTCTCTGCAGAGGCAGATTGTGTTTCAATTCATGTTCATCCAAGATAAATAGCTGCATTGCTTGAGGAAATACTAATTTTTGAGGAGAAAAAAGGTCTTGGACATGACAATGCAAAAACATAATTAAAAGGTTGTGCCCTCAAACCATAAAATGCACATATTTTTCCTATATTGTCTGATGGGTTCAAAAAGAATTGGGAATGTTTGCTTTGGCTTTTCACACAGCCTTCCATTTGGAAACAGTTATGAATGTGGGACTTGTAGTGAACAGGTTTGTAAGATGCTTTTTTTTTTTTTTTTTTTCCCCTCTTCCTCATGGCAGACCCCACAGGCATCTGCCCACCTCTTCTTTCTTGGCTGTCTCTTTCTACCCCCCATGCTGACACTTGACCCTCATCCTCAGCTCTTTGCAGCAAACAGTGGATGTGGTGACATTTTCCTTGGCAAGTACAAGGACCAGCCTTATGACTTGCCTTCCTGCAGCCTTCTGTCTCCCACGTCTTTTCAAGTGTCATGTGTCCTGAGCTTGCTGGCCTCAGGGTGTGCTCTGGATGTGGGAAGAGGAATAGCATCTTCCTACACTGTGTTTTGTCTCTGGGTCATTCTGTATTTTTATTGTTCCTTTTGTATTTTTACTTCTCAATAACACTGCCTTGCAAGGGTCAAAGAGGAATAGTGGCACGGGGCTAGCCTAGGATGAGTGTCCTTGTCCAGTACTGGTGATGGCCCTGTGTGCAAGCTGAGAGAAGCTTGATTTACACCAATTTGGATCCTTTGTCCTCTGAGTTGTCTTTCTTTCTGTCACTCAGGACGGAAAACAGCCCTGACTATCTCCCCTTTCTTGCCTGTTCTTTTTAAACAGAATGAAAGCAGTATATCAGTTTATTGGCCTAATTTATTTCTCCAGGAAGTCTCTTCTGATGGATATGGGGAATGCAATTAAGTCTGAAAAGGTTAAGACTCAAAACGCTCCTCTGAGTGTGAAACACTCACATTTCAGGCGTTTGACAGATGTAGACTAAAGGAGAAAATAGAGTATTCCTTAGGATTTGGGAGGGGAAATGCAATGTCGTTATATAAACCAGAGGGAAATCTCTGTAGGGGATTAAATCGCCTATGGTCTGTCTTCGTCTCTTGCTAACGGCAGGTGTGGCTGCTGTGAATGAGCAGCTTGTGCTAATGGGCATGGTGTTGGTACTGAAATAAAATGACCATCTGATGGGGGTTCAGAGCATTATGAAGAGTTGCTTGTTGTTGTCTGTCCGAGTCTGCAATACGGAAGAAATAACAAGCTGTATGTAAAATAATCTGGTTCATAAAACAGTATTGAAGGCTCAGGGATGAGGTTTGTTTGTGCTTTCTGCTCTCTGATGCCTACATCAGGACAGGCATGCGGGCAGAGCAATGTATGTAATAAACTACACTGCTGTAAGTGACGGTGACAACCGCTGTCCTATAGTTAGGAAATTTCTTGTATTTGTTATACACATTCCATTAACAAATGAAAATGAACATGTATTCTTTGCATAATTTGGATACCTCAGTTGTAATGCACACTTCTGACATGCTTCACAGCAGTGTTGTTTGTCATCTTGAATAAGTGCAATAGAACAACTGTATCAGCAGATAGTAATGATTAAATCCTAACCTCTCCCCTTTCACTGTATATCTTCAGTACATCTAATTTAGGCAAAACGTGCTTACCTCAAATTATAGGCAGGATGTAATGTTGCAAATTCTGTGGCTACCCTTCTCAATTCCTCTGAGAGCACGACTCTCAAGAAGCTTAAGTCCTTTCACAAGAAATTGAAGTAGAGCATCGGGTGTGGGCACACACTGTAGATGTGACAGACACATCTTGTTTTACAGATGTGATGTGAGAATACAGCACAGACAACCACCCAATCCAGCTGACTAGAGGGAATTTATAAGAAGAGCAGAATGGTGATATAAGAAGTTAGAAAAATAAGCACTTCTAAAATAGATGTAAAATCTGCCTGCTATCCAGTACAAGAGTTTCACAGGAGAGCTGTGTTGCTCAGTGGTTGTAGGACGCAAGATGCTGCATTTTGAATCATTTGAGTAACGATGATGCAAGCAGGAAGGGTGGTTTTGAAAATGCTAAAACAAATATAAATTCTGAATCTTTCCTTGTTGAGTGAAGGTGTCAGATAATATCGCATAGCTGGTGCTTGAAGACCAAATGGTGAAAACATTCCTGGCTGCTCGTGGCATTGCTTGTCTGTGTTGCTGCTAAAGAGACCATCAGGAGGCCAGGAATTCTCATTGATTTAAATCAGATTTCTCCTGAGTGAGGCCTGACCTAATGGATGACAGCTCTATTCTACAGGCAAAGATGGATAAACTGTACATTAACTGGGCAATGAAATTGTGATGTGTATTGCTCTTGGATTAAATGTAAATGTTAATGGTTGTAAATTCTAGGATTTCTTCATATATAAAGGGATGCCAGAAAGTCTGTATAGCTGTGCCTTTCAACATGCTCCCTCCTCTGTGGTGCTGGAGAGCCATTGACTGGATTGCTGACAGCCGTGTTTGGGTCTTGGTTGGTACCCAGTTATACCTTGTGGCATTTCTGTGAATTTCCCCTCCTCTGCAAATTATTAATAGTGGGGGGATATAATTAATTTACAATCCACTGGATTTTTGGGTTTTTTTGGGGGGGGAAGATCTTAAAAAATTTAGAAGCAGAGAAAGTGTTTTAGTAGAAATGCTGGGCTGCCCACTGAACTGCTTTTCCTGTGATGTTTTGCATGTCTGTCAGAACATGGAATGACGGTTCCTTAGTTTTCAGTTCCAGCCTGCCTGTTGCCCTCCGTTACCTGTCGATGATTTACTTGGCTGCAGGCAGGCCAAGGTCTCCCTGAGAAGAGAGGGGGGATGCTCTGGTGGTGGGTGTGCTCCTGACCATGCGAAACAGCAGCGTCCGATTGCCTTGGGCAGCCTCCATCTCCATTTGGATGGGGGCTGTTTCTGCCACCTGGACCTCCTGCTTTTCCTTCTTGGTGGCTGGAAAGCTGCCTGGTGGAAAAAGACCTGGGGGTGCTGGTTGACAGCTGGCTGAATATGAGCCAGCAGTGTGCCCAGGTGGCCAAGAAGGCCAATGGCATCCTGGCCCGTATCAGGAATAGTGTGGCCAGCAGGAGTAGGGAAGTGATCGTGCCCCTGTACTCGGTGCTGGTGAGGCCGCACCTCGAATTCTGTGTTCAGTTTTGGGCCCCTCACTACAAGAAAGATGTTGCCTTGCTGGAACAGGTCCAGAGGAGAGCAACCAAGCTGGTGAGGGGTCTGGAACACAAGTCATACGAGGAGCGGCTGAGGGAACTGGGGTTGTTTAGTCTGGAGAAGAGGAGGCTGAGGGGAGACCTGATCGCCCTCTACAACTATCTGAAAGGAGGCTGTAGTGAGGTGGGGGTCGGCCTCTTCTCCCTGGTAACAGACGATAGGACGAGGGGGAATGGCTTGAAGCTGCGCCAGGGCAGGTTTAGGCTAGACATTAGGAAAAACTTCTTCACCGAGAGGGTTGTCAGGCTCTGGAATGGGCTGCCCAGGGAGGTGGTGGAGTCCTCATCCCTGGAGGTATTTAAAAGAAGGATAGATGAGGTGCTTAGGGACATGGTTTAGTGGTGGGATGGCAGTGCTAGGTTAACGGTTGGACTCGATGATCTTAAAGGTCTTTTCCAACCGACGTGATTCTATGATTCTATGATTCTTTCTTTCTTCTGCTCTCTGAGCTGGAAAGCTATGGACGGAATGGCTGTTTGACCATTCTCTGGGGTTTGTCCCCCTCTGATTTATGAGTGCCCAGGACTGTTGTGTAGGCAGTGAGGAGACCCTGCAAAGGGACCTGGGTGTTACTCCAGGTGGTGCTCCTGCAGAGCTGGCAGGACTAAGAGGTGCAAAGTGTCTTCATTGCAAACTGTGCCTTATGTGAGACTCGTTCACACACTTGCAGTCTTCTTGAATTTTGCTCTAGTAAGAGAAGGGAACAATAAAAATACCATTTAAACTAAAAGAGCAACTACAGTGCAGATGCCTTTCTGTAATGCATTGTTTCCACCTAGTTTCCCTTACTTTTTTTTGGTAAATTATTAAATGCCTAAAATGAGTGCTGGCACAAAGTTGGGCTTGCATATTTGTGCCCTTTATGTTCTTCCAGAACGGAGGAGCAGCTGACCCCAACGCGATGGGGCTCAAGAGCTGTGGCACTATTGTGCTGTGGGCTTCAGAAAACAGAGGGTACTGGATTTTGGTCCATGACAGCTCTTCAGGCCAGGTCTTATGGCATGAGTATCTACAGGAAGCAGGATGTTTTGCAAGATGTCAAATTAAATGATTTAATTGGTCCTTCTGGTCTTAAAAGAAACCAGTCTTGTTTTCGGCACATAAAATGTGGTGTAACATCTGACTAGTTGAAGAGAAGGGAGTTCCCTTCCAAACTTGTAAAGCCATCCAAAGTGCAATCCTTTCCTTGACTAAGGATCATAGTTTGCTGAGGTGTAAGGACAAAACTTCTCTGAGTGCTGAGTACGCTTTTGGTGTACCAATAAGCAGGAGAATAGGCTGATTTGAAATACAAGAATTTCTTGTTCATGTGAAAAATCTTATAGTCAAATAAGATCAATATGATCTTATGGTCAAATACAGCAAAATGTTCTCCAGTGCCTAGCTTTGTGGTGGGAGTGACTATAAACATGGAAGTCTGCAATAGCTTGTTTTTTCAGCGCCACCCCAGTTAGAATGATTTCAAAAAATTCTCTTCTACTCTATTTTTGACTGAAAATGAGGCCTTTGGATTTGTCTTTACAAAAACCTTGGACATTTAGTCAAAAAGCTGAACATCTGAAAATCAGAAATAAATAAAAAATATTTTAAGTGTCCTGCTATAAGCTTTGTTGTTTCATATTAGCATTTTTCTGTAAGGAATGAAATATTTCCCATGAAACACCAAAGAGACTTTCTTGGTATATTCAAGGAAGGAGGGGGCAATACACGGGTGCATCGTGGGAGATGTAGTTTAATCTGGGAAGCCAAGCCGAATCCAAGTTTAAAATTCCCAAGAGATGCCAAAATAGCATTCCAGATGAAAGCTTTTTGGGTTTTAACCTAAGAAATACTGCTCTAGAGGGATGATAAACAAGTTTCCACGTCACTGGAACATTCCATAAAAAATGTATGCTTGCAGGGAAAACCGAAAGAAACCCCTTTTTCTTTCTGGATGGAAGCCTTGTGAGCCCAGCCCAAGAAAGTCAGAACAAGTCCCCTCGGATTCATGCATTCATCATCTGTAAAGGAGAACTCCAACTATGGGACAGTTGGTTAGTCTGTAGGTAATTCACAAATGAGAAGAGAATCCAGCTTTATCTCTAATGTAGCTGTTTCAGCTTTGGCACCAGGTTTTTATCACTAAAATAAATAGACATGACTGAATTGTACATGGATTCAATTGGCATTGAACTTTTAGAAAGTTCAGTTGTGCATCTGAAATATTGAAATTGAGACTGCATCTCTGTTTTAAATACAAACATTGGAAATGCAGTTGTAATGCGAGAAGATAACATTTTTATATAGTCATTTTTCTGGCTCTAGCTTTCAGTAGCTTTAAAGGTATTTTATAAATAAAGCGATCGAGTGTATTACAACATACAATTGTACATTTGGGACATGTAATACAAACCTTAATGAAAGTTCATGAGAATTTAATGTGCAGAAGTTATTTTTAATTCACAGTATCTTATCTGTTTTTAATTTTTTTCAAATTACAAAATGCAATTGGGCTGTCTTAAGTACTAATTCTTTGCCAAACTTAATTTGTTTCCAAATTAAAGACATTTTTCAGTTACGTTGTCAAGAGAAGCATCTGAAACTATTAAGTTTTGTTATATTTTTGACTTTAAAACCTTCAGAATGTTGCCAATAGTGGGTTTTTTTTCAAATTTTGAGAAAGTGATTTATCTCTGGGACAAAAGCTACCACAATAAGCCTATCTCTTTTTTTTTTCCCCCAGCCTGAGTGGTTTATTATCATCTTGAATTAAAAGCCCCATGTAACCGGGTGCTCTAATGAACGGGGGCTCAGGGCCAGAAATCCCTGTTTGATTATTGGACCCAGCTGAAACAGGAGCAAGTGGTTACACTACCCAGCAGCTGCTGGGTGGAACGCGGTCTGTCGGAGGGAAGGAGGCTTCTGCTGTAGGTCCTGAGAGAGGCAAACCCCTAAGGAGGAGCACAGCTTCCCCTCTGCTCCGGGTGGGCAGAACAATGCGTTTTGTTGTTGCAGTTTCACCGTTTTCCCTGTTTTTTTGGAAGAGGAATAAGACTGGGTCCAGGACACACATGGTGGTGGTGGTGGTGAACGCTGGTGAAGGGTGTGCTGCTGTCGTGAGCAAGCCTGAATGGAGGCGGGCACCGAGGGGAAGCTGTGAAAGCATGTGGAAAAGTAGAAGCATTACAGAAAAGAGAAGCATAAATGGTAGCAAATGGGACCTGTCCTCATGACGGCTTTTCAAAAACAAACACCACCCCCCCAAGCTGGCAGTGGCCACCCAGGTTTTTGTCCACTGGTGAGTTACACAGCAGCAGGTGACTTCTGCAGTTGCCGGTGCAACTTGTGAAACAGCAGTGCCTGGTTTTGGAAAGGCGCAAGTTGCACATCTGCGGCGATAGCTGGAGTGGAGTTGTCTGGTGCTTCAGATAGCACGAAGACTGACCTCAGGCTACTCTGGTTATCCTGCTCCCATCTCGCGCTCTTCCTCAGCCTGACCCTTGTTCAAAGAAAAGAGATTTTATTTGGAAGGCTTGAGTCGTACTTTCCTCTTCCTCCTCCTTGTTTAGCAGAGAATATGCAATACTTGGGAGGGAACAGTCAAAGACAAGGGAAAGAACTGACTGTAAAAAATGAACCCATCCAAAATGGCCACATCCTCATGGTGCAATCTGGCAGCACAGACCTTGGGAGATTTCTGATCGTGCTTTCCTCTGACTTGCTCAAGATGGAAGGACGTAAAAGGGACATTGGGCTCCTGGGGCAAACGTAGCCCGGTGCTCTGGAGAGAAAATTATAAGGAGCACACAGCTGCCTGTCGGGAGGGCCATTCCTGTGAGAGAAAGTAACAGAGGCTCATGACAGGTCACGTCAGCATCCGTCGTGCTACACTGGCGTAGCTGAGAGAAGATTTTGACCCCCGCTTTAGAATGAGTACACGTGTACGTGCTCTGGATCAGGGAGCATTTTTTGCACTGCTGGTTAGTAAGACACGTACCCTGGAGTCCTTACCAGGAGGGCAGGAAGGCGGTTGTGCCCACTCAACAGTCAGGCTCAAATTTGTCTCTCCTTAGACGCTTAAAAATAGTTCAGTACAGTTACTCCATCAGGGTTGCTCAACAGCAAATTTAGCTTTGGTCAGGATTCTCTGCATGGCTGCAGTCATCATTTTAATTCCCCAGGAGAGAATGCCACGTGGTTGATTTTCCACCTGATTTTGGTGGGGAAAGGAAAATCTTTTGCAGAAGCAGGGACAAATGTGTAACATACAAGATTTTTCACATCATGTTTCCTTCAAAGCAGGCAGAGGAAGTGCTTAATTATTTGGAAACTCATTTGGCAGGTTCTTCCCGGCACTAGGCTGTTTAATGCATTAGCCTGTCACACTTAAATACTTTAGGGCTCACTTAACGTTTTTGATTACACCTGAGATGGTTCACAGAAGCTGTTTTGACAGGGCCTAATTTTCTGTTACTAAGCTGCCTGATTTTTTTCTGATGAAGAGTTTAAACCCTAGTCAAAACAATTTTTCAAAATCTCCAAGCCTACAGTAATTCCTACCAGGGTAAGCATTCGCTCTGCTTACGCTGCCTGTCGGGAGGAGCCCGGTGTGTTTGAATGGTGTATTTAATGTTCTTTTGGAACCTGATTGCAAGTGATGTCACCTTTTTACAAAAAAGGGGAGCTGCAGAGTAGTGTTGTACTGATCCCACTCTTATTCAAATTAATCCCAAAATAATTGGAGTAACAATGCATAATCAGCAAACTGTTAAATACATTAAGTCCTACTATTTTCTGTTGAATTTGCTCCGGCTAGGGGAAGAGCACCGTGTGTTTTTTGGCAGTAGCTTGTCTGGAAAATGAAATAAGTGAAACTGTACTCTCGTGGAGAAGGGGATTGGGAACAGTTTTGGGATGTCAGATTTCATAATGCACTTCTTTAAGAAACTGGAGGCTCAGTGAGTGAATACCTATGCTCATTTGGAGAATAACAAGCTTTCGTAAGTTTTCTGTTCCGACATTTAAGGTCCAATCTCCTACTGAAGTTAATGCTGTAGGGAAGTTTGCAGCCCATGGTGTAGAGCATTTATCAAATAGGCTCAGTAAATCCACTGTCCAGTCTGCAGCTGTCTGCCTTTTCTAGACCTCAGGAGCTGGGGCCATAAGAATCGTGGCATCCTGGAGATATTTGGTTTAGCGTTGCTTAAATATGACAGAGATTCATTGCAGTTGTCTGTCTTATTTAAAAAAAAAAAGTTCACGAATCGTAATTTAAAGAATTCTGCAATACTGTGGGTTAAAAAAGTATGAGGTTGCTTAGCTGGGTTATTACACAGTACAGTGCTTGTTTTGAAAAGATTAAATATGTGAGCCTGCTGAATGTTTAGGCATATTCAGCAACGCACATACAAAATGCTGCTATTTTTATTAATAGAAGGTTCACTTGACATAACATGCCCCAGTGTTACCTTCCTGAGACACAGATTTAGACGGCTTTGAAACCTCCTTTCAGGGTTTGGTGTCTGCTATGTATGTAAGATAAAGAGCCAGATTACAAAAAAATCACTGATAGATATCTTTCCAGGGGATCTTGGCAAGAGTCGCTGCTATCACCTATACTGTTTCCGATATCACTTGCATCCGTTGCCACAACCTGTCAAAACAGGTGTATTTACAGGCCTTGAGGGACTGAAACAAGAAATCAAACATTTTCATAGCATCTTCCATCCAAGTTCCCAAGGACTGAGGCTCAAAGGATTTTGATCTGTTTCCAGGGATTACTTAGTTGTGCTGGGTATTTCTATGTTCTCTGTAGCAATCTCCTGCTGCTGTACTAGGTCTTGGAATTAGAAAAAAATGGTTCTCTCTCTTAACAAGGAAATCATCATCAAAATTCTGGTTGGCTTCAGAAAAAACTCACACAAATATTTAAATCCACATCAGAGCATTACGAATTCAGGTAAATTAAGAAGCAGTGCACGAGTGTGATTAACTAAAACTACTTTGCTTAAAGAGCAAAAGTATGCACCCTGTGCTAAGATATTTTTTCGTGCTCTGTCTTGGCAGTAATTAAGCTCTAAGGTGCTAGAGGCTGCCTGCTCCTCGTAATGGTCTGGAATAGTTAATGGGGTTGAGCTCTGGAAGAGGAAGAATCCCACTAATTGTGCAATCCTCCTGGCACTGGGGTTTGGCAGGGCATCCTCACAGTGAACCTACGCTGGGTGTGCCGCCCTTTGTAGAGTGTGATGCACGGCTCTGTGTGCCTGAGGCGGCAAGAAATAATCATTTTCAGCAGTGTGAGGGAACTTGAATGCATAACTTTTTGGGGCTAGCATGACAAGCATGTCTTTTTAGGAGATTTATGTTTACTGTATTGCAGCATCCCACTTTTCAAAAAATTTCCAGCAGTGATGGTGATGAGTGATAAGGAGATACAGTAAAGCGAATTGAGTTAATGGATGTAGTCCCTAGGACTATAAAGGATTCCTTTAAAGGCGAAGTGTGCAGGAAAGGAGTATTTTTCACTTAGTTTTAAAGAGAGAGATTAATGGAAGTTCAGGGAGGGAGTGTTCAGCTGGATCAATATGTGAAGAAGGTGCCTCTTTTTGGCATAATCCCAGATGAAAATAATGGACCATGATAACAGCATTTCAATTCATAGTTTGTCAGGACATTATTAATTGGGAAGTAAAGTGACTGAAGTATTCAATGTACAGGTTGCTAAGGGCCAACAGATCATAATCCAGAGATTAAAGAAATTGAAGTGCAGATGTGCATTGTTTATGAAATGGCTGTGACAACACAAATAACTTAAGCCTGGGAGACCTTATTTCCAAAAACTATTCTTAAAAAGTTGCATGAACAGCTTTTTTACTGCTGTGAATAGGGAATTGTTCTCTCCTTCCCTTCTTTACGTCAAGCGATCAGCTTGCAACCTTGTTGGTATTTTCTCCAAGAAAAAAATGATTAAAGGTTTTCTGCTGGCTACAAGCCCTCCACCCTTTGGAAATGTTCTTTTGACAGTGAATGATTTTTTCTTCATGTCTTCAATCAATAGTAGCAAAAATTACAAATTAGAGAAGTTCTGGTTGTATGTGAGAGAAACAAAAGGTGCTTTCCTGGGGGAGTGTGTACTCTTCCACAAAATCTGGTGGAATGGAGACCAGGAAACAATGCCCAGAGTTGGTGTTTTGTGCCAGCTGCAGCCTCAACTCCAAAACTGTTGGATTTGCCTGATAGCACCAAGACTTCATGTCCTTTCCTATCCACCCCCTTTTTAACCTTGTTCTCAGATATATTGACTCATACCTTTGTCCAGTAGCTGCTTGTTTTTTCCCAAATATTTTCCAAATTCCAGGCCTTTCAGTTGTGTGTGTTACCTTGTGAAGAATGACAAAAATATTTCTTCTGGAAAGTTTGCTTCTACCAAGGTTGATGATCTTTATATCACGGGAAGGAAGGAGATTTTGTCTTTTGTTTGTTCATTTTTCCAGGTAGCTCATCTATTTGAACAAATCTTGAAGAATTAATTTGACTACAAAATAAATACCCTTTTTTTTCTTTTTGATAGGCCCTATCTTCTGCATTTGTCATTGTAGGCTGCAAGTAGCAAGAGACCTCTCTTGCTAAGTGGGTTTTCAATAGAAGAAAGAAAATTCATTTGCACTATATGGCTGGCTGACGGTCTTTTCTTTTACATTATTGGAAATATCAAGGGTTCGGGGAATATGTATCAGCAGCCTTGCATCTAATGAGGTTGTTTGGACTCTGTTCTCTGAGCTGGAGTAAAACCTTTGAAACACGTTAACCACAATTTGATTGAAATGTGGGGGAGGGTTTTTAACAGTGAGCTTTAAGTAAACTGCATGTTTTTGAATTTCCTGGGCAGCTGCCTTTCTCCCTTTGATGTACCCTGCCTGGTGATGCTGTTAATGAAATGCATAATTATGTGTTATATAATAAAACAGAGCTAACATGAAGGTGCCTAATAGATTATAATGATGTGGAGGCCTGAGAAACTCAGGACCATGGGGGTTGTTGAAAAGTGCCTCCGGTGACAAAGAAGATATTTAAAGAGGTTTGAATAACTGCACTAATAAATTAATTGTGGTCTGCGTGTGTGTAAACGACGTTTTCCAAGATTTTGTGTATAGAGAGAATACTGAAAAAAAAAAGGTGTAATTTACTAGGCTGCTGATGTATGAAGTGTCAGCGCCGAGTGCTTCCAGCGCCTATTAGCGCTGCTGGCTTTGCATAGACGGGTGCCCTAGGCAAAGACATTTTTGGCACAGCCTGCTGCACCCGTAGGATCAAAAGGAAAAAAAAAAATCTGGCAATATGCACAGAGAGTAAATTGCATCCTAAAGAGCAGCCCCTAAAATGCAGGCTTGGAATGAATATCAATAAATGAAACATCATGTTTAATGGCTGAAGAGTTGTAGGTGTTTGGTGGCTGCCCCCAACTTCCCCCCTTCCTTTCTCTGCTTTTGTCACCTTTATTTTATCTCTCCCTCTGTAATACTCTGTATAATTTGTTCCTTTCTTTGATTCTTTAGGAACTGGTTTGAACAGATTGGTATTTTTAAAGGAGAGGCTGCATAGCCCTGGACCACATGGGCTCCTAAAGGTGCTGGATTGTGGTTGGGCTTGCTTGGTTGCTGTTCTGGGCTTACAAGGGCCTGTCTGCTGGGAGAATTAGTACACAGGGAACTCCAGTGTGAATTTACAGCCTGCTAGTTACTTGACCCTAATTCCCCGGGTGGATGCTTCCAGTACCTACTAAGAGTCCTTTTGTGCCAGTTAGCTTTAAGAGTGCTTCTGCGTGAGTTAGGCGGGCTCCTTTCTGAAGGGGAAGTATGTTGTCTTTCACTTCCCAAGCACCAGGAGTACCCAAACGGGCAGCTGGTGCAGGGTGGCTAATGTGCAGTAAATTCACACCCGAGCTCGCCCAGCGCTGACTTCCCCGTGCCGCCGAGTCCCGAGGCTCTGCACTTTGTCTCTCTCAGCAGGGAGCAGATGGCCCTGCTTTAAACAGGGGATACCAATAAAGCTTTATGAAGAGCACATAGATGTGTGTGTGTAGGTTTGTGCGTGTCCCTATGTTTATATGAGATTACTTGAATCTATCTTGGATTAATTTGTGCTTCCTTGATTTTTATCAAGATACGCTAAGGAGAATTTTGCTGCTGCGTTGCCCTCATCCTATGGTTAATGGACTTAGGTTTTAGCTACAGATTTTGGTCAGGCTTTGATTAATTCTTCCTTTTTCTTCAGTGCTAGCAGTGGCGTGTTTTTTCTTTTATGAGTGACTGCATTTTTTGTGTGTGAATCTTTCTTTGTTGTGATTCCCTTCCCCAGCATTTCTTATTTGATCTCTGGAGTTTGTTCTTGTATTTTGTATGATTTCATAGCTAATAAATGTTCTCCCACAACTTGAGAAGCTCCAGTAAGAAGGAAATAAGGTTTTCTCTAGCTCTCCAAATACTCAGATGTGAAATCAAGTCAATTTTTTAATAAAACTTTCGCTTTAGGCTGGACTTCATAAATAACTTGATCTATAATTATTGTACAGCTTCACCTTATCTTAAGATCACACAATGGGTTAAATTTTCATGTGAACTTTTATTGAAATTTTATAAATGATTTTTCCTGTTTTTCATGCTTCAGATATATCATTGACTTCTAAGTCATCTGCAGAGCTGCTCGATGGTTTTGCTCTAGTATTGCCTATTTCCAAGAAAACTTCATATCACAAAAATTGCCTCTCCAGTTTCCATCTGTAGTGAGAGTTCAGGACAACTCTATCAGCTCTATTTTGGCCAAAGTTTAAATTTACTTACATACAAGAGATATTGCTCAAAATGCTTTTAACATATCTTTCTTTAATGACCTCAGCCATACTAGCCTGCCAAAGATAAACAGCATTTCTGCTCGGCAGGCGTTAACTCTTGGAGAAAGCGAAGGCCAATGCTGAACCCAGAGGCACTTGCTCCGAGCGTTCATTGCGCTGTTTTAGAGAGGAGCCATTCCCCCCCGCCCCCGCTCCCCGCTCCAGATCCCAGCACCCTGGAGGGCTTGCAGGGCTGGGGAGTATCAGCACAAGCCTCAGAGTTTCTCAATAGCAGATGTAAAACGCTGCTGAATGTTTGCGACAATAAAGGATGAGGGCCTGGGCCAGGCCAGCTTGACTGTTCCCGCTAGAGGATGGGAGGGTAGGAGGGAAGGGATGAAATGGGAATGAAAAACAAGGAGGGGAGCCTGGAAAGCCTGGCGCTGGTTCTTGCTGGTTCTTGCTGTTCTGGAGATATTCTGTATATGTTAAAGCAATCACTTGAGAATATTTTTTAGAGTTTGAGTTTCAAGAGTTTTTGAATTTAGTTTTAGAGTGCTTTTATAGCTTTTTAGAGTGTTTTTATATTAATTTTTAATGCTGGTTTTATTCCAGAAGCATTCCCCATAGCAAGATACTTTAAAAAAAAACCTTAAAAGGAATCCACAATAAAGGAGTCTCCATCTGTGTGAATGAGTTGCGGCAGATATGATGAAGCAATTCTTAAAATCCCACAGTTGCTGTTTTCCTTTCAACTGACGTGTTCCTGGTGTTTTCAAATAAAGCAGTTGAATACTAGGTTTAAAGAGACATTCAAAGAATGCTGTGGTGTTATTAGAAATCCCTGGCTATGTCCAAGCAGAAAGGACAGTTGCATGACCCTGTTGTACACAGCTGACCATGCCATATGAATCCCTTACAGGGATATACTGGATGTTATCTTTCCAAACCCAGAACAGAGACAGGAGGAGGGTGAAAGTATAAGCCTGGATAAATTTGCTACAGTTTATCAGGCAGAAATATGTTTATTGGAATTCTTTGAATGTAGATTCTTGGAGTACTTAACATTCTCTAGCTAATGACGTCTATTAAATGGCAATGTTCTGCAATTCACTTTGTCTGAATTGGAGAGAAGTTTCTGGGTGAAAACCTCTTCGTGTTATGAGGAAAGTTTGCATATTTAATCCCAGCATAATTGCTAATGAATATCCCTTTTTAATAGGATGCGATGGTAGGAGAAATAGTGGGAAGTGAAAGGGGATAGAGGTTTATACTAGAAAGTCTTAGTAAGGTAGCACGAAGAGAATATTTCTGTGCAGTCATTTTCACCATGAAAAATATTTGAATTTATTGTGAGTTGGGCACAAAGAGTATGAAGTGCATTCGCGTTACACTTGACTTTGTGTACGAGGATTCGCTCTGGATCCTTTATTCAAAGGCAGTTGTACTGCTGTGCTTTGTCAGGTCACTGCCACCACAGCCACTAGACATTGGCAGTAGTAGCTTAAGTGAACTCGGTCTCCCTTTGCGCTGCAGTGAACTAACGGTACTGTTACGGTGGCTGTGTCCAACTGTGGAGGCAAAAATAAATAGCTGAAGGGGGATAACGCATTAAAACATGTGACATATTTTGCCACTCGTCTGACCATACTCTCACTACATAGGGAGAAAGTGCAAGTATGCTTAGGAAAGATGTTTTAGGGGAGATGATAGCACAATTTGTGCATATGTTTCTCTACAACCAGCGCTGCAGTGCCACATTCATAGATTTGTGATCATGGGGACAGGGATGCCTGCTCTGTGCCTTGTACTGCCAAACGTTGTTCAGCATGGTAAACTGTGTGATGTTCCTGCTGCTTGATCTCCTGAGCTGGACTTCTGCTGAAAGCTTCTTGTTCCCTTTCCTGGCATCCTTCAAGACAATGTTTGTACAAGGAGCTTGCTCTGTCAGGAAGCAGCAGTATGGGAAAACAATTTTATATCTCCTGAGCTCAGCAAGAAAGAAAAAATATTTGGATTTGTTTGCATTTTTTAATATTTGTCACAATGCCAAGCTATTTTAAGCAATCTGGCTATTCTGTCTCTACTTACCCTCCTCTCATACTTCAAAATTATCACAAGCCACCTGAAATATGGGAATCAGATGTGAGTTTTAATGTAAGTGCAGTGCTTCAAGCTGATAGGAACGGGAGGGGGAGCTGTCACTGCATCAGCCAAGACTCTCTGGTGGAAGTGTTGATTGATTACCTATCCCTGGGAAAGGAGGGGGAGCACCCTTCCACTTTTAGCAGACTGAATTGCTTCCTCTTCCCTTGTAAAAGAAGTAGGCAGTCCTGTGCAACCATTGCCATCGTCTCCAGGCATATGAAACAAATCGGAAAACCTTTGTTCTGTTTTCTCCTTAGGTAGAGATGACAAATGATGTCCAGTCCTTGCTTCTGATAATGCTGGCTGTCATGGTGGCCAAGATGGTTGGTGACTTGTTCAATGCATCCCTGTACAGTTCCCTCCTGAAGCTGAAATGCATTCCCTACTTGGATGTGGAGCCTTTTGTTCGTCACAGGAGAAAATGGTGAGGTCTCTTACGTTGTTGATCTGCAAGTTTTCTGTGTTGTGTTCTGCACGGAGACTGTGTGGATTCTCTGAGACCTGGAGCTTGGAGGGATACAGGAGTAAAAGGAGACCCTGATCCTGAACAACATCCACACATTGTGATGTGTTGTACAAATAGAACAAAAGAGACTCCCTTTCTCTTTGAGTTTATGGTAGGATCTGAATTACCATCATCACCAGAGTCCTGAGAGCAGTAAGTGCTCTATAATGTCCAGTTAGATGCTGTTTATTAGTGGTCCAGCTGGTCCAGTGGAGAACCTAGTAGAGGTTTTCACAGATGGTTGTGACTCTCTTTCTTGTGAGCAGATGCCATAGAGCAGTGGAACAACAAGAGAGTATGGAGAGTCCCCTCTATGGTAGGGTTTGCCTTACCCAGATTCTGGATGACCAGACTGGGCTGCCTGTGTGTTTGGTACCATAAGATGTACATTTTCAGGCAGCGATTCCTGCCATCCAGGGATAGCAATTTAAGGCAGGTAGGAGGAATTTTCTTCGGAAGTGCCTCCACTGACTGTAGACTAAATTAATAGCTTGGAAAAAAGTTATGGTTTTTATTTTTTAACTTATGTTAATCCAGTCTGTCCTGTATATCTCCCAGTGTGTGAACCGGTATCTAAAACTTCAGTCTGTTCATGGGCATTTATAACCAGTAACAAAAACTATTTTCTCTCCTAAATGCAGGTTCTAAGTCTACATCTATCTGTAGGTAGTGAGAGTGAGAACTCTGAACTATTGTTGTCTATAAAATAATTAATAGAAATTATGATTCTTTAAGATACTTTCTGGGAATGAATTAGGTAATGTGGCAAAGAAATAGAAGGAAAAATGAATTTATTTATTTACCACAGAAAGACTATTTTTTTATACTTAAGGCATATTTGGGTAGTATATACCCACAACTGAAGCTATTTGCAGGACTCTTCATCTGTCATTTCTCCCAGTATTGAGGTCTACTGGAGAATCTTAGTTTCAAATGACCCTTTAGAAGAATAAAATATTGGCGACTCATTCTGTCCACACTTTATAACTTTCTTCCAAATGCAGCCATATCTGAAAGCTTTTAGCAGGCACATTGAATGCTGGGTATAACCTAACTGTATTTGACATGAGAGGAAAAAGAGCCAGCAATGTGGTAGGAGGAAATAAAAACAATCCGTGACATTATGGATGACTTCTATATGTACCATGGCAGATAAAACAGAGGGGAAGAAGTCATAAAGTTTCCTGTGGTATTCCAGTTAGATGACAAGTCCATGGAAAGAATTATAGCTGCTTTCCTGGTTCAGAGTGAGGTCCTATTCACTTGAAGGACAAATATATATATATATATATTTATATATATATAAAATTTCATTTCCCTCCCACTCCTTTCCCTTTCCTCTCCAGGAACATTAAAGAAAGTTTCTGGATAACTTGGTCACAGAATATACTGATACTCTAAGGCAAAATACATAGTATCACAGCTTGGTAAAGAATTTATAGCTAGACTCTTTATAGGCTGCCAAGTTTTAGTCTAAATCCTCTTAGATGTAGTCTGAATAGACTGATACACATCTGAACTGGCAGATGTAGTTGCTAAGCTGCTCTCCATCATATTTGAAAAGTCTTGGCAGTCAGGTGAAGTCCTCAGTGACTGGAAAAGGGGAAACATCACACCTATTTTTAAAGAGGATAAAAAGGAGGACCCTGGGAACTACCAACCAGTCAGCCTCACCTTTGTGCCTGGTAAGATCATGGAACAGATCTTTCTGGAAGCTATGTTGAGGCATTTGGAAGACAGGGAGGTGATTTGAAACAGTCAGTACAGCTTCACAAAGGGCAAATCATGCCTGACTAATCTAGTGACCTCTACAACTGAGTGACTGCATCAGTGGACAAGGGAAGAGCTACGGATGTAATCTGCCTGGACTTCTGTAAGGCCTTTGATACAGTCCCATGCATCATCCTTTTAGCTAAAATGGAGAGATGCAAGTTTGATGGATGGCATATTTGATGGATAATGAGTTAGCTGAGTGGCCACATCCAAAGAGTTGCAGTCAATGTCCAAACAGAGATCAGTAACAAGTGGTGTCTCTCAGGAGTCCATGTTGGGACTGGTACTATTCAATATATTTATTAATGGTATAGACAGTGGGATTGTACCCTCAGCAAGTTTGCGGATGACACAAAGCTGAGTAGTGCAGTTGATGCGCTTGAGGGAAAGGATGCCATCCAGAGGGATCTTGACAGGCTTGAAGAGTGGGCCATTGTGAACCTCATGAATTTCAACAAGGTTTGCACCTGCATTGGGGCAATCACCAGTATCAATACAGACAAGGTAACGATTTGATTGAGAGAAGCCCTGCAGACTTAGGTATATTGGTAGATAAAAATTAGATATGAGCTGGCAATGTGTAATTGCAGCCCAGAAAGCCAGTTGTGTCCTGGGCTGCATGAAAAGATGTATGGCCAGCAGGTCAAGGAAAGTGATTCTGCCCCTTCACTCTGCTCTCATGAGACCCCACCTGGAGCACTGCATCCAGCTCTGGGGTCCTCAGTACAAGAAAGACATGGACCTTTTAGAGCAGATCCAGAGGAGGGCCACAAAAATGATCAGAGGGCTGGAACACCTCTCCTGTGAAGAAAGGCTGAAAGAGTTGTGGTTGTTCAGCCTGGAGAAGCGAAGGGTCTGGGGCGTCCTTATCGCAGCTTTTCAATACTTAAAGGGGGCTTATAGGGAAGATGGAGAGAGACTTTTTACCAGACCCTGTAGTGACTGGACAAGGGGCAACAGTTTTAAACCAAGAGGATAGGTTTAGATTGGACATAAGGAAGACATTTATTATAATGAGGGTGGCGAACTACTGGAACAGGCTGCCCAGAGAAGTTGTGGATGCCCATCCGTGGAAGTGTTCAAGGCCAGGTTGGACGGGGCTCTGAGCAACCTGATCTAGTGAAAGATGTCCCTGCCCATGGCAGGGGGGTTAGAACTAGATGATCATCAAAGGTTTCTTCCAACCCAAAACGTTCTATGGTTCTGTGATTCTATGGCACTGCCCATTTCTTTGTCTCTCCAGCATACTTGTATGCTCTGTTACCTTGTTATCCCCTCAAACAAATGGAAGCTTCACCATTCAGGTACCTTAGGCCTCCAGAATTTGGGCTGGTCCCTAGATCTGTCTCCTAGCTTAGGCATTCCAAACTCTGAATATTGACTCAAGGGAACTCTGGATTTATAATCTGCCTCTGAAAGTAAAAAAATGTCATAACTGAAACAAATTAGGAAAACTAATATGCAGTCTTCATAAGAATTCCCAAACCAAGATCTTGTTACTTTACCTAGCACGAGAAATACACAGACTGAGACAAAACAGTTAAAAAAATATTGGTCTCTGTACATGTTTCCTTATCTGTTTCCTCATCACTCTGAGCATCCTTGAAACTTGAGTCAAAATTCTACAGAAAGGTGCCTGGCCATGACTTTTCTTTCCATGTTTTTTCCCTGCGGACCAAGATTTCTCATTTGTTTTCTCTCTGACAGGTCCTGCAGCTAACAAGATGCTGTGGAAGCCTGCCTATCTGCTTCTCTAGTCTTTCTTTTATCTCAGAGTGACCACCCAGAGTATGTGAGGTTCTGCTGTTTTCAAGTTCCACTTATTTGCTACACTTTGGGAGTATTTTTATCTTCAAATGCCTACACTCAGATGTCATTTTGCACAGGCTATCCTCCTTCACTGGTTGTGTCAGCTTGGCTGAGGGCTTTCAACCATGTTATTGCTGCTCTGGGAAAGTGTAGGTGACACGTTTGGCAGGTTCTACATCCTTTTTGTTCATTATTAATAATTCTGTAAGTTCACAAAATGTATACACTGTGCATTGCCAAATTCCTCAAATCATAACAAGGGACAGGGGTCAGTTGTGTAGAAACTGGTAGCTAGCATGTGTTTGTAAACAGGTGATAAATTGTATTTGTGTATGCAGAGTGAAAGATTTGGATAACTAACAGCTTGCTTAAACACCACAGAAATGCCACATAGATTGGGATCCTTGTGAAACTGAAAAGTTCTGAAACTGAAAAACCTTTGGAAAACAGTGTCTGGTTGGTAGCAGGGAGGAAAAAAGAGAAACTCAAGAGAACGCATGTTTTTAGGTCCTCAGCACCCATACATACTGTGAGAGAAAGTGAGGATTTTGTCTTTCCCAGGTCTTCATCAGTGTTAAGGATGAAAAGACCTTCTGTATTTGATCATTTGTTGATTCCTCTTACAAGAATGGATAACATCCACTGGCAGTAGATGTTTTAGGCGCTGAACTGAGATGAGAAGATAGCCTTTACCTGAACAAGGTGGGGGTAGTGTTAAAGTCCAGATCCACAAAAGAATTTAGCTCCTGACTGCTGCATAAACCAGTGGGTACATTAAGAAGCTAAATTATGTACATGCTCGCTATGAAGACATCTCTGCAAATACTGTTATGTATGAAACCGGTGGAAGTGAGACCTAGACCTTCAGTGGTATTTCACTACCTAATTCGTATTTAGGCACTGGCATCTCTGGATGCCTTTATTCCTACGGAGCAGAGAGGCTTGAGATTTGTTTTCTTAATACTCATTATTTTTTTGGAGCCTCATTGATCACCCCGCCTGCTGTATTCTGTGCCCTGGGTGATAAGGCTCCAAACACAGCTGTATCTACTACAGGGCTGCTACGGTGCACCGTGATTTCCAGCTACATCGCACACCACTGTAAACACCCCCCCTTATAAAATCTGGTTCACTGGAACACTCAAAGCTGCTGGCTGCCAGGGAATGTTCTTTAATGAGGGTAAGGAGTACTTGAACACATCTATGACTTGGCAACCCTTCCTGCTTTTTATAAGCTACTATACACTTCAGAGAGAAAATAACTTAGAGGCTACTTTTTAATGGGACAAGTTTACTTAAGAGCTGAGTGGAGCTGGTGCCAGTAGTTCTGTTTTGTTCTAGCTTAATATTAGCCTTGTCAAAGTTCTTATAGCGTCTCCTGGGTGTTTCTGTATTGCATACCATATAAAGCTGGTTTTGGGAGCCAAGAATTTTGGCTGGAATATATATTATAGTGGTCTCATTATATTTTTTTAAAGTGTATCAGAGGTGGCCCTATATTAAAGATCCATGGAGCAAGGCCGATTTTTTTTTCTTTCTCCCTTCTAGTTTTGCCTTAGCCCACACCACAGACATTGGATCCAGAATTTGAGCCAACCCAAGTTTGAGGGTTATTTGGGATCCAAGGTCCTGGTTTGGCCTGTTATAAAATTTGAGGTAATTAGCGGACTTTTTAGATGAGGCTTTGGATTTTGAAAATCAACGGACTTTGCGGGGGGAGGGGGGCACTTTTGGTTTGGGCCTAGACTAGCAATTACTACACTCAAAGATTCCTTACCCATCTTGCTGACACAAATGTTCATTCAAAGACAATTCGCCAAGATGCATGTGGTGCATCCCGTCTCGCCTCTTTGAGAAGCCGGTGTGTTTCATGGCTGCTTGGCGCTTTCATCCTGAGAGCCATCATTAGGGGGTGGACTTGGCAATGTTTTCACATCAGAAGGCATCCAGCCCATCTTTTGTAGAGTGTTTGCGGTGGAAGCTGGATCCTCTTCTGGCTGCACAAAAGAAAAAGGGAGCTGCTGTAACAAGGCCATGCTTTGAGGAGACCCCTGGCTGCTACAGAAAAAAAGGAGGGAAGGTCTTGAGATGTGGGTGAGATTTGTTAAAATTACATTTGGCCTTTAGAGTGCCTCTATGTCAGGTTTAAGCAAACATGGCAAAGAACCATTTTTAGTCCCTTTATTTTACCTATTCTGTGATGAGTTTTGAGTTTAGTGTGATCCCAACCCCTGGGAAGTAACTGTATGAGTCATAAATGTTGTTGACCCCCTGACAAAAATACTATGGCAGAGCTGGATGTCACTTTATGTGTGTGGGAGAACTGAAGCATGGCCTTGCCTTGTTTGCAACGTGGGGTTGGTGGTGTCCACATGGAATGGGTGAAAGTACTTATTTTTCCCTTCTGCCTCTGCACCAGCTCCCATAGATCTCTGTGGGAAAGTCCAGCCTGTCTCTCTTCGCAATCCTTTTAACCTGGCAAGAGGCTGATACCAGCTTGTTTCACTGTCCTTGAGCATTCAGACTGTGCTTACCTCCAAATTATCCAGAACTGCTCCTAAAAAAAAAAAAAGGTGAAGCCTTGGTGCACATGAATCTGTGTGAAGAAGGTTGTCTTAATCTGAACATGAACAGAGGGTGACCGTCCAGCTGAGCAGAGTTACTGCTGTGTATTAACCCCAATACTTCTGTTATTGATGCATGTTTTGCTCTGCAATAGGTGGTGATAAACAAGGCTACTTAGCTTTGTAGTTTTCAGGAGATCTGATTATCTCTCTTTATAGGATTTCTGGGAAAAATAAGACTCCGTGACACTGGGTGATGTACAAAAATGACCTAATGGGCCTTTTCAGCTTTAATCTTCAGAGACACTGTTTTCTCAGAATTTTTTACTGTTAAATTTCACCCAAAATTTCAAATTTAGAATAAAGTGATTTCCGTGTCCAAATTTGAACAACATCTCTTAGGAAAAAAGTCATATGCAAGCAGTGTAATCATATTAATATGAATATTCAGATGAGACAGTGAGAGAAAGGCTATATAGAGGGAAGCAGGGGACTGAGGAGGAGTGTTTTCAGGTCTGCCCCATTTCCTTATGTTGCTTTGGCCAAACCAATTTATTTTTCAATCTTCTCGGTTACAGAAGGGAAAATAGTGCCAATATAACTCGTGTGGCTTTCGGCGTCTGTTGTCTTTTCCAAGTACTGTCAAATTCTTAAATGAAAGGCTTTGCATAAAGGCAAAACTTGTGAACTCCAGATGATTTTTGGCCTGCTCTAATTTTGACTATTTAGTGAAGCTACTACCTAAAGGTACTACATGACTCAAAATTACTTTATTTATTTAGATTGGTAAAACCATATAAATATGCCCAGGATTCTGGTTGCTTTACTGTTTATTTTCAGAGTGGAGTCTGAACAAATAAAACAAATTACTCTTCCCAGGCTACAATAAATGGCAGCAGATATAACCCTTCCTCCAACCTAAAATAGATCTTTCCCACCCCTAGCTGTTCCCTTTCCTAAAATTTCTAGGATGAGAGCTGGAGCTGGTGCTGTGCCCTCAAGGTTAGGAGCTGCAGGCTCACACAGAGCAGCGGATGAGGAGCAAGTGTGGAGCCAGACGAGAGGAGGGCTCGCAGGGACCCGGCCAGCAGCACCTTCCTTTGACAGAAAGAGCTGGATTTTGAGTAATAGCTCACTGCTGACCTACTGCACTTGGAAGCATATTGGTAGTTACTGCAGTCCTCCTAACCAAGTATATACAATAGCAGCATGAATACAGAAGAATATAATGACGAGGATAGTGAAGACGAGCCAACAATCTGTCTGATTGAAATCCTTGGAGGACCTTGTAAATACTTTAATGTTTACACAAGGCCTGTATATTTGCACAATTACCTTCCCATGAGCCCCAAATGTTTTACACTGGAATGTTGTTTTCAGGCTCTAAGAAATTATATTTTCTGATACATCTGAAAACTGCAGGCTCAGCTTCTCTATCGCCCCATTTTTTTTTCATGAACAATTAAAGCTGGATTCCTCGCTGTCTCTGAATATGCAAAATGTAAATGGCAAGTTCTGCAAGATTATGTACTGATTGTGATCGCAGGGTGCTAAGAAGAAAATGTTTTGAATTTACAAGTGAATCTTGTACTGTAAATTGTCAGATAGATGCCAGCTGCATGATCTGCTTTTATTATAATTCAGAAGCAGTGAGAGAAATGGCTTTCTTGCAGCAAGATTTTTAAGAGAAACAAACTTAAAAGAAATTTGAAAGACTGCTTTGGGGCTTTTGGTCAAAAGCATAGGGGGAAAGTTTGGAGGCATGAGCACGCAGATCAAATATAGTGAGTTCTGAAGCAGCCGTCCTCTGGTTTCTGTCACAAGGCACTTCTCTTACCTGTCCAAAGCAAGGTCCCTGTTAGAGTGGGAATGGGACTGTCACGGGGTTGGCAAACCTGCTGCAAGTATCGGGCATGCTGTGACATCAGATGGGAACTTAATATGAGGTTCTGGTTCTTGCTGTAAGGTCCATAGCGAGTCGAATACAGACCCCTTTGGCTCATGGAGAAGTCTTTCCACAGACATCTCAGTTGCCACTGCAGCCTGCCTGATGTTGAGGGAGGGATACAAATCCATCCTGACTTTTGGTGTGTTTTCCATTTCTGGGGAGTCCTGTGAAACTGAAAGAAGGTGACTTCTGCACACTTTCCACAGCAGGAAAGGTGCTGAAGCAGCATCTGGAACTAATCACCCATGTTTCACAGCTCACTGGTAGGCAGTGAGCGAGCCGCCCCGGCTCCTACAGGCCCTTTTGTAAAACATGCACACAGCGACTTTCAGCTGTGGGAAACAAAATGGCTTCTGCTGGCCCAGAGAGGAGGAGACCGGCTCCCTTCTGGCTCACCTGGGAGGACAGGCTGCCTGCACGGGTACCACCACAGCCTTCAGATGTGGTAGCACGCAGGTGGAGCATGCACCCACACCCAGAGAGAAATCACATCCAGCCATCGGATGGGGTATTCCACTAATTGGTTAAGTCTGCTCTGGTGTCTGGCCACCATTTGGCAGATACCGACAGTTTCCACTTAAAGCTGGCCAACCTCACCGGAAAGCCAGCTGTGCCGGCAGAGCAGCCGATCTCATGAAGATGTCATTGAACAACTGTTTGAACTCATTCAAGGAGTGGTGGGTCCGACTCGAAGCAGGCTGCAAACCCCTGGGGGGTCTTTGCTGGATATGGGAATCCAGGCATCCGTTTATGTAAGAGTTATACCTCCATGTTCCCGAGCCGTGTGTTAAGGATATCATCTTCATTCTGGCGCTGGGGACTGCTTCCAAGTCACCTTAAGCTGAAACGGATTCTCTTTGCTGTTCACATATATGTCACTTTTTCTGTTCCTGTGAGTGTTGCTACATCCTCATAAATATTAGTAGCTTGTCATAGTGGTTGCCATGATGGAAAGAGTTATTTATTTACAAAGAGGAAACAGATGGCACCAAATACTTTAATGAATTTCAGCATGTTTGAGAAATGAAATACCCTTTTTAGAAATAATACCAGTTTTGCGAAGCTGTTAAATGCTATTTCACACAATCACAAGGGAGGCTTGTTCTTCAGTACACTGGGCGTACACAGAGCCACGGCAGAAGTAAGGCAAAAAAAAGGCACAGAATGGAGTAGTTTTATGAAAAGCCATAAAGCCATGAGCATAGTTTTATTAGCAGCTGCCATTCAATACGTGGAGTTGTGACAGTAGGTGAGTGGGAGATGAAAGCGACAGCAGATGGAAAAAGCCTGAGGAAGCTGGGCCCTGGTGTTGGGGATAAGGAAGGAGAGAGAGAAAGCAAGTCAGACACACAAAATCTGTTCCCAGATTTTCGGATGCATATATTGACTGTGTTTCATGATAAATAAGCCGTCAGGTGCAGAGAAATCAGCACTCATTTTCTGGAAGAGCAGATAATGCTTGTCAAGCATTGGAACAGGCTGCCCAGGGAAGCGGTGGAGTCCCCATCCCTGGAAGTATTTAAAAGATGGGTAGATGAGGTGCTTAGGGACATAGTTTAGTGGTGGGATGGCAGGGTTGAGTTAATGGCTGGACTTGATGAACTTAAAGGTCTTTTCCAACCTAAACAATTCTATGATTCTATTCTGTGATTCTGTAAGTAATACCAGCATTCATGATCTTATTTTTTACTGGGATGTAAGCAAACACATATTCTCCACTTGTAGTGGTGGGTCCTCCCTGTAAATCATAACCGAGGAAAAAACATGTGCTGCACGTGAACGGTACTTAGAGATCAGGGGGGTTACTTAAATAAATATTTTTTTAAATGATGAATATATGTAGAAAGCTGTAGCTTTACATTATTTTTATGAAAAATTAATTATAGTTCCCAATGTGCTTGTGGTGTAAGAAGTGGGCTAGATTTGTTTTAGAAATGGGAATGGTGACGTTTGAGGGGTTAAATGCCTTTCCCAGGGAAATTACTTGTACAGCTGGAAGGAGAAGTGCTTTTGCTTGAAATCCTGGTTGTAAGTGTCAAAAACTTCTATTTACTAGGCTGGGAACAGGGTATAATCTGTACCTCCAGATACCCAATGTTATGTTTTAATAACCTGACTATACTTTTCCACTAGAAAGTGCCTGATTCTTGGAGGGACTGAGCAATCTGAAATCTTTTTCGTATTTTTTCCCATCCATATTACTTTAGTTTACTCATTCTGTAGTCTGTTAGACCTAAATCTCTGCACCTCATTTTGACTAAAAGGTCATCTGATAATCTGTGTCTGATTATTAAAATGTATATTGCTGTCAATGTCCATTCCCAAGCATTTTAAAGCCAGCATTTTTAACATACTAGTCGGTGCTTTCTTGGGCCAGGCAGAGTGGAAAAGCTAAGGTGGCTGGTACACTACATGAGGGTGGAGGCTCTGAATGAAGCTTTTATAAAAACTGTCTCATAGGAGCTTTCCTCTCGTCTTTCCAGTTTGGATTAGGTTTTTTGGCATAAGTTTGCAAGAAACTCATCATGTCATTGCATTCAGACTGCAAGAGCCAGCTTAGTATTTTGCAAATTTCCCTTGGAAATTGCTCTGCAATGATCTATCCAGAGAACATGCGTTTCCCTGTTTGTTTGGTTCTAAGCAAGATCACGAGGTATTTATTTTAGTGCTTCAATTTACTTGTTTCTCTCACTTTATTCCTATGGAAGTTTGTTGAAACATTTCTTTGAATTTAAATAGCTTGTACTGGCGTCATTTTGAGAAATTACTTTCTTTGCCTCTGGTTGGCTATAATGCCAGGGCAGATGGATTTAACACAAACTTAACACTTTTTTTTTTTTTTTGGGAATAGATTCCTACAGGCTCAGATAATAATTTGGAAAATATAAGGGTAGCTGAATCATTCCTGTTCTGAATACAGTAATAACAAGTAGTATGTCCACCGGGGTTAACCCATCAGACATCAAGATAGCTAATCTCTTTTTGGATCTTTCTCTCTGTAAGCATCTTCTCTGGAGATATTCAAAGCCTGCCTGGACTAAGTCCGAGGGCTGGAGCACCTCTCCAGGACAGGCTGAGAGAGTTGGGCTTGTTCAGCCTGGAGAAGAGAAGGCTGCAGGGAGACCTGATTATGGCCTTTCAGTACCTAAAGAGGGCCTATAGGAAAGATGGGGAAAATCTTTTTAGTAGGGCCAGCTGTGTCAGGACAAGGGGTAATAGTTTTAAACTAAAACAGGGTAGGTTTGGACTGGATATAAGGAAGAAATTCTTTACAATGAGGGTAGTGGAACACTGGAAGGGTTGCCCAGAGAGGTATGGAGGCCCCATCCCTGGAAACATTCAAGGCCAGGTTGGACGGGGCTCTGAGCAACCTGATCTGGTTAGCGGTGTCCCTGCTCACTGCGGGGGGGGTTGGACTAGATGACCTCTAGGGGTCTCTTCCAACCCAAAACATTCTATGATTCTATGAAGTCCTGTGTAACATGCTCTAGGTGAACCTGCTTTAGCAGGAGGGTTGGACTAGATGATCTCCGGAGGTCCCTTCCAACCCTTGCCGTTCTGTGATTCTGTGATTTATATGTGTTGTCTCTAGAGCCAGCTAGGTGTTGCTTGCAGGGGTCTTCCTTTCCTGGCCATTCAGCCGAGCAGCTTTCGGTGGGAGGGTGTTTGCTCCCTGTCCCCTGAGAGCCTGGGTGCTGCAGCATCCCCCTTGTCTTGGAGATTCCAGGTGAGGGTTTGGATCCCCGATAGCTGAGTTGAGAACCCATTTCAGATCTCTCACATTTCCACCAAATGCAGTCTTCTACAGGTCATATCTGTTGGATGCCACTCTTCAACAGCCATGGTGCAGTGCCTTGTGTTGGACTTGTGGTGCTGTCGATACAGGTGTAAGGGCTGAGAGCTGGTGTGTGCCAGACAGCTTCTTGTTTGGACTGAGACATTTCCACACACATTGCTAATCATGTGGGGAAATGCACAGTTCTGAACAGAAACACCAAGTGCATTTAGATGCCTTCAGGTTTGGGTGGAAGAAGTGAGCAGGCACTGTCAATAGCTCTGAATATTTAGGTACCTGTACTGTCCTTAATACTGCCATGGCTAAAGTAGGCTGCTAGTTATGATTTGTAAATTTGTTTTTGGACTTGCACTGTGAAAACCAAGTCAAGAACTATGACCTTTATGTTTTTACCTACGGTTTTGCATGTGGTGCGCCGACACTGTAGTTTTTAAGCTGCTGTTTGAGTAATTCCAGCATATGTGGATCCACTCACACGATCCTTTACTTGCTTATCCCAAGGTCTCATGCATAACCTAATTCATTTTTTTTAAAGCTAGATGCCCTTGTATAAACAGCTATGTCTATGCAAAGTGGGTAGGAGCTGCTATTTTTCTAACTTGGTAGTATTTTATACTGACAATGCTGGTGGGAAAACCTTCATAAGGGATAAAGAAGCAGAAAAGCAAACTCTTGGCAGAACCCCCCCAAATATTCAACATTCTCCCCACCCCCTCCCGCCCCAATCCATCTCTTTTCCAAAACACAAAGGCTTTCTTATCTGTTTCCTTTGTTTCTTTTTTGTCCTGCAATTTTTCAAGCATTAGAGAGAGACAGTTTCCCAGCAGATTATGAGGCCTTGTGGAAATCCATTTGTCTTTAGCGTACAGTAGTTGCTAAACGTATATAACTTTCAAATCCTCTCTGGGAAATAAGTGACAGAGACATTCAGCTAACCCAAACAACACATTTCACACTAAGTGCTGTACTATCAAAAGGCCTTTGGACTGAATAGCTAAATGTCCCCTCACTTAAGGATATTGAGGGAGCCAGGAGCAGGGGATGCTGGGAAGCTCGTCGTCTTATGGTCAATGTAAATATTTGTAGCTACACTGAATGGAGACTGAACTCTGCCAAACCTTTGGCTCCTGATTTAACTAGAAGAATTTGTCACTCAGTTTAGTGTTCAACTAAAATAGAGACAGCAAGGGGTCGTAGGCCTTGTCTGCCGTGCACAGTTCCACTGAAAACTGGTTTTAAATAGATCTAATTAATCAAAAGCACATCACTAGCGTGCATGCACTTACATCAATGCACACAGTGATTTTATCAGTTTAATTTAACTTTAAATCAGTTTAAATGTGTCTATTTCAGGGGTTAGCACCGAGTGGAGCAAATCAATTTTAAAATGAATTTAATTTAAGTGGTGTCCTTTTCCAGCATAAGGAGGTTTTACAGAGCATTTCGTTTCCCTTTATTGATCTCAGTGGTATTCTCTGAACATACTTAAAGAACCATTTTTTTCACAGAATTCACTTGCAAAACTACTGAAATTCAGTCATCTGCACATGATTAACGTTTCTGTACTACATATATACTATTCTGCTATATAGTGAGATCAATATTGGCATGTAACTTTTGGATAAGCTTTTTCATAGTTCACTTTTACCAAATGTCTTGTTGAAAAGAAAACTGGCGGGCCTGTCACAATTATGTAGAAATCTTTTTTTATAACTTTTTAAGAAAAAAAAAGAACTTCTATTTAAATGTAAGCAATTTCCTGCAATGTCGTGAATTTATTCACAATGGGGTTTCTTTAAAGATGTTAGAGCAAAAGAAAGCTAATATAAATAAACTGCATTTATAATGCAGTAGCAGCTACAGGTCTTTGTAGCAATGTAGCTGGTTCTGTACTAGAATGAAAATTAGGCAATAAATGTGTTCAGGTTTTTTGGCCAAATGAAGTGTATTTTAAAAAAAGAATGCTCTAGTCTCAGAAAATGCTTGAATAGTGGAAGCTACAACTGTATAGCTCTAATACTTGCCAATGTTTATAATACAGGTAAGTAATTTTAATGACCTCCAACCTGATGATGTTCCCCTAAGCTAACCAGCCCACCCTCTCACTTGTTCCGAGTCCTGACTACGCTCAGACTAAAAATCACCCCAAGCATTAAGCAAACCCCAAAACAACCTCCTGAGAACTATTTATACAAGACGCAATGGCCAGTCAGGGCAATAAAACAATGGTTTACAAGAAGCCCAAACAAAACCTAGGGCTGTCCTGAGCAGGACGGCCTGTGGTGAGTCAATGGGTAAACATTCTCAGTGCAGAAAGAGGAGGACGGGAGCGCCAGCTAAAAAAAGATGAGGGCAAATCTGTGAATAAATCCAAGCAAGCAGCACTACTTGTGTTCTTATGCACCTTGGTCCTTGGAGTGCGTTTGAATTAGGATTAGGCTTCTCTCCCACCCCCCTTTAAGTCCTTTTAATCATTTGAAACTTGCATAAAATATAGAGTAAATCTTATTTGAAGAAAAGTTCTCCTGTACTGTGTGTTGTCTAAGGAAACCTCCATGTTATGATTAGATCTGTTATGGTTAGGTCCTTAACAATTTATTTCAGTGGGAAAACGTCCATTGGATTTAATAGCAACAGGGCCCAAACTACATTTCCATGAATCATTTCAAGACAGTTTACCATTCAGGGATATTGGCTTCTTACCAAATGACTGTCTTATTTAGGTCATAAGGCAGATTGTCTTCGTTCCATGTTATATCCAGTCTCATGGATGAGAAAGGAACCTGAAACTTGGATATCATAACTTTGGTGAAACAGCCTTAATACTTTAACACATTACACTACTATAGTGAATTACATTTTGGAGAAAATGTTCTCACATGCCCTATAAAAGAAAAATTTATGCTAGATCTATTTTAGTAGTGTCTCTCCCTGAGGTAAATCTAATCATGCAAGAATGATCTACTTGATAAAATCCAAATGTAAGTGACTCTTGTTATTCCATATAAAGAGGCATTTTCAAAATGGTAAATGAAATGTCCTTGCTTGAAATTGCATGGTGAAAACGAGGGCTTTGTTGCATAAACACAGGTGTGCAGTAGTAGTGGCACCCACCAGCTAAGCAAAGTGTCCTTGGGAGGCACATTTGGGCAGGCTCATAGTTGTGCAGAAGGGACCCACCAATAGTGGGGACCCTGCCTGCAGGGGCTGATGCTTGGGCATGGCATATTTTTGGTGTCTGGAGGGCTGTGAGCATGGCCTGGGCAGCTGGCATGGCCATTGGTGGGCTACTGTGCATGTAGGTGTCTGGGATAGTTTTTAGGCTCCTGTTAGCTGTTTGTACTCTCCTTCTCGCTCTTCCGTGAGTTTTCTTTGCCATCTTTGGATCTTGGCTGCTGCTGGGAAGGCTGATCCTGGTAAGGGCATGTTAAGCACCCATTTAACAACAGCCTGAACCCCCAGCTACACAGCTACACAGAAGGAGGGGTGCCAGAAGACCATGGCAGGTTGTAGGTGGCAAATGGAAACTGCCAGGATGGGGAAGGCTGGAGACCTGTGACTCCTGGCAGTAAGAAAATGGTTCCTTCTCCACTTTCACCCCTGCATTTGCAGAATAGGTTTAGTGCTCTGGAAGCAGATGGAGGAGGATGCATGATTTAGTAATAGCAGCCATAGGTAAGATGTTCAATGCCTTGTTTGCTTCACTGTCTAGCAACAAGGACTGCTAGATCTCTGAATTTAGTGTAAGGACTCAAGGAGAACTGCCAGCAGTAGCTAAGGACTGATTGAGGGATTACTTGTGAAAACTTGAGCTTTGGAGGTCTATGAGACCAGATAGGCTGCATTTAAGGATGCTGAGATAAGCGGCCAATATCTTTGCAAGGCTGCTGTCTTTCATCTTTGAAAGGCTGTGGAGATTGAGGGAAATTCCCCAGTGATGACAGAATGGCAAGTGTTGTGCCTGTGTTAAAAAAAGACCAAAAGATCAGCCTAGAAAACTACAGGTCTGTCAGCCTCCCTTCAGTCACTGAGAGAATCATGAAGTGAGTCCTCTTGGAACAGATTTCTGGGGACTTGAAGGAGAAGGTGGTTATCAGGAATAGTCAGCATGGATTGACCAAGGGTAAACCATGCCTGACTGACCTGATTGCCTTCTATGCAGAAACGAGTGGGTTTATGGATGAGGGGAGAGCGGTGGGTGTAATTTTCCTTGAATTTAGCAAGGCTTTTGACACTGCCTTGCATAATGTTCTTGGATCCAAGATAAGATGTTACAGTTTAGAGGCTGAACAACCAGGTGGTAAAATAACTGGTTGAGTGCCTGGCCTTAGAAGGTGGTGGTTAATGGATCATATGCTGCCTGGAGGAGTAACAAGTGGAGCACTGCAGGGTCTATCCCTGGATCTGGCTTGTTTAACATTTTCATAGATGACATGGAGGAGACAACGGAGTGTACTTTCAACAGAATTGCAGAAGTTGCCAAACTGGGATGGTCAGGGCTGGACTGCTTGTGCTGTGAGGCTGCAGGTCTGGGGCTTGTTCAGCCTGGAGGTGAGGAGGCTTTGGAGGCACCTAACAGTGTTTCCTTCCCCACTCCCCCCCTGCCCCGTAACTATTAGAGATCCTTGAGAAGATGGAGCCGTGGTCTTCACAATGGTGCATGGTGGATGAGAAACAAGAGGCTCAAGTTGAAACAAGAGATGTTCATAGTGGATGTGAGGAAATCCCTTTTCACCATGAGGACAGTGGGGTAGTGGCACAGGCTGCCTGGGGTAGTTGCGCAGCCTCCATCCTTGGACGTTTTTAAGACCCGACTGGAGAAAGGCCCAAGCACATGGTTTGAGCTCATGGCTGAGTCTACCTTCAGCAGGAGGCTGGGCTGGAGAACTTCTGAGGTCCCTTCTGACTTGAATGATCCTTGATTCTTATGATCCTATAGATACAGCTCCAGTTTGGCTTGGTGTTTTTCTGAGAAGCAATATATTGTTAAAGGCTTTCTTTGCCCAATTCTATTTAAAGATGCCTTGGCCTTGTAACAGTCTTTCATAAAACAACTCTTTTGCCTGCTTGTCTCCTCCATCCCCAAAGCAAGGTTATTCTTTGCAGCAACAGACAGAAGACTCATTGAAAGAAATGTCACTGACAACAAGCAGTGAATCAGCGCCAGTCCTTAGTGTGTTCCTACCTCTGGAAAAGCTGACTGACAATAGTACAAGATGTATAGTCGATGTAGACAATACAGACACTTTATAATCCCAGACAAAGCCAAGATCACAGAACTGTATAACGAGCTATCCCTCGCTTTTATACAAATGGCTGATTTGAAAAAACCTAAGGATGTTTCATGGACTTCTGCAATAATGTGGAACATTTGCTTCCTGTGCAACAGAGCAAAACTGTAAAGTTGTGAAGATGGAAAACCTACATACTGCTAATAAATACACTCTAGAAACTGCTGGAATGTAACAGTATGCATGTTGCTTTTATTTAAAAAGCATTTAGGGTTTGCACATATTTAATGTAATTCAGGAAGTAGCTATTATCATTAATCATGTTTTCACATTGTGTCCACTGTGCTAGGTGCAGTACTTTTAATAGTAATACAGTAATAGTAGTACAGTATTTCTAGACAAAGCTTAAGGCAGGCAAATGCAGATTTTTATCTGGCCTATGGAGATGGAAAAGAGGCAGAGGATGAATGGGAATCTACTCATTTAGGAAAAATAAAATTCCTCTGGTGGAGTGTTTTACGCAACAAACAGCCGCAGCAGCACAGTTCTGACAGCGACTCATCCTGACCAGCTTCTGTGGTTCCCACTGAGTTCCATCACTTCTACTGCATCATCAACCGGTAGCACTGAGTGAGATTAAGAATGAAAAACTCCATCTCTTTGGGGTTTTTAGGTTTTGTTTTCGTTTGTTGATACTAAATTCTGCACCTAGCCATTTTGATTTGCAAGGTAAACTATTGCTCATTTTAACTTGGAAGCAAAATGTGGTTCAGAGAGGTTCATTTTTCCTGAAGTTGGTGTTCTGGTCCCTTGAAATGTGGATCTGCAATAAGATGGTGTTCCAAATTTTCATTGCCTGCAGTCTGTTTCATATAAATGGGGGATGGGTATGACGCGATTTGATGCATATAAGATTGTTCTTTTTCAGGATTCATTTAAATCCACCCCAGTTCAGAAGGAGAAGAAACTTGTTTCACAGCTGTGTAGGTGCCATGTATGAAGCACATTGTCTTCTCAGCCCAGTTACTTGTAGGCAGGTGGTAACATCACAAACCATCAGAGTAACTGGCTTGAAAAAATAACCTTGTGTCTCTCAGGAGGGAGAGCAATAATTAACAGCATATGGAAAGAGTTGCTTTTACCACAGGGATGAAAGGTACCTTGGTAAGACAGGATGTGGGCAAATTTATGCTCCAGTTGTCTCTGTCTGTGGTTTGTGTCAGCCTGTGTCTGAACAGGAGATTCTAGCTTATGGTGGGTCCAGATGATAGTCAGAATAATTAATGGATTTTTTTTGAAAATAGAAAACATAAAACAAGCTTAAAGCTAGAGCAGTTCATTGACTTCAGTTGTAAGAATCTGTCCTACTGTAATGCCATAAAAATTACCCCTGAATTTTGCAGAAAATATCTTTTTTCTCATTTCACCCTACTGTTAGATATAGTGGGAACACGTTTTTCAACCTTGTATGTTTGTATTTCCTGAAACTTTGCCTAGAACCTGAAAAGTGTTAGAAAATACTGAAAAATCCATATATGATTTGTAAGCTGTCTTTGAAGGGGCTATCTTTCTAGCTGCTACCGCTGCAAAAAAACCCTATTGCAATGATAAGTGTAAGCCTGAACTTCTCCAAAGTGCTTAACTTTAAACTATTTGATATCAGCCAGAATTCCAAAGGATTTCAGCTCAGATTAAAAATCTTTTTTTAATATGAAAAGTCATACAAATTGATAAATGAGTCTTACGGTATCCTGCCTAGGATGACCATGTCATGCATATGGTTGAATTTATCATGTATCTTACACAAAGAAAGGCAATGCTTGATAAGCACTTTTATTGGGTAATTAATTTTTTTTTTGCATTTGCAAATAAAGCAGATTGATTTCCATCTTGAAGTAATTTACTAACACATTATAAACTCGTCGAACGCTAACGTGGTACAGTACGCCTCATTTCCTGTTTACTAAATATTCCTTTGGCTGTCTGCTTTGTGTCTTTCAGGTTGAACCTGGAATTGTTCTCTGCCAGGGACGTCATGGAGCCTGGCGTCAGAGTCCTTCACCTGAAGGAAAACATTGCCTCCTTGGCTCGGCTCCTTGCAAGTACAAGCCATGGTGGATTCCCAGTGGTTTGCAGGCCCAAGCCAGACCATGCAGAGGTGTTCCAGGGAACTATTAAAAGGTAAATATGCTATCAAATTGATGACATGTGGTGTTTCTGGCCATTTATCAGTTTTTTTTTTTCTTTAAGCATCTGTTTGTGAAGAATATTTGGGATGGATATGAAACTTGTTCCTACTTTCTTTAGCATGAACAGCAAGTGTCCTTTAAAGAAAGGACCTAGGTCCTTTCTAGTACAAGGTTATCTACTGCATCAGGGATTTATTGAAACAGCACCGATGAAACGATCTTACCGGAACTGTAGAAAAAGGGAAAATTGCCCTTCAGAGCCTTAAAGGTACACTGAAACAGTAATTTAAAAGATTTGAATCTAGTTACTCATGAAATGTCCCATGCCAATTCAAAGCTGGCCAGCTCTTTCTTCACAATTTTTTCATTTTATTACTGTATGCTTTTACAGGAAATGAGTTAACATAAATCATATCACAGACGAGATAAGCAACAAAGTCACTGGAAGTAACATGCTAGGGTAAACAAGAATTAGACTAAAGGAATCCTTGCCATATGGGGGACTCTCAAAAGGCATATAAAATCTCCTGATAAATGAAGTATTTATGGTACCGCGTTTCATATGACTACAAGAGTGAATTCATCCTTTCAGGAAGGTATCTTAAGACTGTCCTTTGAGTGGTGGGTCATGAGTGGGAGAAGCAGTGACTTAATTTCCACCTTGAATATCCTAGAGGAAAGGAGAAGATGCATACACAACTCCTACTGCATAGTAGTTCACAGAGCAAAGCCATATGAATTATGCTTCTAATAACTGTAATACAAACACATGGCCAGTTTTGTATTATAATAGCATAATCTTTCATAGTTTGCATGGTGTCTTTCATCCTGAATGATTGTAGTATTCTACATCTTTTCTTGTGGAGATTTTTTTTTTTTTTATCCACTTCTGGTTTAATACCTTAACTGTGTGGCAGTTGGGAGCTATCTGTGAGCAAACAAGGATAAAAGTATTTTCTTCTGTGGAGCTGGATGGGGAAAAATATTGTCCGTGCATCATCAGTGGAAATTTGGTTAGGGCTTGTCTGCTTGCCTGCTTTATAACAAATTTTCAAGGATGAACCGCTGGCAGCTGGATCACACAAACTTACTTCATAGCAATGTGGTCAGCTGCCCTTTTGGACCATGAAGATGGGAAGGGAGTGAATATTTAATAAAAATTGTGAACTTGCTTCATTGACAAGTGAAACAGTTTGTAGGAACCTTTTAGGAAGAGAAATATCTGCTTGGAAGGAGAATTGTACAGTGGAAATCGTTCGGGTCACAGTGGCCTGCAGGAGTAACATCAATAAGTGCAGTATCATGTACTCATATGTGGTATGTATACTTGTTCCCTCATGGTGATGCTATCATAAACATTATTAATAAGATACGTGCTAAGGCACTAAAACCTAAATTTCTGAGTCATAGTCTGCAGTGTGCACCAATCTGAAGATATTATATAGCACAAACTAGTGTGCTTTTTTTAGTTCTCAGCTGTCCACAGCGATAAAACTAGAAAACACACTAATAACCGATACAGCCAAAGTTCCTTTTAAATTATAGTCTCACCATTTCCTTACCAATTCACAAAATCACCTTGCAGTGAGTGTCCCAGGCTGCTGAGGAGTATGCCGAGTTTATGCCAATACCCTTGTGCTTTGTAATGCAGAGCAAAGTGGTGTGGGAGCAAGGAAAAAGAGGGGGTGGAAAGCTGATCACTAGCGCATCCCAAAAACAGGCACCTTTAGAGAAAAGCTGATGCTACCTGACAATTCTGGTAGACTTTTGGTTTGCTTAATCCCAAGAGCTCTTTTATGATACATTCTGTAAGAGCCTTTTGAAAGGGATGAATGGAAAAGTTTGTTTCCCTGTTACTTTCAGCATAAATGAGCTGTTGTTAGACTTTTTTGAGTAAACCCAAGATAATGTTTTAAATGGTTGGCAAAGAAGCAGCAAATGGCTTTTTTGGCTAGTCGGTCGCCCGCTCCAGTGAAACCCATATAGAGACTTTGTCTGGGAGGAAGCATTGCATTCTGGGGTGCTCTGACAACACCTCTTCTTGCCCCAGTGTGTGACCAGTGGCCTGAGAACTTGCGCGGTGAGTTCTGTGTGCCTTGTCCCCAGCGGGGACCATGGATGACTTTACTGTTCTGCTGTTCTCACCAACACCAGGAAGGGAATGCTCTGCAGCCATCCTCTGAAACAAGCCTCCAGAAATGTGATGTGTCATGGAATTAGTGTATTCATAACCGTAAGCATTTGGATTTTCCATCTTACTCATAAAATTACAGCTCTTTCAGCACGTAACTGTTAAGACCAAGATGAGAAATGCTGTGAACCCCTTAAAGGAGAGGAGTGCTGTTCAACCCCTTACCCTATGAGACCCAATGCAATCCCATCTGGAGGTGACTTGACCACAGGCAGAAAAAATGATAAGTTATTTTTCCATTTTGTACATCAATAATGTTAAAAGTGGAGGAAATGTGGCTTGCCTGGCAAACTTTAAAAAAGGTGGCATGGGTAAGGTGCAAAAAATAATTGCCATGATGTTTTTCTTGGTAATTGCCTTGGGAATTATCATTGATTCTCAAATCTATTTTTTTTCTAGTACAGAAATGTTGTATTAGGTTAAAAAGAAGGGGGCAACAAGCTAATGAAGGGAAAGAAGAAAATAATCTGCTAGGCTTGCATGAAAAGAGCAGCAGCTCAGAATTTTTTAATACTGCTTCTCATTTATGTGTTTTTCTGTACCATTTCCTCTCGTGAAATAAGCATGGATGAAACACTGTAAATTTGGATCAAATATAAAAGTTATTAAGTACCTGCCCACACTTGGAAACTGTAGTGATGAGAGTTGCTGTACAAGGACAAAGTGTTTTTATGTTTTGTAATACATACGAATGATTCTGACCCTTTGAAGACAAAAGGTCAATGTCAGTTCTTACAAAAGCAAGGATTGCGGCCAAGCAATGTTGGCTTGAACTTTCATGGGCCTACAAATGCACCTCAGTGCTATCATGTAGCAAACACCCAGATATTCCAATTTTATTAAAAAAACCCCAACAAACAAAGCCCCCCAAACCCTCCAGATCTGCTTAGTGTGGCTGGATTTTTCTCCTACTCTTTGTGATCTGGATGGTTACCTACTGGAGATCAAGATGAGCTCAGCAAACACGTTTTTACGTGGGTGACCTAAATCTGAAGCTGTTGTCTTCCCCACTTGAGTAAGCAGTAGAGACTAAAACCAAAAACAACTACCAAAGAAAACTCCTTGGTTTTAAAGTTGTTAAAGAGGAAGCAAACTGTAGCTGGGAAGCAAGTTTCCAAAACAAAGTTCTCCTTAGAGTAATACTTTTGTCACTTTGCCATAGGCAGAGCTCTGTGCATGCCTGGGAAACCCTTGCAGAATTCAGTTTGAGGAACTTGTGGCTGGTGAACTTGGTGCACGGCATTGGTGGGGATGATCGACTTATTGTGTGCAACGCAGAGGGCCGAGGGACTGGCTTCCCCCCTTCATTTCTCCCACAGTAATGATGATACTTGCACGCCAGAATAAAACAAGCTATTCTTTCGCACTGCAGCTGACATCCCTTCCCCGTCTCCCCCCAGCAACTGCAGGAAGGGAGCTGGGCTGTTATGAATGTGTTAGCCCAGAGTCTGCTGAGAGCTATAAATGTCATGCCCTAAAAGGCATGCCCTCCTGGCTAGGTGGAATTCATTCTTTAGAGAGACCTGAGGATAGGACCACTGCCTTCCTTCCCAGGAAGTTTCTGCCAGAGACACTGTGTGAGGCTGTAAATGTATATTGAGTTGTTGGGAGGTCCCCGGGCTTTCTCTTGCCTTGGCTGCTCTTGGCTCCAGATCCTCCTCCAGTGGGAAAAGATAGAGTTCTGCTTCTGCCTAATTTCTGTGAGACCAAAACTGAAAAAAAGAGCTATTTTTTCACTTCCACATATGTTACAATGTACTGGTGTAGGGCCATTGTGGGGCAATGAAGTGGTTCTTTGACATGATGAAGAGATTAGACACATCATCACTTGTGTTTTGCTGCTCCATCTTTGCCAGAGGTTACTTTATAATGTAAACCACAGTAAAAACAGAAGACATGGAGGATTTGAGGAGGAAAGCTGTTGGTAACGAATTTCTTTTCCTTGGCTGTGGATACGGCTGGGATATACCATGGAGGGTGATGATACTTCATGGTCGTCAGCAACATCTTTGCTGCCACACTGCACATCCTCCCACGCATGATCAGTTCCCTCCACATGCATACTCTGATTTCTTCCTCCAACATGGATGAAAACATGTTCTCTACCTAGGTGCTTTTCCTCTGAGATGCTCTTTATCCCTTATTATATGTAGGTTTCCTGCATATTTGAGACTGATGAATACCATGTTCCTCCCAGAGACCGTTCTGATGATGTTGGTGGCTTTTCTTGCCTTTGCTTCACTTTTGCCAAGGAAATTGAAGGAGCAGAGTTTCCGTACTGCAGTTAAATCCTCCTGGTAATTCACTGAAGAAAAGCAGGTGGATGCTGGTGTCTTGTTAGGTCAGGATCTGTCCCCTCTATTTCCTTTGAGGAGAAGTGGGGCAGAGAGGCAGAAGCTGGAGTGCTGCCCGGCAACCTTAATTTCTGCCTTCAACACAGCTATGAGACAATTTTCCTAGAGAAAAGACTGGGATAACAAATACCACTAAGTAGCCTGTTTGGGAATTTTAAAGGCATTTTCTTCATGCCTGCACCTCTCAGATCTGTACCATACTCAGCTCTCCTGTTGTAAGGCTGAAGGCTGGATTCCCTGGGCTTGCCCTTGCACTCCTACCTACACAGCTGTTAGCCATTACTCTGCATTCTGTTTGTCTATCTTTTAGCTGAAGGATTTTTTTTTTTCTTGATTTAATTTGATTGGGGGAAAGTAATTATGCAGAAACCACAATATCTCTGACTGTAAGCAGACTGTACAGAATATATCTGTCTAAGCAGAAATGGGAAAAACTTGGTTTTCTGCTACTTCTCTACAGGATGTGACATTTCTGGCATTGTGCCTGCATTTTTGTGTGTATTTTTTCACCTAGGAAACGCCATCTCTTCCCACCTATGAAGTTTACTGAAACTGCAGCTTTTGTGGTTGATGGAAATTGTTATTTGGGGGCCAAAAAGAAATTTCAATAAAAATATTGCAGGTAAAGTTGTCAAAGATCCTTGTACTTTACCATGTCTGTTTGAACTGCTTTATTACACATTTTGATATGCTATATGGGAGTGCATTTACTATGTAATTCCCTTACTCAAACTAAGTTTGATACAAGTGTTCAGAGTGCCTAATTCCTGTTTCAGGAACAAAGTTGGGAATCTGAGATCCTTTCAAAAAATAGAACTTTGCGCTCTAAATCAGAAAAGAAATATATTCCAAAGCTGTGGTCTTTGTGTAGTAGAAAAGTTACCAAAGCTTGGACTTGAGAAATGCCTGGTCACTGAAAGCATGGATTCCCATCCTAAGACATTTCAAAGCGGTCTAATATTCTGGAAAACAGATTTTATCCACCTTAAAATAAAGCCTTCCTAAATACTTCTGAAGATCTTGTTCTGAAAAGTGAGTTAGAGTCTGCTCCTCTGTGTAATCACACAAATAGCTCTAAGTTTTGTGAGTTTTCCTTAAAAATGTCCAGCTGGCCTGGGCCAAGCTGCATGGGCCGGCAGAGGACAGCATCGCCGCTGTGACACTCCTGGCGAGCCCAGCGGGACTCCATCACCTGCACCGAGCTGGATGTGGAAGCTTACTTCAGCGAGGCTGGGAGCACTGGCAGGAATGCCGAGGGTTACTTCTTCCCACTTCAGAAACTCAGGGGAGACATTAAACATCCGCTTGATCAGCAGCAAACTCCCGGCTCTAAGTCTCGCTCAAAGGATGTCACGACTACTGGAGCCAAACTGCACCTGAGAGGAGGATTTCTGCCTCAGGTTAGTCCCTGGTCCACAGTCAGAAGAACTGCCAGAGGAGGGAGCCAAACTACATTTCTACTTACAAGATTTATTTTGCTGCTGTTCTTGCCGGGCCGCGCTTTCTGCTTCCTTCGTGGTAGGAGGAAGCCAGGTACAGAATGGTGTGTACTCATAAACCTCCTACTCGATGGGCCCACTTTAATTTCCCTGCTTGTGAAGTGGTATGGGAAGGGAGATGCTCTGCTTTCCGCAATCAGAAGACATGGTAGAGCAGCTGTTCCCAGTAACAATAATGACACTATTGCTGAGACAAACATTTTCGCGATGATGCATGGGAACACTAAATCCAAACCACATTGTTTAGCTAATGCATGCTTTCACTCCGCTAAAGGGGAATGTCACATAACTGAAAGTAAATTGAAGAGATCAGAGTTTAGAAAATATGACAAAGTTGAAAACTTAAAGCTGTATTACACAGTAACATCCTTTAGCAGAGGAATCATTGATCCAAAGTGGTGTGTGCATGTGTATTTTATAGCAGTTTATTAGGTATGACCGGCCTCTGGTCAGCCCAGTGAACAGGAATCACTGTGAGTCAGGAATGCTTTCTGCCAAGCGCTTCAGTAAAGCTGAGCATAGCGTATTGATATGTGCTGTGGGAAAGAAGATCTAGCATTGCAACATATCATAGATATGTCAGGCTGTAGGTATCGTTTCTGGTATTTTTCTTCAATCTGCCCTCCCAGTTGGGACTAATGAAACACTACTCTCAAGGCGTGTGCGTGCACACGTGTGAAGAGTCCTCGCACACTTGTTTAACAAGGCAATACCTTTATTTTTCTTAGCAAGAGGAGAAGTACTTGCCTTCAGTAAGCAAGGCGGTGCAACAGCTTAGGGACAAATAGAAAGTTAAAGATGAACTGAGACTCCAAACATTTAATTCATAAATTAATTACTGAGCTTAGCGATATTTACCTTAATATTGCGACAGCCTTGCTGCTGGCACTCTTGAAATAACTGATATGGATTTGAAAGCTTCTTGGAGAGCCTTTTCCTTCTGGCACTGTTGTGGAGAGGTTGCTAAGTTTAGATCACAGGAATGCAAAGTTACTCAATCAAACACAGAAGTCTGCAAAGTTCATGCAATAAATTGGAGATAAAAATGAGGTTTTGTTTCTTACTAGAGGATCATGGACAGCTTTCCCCCTTCCTCCTCCGCGTGGCTTTGCTGTAAGTTCTGGGCAATGGTGATTCTACCAGGTCTGATCAAAGCTACAAACACCGCTGGCAGTGGTTTGAAGGCTGCATCTAAACTCAGCCAGTAAAGAAGAAAAAAAGGGGAAAGGGAGCACGTTAGGGACTTGAAAGCTATTTTTAGGTGTGCAGACTAGGGAGCTGATGGCAATATCAAAGTGCTTTTGTGATTACTTGGTTTTCTTGTGAGAGGGTAGAGTCTGTCAGCACATTGTTTGTTTTTACTGTCCGGACTCCTGCTTTTGAAAAGCTGATCCAGTTAATTTCAATGATACATTATACAGTAATCTTGCCTATTAAAATAAATGGAATCCAGCACTTTCAACAAAAGCCCTTGACGTTATGATCCTCCCATGTATTGTCAGGGTCCAGGGGCACTGCAGCTCATGAATAACACAGATGGGGGAAGGTTTATAGAGTCTGTGGTAGTGGTTTTATTCTGTATCTACCTGAAGTGTGAAAACTTTCTTCCAAAGTACAACATTATATGATATTTTTAAAATTAGTAGGCCTGTTTGGCCATACAAATAATTGTGCAGGTGCTGTAGGACTTTGTGACAGAGCCCTTTGGAGGGAAAACTGGAGTGCTTGCAGAGGCTGCGTGTTAACTCAAAAAGCCAAATTAAAAACGTATGCAGCCTCGCTGCAGCATGTGGGTGGCTTTTAGGCAAGTGCAGAGTGTTGTTAAATGTCGAAATCAAATATAGGCATGGGGAAAACTGGTGTGTGAATGGAAAGACTGATCACATACTTGTTCTGTCGTTTAAATGTGTGGTAGGTTCCTCTGAAATTGAAAATCTGCCTGGTAACAAGCCAGCTTGTAGGGAAATACAAATCCGATCCTAAATTTTCATCCTTTTCTAAAATCTAACCTTTCTGTAGGTTTGAAGTACTAAGTTTGCATTTACAATTTATTAACAGCTGCCTTTGCATTTTCATGTTGAGGCTGCGGACTTACTGTCTACTCATTTGCCCTGATGATGGTGGCCATAAAACCAGACAGCTGGCAACTTAAATAATGAACATTAACCTCAAAACACAGCTCTGAGGTGGAAGAAATCCCTGTAGATCTGAAAACTGAGGTACAGAGGTTAAATATTTATTCAGCATCCTTTGAAAGGCTGCGGCATGGACAGAATTTGATCTTTGCTCTGGAAAACCTCAGTCCAGTACTTGATAATGACATTTTTATCATCCTGCAGGTAAAGTGCCAAAAACTCATGCAAAGCTCCTTCTTGGTTTGAAGAACGAAATAGTAAGTAAACAGTAATGATTTAGGCTGCCTAACCTGAAACAACCCTGTAACCCTGACATTTTGCTGTGTAAGATGAAGATTCGGTGGATTTTAAAACAGTTCCCGCTATGTGATGATCTAGTCCTTATCTACTGTCCAGCTCACCGTATGCAGAATACTCTTTCTTTACCAGTTGAAAAAAGGTAAAATGCTATTTGGAGTCAGGAAAAATGCATTAAGTATACTAGTGGCTATCTTACCGAGAACATGAAGTAACCATTATTCTTAAATAGAATTTACATTTTACCGTCCATGTAAAAAGTTTCTCTCATTATGCCCTTTTGGAAGAGTTGCATGCTTATGCTAGAACTTCTGCTGAGAGCAGAGCAGCGATCAAATCCCGCAAAATCCTCTAAGCACTCCTTTCATTTTGACTGCTGTGAAAGTTGAAGGTGCAAGACACTAAGTCTGAGCTGCAGCAAATTTTCAGAGACTTGTTGATATCGTAAAATAATTTACACCAGCCAGGTATTAGGATGAGGAAGGACCATGAAGAGTTTCAGGGTGCCATATTCAGTTGTTTTGGTGTGCAATTTATTGTTACTTGTTGCTGTTTTCTCATCATTGTATTTTTCAAACTGACTGACATAAATCAAAATTTAGTAATTGATGTCACTGGGTTTTAAACATGTCTGAGAGAAGCCCTGAGACAATAGATTTTTAATACATAGAAGGTCAGAATATGTTAATCACTGGTCCTCAGTGAGTTGGATATTGGCCAAAACGCCAGATATAATCAGTTTAAGAATAAAACCAATGCAGGTACCTTTGGTGGATTAATGCAGAAGAAATAAGCCTGAAGCTTTCTGAAGCAAGCTAAAAATGATGCTTCAGGTTCTCCAATCCTCCCTCCTCCCCCCTGCCCCACTGTGTAGCTATTTTATCTATTCAATTTGGGAGAGTCCTGCCCTGAATGCTTTTGCCAGTGATATCACCTTTTAATCTCCCTTCTGTTCATTTGCAGCTACTTTGGAGCTGCAGTTCCTTTTATGTCACTCCCCCAATATTTAGAATTTGTCGTTTCCTCAGATAATTGGCCATCTTGACAAGAAGAGTGACACAATCAGCTGTCAGATACTTTTCATTCCTGACTTCCATGCCAAATCTGACATGTGGATATTGGGATAATAATGTGTTATCTTAATTAGGTGTATCTTCATGATGTATGCTTTATAACAGATAGAGCATATGAAACTACTGCAATGCTTTGCCAGGGTATCTTTGAAATGAGATTCCCTATTTCAGGGTTTTCTTTCTTCTTAAATAAATAAAGAGTAAACGAACAATTGCAGAGTCCAAGTCTGAATCCTAGCACTTCCTGTTAAAGCTCACAGAACAGTGCAAGAAACATGTTTGGTCTGCTTTCTAAAGCTTGATGATGTGATAGGAAAGATGTTGTATGTAACATCAAAGAGTGATGTTGTTATACCTCTGAAGCATGACTTCTGGAAGTCCAAGTGAAATAATGTATGTTCATTTTTCTCCTGAATACGGCAGTTTTTTAATAGGCTTGGAGTCTTATCAGAAATGTTCCAACGATTTCCTTCATTGTGTTTGTGTGTGCGTTTTTTTTTGACTAGCCAAACTTCTCTCACATTTCCCAAAGCCCTGTTAAGTGACTCCCTGCTGGGTTTAGTTAAGAGCGGTGCCGAGCAAATTGCAAGCTGCAAAAACCGGCCAACAAACTGCTGGTGATGAGCAAATGTTTCTGCTCTTTCAGCTCATGGTGAATGTTGCTGGTTTTTTAATTCCAGCCCATGATGTTCAAGTGGAAAATGGTGAAGGCTGGACTACAGACAGGCCTGAGCAGTGTTTTGGACCTGAGCATACAGAGTCTGGCAAAGGATCAGGGTGATTCATAACTTTTGCACTTGATGTCTATATATTCATGTTAGGATTAAAGTCTTGAGAGTATTCCTGGCCTGGTGATCATCCTTGAAATGGACTTCTTGGAGCTGTACGTGGTGATCTCGGAGCAGAATTTGGATGTGTGTATTTATATCTCACTTAGAACAATTACAGAGCTGTTTGTGAAAGACCGTAAAATGTGAACCTTTAAAGAGCCCTGCAGAACAAAGTGTGTAATGCACCAAAGGTAATTCACAGGGCATGACTGGATTGATTTCCACTCCATGTCCTCTGCTGTAGTGAATATATTATGAGTATATTGTGTTTTCCTCCCTGTCCTCCTCCAAATGTAGCCTGAGGGGAATAGACCTTGCCTGTTGTAGCATGCCTATACTGCTCTTAGTGTGTTCTCATGATTGTTCTCAAACCCAAGTCCGTTAATTGTCTAGGCGACACGTCCACATGCTGGCATGCACATGGGAAGAGGCTTAGGGCAAGCCAGTGACTTTCCCAGCAGGGGAGATGTCAGCCCAGGGCAAAGTATTTCCTCAGCTGGAGATTTCTCAGCAGTTAGCTCTGCTGCGGTGGTGGGCTCTCCTTAGTAATCTGAAAGAGGTTTTATGAAAACCAAAGCCAGTCAGATATTAAATTGAGATGAAATTTCAATAGTTATGAAGGATACTGAATTCCTTGTTTGTCCTGTGAATGAGATGTGCTTTAAAGGTGGGAGCAGGCGACAGACTCCCAGTATTCCTGGCTGTGCCACTGATTTTCTTCAGCACTGATGTTTTTTCACAAGTTATCTTCACGCCCAGGTCTTTACCTTTAAAAGGGTGATACCTATTTCCCATCCACAGGCATACTTATTTATAAATCCCATTGAGAACCTTAAGTGAGAGACCAAAGCCATGTCTGCATTAACAAAATGAGGATTTCAAGACTGGATCTATAGAGTGAAACATCTGAGGTGATAGGATAGCTTCCTTCAAATGTGTGTTCCAGATCTGAACTAAAACACGGAGGTGGATGGATGCTCCCAAAGTGTCTTGTTTTTAAGTTGGAGAAAAGGTGGACTATATAAAAACCCCGAAACATGTGAAACTGCAGTTTAATGTGATACATCAGAAACTAGTTTAATGTTGCCTCTTCATGAGTGAGATGTCAATGGTGTTTCATAAGAAGTTTACTATTTTTTTGCACTCTTTACAGTTTTGACCCAGCTTCATCAAATGCAGGACAAAGAAGTATAGAATAGTGAAGGGGAGACTGTTTGGAAAGAAAATAATAGAATGGCAAATAGCCTGCTGGTCAGGGCAGCCAGCAGGAACGGGGGAGACCCAGTTGTACAGATCCTTGTTTACTGAGCAAGGAACCCCTCCAACAGGAGACATTAAAACATGCCATACATAGCCAGTAATGTGCTTGTTATGAAGGAGAGTGTGGAGAAAGGGCTTGAACCTAGTTCTTCCATACCCTATCCCTAGGGAGGGCACTAACCATCAGCTTTTGGATCTGGCAGGCATGTTGTCTTAGACCAAGTCCTCTGCTGTGCAATGCTAATCCCACCTTGAAGCAGACTAATCTTTCCCAGGAGACATTATGTTTAAACTAGTAAATTCCTATAACAAGTTTTGGTTTGAACAAATCAGTATTTTTGGATACAGAAATATTTATTTGAAAATTCCCAGCTTATACTTCGTGTTCCAGTCAATAAGCCACTTTGTACCTCATTTGTATTTCTCTGATGCCTTAATAAAGATTGTGTGTTTGGTCTCCTCTGGGTCCCTCAAGCACATCATTTAGCAGAGTGCTGCACATCTTTGTACTACTGTAGTATCTCCTAGTTGTAACCACAGACCAGGACTAACATGATGTTAAGTATGTTGCAAAACAAAAAGCTTTGTGATGGTCCCTAAGGTGTTTATTATCTAAATATAAGTTAAAAGGCTGGAGAGTGTGGATGGAGTGTGTGTGTGGGGGGGACACCAAGGAAACACTAGGCTATAAATGATAATTTTAAATATATTGCCTGTCAAGCCTTTATATGTGGAGTGTGGAACAGGAGAACTCTAAGTGAAGACTTGAAATTATATAATAATTGAAAAATATATCCGTTTTCACATGACTAAGTCAGCAAGAATATTAAATGTCTTAATGAACTCTAGAGTGCAGTACTGTGAGAGAAGGTTTCACTGATGATTTAAAATATTACATGAATTTTTTGCAGATCGTATGTGTTAATATAGATGTTACTTATGAAGGATGTGGGAAGGAACAGCAGTCTTATATCCAGACGGTTGTATTTGCTTATTATTTTGTTGGGTGCAAACTAGACAGTGCATGAGCTGGTCCTGCCAAGCAGGTTGATCCAGGTCAAGAAGAACATGTAGGATAGGATGTCCTGTAATCTAATTAGCCAAACCTAAACCAGAAAACACCTGTATTGATGCTGCTATTGCTGATGGAAATTTAGGAAGGTGAAATATTTGGTTAGCCCACTAATACTATAGAATCATAGAATGCCTCAAGTTGGAAGGGACCCATAAGGATCATTGAGTCAAACTCCCTGTTCCTCATAGGACTACCTAAAACTAAGCCATATGACTAAGAGCATCAGCCAGATGCTCCTTGAACTCTGACAGGCTTGGTGCCATGACCACTTCCCTGGAAAGCCTGTTCCAGTGACCGACCACCCTCTCAGTGGAGAATCTTTTCCTAATGTCCAACCTGAACTTCCCCTGACGCAGCTTCATTCCATTTCCTTGTGTCCTGTTGCTGGTCACCAGAGAGAGGGGATCAGCACCTCCCTCCCTGCTGTCGTCCTTGAGGAAGTTGTAGACTGCGATGAAGTCACCCCTTGGCCTTCTCTTCTCCAAGATGAACAAACCAAATTACCTCATCTGCTCCTTGTAAATCTCGCCTTTGAGACCTTTCACCATTTTGGTTGCCCTCATCTGGACACACTCTCATATTTTGATGTCCTTCTAATACTGAGGTGCCCAAAACTGCACACAGTAATTGAGGTACAATCACATATCTGATGCTAAATCATTGTCTGCTTCCTTTTTAAAATTTGGCCCTTATAATGAATATAGTCCTCTTCTCTAACCTTAGGTTAGAGCTGTGCATGCTCCTGGAAAATGAGCACATCTTTGAACCAGAGACAAATGATGAGTCTTTCTCCTCTTCTCATCCTCTCTCCTATGAGAAGGTAATCTCTTTTCTTTCAGTTCTTCCCTTGTTTAATGAGCATGTATATTGGGTGATTTAGGATGAGCTCTTCATGAATGAAGAAATGATGTAATATATGTGGTCAAGATAAAGAATTGTTCAAGTACAATTTAAATTTAAGGATGACCAGAGACCTTCCAGGGACAGCTGTCATAAACTATAATGCCACTCAGAGCCTAGAAGTTGTGCAAGACTGCTGGCAAAGAATTTCCTTGCTCAATAGGCTGTTCCAACCTTCTCTCTCTCAACTTCTCTACGGGTAGCAGAATTATTATAATATTTAATTCTGTATGGGATAGCACCTCTCTGAATGGTGACTGTTTATAAAAGCTTTCAAAGTTGAAAAGCATGTAGCATTCTTCCCCTTGATAGGTGATTAAAGGATTTTTAGGAATAGTAAACATTAAGCTTGGTAGAAGAAAACTGTGTGTTAGCAATGCAAGACTGGTAATGTAGTTTTGAGCAATTTATACAGACACAACTGGAAAGTCATCATATATTACTGAAGCTTGGTCTGGACATGGGAATCTGGCTGGCAAAGCAACGTTGAGAAGGAGCAGGGCAATTATGTATGGGATGAGGTGCCAGGATACAAATAGGTACTCCTACGGAAGAGGGCTGAAGCTCAGCTGATGGCTGATACCAGTTTCGTTGCATTTTTCTGCACTACGCTATCATGTAATTACCACTTAGTGTGTGAATTTTCACAGTGTGAAAAACCTCACCCCCAAGCCAATATAACTTACATTGTCTTAATAGAGATACAGTTACACTAAGGGAGAGAAAATCTTTTTGTAAGTAAAGAGTGTTTTATTCCGAATTGCTAATTTAAGCCTTATTGGCAATAGATTTTATAAAGTTTGGACAAGCTCTGCCAGCATAGCTCTGCTAGAAAACTTTCTTAAGAGTCAGACTGGAAAGCTTTTGAACCTTGGGTTCTAATGTGCAGCACAGAAGGAAAGAGAAATGGATTCTTGCCTATTCCAGATAACAGTGGAGAAGCTGCCCGATCTGTCACGCCTAACCATGCTGCTGAATCTCTACACTACAGATCCCCGGTATCAGCAACTCTTCATCAATCTGGTAAGACTGAAGCCAACTCTAAAAACAAACATTTCCTCCATGAACAATGTGTTTGTTATATTTTCTCATTTGTTTATGATGGCTGTGTCAGCCGCACTGATTTACATAAACACTGCCAATCCTGGGACGTTACATTCTCAACAAAAGTAGCTGAGTACAAACAGCATTCCGAAGTTTTAATTCATATTGTATAAACATAACAGATGTTGATAAAATGAGCCAAAAAGAAAATACAACAAAGGAGACCATTTCAAGGGGGCTTTTGATTAAAATACATTCCAGATTGACAAAATGATACAATGTTAATGGAATAGATCATTTAAATGTCATTATTTGGCTCTTACAGTCCTATAAAGCAAATATAAAGCAACGCTTTTGAGATTTTAGGCTCCATTACAGTACAGTGCCTATATATCAACTTATAAATAAAGCTATATTTCTTTCCCCTTTCCTTTTTTTTTTTTTTAATCCCTGCTATGACATTGCCACATTTATTTCCTAAATACTGTACTAAAATACTGGGTCCAAAAGCAATAATATATTTAGTATACTGAATAAGGCCTAAAATAAATATGTTATAAACAAAATAAATGTAGTTTCTGCTTCAGTGAATTTCCAGTCTACAGCATTGAAACTGGGGTGCGGGGACACTGGGAAATCCAGGCCAGAGCGCCTAATTCAGATGGATTTTATTTAAAGAGATATAAAATTTGCTCCTGTTTACTCATGTGTAAAGAAGATGGGACTGAATTTGAGATCCATCTAGTCTGAATTCCTTGCTTTGTGAATAGCTAGAAGGAGAGAAAAAATATAAAAATCACAATGCTATTAGTATCCATTATCTAGTTGGTTTGAGAGTTTTCTTTCAATAGATGGGGAAACTGAGATGGAGAGAGGACACATGGCTTTCCGAAGTTCAAGAGGAGGCCATCCATGGGAATAGAAGCCAGCTCAGCTGACACCCAGTCCAGTGCTTGCGCCACTGGGCCACACAACTTTTTTGTTGTGGGAAACCTATTGCACTCAATTACGTTTCACATTGATACCGAACTTTTTAGTACCTGATGTGATCCCCAAAGCACAAAGTTTGGTATCCCTTCCAACAACTTCTTATTATCACTCATGAAAGCTCTGTTTCTGATATCCACAGCAATATCCATTGTGAAGTTCTTGGGCATAATGATTTCCTGTGGCCATGAGTTCCACACCAAAATTATATGTGGTACAGAAAGAGGAAACCTTTTTATCTTTAATTTTTTTCTTCCTTATGTCTTTGAATGTCTTGTTAGTCCTGTAAGTGAAAAAGGGAGAAGAGATGTGTCCTTCTATACTGTGCATTTATTTATATTATTTTATCATGTCTTTGTTTCATTTTTCCTCTGTCTGGGGAAGCACACACTTGGGAAGCATAATGCACCTTCTTTGACAGGACTGGCCAAGTCATAAGAAGGATACTGTAGAATTATGTGAAAAGTAAAAACTCAGTGAACATATATAAGCTATAAAGAGCAGTTTGGTTAACAATAAAATGGTCTTTAGCTCTGTTCCTATCAGGAAACGTTTATAGCCCTGATAGTTTTCAGTGACCAGAGTTTAGTACTTGCATGTCCTCTTCTTCTCAGAGCCATATGATCATTTTCTTTGTCCTCTTCCTCCCAGTCTGTGCTTCTATGTGAATTGACTTTTATAAGCATTTACTGCAAAATATTACAGGATGTCATAAATGGTTGTGTAATGAGATAGCAGCTATAAAAAAATCTTAAGACTTAATAAATATTGGGGTCACTGACTATTTCCAAGTAAAAACTCAGACCATATCAACGGAGCTCAACTTTGCTTTTCTAGCCTGTGAGATTTGGGATGTTCCAGTCATAATAGCTTATTTAGAGTGAACCTGACAGTTTACCAAAAAAGAAAGTGTTTTTTACTATGGTATTTCCTGATGTTTTAGGTATAACTGGGGATGGAGAACAGGGAGAGAAGAACTAGCACTCTTATTGGCTCCTGTCCCTCAAACCTGCTACCTCTCCTTGGTGTCCTTCCTCTGCCTCTCCTTCCCACCTCTGTGGCAGGGGTCCACTCATGCTTTTGTGTTCTCCCTATGTCTTCTCTCTTTGCCTTACAGGAGCCATACATAAACAAATCTGCAATGTCAGTCCAAGCTCATTTCTCACTGCAACGCACCTACATCATATTTCGCACCCTGGGGCTGCGCCACCTCACTGTTGTTGACCTGCAGAACCGAGTGGTTGGGGTGATCACCAGGAAGGACCTGATGCCTTTCCTCCTGGAGGAGAGGCTCAGGCTCCAGCTGACACCACAGAGCCCTGATACAGATGAGCAGCCCCTGGATTCAAGGCCATGGATGTGTTCTTAGGCTTTGTCACTTCTTTTTGAGCCCATGTTCTTCTTCAGGAAAAAATAATCAGAGCTTTTCCACTTGAACCCTTCTGGAGAATAGATGCTTAAAAGCTGTTCTATCTAGACATGTGGGATTGTAGCCCAGAGCTATGTCTCTTCAGCTGTTTGGTGACTGCAAAAATCATTAATTTAAATGCTTGTGAGATAAAATAAGAATTCATGTGTTTACGGAAGATGTACATAAAATCAGATGTGAAGGATGGATGTCAAGAATGCTTTTGTCACACTGTGTCTATGCCTTCCAATGAAAAAAATGACTTAACCATTAGCAGCAATTATGTTGGCAAAGCCTTTCAGTGAGGACTAAATCTTCAGCCTCTGAGTATCTGCCTGTTAAAAAGGAGAATGTTTTCATATCAATGTTTTTATGTTGAAATATGTATGTTTAGCTGAGAGGAAATACTGCCTTGAGAGAGGTGGGCAATTGAAAGGAAGAATTGTGTGTAAGAGAGAGATACTGACTGTGGGGCTCCCGCCAAATTCCCATCACACTTCTCAGCGAGAGAAACTTGACGTGCTTTTCTGTTGCCTACATTTCTTTCAATTTCTGCAACTCCTAGAATAGGGTCTCCTTCTCTCCTTCCACCTGATATGATAACATTTTTAGTTAAGTTCACGTGCAGTGAGGTATGGGGCAAATTCTAATAATGGGGAAGCAACATGATAAATTGTGGCAGCAGTTTTTGTATATATAGCAGCATATTTACAAACTGAGCACAAATTTCATGATTTTGCAGTCATACGATGTTTGAAACCTTGGAAAGTGATGTTTGTTAATAAATTAATGTGAACATTTTTTTGGATAAAGACGCTTTTAGATTTTCTTCTATGACTTTGTAATTGATGTTTAATTTTGTTCTGTTAAATACCAGAGGGATTCCCACAGATTTGGATATGAAAATCAAACATGTGTGAAGGAGTCCACTGCTATTAATGTTGTTATAATGAATACCAAGGAAAACTAGTAATAATTTACTGGTTATAAAAACTTGCCAAAATCCTGAAAGTGAATTTCTGGTATTTGAATCATGCAGCTTTGAGTCTCTTATGAATCAAAGATTTGTTGGATTTTCTCCTGTTTTGCCTGCTGGATCTTGTCTTATTATCAATAACATTGCTTTTGTAGCACCACATAGAATGCACAGCATTTTAAAACTTAAGTGTCCAGTCAATGCAAATAGCTTCCAGCCCAGAAACTTAGGAAGGTACATGAGAAAGGATCTTTAAATGGTCAGTTGAAGTATCTCATATGCAGGGTGAGCAATGCTTTGCAAATCATCCATCCAAGAGACATGGAGGCAGATGTTTCTTTGGATCCTGTTACAGTTCGTAATCTTTTGTTCCTTAGTATGCTAGTAAGGTCATTGTCACCACTGATCTATGCCTCACCTACCTGAAAAATGCAAAGTTTTTATTGAAGGAATTAGGGTTCGTGTGCTAGCAGAACAAGAGATCTAATCTAGAAACGCCTAGTGATTTCCCCTTAAGGCAGTGAGAATCTTTTCTTTTCTTGATAACCAAATCTGAATAACCTTGTCATGAATTTGCATTTTTGGTTCAAAGCCCATTGCTGATTTCCTTTTCCTTGATTTACTGAGTACACAAAGTATCGCCCTACTAAGACCTGAGTAATGTAATTTCATTTTGCTTACAGTATCTGTGGCTAAATGACTCATTGCAAACTGTAGTCGGGGTGTACTTTGCAGGGTATGGGGGCTGGAGACAGCCAGGATATCTGTAACTCATTACACAACTTTGAACAGGTCACTTAAATGCTTGGCATATCGTTTACTCTGCCTTTAAAGTTGGATCAGGATATGAATCTGCCATAGCTACTGTGAAGAGTACATGTGTGAAAGATATTATAGGCATATAAACTATTTATAATAATATTTTGTGCAGGCTGGTTGCAAAAAGCAGTGAGGGATTGTTTCCCCTTCCTGCCCCCATCAGTAACAAGCCTAATTTCTACGGAAAAGTTCACACAATTTACATGAAACTTCTCATAACTGTGTTGGGAGCTGGTTTGGGGACAGCATGCTGCATTTTTCCATATATTATTATCTAGTTCCATTGCTAGATGAGTTTTTTGGTAATAGATGTGTGTTTGGGAAGACAGAGGAAACAAAATTCCTCCCAGGACTTCCTGAAAGAAGTGGCTCCTTTTATATTCTGGACTCCGGTGACAAATCCACCTCATCACAAGCCATAATAGCATAATACATATTGGAAAGTGAAAACAGATGAAATTTGTAGGAAGCTTTTAATTAATATGTGATTCTCATGGTCCTTATATAGAACAGGTCTCCAAGGAATGGCAGCAACAAGTAGTCGTATCATTTGACACTTTGTCACAAGATACTTTTGTTTTTCTTCTCGTCTGCTCATAGTGAATGGGAAGTGTTCTGCCATTTCTTCATATGATTTGAACTAAAGACTTGATAGTTAGAGCAAAGATGCTGTTTTTATGACATACAGTTTGTTTATGACTTTTCACAATTTCTGAACACAAATCTCTGCGACAGAGATAAAGGGCTCACAACAAAATTCAAGTTGTTGGCTTTATTTTTGGTTTGTGCTATGCATCTGTACCTCTTTCATCTCACCCTCCTTTATGACAGTGTTTTCCTAACACTTCTTACTCTCTTAAACTGAAATGTGGCTTAAAACACGGGCAGACTGAACTTTAGATCTAGGTTTGAAGTACAGCCATGCAACCCCCCCGCCTTCAACTAGAAAAAATGTGTTCACATTAGAAACATTAAACCATCTGTGCATTACATATCCCTATGAATGAGCATAAACTATTGTGAGAAGGTTTTTGCGGTATGCAGCTTTAATGTATGGTTTTACAGGTATCCTGTAATGTCTGTGTGCTTATGCTAATGTATGTAACATCGGTGGTGTTTTTCCTGTCATGTGATACTTACATAGAGTTAATTGCCCAGTGTTTTTAAACTGCCTGGTTTATCACACTGTAGAACCTTTTAACATTTTCTTGTTTTCCAATTGATTCTTGCTTACGTTTTAAGATGGGATGCTGTCCTTCAATCACATTTATCCGCTGACCTTGAACAGAAAAGCCTAAAGGAGGGAAGGCAGATGAAGAAATTTCTAGTATCTACTTTCTATGAAAATGATGACTTAAAGGATGCAGGGACCAACATTGTTAAAGGTACTTGTGATAGGATATGGTCTATCTTACCTTAAGGCTGAGATAGCCTTGAGCCAAAAAGCTGAACGGGAGTGGAAATGTAACTAGCTGTACTCTGCAAGAGCAGTGCCTGGAAAATCACTGATGAGGAAGTGCTGCAAAATGTTACTGTTGTCTCTGCTGCCCCTTTTCACATAGCTCCAGCTAACAGAGCTGTCAGTGTACCTCTGGTGATCATGAAATCACTTAATGAAATGAAGTGTAACCAGCTCTCTACTAAACTAGTGGTTAATTAAGTGTGACCATCAAGTGATGGGAACCATAGTAGTATACAAGGGAATGCTTGTTCATTCCTGAAAGACCTATTAAAGTAAGAGGAAATATGTGATCAGCACAGTTGTCTGAATGTCTAACATGGTATGGCGTGGGAATGCCAGCATCAGAGTTCAAACAGATGAGGAGTTACTGCTGCTTACTTGAGATTCTGAACAAACCAGAATAACTTACACTATGTGACTGTAATCAATGCTTAGCACATTTCTGAGGGCCAAAGCAATGAAATGGCTGACTAACTTGCAGTATCTCATTAAACTGGTGAACCTGGCTTGTCTGAGATCATAGATTGTGTGCAAAGACTCAGCCTTCTGCCACTGAGACCACTCCTTACTCCATGCCAGCAGAGAAACTGTGAGGATTTACCAGTTTCCCCATATTTTACTTTGAAGGAGTTACAGAAAAGAATGTATATGTTTGTGCAGTTTATATTTGCAAAGAGCTTGGTAGATGTGAAGTTGCTATAATCACCCCTCTTGTAAATGGTGGAGCTGAGATGTGGATATGAAGCAGCCTACTAAGGATGGGAAAGTGAGTCTGTGGCAAATCTAAAAGAAGAACTTCAGACTCCTGACTTCTTCTCAATATTAATCTCTTACTTGTAAAGTAGACACGAAAGCTAGCACTAAGGGAAGGCACGTCACATTGTGCGACTCCCATGTCCTCCCACATTTTGTCAGCTTTGATATGCAGGAGAGAAGTGTTTCTAGCGTGACAGGGCTGTCCCTGGTCTACAGAGCAAACCCACCCATGCAACGGGGAAGGCTGTGAAGACTGCACCTGTGCAGGAGGCACTGCAGTCCTGTACAAGTGCTCTCAGTGAGAACGCAGCCTGGAAGCCTCCCTGAGATACACTGGGTACTGCTGATCAGCACAGCAATGGATGGGACCACTGCAGAGACGCTGCATTGCAAATGCAGGTCTGGGTTTCTGTGAAAGCATGAGATGGGAAACAATAAATGCACCAGACTTGGTATGTCTGGTGTGTGTGTGTATGTATAGTTGTGAACATGTATATGTGTGTGTGCGCGTGCATATGCAGGTAAGGAACCTAATTGTTTTGTAACTGTAATTTGTAATTTAGAAGACAGGCTAAACACTGGATGAGGATATACATTTCCTTTTAGGAAAAAAGAAAAGGAGAAACAAACTATGTGTATCTTGAGCTTCATTACCCCAGAATCACACAGACCTGTAGAAATCTTTTTAATCCTCAAGGGATAAGCAATAGGATAGGGATTAGTGTTGATGCAAGTTATGGGTTGAGAGAAGGGCACAGAGGTAAAACAGGCAGAAGGGATTTAAAATAGCTTGGTGAATCATGTGCCCAAGATAGCAGTGTCTTGCAGGACAAACAAATAAGGAGGACTAATTTCTATCTGACATGCCACTAACAGTATAAAACATAAACATTCACAAAAATGCCATGACATTTTCCTGCCTGACGAACCTCGTGACTTTCTATGATGCTGTGACAACAACAGTGGACAAAGGAAAACCAATGGATGTCATCTATCTGGATTTCTGCAAAGCCTTTGACACGGTCCCCCACAACATCCTTCTCTCTAAATTGGAGAGCTATGGACTTGATGGGTGGACTGTTTGGTGGATAAGGAACTGGCTGGATGGCCGCATCCAGAGGGTAGTGGTCAATGGCTCGATGTCCGGATGGAGACTGGTGACAAATGGTGTCCCTCAGGGGTCCGTACTGGGACCGGTGCTGTTTAACGTCTTCATCAATGACTTAGACAGCGAGATCGAGTGCACCCTCAGCAAGTTTGCAGATGACACCAAGCTGAGTGGTGCGGTTGACACACCAGAAGGACGGGATGTCATCCAGAGAGACCTGGACAGGCTGGAGAGGTGGGCCTGTGTGAACCTCATGAGGTTCAACAAGGCCAAGTGCAAGGTCCTGCACCTGGGTCGGGGTAACCCCCAGTATCAGTACAGGCTGGGGGAAGAAAGGATCGAGAGCAGCCCTGCCGAGAGGGACTTGGGGGTACTGATGGATGAAAAGCTGGACATGAGCCGGCAATGTGCACTGGCAGCCCAGAAGGCCAACCCTATCCTGGGCTGCAACAAGAGAAGCGTGGCCAGCAGGTCGAGGGAGGTGATTCTGCCCCTCTACTCTGCTCTGGTGAGACCTCACCTAGAGTACTGCGTCCAGCTCTGGAGCCCTCAGCACAAGAAGGACATGGAACTGTTGGAGCGGGTCCAGAGGAGGGCTACTAAAATGATCCAAGGGCTGGAGCACCTCTCCTATGAGGACAGGCTGAGGGAGTTGGGCTTGTTCAGCCTGGAGAAGAGAAGGCTGAGGGGAGACCTGATTGTGGCGTTTCAGTACCTAAAGGGAGCCTATAGGAAAGATGGGGAAAATCTTTTTAGTAGGGCCAGCTGTGACAGGACAAGGGGTAATGGTTTTAAACTAAAACAGGGTAGGTTTGGACTGGATATAAAGAAGAAATTCTTTACAATGAGCGTGTGAAACACTGGAAGGGGTTGCCCAGAGAGGTGGTAGATGCCCCATCCCTGGAAACATTCAAGGCCAGGTTGGACGGAGCTCTGAGCAACCTGATCTAGTTAGCGGTGTCCCTGCTCACTGCAGGGAGGTTGGGCTAGATGACCTCTAGGGGTCCCTTCCAACCCAAAACATTCTATGATTCTATGATTTCTTTAATCAGCCTGGGTAGGTTAGATCTCTGACAGAGATCTTTCTTGCACCTTGTCTTTAAGGTGAAGGACATCTAAAAACATCAACTCTTTGAACGTAAAAAGCTGAGTCTCGCAGAGTCACAGAAGAATTTAGGTTGGAAGGGTCCTCTGGAGGTCATCCAGTCCAACCTCCTGCTCAGAGGAGGTCTATCCAGATCAGGTAGCTCAGGGCCATGCCCAGTCAAGCCCCTGACACCTCCAGAGATCCCACATCCTGTCTTCCAGTATTTGACCACCTTCATGGTAAAATATTTTTCTTATATTTTATTAGTATTTCCTGTGCTCCAACTTGTGTCCATTGCCTATTATTGTGCACCTACACAAAGAGTCTGGCTCTGACTTCTCTGTACCCTGAGGTTTCAGTTTCAGCAGTCAGGTTTCATCTGAGCCTCCTCTTCTCCAAGCTGAATGGACTCATCTCTCTAAGCCTCTTCTCATATGCCTGTGCTCCAGCCCCCTGACCGGTCTGGTGGCCCGCTGCTGGACTTGCTCCAGTATGTCAATATTTTTCCTGTACTGTGGAGCCTTCCCATCACCCCCAAAAACAACTTGTGCAGGTGCCATGCTAACCTTCTCTGTATCATTAAAATTTTAGTACATATGCTGCGAAAAAGAACATAATTTCCTTAGAAGATAAGCTAGAAAAAAAGAATTTTTAAAAAGAAGAAACTGGGAGACAATGGAAATGAAAGGCTTTGAACCCATTTCTACCTTCTCCCCCGTCACCCAATGGGTCCTTATGTTCTGGTCTTTTTCTCAGCCCACAATTTTCAGTGGCTTCCTGCACTGTAAGGAAGTCTTCATGATCTCCTCTCAGCATCCTGGGAGAAGTATTTACATCGGCTCGGGCCCTTGGTTGTGTACATCTCCACTGCCTCTCTCAGAGCTCTCCTGTCTCTGCTTGTGCTGCAGGTTCCTCCTCCTTGTGCGTTTCTCCACTCCGTCTGACTTGCTCTGCACTCCAGAAACTTTTCCCCGAAAAGTTGCTCAATAGCTCTTGGAAAAGCACATTTTCCTCCTTCTTCCAGAAGATGCCCCCTGACTGAGTGCAGCTGCATTGTTCTCTGCTGTCTCTTGAAAGGAACATAATGCCTATTAGCACAGAATAACTCCAAACGAAGAAATTAAAATTATACACTCAACGTGTTAACAGAAACATCCACAACATTGTTTTGAAAAAAATTATTCATTAGGGTCTGGCCATGATTTTGGAAATTACTCAGGGTGGTTTTATAACAGTCAAAAAATGTAAGGTGCTGTGTGTGAGGCTTTGGGGTTTGGACATATTTTTCCACAACTCTTTACATTTGTCAGGGAGAACATACAGCTCTTTTGACAGTAGGACTTGGGTGGGCTGATGGTTGCTGGATGCTGTAATAGGAGGCTGGCGGGACACAGAATGATAAACTTACTTGTCAACAGCCTCTCTGGCTTTCTCAGGACAGGCTGAGCTTTGTACCTCTGCATCTTGTTTCTCATGTAGTCCTTGGTAATTTTTCTGGTATGGGCTAATTGATTTTGTATTTGTTTGCTGCTGTTGTTTTTACATCTGCCCAACACGGAACCTTCTCAGCCACAGACACTCATTTTGTATCTATTATTCCCTGCTTCGTTATGTTGCTTCCCTCAGCCAGAAAGAATTCTCCTCAAATTGTTCGCATGTTGGTGGCAATGAAGATGGAAGACCAAAGAAAATAAAGAAGAGATCCACAGTAAATGTTGAAAATGGGGTCCTTCCAGTGCGTGGGATGGAATATAAGGCTGCGAGCACCACTGGGGAGATCTCAAGGAGGGTAACCTCAGCAATGAGAGCCAGAAGAAGAGTTTAGAGAGCACCTCAAGAGGAAGCAGACCTGTGGCTGCATCTACATACAGTAAGGCACTTTGCCTGAAATGCAAGCTACTGGCATAGATGGAGGCCAGGTCAAAGGGCTCTGCGGGGCCATTTTGGCCTCTGTGCCTGCATTTCCTTCTTGCGAGACCAAATTATTGTGTAGGGTTGGTGCTCACTAAGGTTTCCCACGGCATGGAGTTGGGATATTGTTAAGATAGCTGCATGGACCAGGGAGACAAAAGTACGATTGGGTACTGCAGGCCAGATGCCTTAATGCCCTGCCAGTTCACAGTTCATTTGTGGCCACTTTCTCTTTGCTATTGCGGGCATTTGCTCTTTCTCTCTCATGCAGCATCTTTTTATTTCCTATGAGTTGCAATGCAGTTGTACTAACAGCATTTTTCCACAATGAATTTCACTGTGTTGTTTTCTCTCTGTATTTCTGCTTTCCTTTCTTTCTTTTATAGTTTGTTGGGCTTTATTTCTTCATCCTTGCTACTGATTGCCTCTTCCTCTTTGCTTTGCATGGGAATTCTTTTGTTCGCAGAAATTCAGGAAATTTTGCTTGCCGTACTTCAGTGCCTGGATATCGGCATAGAAAATGATTCACTTTTGGTCTCTCCTTGCTTTTCCTTGTTACAAAGTAATTTTCCAGGCTCTTGCCAGGCTTCCAGTGCTCCTGTTTTTACTTTTAAGGGGGAGGGCTCTGAATTTCCATTGCTTGGCTCTGTAGGGGTGGTCAGAATGGCTGCCTTCTGTCTCCATTTGCTTGCAAATGGCTACCCAGGCCCAGCCCAAGCGGGCTCAGACTACACCTCCCTGAGGCTACCCCTGGCAAGCTCACAGCCTCACGGGGGTGAGATGTCACCTAGGTGAATTGCACCTATTTCATTAGCATTTTGTAAGCTTGAGCGAACTTGAGTAGAGCTGCGTGAAAGGTCTCTCTCCGAAGAAATAAAGGCAGTGGATCATGGGCTACGCGCAGTTTTGCCTAGTGACATATATTTTAAGATTAGAGGCAGCGTTTTGCAAAATGCTGTTTGAAGTTGGTAATTGGGTTTGCCTGAACCGACTAAAACACACAGAGCTAACTGGTTAAGATTGTAGCTAAAAGACCGTGACCTCTCCCTGTGAAATGTCTAGGTATATGTTCTTGTTTAGGTCTGTTCTTCCGTTTTTTTTGGAGGAGGCAGATAAAGCACTGTATCGCTGAGATAGCGACGAATACTTTTTTGTCATTTGGGTGTAGCATCCCTATCTCAAATCCGCTGTTGTTAACCAGAGTTATTTTTGCTAAACACTTCTGCGTTCATTCTACTTGCATTTTTGACAGGAAGAGCACTATCAGGTGAGTTTTCAACATTTTATGAACAAAACCTAACAGGAAGCCTTTTCATAGCATCACAGCATCCATAGGTACAAACCAACTTAATAAACTCTTACAGTCCACGCAGTTACTGGCAAACCTGAATCATTTTATGAATAATTCTACTTGGATCTCAGTGAGAAAAATGTTCGTATGAACCGTGTGAGCAACAAATTTCCAGACAAAAATCATGGAGGAGGGAGAGTATGTATAGAGACAGTCTGTGGGGGCCTGTGACTTCATCGCACTTCACACGGTAAGAGGGTTCACTTCAGGAGCTGGTAACGGGACGGAGACTTGAAAGGCCGGGCTACAGGAAGCGGGGATGGTGAGTCAGGCAATGGCAGCCTTCCCTCCGAGTCATCCTTGAACCACTGCCCTGGCGTGCTCATAGCGGGGAACGGGATTAGCAGCAATGCTGTTCCTTCAGAGGAGATTTCAAACTTGGGTCGTGACCATTTGATGTCGTTAAGTGTTACGTGCCATTTCTTCTCGAGAGCATGGATTTCAAATCCTGCATCTGGTCTCGTCTCCAGCACGGCCCCCCGTGTTTCGCAACCACCCCTCTCCGCAGCATGCGGGGACGCACCGTGTCCCCTTTACCGGCCCGGCTTTCCAGCCCGGTGCCGCAAGCCCTCTTACGCACCCACCTCGCTTCCCGCCAAAGCCACGGCCTAGCCGTCGGCCCAGAAGTTTCTTGCACGGTTGCTAAATGGCTGCTACACGCGCATTATTTCCCATAACGCTTGACCGGCTCGCCAGGAGGGGGCGAGATCCCTGTGAGGGGGTTAACAGCACCATTGGGTGGTTGCAGGGGTGCTTGTGAGGGGGGGACCTGGCGCGACCGGTCGGTCAGGCAGGCAGCGGCGGGGCGCAGGCCGCCGCTCGGGTCGCAGCCAGGGGAAGGCAGCTTGTGGAGCGCCGCGTTCCTGCCTCCGCCGTTTTTAATGAAACGGCCGAAGCGGCGCTTCGCGGGGAACTACGGCCCGACAGGCGGCGGATCGCACCCGGGGCTGCAACGCCCCCCGCGCCGGGGGGCGCGCGATGCCGCCCTGCCCAACGGCTTGGCGGCGGCGGCGGCTCGGCGGGCCCGCGGCTGCCCCCTCAGCCCCCGCGTCCCCGCCCGCGGAGCGCCCTCCCCGCCGCCGGTGCCGAGCCCGGCGCTGGCGGTGCCGCCTTTCCGCCCCGGGGAGCCGCGCGGGGGTTCCCGCAGTGTTTTCCGGAGGAGGCAACTCGTCAAGTTTCACGCCTCCGGAGCAGGGCCGGGCCAGCGGCCGAGCCGTGGGGACGGGGCCAGCCCGCGGGTGGGGGTGAGGGTTAGGCCGGGTGAGGGGAGCCAGGGCCAGCCACAGCCCCGGGATGTCCGGGCAGGGCCGAGGCCAGGCCTCGCGGGTCGGCAGGGCCCGCGGCCGGGCAGGGCAGGGTTGTGGCAGGGATGGAGGCTGTGACAGGGACCGACGGCCGGGAGCTGTGCTGCGGTGGGGCTCCTGGGCCAGGGGCAGGGCTGGGGGTGGCCCCCGGTGAGGCTGGGCAGGGCTGCCGAATTCATGTGCTTGGGGCCTTGGCACTGGCCGGGACTCGCCAGGCTTCAGGGAGTGCACAGCTAGCGGCGCAGGTGACGGAGGGGTAGGTGCCGGTGGCTGAAACGGAGTGCTCTGTTCATTAGAGGGGTTCCTAAACGATCTTTAAGACAAACCGACGTCAAGCACTGCTCAAATGGATTAGAGCAAGTCGTTTGGATGTTGAATTTCAGTAGCAACTGACTGTGTTGCCCTTTTGAACCTGGCGTGTTTCAGCTTTCCCTCATTCTCTTTACACGAATGGATACGTTGATGGCATGCATGGGTTTTGGGAGCCAAATCATCTCAAGAAAACAGCCCCATGCTGTAACAGCCATCTGAAAACATCAAGAGCAGCTAGTCCATGCTTCAAGACTGACTCTCAAGGAGGCCAAGGCCACTGAGATTTGGGATTATTCATATTTCAAAGCCAATTTGCAACACGAAATTGCTTCGGGGCTAAAGAAATATAAGCAATTGCCACGTGTGTTTGGTTTTTGGTTTTGGGTTTTTTTTTTTTTTAAGGGGGAGGTTTCTATTACTTAAAAATTGCCTACCATTGCTAATTTAGCATCTGCGTGAAATGCTGTATTGTCTGGACGCCCGTATTTGCAAATGGGGCCGGTAGCAGATGTGTGAGCACTTCCTGCACGGCTTCTTGGCTGCGACCTGGCCTGACCCCATGAACGGCAAGTCGGGGTGAGCAGTATTGGACTTGGAAGCTTTCTTCCGTTATCACTGGTGTGTTAACCTAGCAAAACTGCTGGGCTTCTCTGCTGAGCTTGCCATGTAGTTTCATCTATAATGTAAACATCTGTCTACTAACTGCACTGAAACCACTGTTGCATTTTGTTTAGGCTACCAAACAGCTGTCAGATAGGAATAACTTCGGTTATCACATGCCTTAACCAATGTCCTGGATGCAAGAGGTTCTGAATGCCTTTATCCTTGCTTGACTTTCCTGGTTTTGGGCCGAATCCTTCTCAGCTATATGTTTTCAGTCTCTTAATAACCCCCAAGAGTGTGCTGGATGTTATCCTCCTACAGAGCTCAAGTAGATTCGACAGGAGCATTGAGTTTGTTGGATCACTATGGATCCATTCAGTTCTTCTATGCATCTCCTATCTGTGAGTGTCTCATCTCTAAGAGACTTTGTGATATTACTTTTGACAGGCTTTATTATGCTGTATGAGGTTACGTCTTAAAATCATAAAACTATGAAAAGAGGATTCCCAGGACAGCATTACAAGCAACTGTAATGGCAGATGAGCTGAGATCTCTTAGAATTTTCTTCTGTCAGCATGGGCATGCGTGTTGCCTTCATGGTGATGGTAGGCTATGAGTAGGCATACCTGTGTAGCAAATTATACTATAGACTTGGAAATGTTTGGTTTGGAAAAAGAATGCTCTTCACAGATGTTAGTATGCATGTAGCAAACAAAAGCTGTGTTGAGCGTTCACCAGACTTTCTGAAGTCCAATAGGAATTTCAAACCCCTTGATCCTGCAGAGCAGGCTGTCCGTATGTAGAAAGGAGCCTTGCAACATTCATGCTGAAGTTAGAGAAACAGCCTCATTGAAGAGATGCTCATACAAGATGGTTAGGCTTCAAGACTTTTGAAATTCAGGATTTATTTGGCTGAATACCCCAGAAGTCATCTTTTAAGTTCTCTGTGACTCATCCAGGCTGTCTGAACTTCCCAGGCTGAAGAGAGGAAGCAATGAGCAGGTTCACTTATGACAGAGCTTCCTGTTTTGCCTTGAACAGAAGGTGTTTAAACAGTCCTTTTTCATGATGTTCTGCTGATCCAAGTTGAGTTCAGTGATTGGCAAAAACAGGAGAGAAAATGCTGGTTGTGGGATGGCGGTCTTGCCAAACATTTTCAGCCTCCTCAGAAGGCTTATTTTGGCAGAATGTTAAGCGATGCTTTTTGGGTTGCTTTTCATTTGGGGAGGCTGGTAGGAAAGATGCTCCTCCCCAGGCACTGAACTATAAATATTTGATTTTTATACAACCAAAATGCCTCTGAGTAGACACAGAATAAGTGACGAAAAATGAGCTTTTACCAAACCTGTGGAATTCATTTGAACTTTGCCAGGTGTTTGGCTGTAAGACTGTGAGGTCCCATATTTAACAGCTCATATACTTTGCCAATAATATGTGAAGTGTTTCATTATCTTATGCACTGTAGTTGGCACACATCAGTTTGCAGACAAAGAGCAATGGTTTATGATACTTGTGGATTCCATGTGCTGTTGTAGCCATGAAATGATGTGTGGTGTATGATAGGACAAATATATAAGAATGAAAGAGCTCATATAGCAAATATAAGGTACTTTCAAGTCTATGATAAGTAAAACCATAAATTGTTAAGTAACATCAGTATTTTGATTTTTTTCTCCTCTTATAAATGCCAGGAGTAAAAAACAAATAAGAGGCTTGCCTTCAGCTCACCCAAGATGAAGAGCTAATTTATTTTGAGGCTGCAAAATAACAAGGGCTTTTTAGGGTATTTATGCTGAAGGCCAAATTTTTCGCAAATTAAATCTTAGTTTAGGTGGACAAGCTTACCGGACCGACTGTGTACTCACACCAAGTCCCAACATCCAGTGAAGTATTTCCATCCGTATTGAAAAAATTACTGCACGATTCTGGTTGGACGAAAAGATCTTTGTGTCTTATTTTTACAGATTTTTTCTCTTTGGTGTTTTCTCTGTTTTCTGAATTTTAATCTTTCCAGAAAAAAAATAAAATGCTTGAAACTTTAACCCACTTCTAAGTGAATCTCTGACTGAACAAGTCTTTAATGTGTTGCTTTGCAGCGCAGCAAAGTGTGTAAGTGTGCACTCCTTTATGTATAAATGTTCTGCTGAGGTAGGGTCTAAGGATGAAAAGCGACGGACTATTTACACCAGCAGCTCCCCAGGCATGGGAATCCAGTGTGTTGCAAGAGTGGCGACGTTTGCTGTGGCAGTGCTTGCAGCAGCCTGTGTGGTCTGCCCTCCTGGCCTTAGCAGCCCGTCTGGAGAACTGGCAGGAGCGAGCTGCCCGGGAGACCTCGGTCCCCGGGTGAGCTCTCTTGCAGCCCACCACGGAGTCATGGGGCTGCTGCCCAGCTGCAGCGAGCAGGGCAGCTCATGGAGATCTGCTGCGCCTCACCAGCTGTAACCCAGAAAAAAACCCCAAGCCCCGGGTATCAAGAGGAGCAGGGAGGGGAAAGACTGGGAATCTGAAACGGGAGCTTCTCGCTTTCTTGTCTTCTTGCACGGACTTTAGCAGACTCTGGCATGTTTGTTGGTGGTTCTGCTGGTGGCTAGGACTTCTGTCTGATGCATTTTCTTTAGAGAGCTAGTGAACCTTTGTGTGTGAACAAGAAAGCACGCCATTTGTCTGATGCTGAATTTCAGTATTTGTAGCAGTTTTCCCCTCGAGGTGGTTTAGGAGTGTAGAAGATGATTTTAATGGAATTCTTATTATTATTTCTAGTGTGTTTTCTCTGCTGTAAACACTGACTGAATGAAAAGGTCAAAGACAGTCCCATCCCCTGTGGGACTGGCATCTAGTATTAGCCGTCTGACCAAGAACTGAGTAGACTAATCAGTGGGGAAGACAAGGTGACGGGAGGGCATCATGTGGTGGGTTGACCCTGTCTGGATGCCAGGTGCCCACCAAAGCTGCTCTATCACTCCCCTCCTCAGCTGGACAGGGGAGAGAAAATACAACAAAATACAACTCCATGGGCTGCAGGGGGACAGCCTGCCCCACCATGGGCTGCACCAGGGGCTGCACCAGGGGCTGCACCAGGGGCTGCACCAGGGACTGCAGGGGAATCTCTGCTCTGGTGCCTGGAGACCCTTCTGCCCCTCCTTCTGCACTGGCTTGGGGGTCTGCAGGGCTGCTCCTCTCACATCCTCTCGCTCCTCTCTCCGACTGCAGTTGCACAGGGGTTTTTTTCCCCTTTCTTAAATGTTGTCCCAGAGGTGCTACCATCCTTGCCGATGCACTTGGCCTTGGCCAGTGGTGGGTCCGTCTTGGAGCCGGCTGGCATTGGCTGTGTCGGACATGGGGGAAACTTCTAGAAGCTTCTCACAAGAAGCCACCCCTGTAGCCCCCTGCTGCCAAAACCTTGCCACGCAAACCCAATACACATGGTAAGAGTAACATTGTGTATTTGTCTAGTAGGCTGTAAAGCCTGCTTAGGTGCAGGTGATCACTAGTTCCAAATAACTTTTCTTTTCAAGGTATTCTCCTTTCTTTTGGGGGGAGAAATTGAGAACAGTATATTTGAAGTTACCTGAATTCAGTGGTTTCTCGTTGTCAGAGATACAGGCACTTCTAAGAGATGCATGTTTTTCTTGGTGTTTAAAAGAAGCAAACCCCAAGAAACTTCCAAGGAGCCCAAGTCTTTTGAGGAAAATGATGAAAATAAAGCTTTCCACTGAATCTGTCTTATTATGCTGGCACATTTGTGGTTAGTCTCACTTCTAGTGACTGCACTCATATTCTTGATGTGACTGTTGTGAAGCCATTTCTGTGGCACTGATGGTGTAGCGAGCAGTAAGACCAGAGGCTTCTTACATCAACTTTCTTTGTTCATTTGCTGCTTAACCTCCCTTTTGAAGAAACTACCTTAGTTCGAGCAAGTAGCATACACAGGTCCAGATCTGGCAATGTTTTTTGGCTGATAACAATTCAATATGCAATTTTTATTCTCCCAGCTTCTACAGTTCACTATTTTCTATTTTATGTTGGTTGTCTGGACTCTCCATGCACTGGATAGACAGAATCTTTCCACAGACATAAAAAAATGCTCAGCAGTTTGACAATGGAAATCTGTGTTTAAAAAAGGCACAGATTTAGAGAGGACTGAAGAGTGTCCTAACTGTTAGTCCATCATCTATTTTTGCTTGTTGGGCAGCAAATAATTTGGTATTGTCTAGCTTTTAGTATGATATATCATGATTAGGATGTTTATGTAGGATAAGGATAGCAGAAAAATGCTGAGAAGGCTTGCTGGTACATTTCTGAGTGGTCTAACCCCAAAACTGGATCAATTACTGATGGCCTCTGAACAAGGTAGGAAAACCAAATATATCTGTTTGGGACATAAGAAATGTCCTCTGAATAGCCTTTGAAAACATGAGCACGAGGTAAATTCTGGTTATTATTAGTGAGCTGGTGTTTGATTTTGAACAACTGCTTAAATGAGAGGAACGTCAGTTTATTAGTTTCTATCAGTAATCACCTAAATGAAATTTCATTAAAATACTTGTGAATAATTAATAAAATCAAATCACTGTCTTTGTTCTAAGACATCAGTGCATGTAGAAGTAATAAGGCATGTCTGTATTTCAGTGCACACTATCTTAGGTCTAGAAGCGCCGAGTGCGAAAATAAATTTTTCTTATGTTGCATTTTAATCAGGATAAAATGACAGTTTTAGAGTCACACAGTGCACATAACAAGACAAGAGTGCTGCTTCAGCACAACTTGCATGTGCTCTTAGAAAGAAGTATATACTTAGAAAGCAAACAACAGCCCTGAAGTTACGGTGATACTGTAAGGCATGGGTACATAATGGTTATCTTTTATATTATTCGTACAATCTTGGCACACATGGTTTATGCTCAAGAATTTAATTTCCTTAGTTTTATATTTTTACAGTCCTTAAAATCTGCCATATATCCAAGAATGAATATAGGCAATTAAAGAATTTCATAAAATTTAGTGTCTTGAGGGGGAAAATGATTAGAAAGCTGAACATTTGTATCAACATCTTATTTACAAAGCTGTCTGTTCTCTCAATATATGCTCACAGCTCTCCATTGTTGTTGTTGGGAATTGTATATGCTGAAGTCAAGCAGAATTAAGCTTTTATGAGCAGGTAATTAACAGGTAAATGTAATATCTCTGTGCTCTGTAAATTAGATGTTGGTCTTAAAGAAGGTTTTCAGAAGCCCTGATTATATTTTTTCCGCTTAGCTAAATTTCATGTCCTTACACGTTATTTTTTTACGCAGTCTATAGCTTTTGAAAACAATATGCTTTACGGTGACCGATGATTTTTGTTTAAACCAAGTCTACACATTGCCATGAAATATTCTTATATTTCAATGTAACTTGGAAATATGATCCGTTTCTTTAGGTGTAATTCATAATGCTCTGGACTCTTACCATTGTAATGGTGTTAATTCTTCTCAGCCTCTGTTATGCTGGTCTGACTTGCGCAAAGAGTTTTAAAAGGCCAGGACCCTAAGACCACCAGCACTGCAGGAAAATAACATCTGAAAAGCTCCCAATCTTACAGTCAGCCCTCCTGCTGGCGGAAAGCAATAGCAAGTTGATTTGGGTTTATTTGTGGATGACTATTTTCTAAAAAATAACAAATCAAAGAAATAAATCAGTGCAGATCTTATATGACATTTTATCTGCTTTGATTTGTTGGTTACTGTTGCATGACTAATAGAAAAGGAAGTACACTTTCTGTTTTGCTACTGGGAACATGCTTAAGCATATTTCATATATTATGGTACACTTCTGTAATTTCTCTTCTTTTCGCTTACACTTCCAAACACATTCCACCACTTTCGGGGTTTTTACTTCTTTTTTTTCCAAATCCACATATTTTATCCTACTTAGTTTAAATTCATATTCTTTTTTTTGCACCTTGGGTCAATCCTGCAGTTCCTATTTAGTCCTTACTTTGGAGAAAAGCCTTAGTGACTTCAACAGGTAGTCTCCTGGAATCAGCTCTTGGTTATATAATCGTAGAATCATTAAGGTTGGAAAAGACCGCTAAGATCAAGTCCAACCATCAGCCCAACACCACCATGCCTACTAAACCATGTCCCAAAGTGCCATGTCTACACGTTTTTTCAACACCTCCAGGGATGGTGGCTCTACCACCTCTCTGAGCAGCCTGTTCCAGTGCCTGATAACCCTTTCAGTGAAGAAATTTTTCCTAATATCTAATCTAAATTCTCCTTTTCTTCCTGAGTCCCAGCAAAAGCTCCCTGTTCAGCCAGGCCAGTTGTCTTCCCTGCCAGTTTCTCTTACGGCACATGGGGACAGTCAGCTCCTGTGCCTTTAAGACTTCCTTCTTGAAGAATGCCCAGCCTTCCTGGACCCCCTTGCCCTTCAGGACTGCCTCCCAAGGGATTCTCCCAACCAGTGTTCCTGAACAGGCCAAAGTCTGCCCTCCGGAAGTCCATGGTAGTGGTTTTGCTGACCCCCCTCCTTCACCAAGAATTGAGAACTCTTATCATTTCATGGTCACTAAGCCCAAGATGGCCTCCAACCACCACATCTCCCACCAGTCCTTCTCTGTTTGTAAACAGCAGGTCAAGTGAGGCACCTCCTCTGATAGGCTTACCAGCTGTGTCAGGAAGTTATCTTCCACAGACTCCAGGAACCTTCTAGACTGTTTCTTCTCTGCTGTGTTGTGTTTCCAGAAGATGCCCGGTAATACCGTATTGAGTGCATGATGTCTGTTAGAGAAATGCTGCTGAAATCACCGTGCTTGTTTGTCCGGTTACAATCTGAACTTGTAAGCCAAAATCTTTATCATCAGTCAGGCCCTCCAGAACTGCTATTTGAATTTGCTTTCTTTCTGAAGTCTCTTCCTTCTCACTGAGCTACTTGCGTGATGGTCAGAACAGAAAAGGGAGACTGCAAAGTCAGTATCCTCCTTCCAGAACACAAAGAAGGAGGCATAGGAGTGTATTTTTGACTCTCTTGACAGACAGGTTCAAAAAAGTCTACTATTGATTGGCTTTTGTGTTGCCTCAGCAGCTGAAAGGTGCCTTCTTTATTCAAATGATAGACCGTGGAGTGGAGATGTCCTGTTCACGTGTATACATAAAGCATGTGCTGTAGGACTGGGGGAAATGAGATCCTGTGTTTGTTTTTATATCCAGAATCTGTGCCATTAAGTTGCCAGGTTCCTTACTAGTTTCCTTTAACGCAGAAACATGTCTGTTTTGCAGGTGTTCTGCTAAAATTATGTTTCGTTATAAAGAACAGATCTTATCCTGTTTTGGTTTTTTTTTTAATGCTACATTCACTCATGGAATTATATAAGCAATTATTGATAGCCAGTTAACAGTAAAACAAAGATGTGCATGTCTTTGATTTGGATTTAAGTCTTCGAATAATCTTCTGCTGAGCCATGCAAAACACTTCTCTTGTGTGATTTTTTGAATCATCGCTAATGAAGTTGACACACCCATAATGTTGTTTTTGGCTTTGATACCTAGAGGACTTACTGAAGCGGCCAGAGGGTTTGGTTGTGTTCCATATCTCACAGCATCATGGGACACTGGGACAGTAGTTGCCTCAGGGAAGCAAGAGAAAATCAACGCTGGCATCATCACCGTTAATCTGCACTCCCACTTTGATTCTGCTCTGGTTCCTTTTAGCTTCTCACTTCTTTTCCTCAATGCAGCAGCAGGAGAGCATCTTAACTCGGTCTCTGCAGAAAAAAAAAGACTAAAGATGGCTTGATCTCAATTTTTTACGTACGTTTCTGAGTAAAAGTAGGTGATACTTCACGATTCTTTACTTTGGCAAAGGAGGGTTACAAAGGCTAAATACTAGACATTTAAAGCTAATCAGATTTAACCTGGGAATAAATTGAAAAACAAGTTAAGCAAGGGTAAGTAATTATTGAAAAATTGCTAAGGCATATAGTGGACTATCCATAAGAAAGTCTTTAGAATGAGATATCTTTCTAAAAGATAGGTGCAGTAAATCAACCAGAAATTATAGCCTATATGATCAGGAGGCTGGTCCAAATGGCGATGGTCGTTTCTGTTCAATTTCTAGGTTGTACCAGAGAAATGCAATAAAGAAGAAGGAACTTGTTGTTCCTTTTTAAGTTACCAACACCTCTTGGCTTTTCTGTCAAATAGACCTTATTAAAAATAGGTTGTATCTTGACAAGAATGGTAAGTGTTTAAACTCTATGGGTTTTTCCTGTATTTCATTCTTAACTGAAAAAGTAGGCTCTTGTCAGGAAACCCAGCCACGTTAATAACTTTTAATTGTTAAAATTTATTAAAATATGCTAGTTTGCAGTGTTGAGAGACTTTGCTTAGGTTGTAGGGTAGGAGACGAAAGGTCTTTCCCCCTCATTTCTTTAAGCTGTCCAGGTCCTGACCTCAAATTTGGGGGCATGCCTTGCTGTGCAAGTAACCAAGGACTTCATCCTTTTTCCTCTTGCATTGTCAGTTCAGGACGTGGGAATAATGAATCTCCTGAATGACAGCAGTGATGTTAGTATGGGATTTTGCTTGTGAAATTAAATCTTCCCTTCCAGATGGGGAGGACCTAGCATCATCCTTGCTGGTGGTGCTGCGATGGCTGCAGGACAAGACCTGGATTCTCCCACTTCTATAGAATGTAGTCAGAGCTGGCACACCAGCCATCATTGGCCACAATGAAGTGCCCTAAATTTATTCAGCCCTCTGGAAGCACCCTGTTTGTGTTGGGCATACTTAGAAGCTGAGAAATGATTTAAGCATGCAATAGGTGTACCGAGAGGGAGAAGGAATGACAGCCACTATAATATCAGAATATAGGAATAACAGAATAGCTTTGCTGGTGGAGAAGTGGCATGATACATTAAAATTCAGGTTCAAATAAACTAAATAAATTAACTGTATCACAGTATGCCTGTGTGTTCCAATTAGAAGGAATATTATAATGTTGTGGTTACAATATTGATCGCTTGATTGGGCAACTAACAATGAACATGATATGGTGAGAGAGTAAAAAATCACAATAATAATGGAAAACTTTGTTTCTCTGTAGACAGCATGAACATCATATGGGTGTATAAGACAGACCCTCTCTTTTTTTTTTTTTTTTTTTTTTGGCATCATGAATGACATTTTAGGGTAAATGACCAAAGAGCAAACAAGAGGAGAAACAGCTTGTGATTTAGGCCTGAGTTACTGTGCTGGACATGGCCCAAAAGGCAACTACCAAAGATTCAGTGCAGTAGTGATCACCATGTACTGAAGCTCAACATTCTGGTGAGAGTGAGAGTGCCACAGGGGTGTTCGATAAAACTAAGGAAACCTCTCTGAAATGAAATTAAAACAGCCAAAATGTTAAATTTCTTGAAGTGCCATGAAGTATAAGGTGGTTTTAGGGTCTTTTTGATAGGTACTGTGCATTTTCTCTCTGAAAATTAGTTTCTAAACAGACTAAAAAAGAATAAAAGAAAGAAAAAGACATGTCAATATATGGAAGTCATTCTCAATAGGGAACATGCAAAAGAGAATAAACTTGCACAAGATGCATGTCAAATCATAGTAAGGTATGCCAAGAAAATTTTGAAGAAAATTGCCAAAGATATAGAAGTAAATAAATTAACTGTTCTGTTTCAATCACTTTAGAAGTTGAAACTCTACTGGTATAGAATCTGTAGAATCAGTATATGAAAGAAATGTGATAGCATTGCACTGATATTCAGTATGGAGGAGCTTACAGCTGCTACAACTTTTTTTTTGCAGGAGGTGAAACAAGGAAATATATTCAAATTGAGGCAGAATAGTCTTAGGATGAGTATAACATAATTTTTATGGAATTCTGAGGACAGATGCTGCTTACCCGAGAGTTTAAATTACATAAATTTGAATTGCCAAATTGTTAACTGGAGTATGTGTCCTAGCTGTTACTAGTAGAGGGGTGGAAAGTGGCTTTTTGTGTTGCCAGGCTAGAGTGTCTGACTTTGTGGCAGGCAGACTGTTAGAAGCTAAGTAATGAAGATTAGGTAAGGAAGCACAGGGATATGTATTGTGAAAGATTGCCATTCTGGTTTTGTAGCCCTGCTTCACTGCTCTACCGATTTTTCTGAAGGAGCTAACGTTAGATGTTTGGATGCTGTGTGCTACCTCTCCAAGAAACATGATCCAACGCCACCACCATTGCTCTTATAAAATTATGGTTGTGTTCAGTAAGTGGGAAAGTTCCCTTCTGAGAAGGATGTGAGAAGTAAAAATTCAAGTTTGCTGAATAACGGGATTTTTCCACTAGGGTCTTGCTAGGTTAGTCTGCGTACATGGGTCTGTCAGTGTATTTATGAGAGGATGAAGGACAAGGTTGGCTTATTCAAGCAGGAAAGTCCTTTGCAGGGCAGTAGAAAAAGGTCATAACACTTAATGACTGAAAGATAAAGTGGCAGATGAAATTCTATGTCAATAAATACAAAATAATCCATTTAGGAAGGAAGACCAGCTGGGACTGTATGTTATTCAATGCTAGACTCTACATTAGCTGTTAGTGTTCAAGGAAGAGACCTTGAAATAGTTGCAGGCAGGTCTGTGCAAACTTTAGCTCACAGCTAGTCAAAAAGATAAATACATTTTAGGAATGAACAGGAAGGGGACAGACAACTAAACAGAAACCATCCCTTACTTTGCTTAAATGCATGATAGATTTCTTATTATTTGTAACAGGCCAAGCAAATAGATGTTCATTTACTTAAGTTTTGACTGATTTCATAGGAAGCCAGTCCAATTTAAAAAAAAGCAGGCTTAAAGGGTGATAAAAGCATCAAAATGTCTAAATTAAACTTTTCCCCTCAAAAAATAATGTTTTTGAACTTACTTTGCAAGTAGCTTCTCCAAGCCCTTGCAGCTGTGGGATTCACAGACTCTGCAAGTTGGCTATACTTAAAAAGTGTCATGACTGATGTGTCATACCATAACTACCAAGAAACATCAGGCTGTTAGGAAAACAGTCTAGTGAGCAGCCCACAACACTTATGGAGTAATTTCAATATCTCTTAGCATGTAAAGTTGTCCATGATCATTGAATGGGCAAATGTCCTTAGGTTTTTTGACATGGGGCGATGTTTAATAGTGCTTTATTTTAGAGGTTACAAGCTAACTCTAAAAATCAATTTGTAGCAAATGACGCTTCATGGGCAAATCACTAGTTTAAAGACAGAGTATTTCAATGTTAATTTTTATTAGGTATGAAAGGGAAAGAAGATGCAAGGTGAAAAGCAGAGGTGATGTTTTCTTGTGAGAAGAGAGGTACATAGTCATGCAAATGTCATGCATATTAGCCAGAATTCTATGAACAGTTGCCTTAGCTTTCTTTTCTCATTCCCATGCTTTCTGGGATTTGAAGAGAGGAGGTCATGTCTCCCCCTCCTCCCTCTGCAATAAATAGTTAACAACGTGGGCATTTTCAATGTCCTGGGGCAGTCCTTTGAGTTAACAATTAACATAGGAGAGGCACCCTGTCAGTTATTGCTCAGCCTCTCTTTCTGCAGACTCACAAAAGTATTCTGGTTCATGGTTGGCAATTTCACACTCAGAAGGATTTCTGTTACCCAAAAGAACTAGGTTATTATTATTATTGCCTTAATGCTAGATAGATTCTATAGGCTCTGGCAGAAATGATGAGGACAGTTGGCCTTCCCTGGGCTTGAGGTCTGACTGTTGCACAAATTATAGTAGTTTCCATCAGTTAAGCTAAATAAATATGTATAATACCTCTATATATGCATATAGATTTAATGAAATATGTACCACTTCTTTCTTACCTCTGGATTACCAAAAGTTTTAGAAACACATGCTGATGTCCGTTGCCTTAGCAGAAGTTGCAGTAACTCTATTTACTTGGCATCATTTTTTTTTGGATGGGCATATTGGCTGCTGTAAGTGACATCAAACTCAGGCCGAAAGTTTCCAAACTGAGACAAGCTCTGCCAAAGCAGAAAGAATTCTGTTATTGTTGAACTCTAGATGCCTAATGTGCAACTCTCAAACAGCAGCGCTGTGTTTTGGGAAATATTGATCAACTGGAACCCAGAAGCAGGCAACAAAAGGACATTGCTGGCTCCAAATGGCAAATTCCCTTCTCTCAAAGGGCAAAATGAAAGGAGGTAAGGGATGTTTACAGGGAGTGCTTGTTATCCCTTCTTCCTTACACACTTCTAAATATGCAGTTTCCTAGTTGAAAGAATTTCTCAGGTAGGTAAGACATATATTTCTTGCAACTGATCAAACTAGAGGAAAATAAAGACAGGAATAAGATCAGGATGGCTAGTAAGAATGAGAGTGGTTCTAGAGCATACCATCCAACTTTGATTATATTTTGCAATTTACTGTAAAAACCCTTATGATACTTTTGTATTTTTGGGGGAATTCTTTGTACTTTTGCACAACTGACTTCCATGGGAATTTATATGAGTAATAACCTTGGGACTCTTGATGTGGAAATAATTATCCTCCTACTGGATACTACCTTGTCAGCCTGCCTAGCACTACCACAGATTTCTCTGTGTGCTCAGCTAGGCCAAACCTTGAGAAATGAAGCTGCTTTGCTTCTCCTCCACCCTAAGAGCTGTATACTTCTAGACAGTGCAAACTTCTTTCCTAGACCTGGGAATGACTGACCAATGCTCACTTCTGTTTTATTTGAGGAATTACCAAGACGTTGTAAAGGGTAACTCATAGTTGGGAGTCTGGGGACGTACAACGCGACAAAATGACGTTGTCCACTCTGAGATACGAACTATCTTTACTGCTGGCACTGTGCTGATGGGTAGGGCCATCCTTCTCCTAGTGGGAGCACGAGCAAGGTGGGAAAATAGAAGGGGACAGGTGCTGAGCACTGCAATTCTGGTAACGGTGATGGTTGCAGGGGCATCTGTGTTCCCAGTCTTTCCTTCAGGGGCATAAACACCCACATGTAGCTAGTCAAGAAACAGACATGTATCAATAAAATAAAGCCAGAGTGTAATTAAACAATAAAACATGACAAACAGTGCATTTCTAGGGAATTACAACATGCCTTGGGTGGAGTTATAAGGCATGAGGCCAAAGGTTGGATGGCTTTAATCACCCGAGACACACAGAAATTCCCAAATGCCGACACTGCTAGAGAAAGGAAGAGTGGGATGGTGTGGGCAGCCTTTCTGCATGCAGTTCAGAAACTAAGTTTTGATTTTATCCTATTTGGATACAGAACTGTCTGTATCTATCTCCTGCATGCCTTTTGCTGTGTATGGCCTCAACTGGTTAAGCTACGTAGACTTCAGAATGACGCGGGCAAGTCCAACCAGCTAGTCACTTGTTCAGCACCCAAGTAGATCTAATGTGTGGAGCAGAAAGTTTTACTCTGGTTTAAGGCAGTTTTTTCCAGCCTCTGTGCCTGGGCTGGGATTTCCATGAGTAGAGTTCAAGAGCAATGAGAGCAGCTGCTGACTCTGCTATGGCGAACAAGGAACCAGGAGAATGAGAGGATCCCTGGGATGCTGTAAGCTCAACTGCCGAGGGGTCTGTGCTGAGGCTAAGGCTGAGGGGCTTGCAGGTGACATATCTGGGGTAACAGACATCCTGTGACCAGGGACTTGCCCAAAAAGGCCCAGGGGATGAGCTGGAAGCCAGAGTTACTTTCTTCAGTGAGGTGGGATAAATGATAGGTGAGACCATTTGAATGCTTTTCAGTGTGGATGATTAAAATGTAATTGTGATACCACCAGGTGTCCTGATGGCTACTGTTGTACTTCTGTACAGGGGGCTGTGAGGTTTCAAGGAGCTGTGGGTGGGATGGCCAGCTTCTTCCTCTTCATGCTGATCTCCAAGTGACCTTTCTAAGGGTCTGAAGCTCTAACCAAGTGGTAGGTATGAGGCAATGCTTGCAGGTGCAGCATTTCTCTTACCCTGTGTTCTTCCTCTCTTTTAGCTTCTGGCATTTGGCTGGAGAGATAGAAGACTTCTGCAGAGGCAGAAGACTTCTGCTGAGAACTGCAGCTGGAAGCAGGATGTCATCTCTCAATGAGGAGCAGAACCTAAACCCAGAGTGCTTGCTGCAGTGGCAGGTCCCAGAGGAGGGTGCGAGAGTAACAGGCTTTTGGAGAAGAGGTCTTGTGAGGTGGGAGCCTTTGTGTCATGCTGGTAATAAAGTGTTCAAAGACGGAACATGCTGATTCACAGAAATTGAGACTGTTTGTGGGAAAGGGTTGGCTTTCACAAAGATCTCGACTTGAAAACTATTGTGGAAATAAAGTTTTGGAACTGCCAGAATGTTTTGGGGTTTCTAACTGAATGGTTTCTATTCAAATTACTTTTTGTTTAGAAAATTAAACTTAATAACATCTTTAAGAAGTTGCATTGAAAAGATATGTTTTGAAGTTGTCAAAGCAAAATGTTGACCTTGAACTCCAGTTTTTTTTTTTCTTTGCTCTGTGTCTTTAGATTTGAAAATTTTAATAATTTAAACCTTTCCTCCCACTTTGAAGCGTGGAAAAAATTATTGATATCTAGAAAACTGCTTACAGGGAAACGGTTTCTCTCTCAGCTTAACATAATGGACTGAGCCACTTTAACATGGAGTAGCCCCATTTAAAAACAAGAGGTTTCTAATGAATTCACTGAAAAAAAATAAATAAAATTATTCTATTGCTACATAAGCCACCTTTTACTGCCGCAATTAGTCTCCCACAAGTACAACCAGGTTTTCTGATTTTAGGCTTAAAATGATTACTGGCGATTGTAATGCACTCAAAAGAAACCAAATACAGATGGTTAAGTTTGAACAATGTTTTTCTCACACAGTATTTAACGTTCAAGAAAGTCATAAAACAAAGAAGTCCCAATTCAGTACTGTGCAGCATGTCCTGCTGATGTGTTTATTTCTGTTGCCTGGATTTTAATCACTGGGATGTGCTCACTTCAAATGTGATGCTAAACATTGCCTGTTATTCTAATGCATTTCCCAGGAAAGTGCATTCTGACTAGCATGCAAAGCGCAGGAGAAAAACATAGGGGGATTATTTTCTTTTTTATTTTTTTAAATGTGGCCTTAAGAAAAACAATGGTTCATTCTTTCAGGCCTTGGATCCTGAGTCCTATTTATACTGTTACCAGTTTAGGCGAGGGGAAAGGGCCTTCCAAGTGAGTGGAAATTACAGTTGTACCTATAGCCTGTTGTACCTGTGAATTCAGCTCCTCACACCTCACTGTCATACTTTCTGCCACCACCGTGCCAGGAAGCTTCATGGCATGGCTCACAGCCTTACCAATGTGCTTAGTCAAGCTTGCAGGGCCGGACTCCCAGTCCCTGTCGGCTCTGTGTGGACATTAAAGATGCCGCTATGCTTTTTCCTAAGAGTAGTGGTTTGTTGCAGACTTCTTGACTATAATTACATCCCACAGTAACCATCGTGCAGCAAGACATGAGTCAGCTGACGACTTCCAGTCCAGCAGTGGTTGCATTTTGGTGGTGACGATACAGATTTCTGGAGCAGCGAGTGAGTTAGTTATATAGTGAAGTGCTGTCGCTGACGTTGTTAGCTTCGCTGGGCTCGCCGGTTCAGGTTGTGTGCTAAAAGTGCTTCTCATCGCGGTGATGTCGGGGCGCTGTGGTGACATAAGATGTATAGAACAGATATGATTGCTTTTTTTTTTATTTGCAACGTTGTTGAAACCTTTATAGTACTACATATAGTTTCAATCTATTGCCTTAAAATGATGGTGGATGGTGAAGGTGAGTGGAAGGTGAAGCAGAATAGCTATGGGGGAAAGGTGGCAGCTTTCCAGTTTGCCCGTATTATTGAAGCTAAGACAAAACTTTTTCTTTTTTTTTTTTTTTTTTTGCGAGGACTGGCCAGAACCTCAGCATGTCGGCTCTGATGCAGTCAAGCATAGAGCCTGCTCATTCAGTGACTCTCCCCACTTTTAGAGCCTTTCACATTTTTTTACCTGGGAAACTTTATGACGGTAATATCTTGAAACGTAAAACATTGTTGTCCTGCAGTGTGTGCTCGGGACTTCATCGGATAAAGCAGCAGGTTGGCAGATCTGCTGGGCAGCTGGTTGGGTGCCTCCATGCCATTAGTCCGTGTTCCCAGCACTTGCTGCTTAGCATGGAGGTGCAGAGGGAGAAAAGAAGCGCTGTTGGCAGACATCATCAGCAAGTTGTTCTTGTCCGCGATTTCATGATGTTTGAGGCACGGTGGAGCTTTTTTCTCATTAGTAAGAGTCAGTATGCAGAAAACAGATCTCATGAAGTGCTGGTGTACTGTGTCACCCCGTTCCATCTTCATTTCAGCATCACCCACTCCCGCCTTGCCTGAAAAGTTACACACTCTGCAGGATGCCTTGGGAAGACGGATTGTTTTCATTTGCAGAGAGGTTTGCAGCAGAGCACTTTTAAAATGACATTGTAAGAAATTGCTACAGTGCAAGACCTGCTCTGACTTTTATTTATATAAAAAGAGATCAGGGTTAGGATTTCTAGTTGGAAGAAAACCATGATTTTACTAGGATAGGGGGGCTCATTCTTCTCTCTTGGCATGCCATGCTCTCTGCAATCTATTTGAGAGGCAATAAAGCAGGTAATAAAGTGGCAATCAAAAACAATGCTTCAGTAGTCCTGAGCTGCAGTTTGTGGGATTTCATTTGGAACTTATTTACCTAACCCCCTCCCACACAGCTATCTGTCTTAGGCACCTACACGAGTCTCCTCTTTGCAGTACTTGAGGCCATCAGAATCTTAAATTTAGTTATTTCTCACAGCAGTCCAGAAGGCTCTGTTTTTGGGAAGGGGAAGTGTGGAGAGGTAAGGGTGTATGGGCACTGCAGGTATGGAGTACAGAGACAGTGGTAATGGCTCTCAAGCCGGGTGCCACATGATACCAGGTTAATGGACCCTCCTAAGAAGAAACTCGTGTTTATCGGGGATGTGCTGGGGCTGGGGGGCTGTCCTGCCACCAGATCTGAGTGAGAACTTCTCCATTTCTCTGCACCACACTGTGATGCACCACACCCAAACAGTACTCAGGGGGTCAGAGCTGTCAGTGTTTTGGTGCTCTGAAGTACGAAGTAGATACGCCTGAGTGACTTACAGTCATAGAATCATAGAATATCTCAAGTTGGAAGGGACCCATAAGGATCATCAAGTCCAACTGCCTGCTCCTTGTAGGCCTACCTAAAACTAAGTCATATGACTAAGAGCATCAGCCAGACGGTCCTTGAACTCTGACAGGCTTGGTGCCATGAGCACTTCCCTGGGGATCCTGTCTCAGTGACTGACCACCCTCTCAGTGAAGAACTTTTTCCTAATGTCCAACCTGAACTTCCCCTGATGTAGCTTCATTCATATTGCTGGTCACCAGAGAGATCAGCACCTCCCCCTCTGCTGTCCCCCTGAGGAAGTTGTAGACTGCGATGAGGTCACCCCTCGGCCTTCTCTTCTCCAAGCTGAACAAGCCAAGTGACCTCAGCTGCTCCTCATAAGTCTTGCCCTTGAGACATTTCACCATCTTGGTCTCCCTCCTCTGGACATGCTCTAATAGGTTGATGTCCTTCTTACATTGAGGTGCCCAAAACTACACACAGTACTCGAGGTGGGGCTGCACCAGTGCAGTGCATAGTGGGACAAGCACCTCCCTCAACCAGCTGGCCATGCTGCGCTTGATGCACCCCAGGACACGGCTGGCCCTTTTGGCTGCCAGAGCACACTGTTGACTCACATTCAACTTGCCACCAACCCAAACCCCCGGATCTCTTTCCACAGAGCTGCTCTTCATCCTTTTGCTCCCCAGTTTGTACGTGTAAACTAGACTTACCTCACAGCAACTGCACGTTCCTCCTGAGGTCCCTACAACCTGAATACCTGTATGATCCTGTGATCCTACAGTTCACAAGCCCAGAGCTATTGCTGTAACCACTAGGCAGTCCTTTTCTTTACCTTTCATCTGTGGATAGTTGGCTACACCAACAGTAAGACAGTAGCTGACACTGTCAGTAGTGCTGCTCACCTGAGATAGCTGAGCAAATAGTTCAGAATGAAGCTGATGTATTACCTTTTCTTGGCAGGCATAAAATAAAAGCAAGATATCTATGAACTGCTCATAGTTTTCTCATATTCATTATTTTATATATTTTAGAAAGCTGTCTTTCACAGGTTTTTCTCTATATGTTGGTTATGAACCATCCTGTGTGCATCACTGGACCTCTCGATTGCTACTTTGCAATTAGGTAGCAGGACTTTCTGACCTAGCTGGGGCAAGTTCACAGCATTGCTGGCTTTCATAATGCAGAGTGGGTAGGTTAGATGCTTTCTTTTTATTCTGCGGGATGGCGAGATTGACATATACTTTCTGCAGGTGTTCATGCCAGTAGATATTAACCTGGATGTGGTGAAGAAAGGCTAAAGAGACGACTGAATAATCTTAAAATTTAAAATTCTACATACAGAAGAGGCTTGTTTCTCAGTTTCTGCTGTTTTATGTTACTGCTCTGGAAGTCCTTTTCCTTTCCCCTCTCTATATTTTTGCACATTTCTTCTGTTGGGCAGGAACATGTTAAAAGGGTAGAGCTGAACAGCTAGTGGTAGAAATACTATATGGAGACCAATAGGTTTAAGATCTTAGACTAATTGTTATATACACAACTGATGGAGAATTGGGACACAGAGTTGACCATGATTATGAACTTATGCGGAGCATTTCCTTCAGCTTTCACTCTTCCGGAATAAGGGTGGGATTCTGTGCTCCTTGCTCCAGCAAAGTCCTGCTGTGCAGCTGAGTCAAAGTAATGGGTTGTTGCCTGAATGAAGACTGCTGCATTTAGAAATATAGGTCCAAGCAGATTTTCTACTCTTTATTGACTTTCTTCCTTGCTGTGGGATTTGAGCACATCTCAATCTTTAATACATTTCTCTTTGTAACATACTTTGGAATGGAGGAAAATGCTATCATCCCAAATCTGCCTGTAGGGAATTGACATGGGGAGAGGTTAAAAACTTTAAAACATTCAGATTTCCAGTGGTACAGACTGGACCTTATGCAGGTACCTCACTATCATAGCTGGTAGCTAAGCATTTTTGAAAATTCCCTTAGAGATGTCTCTCTGAAAATCAGTGATGTGGCAGAGCAGGGACTTGAACCCACCCTGGTGTGCTGGATGCTTGGTTAGTGCTGCAAATGCTGGTTTATCCTTCCTGTCCTAACACTGCATTTAGCCCTGTCACTGCTGCCTTTGATTTAGAAGGGCTGCTCTGAATAGACAGGCTGTACTCGGGGTGAGTAATGGTGGTGAAATTAGTCTGTCTTTTTAGTAGCTGATTTTTAAGCCTGAAGAATCTGGCGTCTTCACAAATTGTGAATCAGTGCATCCAGCTACAGATGTTATCCTCTGCAAATTGAGGAGCCCGTACCCAGCCGTACTCTTGTTGAACTATGGAAACGCTATCTGAACGTGATTCCTAGTTCTATTGCATCCAGAAGATACTTGCTTTCTCTTTGTAGAAGGAAAAGATCAGAGAAGGTAAAAAGCAAACTAGAGTAACACAAAGGAAGGGGGAAAAAAAGTGTTCAAAAAACCTCTGTCTCTCCCCGGCTTCCTGCTCTCTCCCCCTGCCCCCCGCCTCCTCTTCCTTCTGTCTCTAAGGGTTAAATATGCAGAGGGAAAAAATTGCTAGACTTTATGTCTGTGCTTGGTGGGAACTATTAAATTACGGCTGGATGTTTTTAATTATGCCACACATAAATGCCTGAACACAACAGCGTTTTAATCCAAATGTGAGCCTCATTTATGTGTGTTCTGTGTTTGCTCTGAAATGCACTGGCTGGCACTTGTTTGTGGTGGCCCCTTTGTGGCATTGTAACAGTGTGGGGGTTTTTTTCCCCCCCTTCTTTCTTTTTCCCAAGTGCGAGGATGGGAGCTAGTGCTGGCGAGGGGGAAAGGAAATGGGTAATAAAACAGAGAGCTAAGCGGCTCACTGGAGCCAGCGATGCTGGGATCTGGTTAATTGCTCTGAAATGAAAAAGATTCGGGGGTTTTCATGAAATCCCATAGGTGCATTTGCCAAGCCTCAAATATTAGATTGAATTACAGTTTCTAATTCCTCCCCCCTTTACCCATAGCCATGTGTCTTATTTCTTCCTAAGGCTTGTCCACTTTTCAGAGCAATGAATGTAAGAGGGGAGCTGAGTAAGGACTGCCTGCCTGCTTGTTTTACACCTTCCCCACCTACGTCTTTTCCTAATCCCACCTTTTATTAAAAAACAAGAAATCTCTCTCTCCCCCCTCCAGTGCACCCTGATCGGTTTGTGGTTTTGAGGTTGAAATGTTGCCGATATATTCTGCCTCGCAAGGGGCTGTGGGGAGGGCGTACCGAGGAAGACTGTCTCTGTCCCTTGTTCTCTACGCCCACGCACTAGCTAAGCATAATATAATCCTTTTCTGCATAGCCACCGAGACTTGTTTTTTCAAAGGGGCTTTGACCTGTCCCTCTCATTTTCAGGAATAATTTTACATTGGCAGTTAGATGTGCCAGCATTTTTACTGTCCCACAAAGGGATTTCAGCACCTGATTTGTGGGTGTAAGGGGACTTCACTGGGAAATTACGTCAGTGGCGTGGCTCAGAGGAGTAGCTGTCTCTGAGATCAAATCCTTAAATGGTAGGATTGGCACCCACAAAACTGAAGCTGGAGCTGAGAGTCTCCTGTGTATAAATTATACCCACAAATCAAGTTGCAAGCCCCTTTTCTGACAGTTACTGTGCTTTGTTAACCAGTGAACAATGTACATTTCTCAGTCTGGACGTTTCAACATTACAAAAGGTGCACCTTGGTTATTAGGGTGGTATCTCATCCAAGTGTTTCTCTTCTTGTGATGAACTGGAAATCTTTCCTCTTTCTTCCACCCTGGAGCTGGGAAGGCCCTCTGAGTCACCTAGGTCTGTCCCAGCCTTGGAACAGACCTTTCTGCTGGAAATTTCTTTGGCATGTTTTTCTGAGCTGATCGCTCTGGTGCTCTCAGCATCCCCTCCAGGCAGGTAATTCTGATGCACTTCTTCAGGGACTTTTTTTTTTCTTTTCCTTTTGCTTTTCTTTCAACCTTCTTTTTGTGTTTTGGGTAAAGGTGTTCCTGCATGCCAGCCTCAATTGTCTGGCTCAGGCCCCCTGTCCTCCGGAAAGTGGTTTCCTACATTCCTGTGTTATTTCTCACCTTCCTCATACCATTTATCAGTGGAAGCTCCCCTGGAAATGAATGTGTGAAATGTTCCTCCAAAATTTGCATGCACATTAGCAATTAAATGTAAGTTCCCACTTTCAGTCTGCTGTGATTACTTTAAATAATTAAAAATGAAGAGCCCTGGTTCCCACTCGAAGGCAAGAAGGATGTGAGCCACTGTTTAGCTGGCAATGTCTACCCAGCTCCTCATGCAGCCTCTGCCATTAGGCGCTAGTCTGGGCTGCCTGGCTTAAGAGAGCAGAGCAACTAAGGGCATGCTCTAGTAAAGCATGCTTTGATACTTCTGCTGTTTCCTTGTACGTGATCTCATGATGCATTGCTGTGGGGAGATCTGACTGTTCTGCCAACTTGTTTTCAAGAACTGTTTTCAAAGAGAATGGTTTTAAATTGCTCACTTGGGGGGTCATTTATTGTCTATTTTTTTAGTGCTGGGTCCTCAGGCGCTCGAGGGTGAAATCTCTATTGTTCACCCCACCTCCAAAATGATCAGAAATCACGGATTTTTATTTAGCCACCCACTGTCTTTTGACCTGAATACTTCAATTTTTATTTCCCACCCAGTCCCTTCCTAATGTTAGCCACAGTCTTCCCATCTCTCTCTCACCCTGTAGGGTAAGGAAATGTGGTTTCATCCATGAATGACATTAATGCCATTGTGTGAATCATTAGTGGATCCAGCATCACAAGCCCTAGGGGATCAAATACTTGCAAACCACTAGAGAGAGATTCTAATATCAAATACGTGGCAGGAATCATCCTAGCTCGAAGAAAACAAAACAACCCTATTTAATACCCAGAGAAGGTCGTAGTGCTTAGAGAGAGCAGCAAAGCTTGTGTAATGGCCTCGAGGGGCCCAGTGGCAACCATCCTGCTTCTCCCTCCTGTCGGCAGCCCTTCTCACCTCCCCTCCTCCCCGAGTGGCTCTCTTTCCAGCCGACTAACCAGTTCCTTACCACTTGTGGCATATAATGGCAGCATTTGAAGCCCTTAAGAGGCTGTTGCCTTGTTCTTCCTCAAAACAAACAAACAAAAAGTCAAGATGAAGCATGACTAACTCAGAAAAAAAAATTAATAAAGACAGAAACTGAGCTTTTGTGGTGTGGTAGGAGAGGAAGAGCTGAACACCTGCTGCTCTGCTGCAATGCCATCCCCATTGCCCCAGGAGGCTGCTGTTAATTCAGCCTTTGCTGGCCTTTCTGCAAGTGTTTCTTCTTTGCCATGGGTAGAAGATAGCACCCCGTTGTCTCACAGTCCAAGGAAAAAGCTTAAGATGCAACCTTGTGATTGCTTGCTGGCACCTCCGATGATCCCAGCACTTAAGTAGGTGTTCAAAAAATGACTTTTTTTCTTCTGTTGTCTAATGGCAGGTGATCACATCTGAAAATTTTGACCAAACATCTGCTGGGATGTAAATATGCAAGGTGTATTTGGCTGTTGGTTCCTGTGGTGTGCATTACCCGTCTAAGAACGGAATACTGTGCAAAAGCAGAGAAAGCAGATGGGAGTGCTCTGTTATGCATAACAGGACGCAGACTTCCCTTAATGACCTCATCCTGCTGACCTTGAAAAGAAAATTCGAAGGTACTGCAAACCTTTTTTCTGTGGAAACAATTATTCCCAATGTCAGTCACCAAGATGACATTCACTGCAAAAAGTAGGTGGTTAATAAATATGGACACTCTGTCCAAGCAATTAACTGGCATAGCTAGATCCTGCTGTGGTGCAAGTGGCAAACCTAAAGGTGTGTAAAACATCTTAAAATAGCTGTTGAAATATTTGTGTAAAATTATATTTTTTTTCAAGATCCTATATCTTCTCTTCTCTTCTCTTCTCTTCTCTTCTCTTCTCTTCTCTTCTCTTCTCTTCTCTTCTCTTCTCTTCTCTTCCCTTCCCTTCCCTTCCCTTCCCTTCCCTTCCCTTCCCTTCCCTTCCCTTCCCTTCTCTTCCCTTCTCCACTATGAGTTGAAGTATTGGAATATGGGAATCTCTAGTCCCAGAGGGTGGGGGTGGGGTTGGGGGGCAGAACTGAAGGGAGGGTTAGTTCATTTTATCAAGTATACAGAGCAAGCTTGGAAGAATTTGAAATCAGCTGGGTTGGTTTTAACTGTATTCCGGTCTGAAACTCTTTACAAAGTAAACCTGGTCATTGGTATTGGAGTTCTTACACTCTGTCCCCAGAGCTAACAGAGTTGACAAAGCAATGGGGAGTAGAAAAGTTAAAGTCAGTATTCTGAGAAATGTCAGGTAGACACTCTGAATTTTCAAACTCTTCAATGCTGAAATCTGTAAACAGAGATTTGCTAAGTTTACTTTCTGAAGCTCATTACTGTACTGAACTTGTTAGTTCTCTGCTAAATGTGAAGGTATTGCCAGCAATGACATCAGACCCAGAATTAAAAGTATGTGTAGAACAGATAAGATAAAAGGCGCCTTTTTTCTTCTTTGAATGTTGAGAGTTTTCTGGTTGTAGTTTCTTGAACTTGTTGAAGTTAATACATGATAACACAAACTATTTTGGGACAGGGAAAAATAATCCTTCAGGCACAATAACAAAAACCCAAAATAAAGCGAAAGCACCTCCTACCCAGGCCTTAAGTAAATGGAAGATTGATTTTCTATGTGCATGATTTAAATGTCTTAATTTATTAAGCAAAGACTTACTGAAAAAAGAAAAATGATCAAAATAATGTTGGATCCATGCATATGGCTACTGCAGAGTCTTTTTGAGTAATGGATCTTTTTCTGCACAACAGTGTTATTACAAAACTGGAAAAGCATCAAAGCAACCTTTTGCTTGCTGTATGAGCCTTGGGAACTCAAGTACTGAGATGACGCTTGTTTATGTTTTCCCAAACTGTGAAACTTAGATAAAAATGGGGCTGAAAATGGCTGTATAAAGTAATAGATAGGTACAAGCCCTCAGTTGGTGAAATTTCTGATCGGGATCATCAGAGTTTCATTATTTTTCAAGAACTTGGAAACGCTATGATGTTTTAAAAATTCAACTCGCTACTGTCTCTAACTTGATATAAATACTGTATATTTTGCTATTTCTGCAGTAACTTCTATGGACTATAGTATAAGTAGTGAGACTATGAGCAGTAGGCAAGAGGCTACAATATAAACAGACCCCAAGGTCTATGAGCATTGCTTATCAAGCAGAAGCTTATATGATAACTGAATAGTTTCATGGTTTCTAAAAAGCTGTTTAAATCAGTGGACTTCAAGCAACTCCTGTCAAAGTCAGAGGGAATTTTACCAGTGGAAACAGAATTAAGACCAAAAGAGATCAATTTTTCACCACCTTTGCAACTTTCAGTCTGGCACCATTGGAGCCAATGGAAAGGTTTTCATTGACTTTGGTGCATAAGAGGATGTTCGCTGTGTAACCCAAGATATGTCATGTGTGCCAGAGAATAAACAAAATTTAGAATGAGACCAGCTTTGCTGTAATGGTGATGATATAATACTCAAGAGCAAACAACTAATAACCTCTTCTTAAAACAAAAATCCATCATTAATGCTCTAAGACCAAAGGGAAAATTTGCCTCTGGCCTCCGGGATTCCCTGCTGGGCAATGAAAAGAGGAGCTATATCATGCAGTAAACTATGAGGAAAGAGGAAAAGCCCTCAGGAGTAAAAAGCCTCTTTCCTTTCCACCCCCTCCTCTCCTGGCATGGCTATCTTTACTGCTTGTGCACAATTCCATTGAGAAAAACCAGTTCATGATAGAACAAACTGAGAAAGTGCTAGTTCAGGCAGCTTTTTCTTTCCTTTCATGGATTAATGGCAACTGAAAATGAAAGGATTATTTAAGGCCACTTGGGCAATATTAAGTACTGCCTATTGTGTGAGCCTAGGATCACATGTAGCCTGGAAACTAAAGGCAGCAAACCACATTAGGTTAGTGTAGGTGGACACCTAGGTTATGAAACAGGGAGTTCTTGGGTTTGCTTGTCAGTGGTTTGAGAATTGCCTGTTTCGAAGATGGAAGTGAAATAAATGTTGGTTTGCAGTCAGCCTTTCTGAAATCCCATAGGAATAGCCATGTTACCCAATTCTCCAGAAAATAGACGCTCAGTGACTGTTCTCAGTGACACCTTTTTTCTTGGACTTCTGCTGAAGAAACAAGAAGTCAAAGTTAAATCAAGTTCACTTTTCATTGTGTGTAGTGACATGGGGCCAGTCTGGGAATTGTAAATTCTTCAAAAGTTGTAGCCTGTGTTTGTTAACCCATTTCAGAACAACGGGAAAGCTTTCTTCAACAAACCCATCCTGCTGTGTTTTCCTGCATGTTCATTAAAGGCTGTGGGTCAAATACAAGCAGTTTTCAAGCCTTTGGTGGGAAATGCATTTCACAGCCTGGCAGGACCTGGGGGAAATAACTTAAGCAAGCCTACCCTGGGGTGTATTCCTGTCTCTGCTGGGACAGGAGCTGCCTTTTGAGTGTCTCATTTTGGCTTTTGCCTCTCTCTGTATGAGCTAAAGGTTCTAACTGCTCTGTATCTCCAGGTCTGGACCAGTACAGGTGTGCCAGTGTCACTTCATCTTTGCTGTGAGAAAACTAAATTGGCGAAATGAGCTTTAGGTTAACTTGCTGAAATGAGATACATGCTTATTCTGTTACCACGCAGATGTGAGCTGCATAGATGGAGGCTTGCTGTCAGACCTCTCGATGTTCTTAGATTTATTATCTGACAATTTGATTGTGCCCAAGGAGGTTTACATCTATGGGCAGTCATGGCTGTTAGAAAGGGCGGGGGTATGAAAGTGCATATCTCTGATGTAAAGCAGTGTAGGCATCCCTGAACCATCATCAGGTTAGCTAGCTCAGGAGCTGAAAAATTTAGTACAGCTCTACAGGGGGTGGGGGGAAGGACACAGGGCTAGTTTGCTCCGGTGCCATACAGTACTAACATGCCTACAGATTGTAGGGTCTGAGCCAGTGATGGTGCATGATGCTGTGTCAGAATGAGGCTGGCAAAAATTTGCTTGGAACTAGATCTGGAAACCTCTTTGCATGAGATGGTGTGTTGTATGAACTGACATGTGTTTGGATGAGTTGAGTGAAAGGATTTAATATAAGTCTGAGAACTTGCGATTTTAACACACACAGTTTTTGGGAGTCCACTGGTCTTGTAGTACCCTATAGAGGAAGAAGCTTCACTGGTACTGTCTGGAAAATGATGGAAGGAAATTAAACACAGAAATAAGCAGCAGAAAATCACTGCTCTTTGTTTGTGCTTGAGAGAACGTGTTGGTAGTTGGCTTCCATCCCAAATTGTACTAACTAATTTTGCAGTCCACGCACCCCTGTGCTTCAGGAATGTGGCTTTCATTGGGGATGGGCACTACACAATGGAGGTGCCATATGGGACTTGTAGTCACTTGTAGTCTTCTTGCACAGACTAGGAATTCTTTACTTTTGTAGAAGATAAGGGCCAAATCACAGATTGTTCCCAAACGTACTGGCCACATTACACTGCGCCTTCTCCAGTTACTGCTCTGGGTTCCTGAGAATTTAGAACTGAGTTTGCAGAAGGGACACAGAGATGATTTAAGCAATGGGGAGTGGGAAAAAATGTACCTCTGCACAGAATGCCTTGTCTGTCTCTTCTCACCCACTTCTTTGTCTCTGGTAAACTCTTACTGCTGCTTTCTTCCTTGTTTGTTACAGTTTTGGATGTCTTGCTGCATTGATATTTCCTATTCTGGATATTTTCAGCCTTATGAAGAACAGAAAAAATGGGTGGAATGAGAATTTCTATGATTTTCACATACAGATATTGGTGAAGGGTTCCTGATGTTTAGATGTTACTTAATAAGCCTCTGAGCCCCAAGCTAAGGCTTTTCAAAAGGGCCCGGGCTCACTTTCCCCTTTTATCTGACCTTTATTCTTTCAGGCTAGGAGACATTCTTTTCTATGTGTTAAGGAGTGATTGGTTTCCTTCCCGATCTGGATCTACAGCAATCTCCTGACTTATTTTGTCTAAGGTCCTTGTAAAGAGAAGCAGGAATTTTTGTTCCCCCTTTCTCTCATGAAAGTGAGGGTCTTGTTCGTGTTGTCTTTGCTTTGAGTGGTGGGGAGGAGAAATTCCTTCCTGACAGCTGAAAGGACAGACAATTCAGAAATATAAATATAGAAAGGAGAGTAGGGGTATGTGTGTCATGTCTCACACCGGTGTAAATCAGTAGTGGGGTCAGAGTAATATACGTTGCATCACTTAACGAGAAAACTACTTTCCCCCATACCCATCTTTTCTCACAGGAGTTCGGCTCAGTTATGTCCCAAATTCTTGTTGGAGTGCTCTTCTCATGCCAGAGTATTCTCTGGAAGGAAACCCAGGCCAAAATGAAGCAGTGGCACGGTTCAGCAGGTCCCACAAGCAGCAGGAGGCACGGAATGGAGACAAGTGCTGTGGAGAGCCCTGCCCCAAGGTTTGGGTGCAGGGAACACCAGACCCAAGGCTGTGGAGTCTTTACAAACAGGCGTATTGGAAAAGGGATAGCCATTTAACTGGCTGTGCTAAACATTGCACAGCTAGTGCTAACTATAATATACTCTGAAAACTCTAATAACAATTTTTGGCTGGATTTATTAGTTGTAGGACAGGAGCCAAGTTAGCTCTTACTCAGTCTTGATGCGTTCGGAGAGATCTCATCTTTATATGTCTGGAACTTTGTTTTTCTGACTTGGTTTCTTTGTATCTTCAATAGTTTTTATCAAACTGTAACAATGACATTCTTTCTCTGACCTGGCTTTGGGTCAGAAAAGGGGCTTTTAATGATACACATTTTGTTTAATGGGCTTTTCTTTTAATTTTCTTATTCAATTAACAAAGATTCTCTAGTCTTTAAAATTTGCAATTACCCTTTTCCTGCCTACTCCAGAAATTCTTGGCTTCCATTTTTCAGAGTAGTTATAACTTTTCCATTAATTTGGTAGCTGTGATAGCACTTGCTGTCTCTGACACACAGATGCACCTACCTACCCACTCATATACAGTGGTATCTTTAAGGGGGGCCAAAATGTGTCCTTAGGGGTAAACTTGGTAGCAATTGGTCCAACAGGGGCCACCGAACTTCTGTTGTAAGTCACAGTTCTCAGTTTTTTGTAACTTTGCCCTTTCCTTGTAGAAAACTTCTGTGTCAAGTTGACTTTTACACATGGAAGGTTTCAGTGAAGTTGGTTTAACCCTTACCAAGAAGGGGGCAAAGGGTAATAATAAGTAGTTTTGGCCTATGACAATATTCTTTTCTCTCTCTTTGTTTCTTTCTCTGTCTCTGCTTTTCTGTCTCTGTCTCTCTCCCCAGTTCTTTTCCTGAGAGATGTTACATTTTCCTGTCCTGTAAAAGTCTACACAAATCTAACTGACTTATGAGCAAATTATCTTTATACCTGCTCCTTGGATCACATCAGATGTCTGCTTTGAAAGTTCCTCAGTGTTCTTTGTACAGATCACGCAGCTGGCTATGGTTCAGTTAAAGTTTGCAAAGCTGGCTATATTCAAGGTGCTGTTCTAAAATACTCTTAGAACTGTGGTGCATCTTTGGACCTACCACAGACTTCGTATCTGACAGATGTCAAAGTGACCCTATGGAATATAGGGAAGATTACATATAATTTCTATAAATTTAAACCTCACTAAAACGTTGTTTCTAGGAGATGTGTGGCTATTACTGCCACAGTTAATGGTGATTTTGTTTGTAATTTTAGTTATTAGTAACTTCTTCATGAAAAACAGTGACTATGCCCTATAATGAGATTATACACCCACCCCCTCCATATTTTTATTGGTCATTTTGGTATCTGTTGGCTGAAATAAATTTAATGAGAATTTTTTAAAGGTATATGAGATTTTCCTACTTTCAGTTATGAATTAAAGGCATAATTAAGGTTTAGATGCTCTGAAGATGTGTATCCTCACTGAAATACCTTTTTGTATCCTATACTCATTATATAAGTAATTATAAGTAATTTGATTCAGGGTGAGTGCTTATTTCTGGGGTTTGTTTTCTGGAGCATATTTTATGCTAAGCAATGCTACATGCTCTCCATTGTAACACTTTATAACTGCAAGTGGGTTTTTTTGGTGAATATGTGCACCTGCAGCTGCATCTGTAGAGAATACAGGTATATGCAACAAAAGCCAAGCCAAACCAAAGTGTGTGATGCAAATATGTAAGTACATAGCACATGCACGTGATACACATGTGATCGAGTCTAGCATCCCGCTGTATGTATTGTACCTGGGCAAGGAGGAGAAAGATCCTGGTAATTGCCGGGCCTGGTTCGCCATTGCAATGTGATTGCTTTGCAGTGCTGTGATCATGCAAAGTAACTGTAAACCTGGCTTTGCTGGGCAGTTACAGTGGGTTTGCAGCTGTCTCGTGGCAGGAAGTGAGCGCAGCAGCCAGTGAATCCAGCGTAGGACTCCTACTATTTCGGCGTGGTGGAAACCGCTCACCAGGCAGCCTTTCCACCGGGCGATCTCACCGAGAGCAGAGCAGGGTGAGAGCTGGAGCAATTGTACTGTTTTCACAGTACAATACAATGAGATCATTTGAGACTCTCAGTGAACCTTGGCATGTCCAAATTTGATTGTAGGAGCGGTTCTGCTTGCTTACGAGGCTGATCCTACTCAGTGGGAGCCCGTACCACCACCCTGCCTGCGTCCCCCCTGCCCGGAGCAGCGCGGGCTGCGATGGGTGTCTGTGCTTCGCTGCTGGGGTGGCTGCTTTGCCGTGATACCTGCCCAAGTACCTGCATCGTGTTTGCGGTACAGAACGGGGCTGTGGACTCTCTGAAAAGGGAGAGGGAACAAAGCAGGTAGAAATAGCCCTGCCACCTTGCTTTTCAGCAATCTGTTTCTGAAGAGCGGTGGTTTTTCTTCCGAAGGGTAGTGCTGGAGGGCTGTTGGTGCTTTTGCGCCTGGTAACTCTTCCTTTGTCCTGCTCAGCTGTTCCTCCATCAAGGCTGCCAAGTAAAGGCTGAGCTGTACGACAGCTCGCCCTGGGGTGTCCAAGCTTTCAACCGCAGTGGCTTGCTGAAAAATAGTTTTAAAAAAAAAAAAAAAAAAAAAAGAAAAGAAAATGAAATAGGAAAAAATTCACAAAATGTATAATAAATAGATGCAAAATAAAAATACACGCACGAGACGCACTGCACACAATAGCTGGAAAGCAGGAGCGCAGCGGTGTTTTCCTCTGTCAGTGGGTCAGTGTGTTCTGTAAGCACTTCCATCCTGTCGAGTCCCTGGTTGGTCTCCACCTGCTAGCCTGCTCGCTCAAGAGGCAGCTCTGACCTGGCCGCTCCCTCATTTTGCTGGCGCCAGCGGCTTGATGGGCCTTGCACTTTGATTATTTGTGTTAACAGTTAATTTAGCACCGTGGACACGTGTGCCAAAGCTGCCTCCACTTCCTGCAGCCTTCCAACAAATGGGACTTTTATGAGATGCCTTTCACAGCTCCCCCGCCTCCTCCAGCTCAGCTCCTTTGCCTCTCTTCCCCCCCACCCCTCCCCTGCTTTCCCTCCCCACCCCGCCGTCTCAATCTCAGCTGTAATCTTTTCTACATCTTGCAGGAAAAGAGCTATTTCTGGCAGCTCTGTCTCTAACACTCGCCCCACTCAAACTGATTTAATGGAGATTTATAGATGCGAGGCTGTGCAGCTCTGAGGCGCTTTCCTGAAAAGTTTTTCTGTGCCTGTGTTACGTATGGAATTTATTTATTTAATGTTTGGTGTTGCAGCTACACTGTCAACTGTTAGCGTGACATATTCCACATACTTTTTTTTTTTTTTTGCACAAGGATTCCAGTGAAATCCTGTTACACAGCACATTTCTGGTCCAATTCATCCCAGCTGCTAACTTTACCAAGCTAAAATCTGACACTCAGGTCCAATTTCATTAAACCCCAGTCAGCATGGTTCTTCGTGATAATAGTGATTCTTGTCTAAGGCAATATGTATTTTGGCTCACGGCTACAAATAAATCCTATCATAAGTACCTTCTTCCTAGTATGCAGCACACTGCAACGGTCCAAAAAAAAGCAGCTTCTGTAAGAAGTCGTGGAGAAGAGAGACTATTATAATTTATCGTGATTTTCCAAGTAAGCCTTCTGCTATCTTAAGAAATTATGTTCTCTGAAAATAAATGAGAACTGTAGTTGTATGTAACACCAAAACTGCTGCTTCTGCTGTTATTCCAGCTTTGACTGATGCAGAGAAACCCAAGCCGCTATGGAGGGGGCTATATATTTACAGCCCAATACACACAACATGTTTATTCTGCTTTACCCCTTCCCAACTGCCCAAGTACTAAAATTAGCATTAAATATTCAGAACAGAGCCAGATAAACAAAACAAGAGGTGTATTTCACCTCCACTACCGGAGGGTGCTTTGCCAAAGTGCTGCAGAGGATACAGGCTGGTGGTGGGATTCCTCCGGCAGGCCAGCGTCCCTGCCAGTCCCACCTGACCCCCACGTGAGACCTGGCTTTCACGTGGACTCTCAGCCTGGGGGTTTGTTTTAATTCAGTCTCTTTCCCCGTCCCTGGGTGGCGACAGACATGGACGGTCCCCTGCCTGCTTGCAGGGGCAGGAACCTGGATGTCCCCATCCTGCCAAGCGCTCCAGGTGGCTGCATCTCTGCTGGCTTCAGGTGTAGGAGTCTCCTGATCTGAGCTGCTTACAGGAGCTGGGGCATAAAGCTGGTTCTCAGCAGCTCCCCTAAGTGAAAACTCGTTTCTTTTGTAAATGAAACCGAGGGAGCTAAGTGTAACCTGTGAAGAGGTCGAGCACAAATCCTGTACTCTCCTCGTCTTCAAAACAAACACCATGCGAGCCGTGATCCTGCCTGCTCTGCTGCCTCCTGCTTGTATAACAAATGGTATTTTGAAATAATGCCATGGTGTATTTTTAAATATCAAATTTTGCTGTGTTTTTAAATTGCAGCTTCCCTTTGGTTGAGAAGGTTTTATCCCTGTGTTTAACGTTTTGTTATTATGGTCTCTGCTAAGCTCCAGGACAGCACATTTTGGGGGTCGCTGATGAATGTCCTTTGCTTCGGCTGAGGCAGGTACTTTCCTGTTGGATTTTTTTTGTGACACCAAGGAAAAAGTTAACAAGTTGGAAGAATACAGATATTGCCATACCGGGTGAGACCAGTTGTGCCTTGAGACCAGTATCTTGCTGTGAGAGGAGCTAATCCTGGACGACAGGTTTTTTACAAATTAAACATACTTTGAGAATGATTATCCTGTGTAAGGGTAGCAGGGCTGGAAATTAAATGGGTTTTCCATTCTGTGCTATTGTGCAGCACATTGCTTTAGACTTTTTGGGAATTTACATTTGTTCTGGTCAGTTATGGGGTTTTACAAAAGACCTAGGATGTGTTGAAATTGCAAGTTCGTGTTGGACCAAGTGTTGCAGTAACATGGTGTTTCAACACTGTGTACGTCATGAACCTGTAATTTCAACACTTTCTAAGAGTCACCAGAGTGTCTCAGGCTGAACTATAACATAACTAAGTGTTCCCCTCTGAACACTCAACTGACTTTTTCTTTTTTTGTTTTTTCTTTTTTTTTTTTTTTCCTGGAAAATATAATTTGAAACACCATTTGGCTGACATTAAAGAGTTTAAAATTGTTTTAATAATAATGAAAGAAAGACGAAGTAAAGGATTACTGTAAATAGAGAAACTTGCTGACTCAAGTGGTAGTGGGAGTGAGTCCTCCTGCTGGTACAATGGACTATAGTTGCAGTTTTAATTATGGATTCGTTTGCGAGGGACAAAGCTGAATTTTTACAAGCCGTCTGTGGTTATGCTTCTGCCTTATGTCATTGCACACTGGTTCTGATATCCAGTGTTAAACTCCTGCAAATGAAGCTGCTATTCCTTCTGCCTCTGCGCTGGATCTCCCGCAGGCTCAGCCCGAGTGGGGAAGAGAGACGTGGTGCGGCTTTGAACATGGTTTCGAGCAACCTGGCTGCCCTGTAAAGTCCATGGCAACAGTCCTGGATGTGTGCTCTCCTTCACTAGACTCCCCCCTCAAATCCTCCAGAATGAACACCCAGGATGCAACCTCCCTTTTAAAGGCACCTATGCGCACTGGAGAGGCCCAGGCTGCCACAGCCAAATGGTCACAGCTGCGACAGTGGGAATGGGCAAGACCTCCTTGCCCTGTAGACATCGTGGCTTTGTTTCCCGAGCTGACAGCCATTGCGCTGAGTGACCTGGTGTCCCTATTCGGTAAAAAAAATGCTTTGGTCCTAACACAGCACTTTTTGTGCGCTGACTCAAAGTATTTTGCAAAGGTTGAGCAACATCCCTTTATTAGACTGAGCAAATGAGCTATAGACAGGCCCAAGCAATTGCTGGAAGTCCCCAAGTACGGCAGCAGAGGATGGAGACCCCATAGCCAAGTTCCTATTCAGTAGCCTACTCACCTGGAGATGCTGTCTCCAGGCTCTCGGCTTCCCACCATCCTGTGATGCAGGGCAAGTAGGCGTAAGGTGAGTTGTGGATGCAAAAGCTGGGCTACATTTTGCATTATTCCTTGTGTGTTTGGCCAATTTACTTCTACCTCACTTCAGAAGCATCCTCCCCCCTCTCATATCCCTTGATATCTCCCTCAAGATCTAAATGACCAACACTTTCTCTGAGTATAATATTTTTCTCTTTTTGTATTTATGAGATGAATTGGGAAACTTCCTGTACCATCCCTGGGAAACTGGACAACAAGCAGGACAGGAACTCCTGCATTAACACAGCTTGTATTAAACATGCACTGGTGTGATCGTATCTGAGGGTGGGAGAGGGAGAACTACTGGGAATGGCCAGGATTGCTCCCTGTTGCAGGCGATGCTGCTGAGAAAGCACAAACCAGCCACAGTGGTGAAGTCATGCAAATGCAATGCTCCCAAAGGCCACAGGAATTGTGGAAAGATTTGTGTAAATATCTCATGCATTCTTGTGCTCTAAGGTTTATGGAAACAAAAACCACAGTCACAGAGCCAATGCCACATTTGCTCGTCCCTTCCCCCTTCTGTTTCTTCTCTACAGAAAGGTTGTAGAAGAGTTTATGAGCAGTGGAGAAACTGACTTTTTTCTCTCTTTCTTTCTTTTTTTTTTTTTTTTTTACTAGCAATGTGAAAAAAAAGGGGAAAAGATGGTAAGCATAAATAAGTTCTAGCAGGGTCCAAGGGAAAGAATGGCTGATTTGTGAGTACCATGTGAACCTCTTTTGCTGTAGGCTTGCCTGGAAAAATACATGCCACACACATGTTCCCCAGGTCATTTCAGACTGCGCAAGGTCTCCGTTGCCCAGCAACTGGACCCCCCCTTCTCCCTGCACCAGTTTATTCTGTAGATTGTCCATGTGATTTACTTATCCTTACAGGGAAGGTACTGTATGTTTACCTTCCTGCTTCATTTTTGAGGTTTTCTCATTCTCTCTTGAAAGGCTTACAATACCTGAGCCTAGACAAAACGAGCCCTGTTTATTCACGTCCCGATGTCGTTCCTCTCTGTTATTAAATGCATCAGGGACACTCCCCCCTTCTTTGGATGCCTTATATCATTTCAGATTGTGGTATCGTACTTGCGAGGGACAGTCTGCATGGGGGCTGTTATGATGGAAATAGCTCAGGGGGATAATGCACCTGCTGTCGGGGAACACGTGGGTCTGTCCTGCTGCTGTTACTGGAGGTGGGATCCTAGGAGCTGGTGGCTGACGACACAACGCTATAGGGAGGGGGGGAGCTCTCTATCAGACGCTCTTTTTTTTTCAGGTCTTAGCTACTTGCAGTCCCATACTGACAAGGGCGAGGATGGGAAAAAGGCAAAAGGAGCTGGTTAAAAGATGTGTCCTTAGTCTGTGGCAATTAGCCTCCCCCTTTTAAGTATGAGGGAGCTTTACCAGCATCTTTTTTCAATGGATCCACAGACTAGAGCATGGGGAGGAGGGGAGCGAAGGACTCCAGCAGGGGCTGGAAGCTGTGAAATTACTGAGAAAGAAAAAGAACAAGTTGCATTGTCTCAGGCTAATAATCAGCCTGGCTGCTGGCACAGAGACTGCTGTGTCCCAAAGCTTTGCTGAAAGGCGAGCATCTTTCTCACGTCACAAAATCCTATCCCTTGATGCCTTCCCACAGCGCCCCAGTGCCCTGTGTCCCCCCCATCCCCATCTGTTGAGGTGCATTCTTTTTTTTTCCAAGAGGAGATTTTTACACGTAGGAAATGGGGTAGGACAGACCGGTTCAAACATCAGGCTGGCCACATCGGCCATGGAGCCAGACCTTCCCTGGCCTCTCGGAGGGACATCAGCTGCTGCCCTCAGCAGCCCTGGTGCTTCAGCAGGTGGCACTGTGAGTCCTGCTCACCCACTGCGGGGCTTTTCTGCACCAAAAGGTATTTTTCTTTTGGGTAAGGAATAAAGCTGAGGTTCTGGCCACTTGTGGTCAGTCAAAACACCATGGTATTTTTCAAAATACAGGGGTGCCGGCCCAGGCATCCCAGCCAAATTGCAGCCTGGGTAGCATCCCACCAGCACAGAGCTCCACCAGCGATTCTGCTGGGATGAGATTTATTTCTTCACTTCCTGTCCTAAGGGAACACCCACAAAGTTGTGAAAGTTGTGCACGCAGAGTATGCTGGGACCTCTGGTGCAAAAGGGATGGCGCCAATTGCTAGGTGTGGGTTAGCAATTGGTGTTTCTGGAGTGGATCTTCAGATCAGAAGCAAGCAGGAAAGCAAGATCTAAGCAGGTCCTAGTCAAGGCCACTTTTCTGGGTGTTGCGGATATAAACACAAATTAAAAAAGGGGACAAAATACTTCAACATGTCAGATGTGAAACATTTATTAAGTTAACAAGTCTACGTGGACCAACAACACCATCCTCAGTGCCTGTTCCTGCAGGCACTTACGGGTGCAGGCTTTACTCTCACTTTAGCTGAAGTGTAAGGAAATCGGTGCTAGTTATCCCACACTGGGCTTTTCCAATCGGCCAGCCAGCAAGGCTCAGTAGTGGTGATTCATTTGCTTCTATCTGTTGCCTCAGCTATGGGCTCAAAAGGCAATTTTTTGATCGTATTACATCATCAGGGTTATGTTTGGATAGATGATTTTATGTTTTCGATTGTATTAATCGTCCCTTTTTTTTTGTGTGAGGGAGTGCCTTGCTCACAGTGCAAGATTTGGAAAGCTACGGAGCACTTTCCTACCTGCTTCTAGATTCACTCCAGCTTTTCTACCTTCCTCCCTGCCATGAGTGCTGCATGCAGGGCGCAGTGCTCCTGACCCTTGCAGGGTGCTATTTGCTTATTTTATCTCTGAAAACAAAACAAATTTCTCTGCGTTTTGTTCTATTTCCTACATGATAGAATCTTTTGTTTTCACTTGCAACCTTTGCAGCTTCCAAGAATTTTTACTCCTTGTGGTTTGTCGAGACGCGCAGGGTTCAATAGTCTGCCACCAGGCCCTGGCCCAAGGTCGAGGATTCCCTCCTTTTCCTTCCCAGTATTGTCCTGCATCCTGCAAGGCCCTTCTCCTTACATTGCTGTGGCTGTCGTGACAAAGGGGACTGGCACCAGGCACACTCCTGCTGCCACGGTGACAGCTGCCGAGCACTCGCCAAGCTCTAATGACAATAGCATGACCTCAGATACTTTATTAAGAAAGAAAAACTTGAAAGGGAGGGTACGCTTAAAAGCAGACAATAACACCTCGTCTCGGCTCGATGCATTGTTTTTGCAAGCCCGGGATGGAAACTGTTTAATATAATCCTGGCCTGTTGTCTCCCAGCCTCCCTCCCCATTCTACACACAGGCTCACCCGCATCCACGCTGGACTCAAGCTCACAACGGTAGCTGCAGATCTAAATTTGTCAGTAGATGTTACTGACTGTTAGGCTCGATACGGGGCCAGGCATCAGGACCGGGACTCTACTTATAATGCTGCCGTGGCACTCCCTAACTGGTTATTTCCCTCTGCTTTGGTCTCTCTGGTTGTAAAATGGGGGTAGTGGTACTTTACTCACCATGACAAAGCCTCCTGAGCTACATGGGGTCTGGGCGGAGGTGTGCTATGGATGGAGAGGGAGGCTGAGAGCTGTGCCCTGCTCTCCCGCAGGGATGTGAGCGGGGAGGACCCCGGTGGGTGAGTGCCTGTGTTCAGCTGTGCCTGCAGACCCCCGAGCTCAGGGGTCTGCGGCTGTGATGGTCCTGGCAGAAAACCTTTGCCTGGAGACACACAGAAAGTTTGGGAATCAGTAAATAAGCTCGGCAGCAGGAAGAAGTAGAGCTGGTCAGAAAAATTCTGACTAAACAAGTTTTCATTGGAATTTACCGATTCATCAACATCAAAGCACTTTGTGGAGAGGGTCCAATTTTGACAAAGTTGCTTCCAAAACCAGGCAGGGCTTGAAAAGTGCCTGCCAGGCACATTTTAAAAACCTGGCGAGTTTTCTGCTGATTTACACCATGGGTTCCTTTGCAGTTCACCAACTGGCTGTTAAGAAGTGTGTGTTTCCAGGTGTAATGATGCTGAAGTGACCGTCTCCAAGTGAGGAACCCTGTGGTGGTCACTGTCCGTGACCCTGGCTTGGTCCACCAGGCAGAGTGCTGCAAGGGTTCATGCAGCTCGTAAAAGCCAGGGCTCAGGGAGATTGGCTCTGCATAGTGCTATCAACTTATACCAGAGGCTCCTTCTTAAATAACAGAGAAATCAGCTGACCTAAGAGTTGCTGCTTTTGATTCTGGAACCTTTTACTTTGAATCTGGAAGCAAAATGTCTGAATTTTCTCTCTTTTATACACATGCTCAAATAACCCCATTGATTTAAATAGAATTACTACTCAGCTGAATTTGCCTAAATCAGAGAAGTTCAATGAATTAGTGCATAACCTTTGAAACATAACGAAACCCACAAGAACACCTAGTTATTTCTCCTCTCCACTTGGAGTAAACAGCTCTTCTCTTGTTTCTTATGGATGATACTGGTGGTAAACCTTAAAAACAAAAGGAGAGGAAGAAGAGGAAGAAAAAAAGTACATTGTGGACCTGGTTCTTCTCAAAGTGCAATTCCTCCTTTTTTATCCTTTGCAGCTGGGTTTGTGTGTGTGTGAGTGTGTGTGAGAGAGGAGAGAGAGGGAGAGGAAGGGCTATTTCACATTTCCCATGATATGTTTTGTTTAGGGTTGTGATAGCTTGATTCATTGTGCATAATCTGCAAGCCTTTACAAGGCTTTTCTTGGGCTTCTCTTCATGGGAGGAAAAATAGCTGGTTTTTTTTTTCACAGAGGACTTTTCCAGTGTCTAGTGTGAACGTACAGTACTGGAGAAGCACAGAAATATGCCATTGCTTTCAGGCTTGCCCATGTCCAGATGTGCATCCCAAGATGTGCTAGCTCTGGGGAACATAAAGCAAACCGAAAGGAACAGGATTTTACTGAAAGAAACAGGATTCCACCAAAAGAAGCAGACCCATAAAAACTGTAGAGAGAACATTCTCTTTCACAGCACCTACTGTTATGCAATGGTGCTAATGTATTGTACTTCACACTATGCCTGTCTTTTACTGCAGACCCTTTTCCCTTTAAATGTATGCTAGTATTTTCTTTCTTTTTTCTATTAGGTGCAAGATAATCTTTTAAGTAATGTGTTTATTTTAGTTTTGTTTTTCCCACTCCCCTAAGTCTGCTAGGATTTCTCTCCTATCTTTTTTATGTGCCAATGACATAGCCTGTTATAAGGTCAGGATCAGAATTCGTTGTGGGGGGCAACACTGCTGTAAGGGCTTGACATGAGATCAGAAGTAATGCTGCAGTGAATTTAAAAAAAGAAAAAAAAAAGAGGGAGAGAAAAAAAAAATAAGTAGCAAGGCTTATGGTGCCGAAAGCGCTGGGTTTCCCATCCAGACACCATCTGTGAAGCACTTGGGGACAGTGCCTAATGTCTGAGTCATCATGTTTGGCAGTCATTTACCCAGTGGTCTGTTTCCCTGGGGGGAGTATTCACTGGGGGAGAAAAGGAATGGTTGAAAGAAGGAAGATAAACTGCCCTTTAGCCCCATGATTTATATTTGGTCAGAGTACCCCTGTTCTATTTTCTTTTACTTGGAATGTATCTCGGACATGTTGTTTCAATATGAGACAATCAGCTGGGCTCTCAAAGGAATGTCCCCGGAGACTCGAAACAGCCTCCCAGTAGGGTAATATGTTCAGCAGAATTCTAAGATGTATTCTTCAACATCTGCAGTCTATTTGTGCCTCCAGAATATTTCCCATCAGCATTTGGGGAATCAAAAGGCGCTTTGAGAGATGGTCACCAATTCTCCACACTGCATGATAACTTGTAAAATGTTTACTTCTTTAAACTTCTACTGAGCTGGTGATTTATTTGTTTCTTTCTTTCTTTCTTCCTTTCTTTCTTCCTTTTTTTTTTTTTTTTAAAGAAACTAACAACAGAAGGACATGGAAATACACTTTAAATTATTCTTTCATATGAATGGGTTCTGAATGTAGTAGTAACCTCCTGGGAAACAAGAAGACCTAGGAGTCTTCATGGACAAGACAGTGAATTTCTGTTCTGGGTGTGTGACAGAAAAAGTGATTTATTAGACCGCACATTAGAAGCGGGTAGACAATCCCATGGAGAGTATTACATGTTGTATCTAAGATGCCATGTCCTCATTTTGATTATTACATTTGGTTTTAGTAAACCTATCTAAAAAAACTGACAGGTACAGAACTAGAAACAAACTCCAAGCAGGTAGTGAAAATATCAGGGAACTACAGAGAACATATTTCTTGTAGGAAGAAATTAAAAAGATTGGGATTATTTACTCAGGAAAGTAAAAAGAATGAGAGAACATACAGCATGTGTCGCACAAGAAATAATACGTAGTAGGCAGAAAGGCAACTTAAAACTCCTTTCCATCCTTCCCAGTGATATAGGATTTAGGAATGTTCAGACACAAAAGGAAATAATAATTGACATAATGTATAATCAATCTGTGGGCATTGCTTTTGCAGAATATCATTTGTACAAGTAACAGAAAGTTGGCTGAAAGACTGAGAAAAATATCGGGCACAAATATTAAAAAAAAATGTCTTCCAGGTAAGATAAAAATAAATCCAGCTAGCTTTACTCAGCAGGGCATATAAAGGTAAAAAGAAAGATGAGCAAATTGCTGTGATGAGGGGAGCACAAGGGATCGTGTGTTCTCAGGGTAGAGGGTCTCTTGGTTACCTGTTGATATTCATGGGAAGCTATCTGTTTGCACGACACCAAGTTCTACTTGATTTCAGTGACGGGGAGCGCTTAATAAATGGATGAAATTCTTTCCCGTTGTTACCCTTCTTCACCAAAAGTTTTATAGCAGGTAACTGTAAGATTTCATATGGATGAGAGGAGGCATTTGTCTGTGAAACAGCGACAGTAAAGAAATTATGGAAAGCTCTGCTCTAGCTCTACTCTTGCCATGTGCGTGTGCATAGACTATCAAACTCGGTGGACCAGAAATAGGTGTATTATAGCATTCTGCTATCACGAGGCAAAAGAAGCAAGCTGTGGCGCTGCATGCAAAGCACATGAACTCGCACCAAACAAGAAGGAAAACATCTAAGGTTTTGATTTCATTCATTTTTTTTTCTGAGATCCTTTTTCTGTTTCTGTTCTGTGAAAGTCAAATAAAAACAACAAATAACAAAAAAATCTCTAAACAAACAGTTGGGACTTTGACTTGCGAAACTGTATTTGCATGTTTGTTCTGAAGAGGTTCCCATAGCCCAGCTCTGACTTTTATCTATCCCCACAGGATGTACTCCTACACTTTTTCTTCCAGGATCCCATGCTTCCTGTGGGTGTTCCCACAGCTGCCAATTCAGACAGCTCAAGTCTGGAATAGGCTTTGCACAATCCTGAAGATGCTATTCTCTCACTGAGTCAAGTGATTCCACACAAAAATATGGCAGATGTTTAGCATCAGGAATCAAAACAGCATTTTCGCACCACACAGCACATTCTTCTCTTCCTGATACCTTTCATTTCCTCTCTACAGGATATGGAACAATTTTCCTTTTTTGCTGTTGTTCATGTGAACTCAGGAATCTGTGAATTATACCAGGACATTTGAATTCCCATGTAATCTTCTCTGAGAGGTAAAGGGGATTGGTTCACTGATGTCTCATGCTTCATTTTTTTCCTGCCTACAAGATAAATACAGTGTTTGAAGAAAGGTAATAACACTGGATTACTTCTTGTACTTGATTTTCAGCTTCTCCCATAATTGTCAATATCTGAAAAACAAGAGCTTCCGAATGCAATCTGTATGAAGAAAAGGTCAGTTTTCTTTCAGAGTAAGTGCTGTAACCATGGGCCAGAAATGTCAAAAAGGTTCTTAAATGTTTCTGCAGAGGAGTCTGCAGGTCTTGGAGCTAAAGAAAGCCAGATTCACCAATGCTGGAGATGAATATTCCTAATGACAGCAATGGGTAGATTCAAACTGAGATTCCAGCCACCTGTGGCCTTGGATTATCCCGTGGCATTTTCTTAAGGTGATCTAGCATCCTTTTAGACGGTCTGACTGAGCTCTGCATGTGCCCTCACCATCAGATTTTTTGACTGCCTAGAGAAAAGCACGTCAGTGTTGTGCTGAGCCCAGCTCGGACCACTGCCCACTTTGTCTCTGGTGTCCTTCAGTGCTGTCCGGTGCAAGTGTTGCTGCGATACTGCATTGGCTGCTGGAAAATGCCAAAGTACACTTATGTGGCTCAGGGTGAAAAAAAACTTGGTGAAAAGCTGTGCCTACCAGTCCCGATCCCAAACAGAGAAGGAGGAATTCATTCATTTGCAGTCTGATTCTCTGTCACAGAGACCCTAGGTCTTCCACACATCTTGATTTTAGCAATGAGACACACTGTGTTAAAGCATTCGATATAAAAAAATGAACACATTGTGTAACAGAGGATAAAGGAACTGCATGGCCATCACATAAATTCTTTAAGTTGGTCATTAAACTCTTTACCCCCATTCACTAAATTACTGCATCAAGAAATTACAAGCTCTTTCTCTTCTCATGCTCGATCTGAGACCAAAATAAATTTGAGATACATTACAAACTCATCAATGTGTGCAACGCTGTAACTAATCCTCGTTTCTACTCAGAATTTACAGTATACTGCCTATATTAGGCAAATTTTAGAGGAATCTATAACCATCTGGAAGCCGCAGAATTCACGCAGAATTGCCCTCTTCAGTTTTGAGTTGCGTTTAGTGATAAGAATTATCTGAATGCTTTTAAACTCAGCATTTCTAACATTGTAACATTTTCCCAGAAAAATGCCTGCTTTCTCTGCAAATGTTCAATTTTGGATTAGAATATTTAAGGTCTTCTGTAGACTATAGGATTTTAAAAGCTTTACAGAAATATTTGGTCTTTTGACCATTTTTGAAGAGGGGGTGGGGGGAGACCTTTTCAGACAGCTATGCAAAATAAGCCCCGTTTACACCAAGCCCTTAACATAAACATATCAAGCACAAGCTTAGCAGCTGCCTAGAAGTCAGCAGTGAGAGTGGTAAGGCTTTTGAACTCGTATTTCCAAGTTGGACGGATCTGCAGTGTTAGTATTGGTGGTGGATGAGGGATAGACAAGACCAAGCATACAAAAGAGGCTGGTAACACTGTCTTGTATGGTTTCCCCTCCAACTTCTGGAGCTGGGAGAGAGGTGCTACACAAACCCGTGTGGCAGATCTCCTACCCAAGGCTTCCCATACATGATGGGCAAGCCTAAACAACCTTTATGTTGCTGTTACCCTCCAGAGAATCACAGAATCATAGAATGTTTTGGGTTGGAAGGGACCTTTAGAGGTCATCTAGTCCAACCCCCTGCAGTGAGCAGGGACACCTTTAAACAGATCAGGTTGCTCAGAGCCCCATCCAACCTGGCCTTGAATGTTTCCAGGGATGGAAGAATGACTACAGTTTTTATCAAGCGAACTAACAAAAAAGCAGCAATGTTGAAGGAAGAAAAAGTTCAGTGCTTGGCCTGAATCTTGCAGATCCCTGCATATTTTACCAGACACTTGCTGCATTCCTTCAGGCTCCGCAGGAATGTCTCTAGCAGTGATGCTGTGGGCAGTGTGTCATACAGTGGGAGCATCCTGGAAGAGAATGCAGGTCCTGTTCTCTACAGCTTCCTCCTCACAGCCCTCTCTTTCTCTTCCCGCTTCCCAGGAAAGAAGTCTGTGAAAGCTGGGCTGAATTTTAAAAGCTGAACTGCTAACCTTAAATCCCAACAGCAGCACCAGAGCCCTGACTGAAAATTAAGTTTTTAACACCTGAGATCCCATACAGGCCGGGAAGTATGTGTGTTAAATCCTGTATAATTAGTCTGTGCTCCTCCTGGTGCCTGGCTACTGCTGATATGCTCTGTAGTGTTTCCACGTTTACACATGACTTCCAGATGTAGCATTTCTTCATTTATTATACTCTTATTCATTCATTCACCTGAAAATTACTGCATTTGCATTGATTTCACTACATCATCAGTGACTACCCAATGTTTGCTTTGCCATGGTAGGACTGATTCTAATAGGTAAAGAAGAGACTCTCATCACCAAGACAAGGTTGCCAAGGTGTGCAGAAATTCCGTAAAGTCCAGACTGTTTAGACATATTTTAGAAATGCATTTCTTTCTGTAAGATTTTCCAAGCTGACTGTTTCTTTACTTTTTCTGTTCAAGGTTAAAAGGACTAAGGGTCAGTATTACACTTCATTCTATACATTTTTTCACTCTGTAAGATTTCTAAGGAAGTTTTCACACTTTTGAAAATCCAGTGCAGTAGAGAGATAATAGGAGTTTTACTCTGGTTTATTCTATGCTATACACTATGCTTCTATATTTCAGAACCCTTATATGAGTCCGATAGAGGCAGCGGAAGCCACAAAGGACCTTCCTCAGAGGCAGAGATCGCAGATGGCCCCATGCAGAGGAGAGAGGGTGCAAAGCACAAAGCTTCTGAGGTGCCAGGGCACCACATGGAGCTTTGGCAGGTTTGTGACACTTCTGTTCTGATTTGAAATATGGAAGGTGTATACTCCTGGAGTTTCCTGGCAAAATAAAACATTGGATAGCATGTACTATTACAGACACAGTTCTGGGCTCAGTAAAAATTAGGTGTGCCTATTTCAAATCAGTTTTTCTTTCAGTACGGACTTTCCAGGATGCAAAGAAATACAAACTATATTCTTACATTGTCATTATTCTCTACAAGACGATTTCTCAGCAGTCAGTAGGCAATAGTTTTCTCTTACTGAAAATGTAGCCACTTAAGTTGATTAATTGATTCAATTCTTCTGGACAGTCATCCATTTTAATATATATGGTGAAAAAAATCATTCACATGCCATTTTATGTTTGGGATTAGGATGGAAGTGCCTTCAGTTTTCTTTCTGATGTAAATACTGCAGCTGGATGTTTTCTGCTAAAGAAAGTCTTTAACTCGTTCATGAATATTGGCACTTTAGCTAGTCTTCATGGTTCTTGTGAGTGGGCATGAGGAAGAGAACAGAGCTTTATCTGGCCTAGACCATATAGCAGTTACAATAAGTCTAGTATTAATAGATAGATAGTAATATTGTGAATAGGTCCTCAGCAATATACTCAGCTGGTTGTTTGGTCAACAGAAGTGTTATACTGGCTGCTAATTACAACCCTATGTTGGATATGGTGCCAAGTACATGTTTTCAGTATTAGCCCAGAAGGCACTAGTTTTCAAAAGAGAAAAGCTTTTCCAGAGAATTCAGCTGTGAGACTGGTCCTTGAGACTAAAGGCACCAGACAACAGCTTTAAAAGGCTGTGGTACCTCCTCTTCCTTCCTAATAATCTGGATGTCTTTTTCCTCAGGGAGCATTAGTGGGTATTGACTAACATATTTGGAAAAAAGTATGTCAGAGAACACAGACTCTGTGAATTACTCGTTGAGTTTGAGTTGATCTACATGGGGATCAGCCACAAACTAGCAAGGCAATGGGGTCACACATTTTACAAGATGGGAAAATTAAATATTACTAAATAGCTATGATGCCACGGAAAGTGCAAAAGGTTATGAAAATGATTAGCTTGAGGAAAGAGTCATGTATACAGAGGAATGGAAACACTTGGCTAATAAGTGTGTGGCATTCCACGGCTGTGATATCAGAATTCCCAATACCAGCCGGCTTCTCTTTTCTGAACTCTTCAGAAAATGCCTAAATTTCCCATAAATAAAAAAGAAAAGAAAAAGGAAAGGATGGGAAGTAGGAAAAGTTTTTGTTATAGAGAACAGCACCGCTATTCAGTTGCATGGACACAACCTAGTCAGTGCAGGTTAATATTTAAAGGCCCCAAAAAAGACCTGTGGTATTTTGGCTGGACCAAATAAGAAGGCCTATACTGCTTTAAGATAAAGGAATGCTACCTCCATGACTTCATTTCTGTCCTGTTTACTGCGATCTATGTGTTTTAGTGTGTATTTTTAATCACCAAATTCCTTAATACTATTTTAAGGAAAACATCTTGTGGCTTTATTTAGTAGATCTGTTCTGGCTGGGCATGTGTCTGCTTGGATTAGTTGTGAGGCCCATTTCATATAGCATATACTGTAAAATATGCTGCTGTCTCTACCTAGCTGCTCCGAATCTTGATGTGCAACCCTAAGAGGAGACCTTGGACATTACAGTTCCCTTTGCGTCCCTTGTCTCTTCTGAACCTCAGTCCTCTTGCCTTGTGGAAAACTGCCCTACTGCTAGATAGAATAAAAGGGTTTTGCAAATTTTCTTTTTGGTTATAGTATGCTTGTTTGAATGAGTTTGCCTTGGATAGCATTATCGGCTAGTGAAGAGTCTATAGAAAGTGCTTTACATGCCATAAACCTTCCATATAATGTGAAAAGGTTGTAGGTAGAATGGCTTCAGAGAGGTACCCTTTGATGCCCCAACTGTCATCACGTAAATTCATGCCTGTCCCCACCTAAACTTGTTCAGAGAGAAGTGTCTGAAAATGTTAAAAATGTTAAAAATGTTTTTTAATGTAGTACATGGGAAGCACTGCTCTGTTAGCATGGATGGCCATGCTGTGGCTCTGTTTACTGTCTAAGAAGAAGATGCCTCACCTTACGGTCATTTATCCTGTTTAATTAATGCCACTTCTCAATATCCCACTCACTCATTTTGGAATTTCTCCCACATTGACCATTCCACTGCAATGCCAGTGAGCCTTGGCAAAAGAAAAAAAAAAACAAAAAACCAAACCACACAAACCAGTACCAGTTTTACAAAGCTTTATATCCAAAAGTCATCAGTGCTGCCATTGCAGCCACCTGCTGCCTGGTGTGGCACTGAGAACAGCTATCCAGCCCCCAGCCCCTGGGGGCTGTTGGTTCAGACAGCTGCAGCGAGAATTCCTCTTCAGGCGGTCCAGCAGCGCAGACTGCCAAGGTTAATCTCCTGTGTGCTAACCTACAGGGCCTCTGCGTGTGAGAAACATGAAAGTGCGACCACTTTCCAATGAATGATCTAAGGAAAATTACATAAATGAAAATACAGCAGAGTCCTGTCATCTGTAGTTATAAATAACTTCTGTTGTTTGGTCAGCTGGAATCACACAAACATGCTATTGTTAGGACCCGCAAATGTGTACATACAGATTTTTGAAATGGGAATAATGTAGCAAATTAAGCGAGTAATTAACCAGATAAATGCTTGGATCCTTTCTTATTCCATCAATCTAATAGATAGGCATATAAAGACCTACACTGCTGTCAATATCTTGACCCTAGGCCTTCATGAGGTACCCAACCTTGGCAGTGGGAAGTACTGCTTTGATTGACTGACTTCCTACAGGAAAGCATCAAACCAGGACTTCTGCAAAAGGCAGGCACAGTTCTTCCCCTTTCTTTAGGGGCAGGAGTTGAGTTACAGTAGGGGGACTGGGGTGGGGAAGAGTGGGAATAGCAGAAATCATCCTTACAGGAGAAGGAGGAAACTAAAAGCACTTTGCAGCTCAGGTCAGCTTTTCTCTGTGCTTCCCCCACCCTTTTTGCAAACAATAAGTCAGTTTGCTATCTCCTTTTCCTTCCTTCCCTTTCCCTCCCTGAAATACTTGGCCTGGGAACAGGGTGAAGGGGGTTGTTTGTAGTAGTACCCACAGCATGCAAGACAGTGGAGGTCTTTTGTAGCCTTGGCCAGGGAAGGGCTTGGCGGAGACATCCTCTAGCCACCAGCTTTCTTATCTGGAAGGTACGGAGTGAGGAGTATCTCTGAGATACCACAAAATGGAAGCGTAGTTGAGCAAGCATTGGAAAGCCAAGGGAGTGACTTAGGGCTGTGTAGTTGAGCCAAGCTGATAACTGGGTGAGGGATTTGCTAGACAGAGTGATGGACAGGCCCGAGGTGCAGGCTTTACAGTAATCGCTTATCTAGATTGGGATCAACTTTTGATCTAGGGGGGATGTCACCTTATGCAATAATCTCAAACATTGCAATAGCATGTTCACAACTTCTCAGATGTGTTGCGCTGTATTATGCCACATGCTCTAATAAAACATGCTGCCTGTACCTCACCTTGATGCAGCCTTTTGCGCCGAAAGGCAAAGAAGAGACTCCTCCTCGCTCCCTAACAACTGAGAGCGAGCGAGCTGGATGCTGAATAAAAGATAGCTGGGAAACTTAAGGAGAACCTGAGGAGACATGAAGGCTGCCTTCTTGGAGAGAAGGGCAAGATAAAGAGAATAAGCAGATCTGGCCCCAGGCAATTTCTGTTTGTTTTTCTTCCCTTCTGCCTTGTGCAAATATCACTCTGAGCTCTTAATTTTTGGCCTTTCTGCCCTTGCCTTGCAGACCTGTGGAGTGGGAAGTCGAGCAGGCAGCCCAGAGGCACCACAGCCAGAAGAGAAACAGGAGGAGGATGTGGAAATAACTGGAAATCCCTGGGTTCCAGAAAGTCAGCAGAGAACATGCCAGCACCCTTAAGCTAAGGAGGGACCTGGGAGAGGGTGCAGTTTGCATATTTGGAAGGAGAGAGGGAAGCGCACGTTAATAAGACAGTGTGAAGGTCTGTGAACTGCAGGAGAGGCATTCTAGGTGGGAACCGCACCCAGTCTCTAATTCCCTCGTCTAATCTGGCTGCAGCAGAAGCCCACACAGAAACTCTTTTTCAGTCCCCCTTACTGTCAGCCGGCTCCGCACTGCTTTTGCAAATGGCCAAGCACAGGTGGTTTGTGTGTGCTGTGTTTTGGGTCAGGTTATAAAGCTTTGAAGTTGAAAACCTGTTTTAGAAAATGAAATTTCCTCACGTTGTGAAGAAAAAAGCAGCAAATTTACTACCTGATACAGCCCCCGTATTGGTTAAATTATCAAATGCAAGTGGCTTATTGGAGTAATTCGGGGAAAAAACCCAAACAATGTCTTAAGAAGCAGTCAATACATTTAAAAGATTCTTCTCCCTGAAGAACAGTGCACAAGAAATATGGGTGTTCCTAGCTCTGCTGGCTGCCATGCATCCTGACAGCTTTTGTCAGGCTCTGGCAGTGGCGGAGAGAGATGGTCTAGGCAGAACCGAAGAGTTTTAGCTGGCTCTGCAGGGCACTTTGCTGGAGCAGGGAAGCTCCTTCTCAGCCCAGGACTTTGACAGGTTATTTCATATGTTGGTTCAGCCAGTGCAGAGGGAGCGGAAATCACCCCCAAATGCCCCTTCCTGGAAAGTCCTCTGAAAGTGGGGACTTCCCAACTTCGGAGTACTGCCAAAACATTCTACTTCTGCAAACCCTTCCAGAAATACATTGTAGGACTGTGCACAGTTCCTTGGGATACTTATCTGGGAAAAATTAGGATAATTTCTTTAACCAGGCATTGTGGCCGGGACAGGGAGAATCAGGAAGCCACGTGACCCCTTTTTCACATATTTGCCTGCCTTGCCTTCGTGGCTGTGTAGGATGGGGGAATCCACCCACTACTAATGTGCCACTGTAGGCTCAGAGAGAGCCCAGTGAACCATTCTGTTTGCCCTCAGGCTCCTTCAACTCACTGAAAGCAAGCAACAGAGCCACTCTTAGTCTCCTGCATGGAAGCTGCTCAGCAGGAGAAACAGGGCAGAGGTAGCAGCTGCTTAATGCTCTCCCCGTTTGCATCCGAGCTGCTCACTGGCTCCGAGGTGCAGGGAGGGGGAAAGGATGATGGGAGGCAGCTGGGGAATGTGATGCCCTCTACATCCTTCCTGTAGTGACAAGCCTTATTCAAACACTTCACTTTAAAAAGCTCAGAGTGCAGCTCCAGGAGAATGCTTTCAATTCATAATCAAATATGGGGCAATAACAGATGGATAAAACAAACAAATGTGGGGGAGGATGAGGTATATACTCAAACACTCTGGAGTGTATTCTGGGAAGAAGACACCCACGTTCTACATGTTATTTCTCATTCAAGGAAATCTATGGGCAGGTGAACTTTGGGACCTTCTTCACTCTGCTCAGAAAAGGCATTGCAGGAAAGAGCACCTCTGCTTTTTTTTTTTTTAATTAATTTTAGCACGGAACCAGTCCTCGTGTCCTTGCATGCTTTGAAGCTTTCTTTCTATCCCTGCTGTATTACTCCTCTCCTCCTTACATGAGGAAACAGGGCAAGTAGCTTGGCGTTCTGGCTGGCACTAATGCTAGCCTGTCACTTTGCCAGGAGATGCAGCCTGTCGAGCGGAGCGCTGGCACAGCAGCCCCGACGTGCATTAGCGCTCTGCAGGCCTCATTGTGTGACCCTCCTCACCATCACCCCTCTGCCAGCTCTGCGTGGGGCTGGCCTCTCTGCTTGTGCACTGTGTGACCACCGTGCCTGCAGCCAGCTCCATTGTTTTGCTGGTGATGATAATACATAAGTTTGGGTTTGGGTTTGGTTTTTTTTTTTCAGCAAAGAAAGCCTCCAGGCAAGCTGGGAGGCTTCTCAAAGCGCAACGGGTTTGTTGCCAGACAAAGAGCAGAATGCTTGAGGAGTCTATAACGATTTATCATCTTAATGCACATGGGTTTCTATTGCTCAGGACTGCATGTGAGATTTAAAACCTGTGGCAGACACGGGGACTTTGATAGTGCAGCAGCACTCAATGGAGGACCTGAGGAAAATTTTTAAGGTGACCTGTCTCAGTTCAATCTCGTTAATCAGTACGGGGTTATTGAACAGGGAGGAAGGATCTCTGCAGCTGGTAGGCCTGTGCAATAACAGCAATCAGTGAAGCACAGCATCATCTTGAAAATCATGTTTTCACTTCACGGGGAAATGGCACATATATTATAACAGGAGAATTTCCCTTCTGCTGTCTGTGCAATCAGAGATCTCTGACCTTTAACTTGTTTTCAGTTGTGATCAATTTCTGCTGCCTGCCAGCCAGTCCCAGATGCAATATGGTACCAACAACGAGGTAAAGGACAGAACAAAGTGTAGTCAGTTTGAGGAAATGGCAATATAGATTTCAAATCAACAGTAGTAGTTTAATTCTAGAAACCACGAGACAACGCTTTTTATTTTTTTTCCCCTGAGCTCAGTCTTTGAGCCTTGTTTTGAAAGCAGAACATTTTCTTGGCATGCCTCTGCTGATTTCTTAAATGTGCCAGTGGAGGAAACATCATGCTTCTGTGTCTTCAGCTTCTTTGTAATAAGATCCAGTTAAACTACTAAAGACATTAAAAATTCATTAGAGCATTTCAATGTTGCAGTCAATGAGACCTGTTGTTTATCAAAGTATTTCCAGCCAAATAAAATGTGGTTTTTTCAAAGCATATTGTAGAAGACAGTTGTTCAGAGTGCTTTGTATAAAATTGATTTTATATTTATATGTAAATAATTTTTACACTTCTCTAATGCAGCAATAGGCAACGTTAGGGAACAGGGCAGATCTGTGAGAACACATCTCAGCTTCAGCTGCCAAAGTTACCTTTAGGTCAAACAGCACGTGTGAATTACATCACAGTGCTGGGGTGGTACTCTGCAATAAAATAAGTTAATTGCAAATGCTTCAGTATTATCTTAATTGTGAAGCATTTGTAGGGTACCTAGAGGTCTAAAAGTGAAAATAGAGTGAGCCAAATTCTGCAGTGATTTTCTACTGGTGTCTCAGAAAAAAGAACTTGGGTGATCCCTATAAACTATTATAGCAAAAATTAATCTGATATTTACTTCTGACACTACTAGAAACATAGGAACCTTTGGATAAATTGAGATTGTATTGTCAAGGCAAACGTGCCACAAGAAAATAACATGTAAACTGAATCTTAGGGTCAAGTCTCATTCTGAGTACACTGAGTTGTGTTCTGTACAGATTTCTGGAGCAGCAGCAGGTTAACCGGTATTTAATTCCTGTTCAGGGTGAATGGAATTTGATCAAAACAAGTGCTGAAATAGCAGATGCAGTTTCTCATCATCCAGAAACTTGCACAAGTTTAACTTCAAAAGCTACTATCACAGAAATACCTCTGTAGCTGTTCGGTGTGATTTCAGCTCTACCTCTCAGTGCGGTTACTGAGAATGCTGGCTGGGAATCTGAAGTTAACTACAATGTCCCATTACAACGAAAGCTGAGCCCCTGCATTAGATCTGTATGACCTTTCACAGTAATCTAGATTGAGGTGACGGAAAACCTGACAATTGAGTTAGGACTCATGTTGGTGAGGAAAAATCGTATGAGGCTTGCTGCGATTCCTGTCAATCTAACTACAGTGGGGTCTGATATTCTTGTTTGGAGGATTATGTTATTTTTCTAAACCTATTTGGAAGGGAAATGGGCATTTATATCTGGTAGTCCAGGGACCCATTTGAATTTATAAGATTTCAGTATTTTAAGATTCAAATGAGGATTTAAAGTGTATGATATGAAATCTGTGGTTAAACTTTGAACATAATATTTTTCCAGATGTTTACATACATGAACAAAACTGAGAAGACGACTGTCAAATAATTTGATACCCAGCTTGGGAGAAAACCTTGGTTGAAATCCTTCTTGAGCTGTGAATCTTTAAAAGGCGTGATCTTAAGTGTATATTATTTTTCAAGGGAAGTCTGAAAAGACCTTGTAGTCTTACAAGGACATGCCTTATACACACGTATTAAATATGTCCTCTTAAACTTCCTAAGAAAGATGCATAAAGCCAGTCTGAGTACTACTTTCAATAGCATGATTTATGTCCAGGAGAACATGCTCAGTTCTCTACATTTTTTTGTGCATTCAGTAGGTTATTCTTGTCAAAAGTACAGAAGCTTCCAATGCTTCCTTTTCTTGTAAAGATGTGCCTGACCTTATCTTCTATAATAGGCTCTATTTTGGCTAACGCTCTATTTACATAGGAATGCAAGCATAATTAAATGCTGACAGCAAGAGGTCTATTTGGGTGGAACTTGAATGAATATCTTATAGCAATGTGGTTAACAAACCTTATAAAAATAAAAAAGAGAAGCTGCGCCCTCACACACTGGGCAGTGTTAGCAGAGGAGGGTTATAATGTCCCGGAGTGGAGGTATGTAAACAAAGAGGTGGCAGTGTTAGGTCTGTGGTGAGCTAGACTTGACAGCAACATAAACAGCATAAAGAAGCCTTCTAAACAAAATCTCCAGCTGATCAGTGGAGCCGACCCACCACAGGCCTCCAGAGCTGCTGAGAAGGCGAGATGCATTTTTAGAGGATGCCTGTGTGTTCCCAGCAGTAGGGAAGGCAGGGAAGACGTGTTGAGAGGTAATGTTCGGCCATGGGACTGCAGACAGATATGGCCCCCAAAGGCAGGACGGACCTGGAAGCTGTAGAGGGCTGGCACATCAAAGGGCTGTTAGCAGCACTGGATCTTTCGCTGTCCCAAATGTCAGAAAAGGGAAGAGTGGCCCCATTAAGAAGTTAATGTAGCAAAAGACTAGGCTTCCTCTGTCAGGCAAAACCAGAGCGAGTGAAATTCTGACCCCACTAAAATCTGTAAGGATGATGCAGTTGATTTCAGAGAATGGTAAAATACTAGATTATTCACTGCCAACTGCCCATCCTGTTTACTAAGTCTTTCTAGCCCAAGCAGTTTGTGTGGTTTGTGAGGGCACAGAGTACGGCTTTCTCCTTTTCTAAATTCTCCCCTTGCCTATTCTGTTGGAGTAAAAAACCTTTTTGTGTTCTTGAAGTCACGCACAGATGCTTAAGAGCAGTGCAGTGAGAAGGAAATACTGGTTTGTGCAGTGTTGTGTCTCTTCCTAAGGAAGGAGAGTGGGCCCAGTTGCCTTCTTTTTTATGTCACTGGCCATGAAAAGTAGCGCTAAGAGCTGAGTGTGATATGAACTGTCCTGAACACATGCAGCTGTTGTGTCTGATCGTGATAAGTGGTAGAAAAGCATGTCATAGCTTCCCTTAAGAATGTGTTTATTGGTTGAAACGCTACATCTGAGCCTAGCATTTTATACTGGTAAGCTTAAACAGGGAACATACATGTTTTCATAACAAATCCTTAAATAGGTGGTTATTTTTGCTTTTGCTCTCATTAGTATACTTAGGCACTGTTGCCAAAGTTTTAAAATCTGTCTGTATAACGTTGGGCATTTACATCCATATTTCAATTTACAAGGAAGTGGTCTGATTTTCCAAAGAACTGAGAGACTAAGTGACTTCTTGAAAAATAATTGTATGACCATCAAGTGAGGTATTGACATGATTACATGCAGACAGATGTGATCTCTGCTGCAAAAGGAGTTGTACGTATAGACCCCAGCTCCATGTCAGACTCCGTTCCAGAAACTGTATAGGTGCATGGATGCAGTGCTGAGTTGAAGCTATTAAGACATGATTGTTGCCTACACGAATATGTCTTTAGAGAAGTGTCTTCATGTAACACCGGGGCCTACCTACAATGAGATATCTGCACTGGAGAATCTAGCTTTGTCTCACATATTGAAAAATATGGATCTCAGTCCTGAATTAAGTGTGGTGCCCAGAGAAATAAAATGCAGGCAAGTCTCCCAAGCACAGCTAAAACCTAATGTGCTGTGGCTCAGCAGCAATAGCTTCTTACTGAGTGACACCTGGGTCAAGAACAGAAGATGTAGAAACTGTTTTCAGAAAATTCTTACCTTACGGCATTTAATGTTTCTTTCTAGCTGCAATTATACCTACTAAATATTTAGTGAAGTATTTAACAGCATATTTTCTGTCTCTGCCTTCATCTGGATTATAGTGCCATGGATTAAATTTAGGAGATGATACAAGCTTGTCCTTTCTTGTAGTTGACTGATGGCAGTAATTTGTCACTGTTTCCATCACAGGCCACATGATTAAGATCAGAGTCAAGAACTTGACTGCGCAGATCTCAACCACTGGGACCACTGCTCTGCACTGAGATAACCAAAAAAGGTAGAGACTGAAAGAAGACAGTGTAATTTGAAATTAATCAGGACATAACAACTCCCTTTTGTAGGCTGTGGTTGGGAATTCTCAGCTGAGCCGAGTGTGCCAATGGCTGAATCACAGCTGCTGGCCTGTTCACTCCCTGACCTAATGCTGTGCTCTTCTCACAGCTGCCGAGTCGCTGATAAATCCTCTGCAGCCTAAAACCTTGGGTTGCCTGAGGTTAACGGAGCACTGACAGTCTGCACCAGTCAATGATCTGTCCCTGGGTGTCTGAACCCTACAGGGAGCGTTCTTTTCTAATGAGCAAGTTGTTTGGGGGAACTGCAGGGACTGTGATCTGAGGATACTGGGGTGAGATCTCTGCTGTAACCTGATGGAAAACGGCAGCCAAGACCCAAATACTAGTTCCTTTGGTAGCAGCTAACACATTTCCTGACTGCCGGGCTGTCCATGTAACTTGAAAAGAATTTTCAATGAATCTGTGGCAGAATAAACTAGTTAATGAGATCATGGGAGAGGGCTTTTTTTTTCTTGATGACCAACCGTTGTCTTGTCTGGTGGTAATACATACACGACAGCCACACAAGCAGTGAAGGAGCTTATCATGGCCAACGTTTACTGAATCCCAGGCTCCCATTGCCATGGGCCAGTGAAGTGCAAAGGCCACGCTGTCGTTCTGAGGAAGAATAGGCAGGCTGAAAGGAAACCCTTGTTTCTCCCTTCCCGCTTGGCCTTTTGCAGTGTTTCTGAAAACATTTTAAGCTCTCTGTAGAGTATTTCAGTTAATCCTTAGAGAGCAATGATAAAACTCTAGGAAAAGTATGCAAAGGAAAAGATAGGACATTTTCAGTCAGGATGGCTGTACTTGGTAGGAAGATCTGCTTCTGATTAACATGCCAAGAAAGTACTTAGGTTGAAAGAGAATTTTACTAGACACTTTTAAAGGAAACTGTTTAGAAAAATGTCATGTACTGACCTCTGAGAAAGATCTGCAGAATCAGTATTTCCTTCCAGTTCACCCCAAGGTTTCTACCTTTCTTCTCTGTCACGCGCTCAATAGCAATAATAATAATAGCAATACTTTCAGTGCTGCAACACTCTCTACTTCAAAGCACTTCACAAACACTGGACTAGATCCATTCTGGTCTTCTATGGATGTAAACTTTGTGTGAAATCCTGGCTCTGTTATAGTGAATGGCAGATTTCCCACTGACTTCAGTGGGATTGCAATTTCACTCACTCCTTGTCAAAGAATTTGGGCAAATCAAACCTTCCTTTCAGAAGTGAAGAAGGTGAATGTGATAGCTGAAAGGAGACGAAACCTCTCTTCATTACAGGGAAACACATAAATCCTTGAAATGGAGGACAGGCACATCCAGACTGTAGGGGAATGACAGAGGGAAGAAAGCCTAACCTATTAATTTCCCAGTGTGCTTCCCTTTCCTGTTTCTTTTCTTCTAGGTCAACCCTTTGTTCGATTCTCTACTTTTGTTGTGCCCTCAAATTTACAGGTGTGTCACATTTATATAAATATGACTATGGAGAAATAGCTGCTCGACTCACTAGCTTGGTTGATTGGTTGATAACCTTAATTTTCCAATACTTTTGCTTAGCATTGTCATTTGCAGTTATTCACAGCATAACAGCAGAGTTTTATGCCCCTTTACACAAGGGCAAATCAGCCAGGAATCAGACCCCTGCTCATTTGCAAATGATCAAATATGGTTTGCTTTTTAACACTTAAACCACTGAAAGTATCTTGAATATTTTTAGTCCTTTTATACCATCACTGAGTGAAGGCAGCCTTTAAGGTCTTTTTGGGCCAAAAAAAGATATTGCATATTTCACTGAAATATATTTAGAGATTGCAAAAATGTTAAGTGCTTATTTTGTATGCATAAACACTGCTTTTAATGATTCATGATCCCAAACAAATTACTAAACATACACAAGGCTGAAGAGAAGGCATAGCACTGAATATCAAAACTAAACAGTGAGGAAGATATTAAGAAATACAAATTGCTTTAAAAATGAGTTGTAACATTGAGCGAAGCCAGCCAAGTTATATTCACTCCTCCTGATCAGGGCTCTGTACCTGAAATCCTTATTCAAGGTAGAACTTGTATCATGTTGCCATCTGCCTTTGCTTTTGACTGATCCAGCTGAGCCTTTCTACCCTCCTGGGTATATGAACCCCATCTGTCCAACAGCGTCGGTTACCTGAGCTGCTCTCTTTTTTTCTGCAGCCAGTTGGTACCTCCTGAACATGCCAAAGAGCAGTCCTAACATCTTGGGCTTGTTTGGTTTTTTTTTGCTCTTCCATGTGTGTATCTTATTACATGCAAGTATGCTGAGAGGTAGTTTGCTGTGTAAAAATGTGATGAAAACTGAAGGAGGACTTCAGGTTTTGGCCACAGTTCTTCTATCTTTTAGCTACGTATAAGGCTTTATGGCACAGCCAGAAAGGAATGTGGAAACAGCTGAAAAGCAAGCTGCTCTTCTCCTTCTTAGGCCTAAATTCATCATTTCTCTGCGTATTTTGGAAAAGCTGCTTTCCAAATTTGAGCTTCACAGACATTACTGTGGCCTTGTATTTGCCTTCTGTGCCTCATCACTAGGAGCAGCTGAACTAGTTTAAGTTCTCAACAGCGATGAGAAATTCACCAGAGACAATAAATCATAGACATCATGAACTTCTGACTAGTGTGAAGTCATTCAGAAATATATTTCCCAGCAGATCTCTGCAGTCTGTGGTATTCCCATCAGGTGATTAATCCTCTGTCAGGGTGCAAAATGTATTGTAATACAGCAAGAGAAGGAAATATAGCAGATAAGGAATACAACATTGCTTGTGTTTCCAAAGTCTTTGGGTGATAGAAATAGACTGCAATCAGTTGCAATATCTTGCACTGCGCGCCTTTTAAAAAGTCTAAATTGTGACTCAGGTGATAATACTCTGAAATATAGATGTGTGAACACATGTAGGTGTCTATAGGTGTAAAGAAAAAAAATTACCCCCCCTGCATAGCTTTCCTAACTGGCTTAAAATACATATTTTTAGACAGTTCTAAGTATTTTGGGTTTTATGGGGTTTTTTTAGGCTGGGAAAAGTGTCCCTGTTGTGTAAGAGGGAGGTATAATGTTTGAAATTGTCTGTTACAGTGATTACTGTCAGAGGAAAACTTGGCAGCATTGGACATAACCAGGTGCCCAAAAGTTATGAGTTTGTGGGTAAAAGTGGAGAGTAGCACATGTGTGTAAATCCAGGAGAAGAGAACAACTGAATGAACAGGAATTATGAATAAATACAGGAGAGGAGTGCGGTTTGGTGGTGTTGGGGTTAAAGCTGCAGTTTTTCTGTTGCAGAGCTTGAATAGATTTTTGACTGAAATCAGGAATCTAAAAGAAAAGGGTGGACCCCCTTAAACACCTTTCCCCTCAACAACTCTAAATGTTGCCGTGACTGCTGTTTGGCCTGACTGGCACTGTCTGAATGGGCAGGGAGGTGGGGGGAATGAAATTCAGAACTGCTGATACATTAGGGAGGGATCACACATCAGAAACACTGTGTGCCTCAAAGAAGCAGGGAACAGAAGGTAATGAGCTTTTGGCTTTAGTCCTTATCACTTCTTCAACGGTTGAAAGGAAGAGAGTGCCATGCAATCAGAGCTGAAATTTCATTAAAGGCATTGAACAGATTCGGTGGCTCTCATTTACACCTGTGCAAATTTGGGTTTGGTCCATGAAGTCTAGCTGTACACTGGTGGAACTGAGTTTGGGGTCTCATGCTTGGTCACAGAGTTTGACAGCAACGGTGGATGAGCTGCTATCAGGAAAGGGGGCATGTGTTCCTCTCCTCAGATCTGTTTCCTAAGTGCTAGGCCTGGCCTGACAGATGTTACAGTGCCTCTGAGTAAGCAGGGAAATTATATACAAAAGTTTCCTATTACGGCTGGAATAAACAATTTCTTAACTTTTGTGTATGCTTGTCTTTCAGGGAGGCATAGTGCTCTCACTCTGTAATACCGCTGATTGATTGCCACAGCGTTCTGGATCCCAGCTAGTCTGGAACCCACGAGAAACTCCTTTTCATACTACTACACTGACTTCTCAAAAAATTTTTAAGTGCTTCATAAGCATAAATTAATTCTGCCAAACAGCATTTCTGTGATGTGGGAAAAGCTGTGATGCCTAGCTGACACCACTCACTTGACTTGCTTAATATTGCAAACTGAATCAGTGATGCAGATAAGAACCAAACTCAGGATCCCTATTTCTGACCCCCGTGTTTTACACAGCAAATGCAGACGAAGCAAACTCCCAATACTTAACAAGTGTTTGGATTGTGGCTAGTGTACCTCTGCACAATAGTGCAAAAGCAGTTCCTTTTATGAATTCCTCCTACCCCTTCCAAAAATAGCTTTAATGAGGGGGAAATGCTCTAAATACTTGCTCTTATAAATGTAGCACAGACCCTTTTCTGCTCTTAATTTTTTTCCCCATAAGAGTGAGTGGGGTTATTTAACATTCAGAAGAATCTGGATTCTGACTTAGGTGGCCAGGTTAGCTGAGAAGTCTTTAGATTTTGTTCCCTCTGGAGTCAACAGACAGGTGTGCATCTAAGAGGTTCTTCCAGAGGATGATTCAGAGCAGAAGTCAGGTGCTCAGATTTGAGCTGACTGAGTGCCTAAAGCCTTGACAAACTCTTGTTCCCTGATGGGAATAGGTGGAGCTGGGATTCATCTCATAATACACTATGAAAGAAATTAAATACATACGACAGAGAAAAGACAGAGGTGATTATCCCTATGGTATGCTTCTACATCTACCAGGGCTCTAAGCAGTAGGAATAAATATATAGCGGAGATATTTATGTTACAGGTAACCGTCTGGTTCAGTTCCCTGCACTGAACACAATTCAGAAAGTACACATTAGTTTTTGAGAGCTGATTAAAACTGTCAGTTTTGCATTAATAATGGGGCAACCTGTTGTTGTTCCCCCCCCGCCCCGTCCCTTACATAAAACCTGCTGCCAGACAGTAAATTTGCCAGTCAGGGAGGCTAAACGCGTGTGAACAGTATCAGACCTATTTTGAATATCTTTTCTAAAGACAAGACAATGACATTTCTCTGTACAAGTTCAAACACGACTCTTTCCCATGTTGCAAAGAACTGTCAAACTGAATAACAGGTACAGTGAAAGCACTTCTTTCCCAAACTATTCAAATGAGCATCACCTTAAATAAACAGAACCTAGCTAAGGGTTACATGAAAGATTTGTCATAGCAAGAAGTAATATTTGAATGATAATATCTCTTAATTTATTCATTATTTAAAGTTACTCTTTTAAATAGACCTAGAGGAGCCTTTCCCAGGTAACCCCTGAGATAAAGTTATCAGACTCTGGATCTCATCTTCACTGCATCCTACTGTAAATAATGCCTTTGCACATGGTATCTCCTACCAGTGGTGATTGCAGTAACTCTTTGGCTCCCAGCAGGAGTAGTTGGGGGTGTGGTAAAGCCAGGATGCAGCGAACATGATTCATACAAAAACCCTCAGACCTTGGACTGGTTGTAAGGGATTCCCACGTTTATTATGTGGGAAAGTGTTGAACATATTGTATAAATTATACAATGGAGCTGAAAGATTGGGATTTCCCTGTGTTAGTCAGTTGGTTACTCCACGGGATTTAGACTGTCATTAGAAGAAAATAAAAATCTTTCTTATTATAGACAGCAAGACCTCATTCAGAACACTTTTTAATTATGAGAATCTCAGAGAAATTAGAAAGTGATGCAGATATTGGTGCAACAACTGATGTGCTTTTGCAAGTAGCCACAACTTTGACAATGAAAAGGCTTGTTACTTTTTTTTTGCTTGAAAGCATGGTCTCTCTAGCAATTCAGTTATACTGACAGAAGGCGTGACCTTTTTTTGTGGTATTCAGGGCATTTACGCTGTCTGGTGGAGGCTACTTTACTCATCTGTTAAGGTGCAGTATGGAGGAGCCCAGATCCCTCACGCTGCTGATGCAGAGAAGGCAGGCATGATTCAGAGAAGCCAAGCTAAATGCCTAAAGGAGTTTGAAGGAGATGGTGTGAACACCACCTGTGTTTCTACTCTGAACCTCATTTTTCAGTAATTTGCAGTTTTACTGTAAAATTTCTCTTGGAGCTCAAACTTTGCACACATGAAGTCAAAGAGACTTGTAACAGCCACCAATTTGTAACAGCTGAGGATCTGGCCCAGGATCTGTAATTTTGTTTTTAATAGCTATTTGGAAGAGATTATTTTACAACTTGTTCTAATATGTACATTCCCAGTAGACTGCTCAGGTAATTACTTGGGCTGCAGTTCAAATATTCCACAGTTTGAAATATACTTGCAGAAAAATTCTATTTTTCTGTGTACAGAGGGTATAGAACAGTCACTTCTTTGGCATGTGTAGCTATTCCTTTGCAAACAAATCCAAGATTTTAGCTGTACAAATGAGTGAACATGCAAATATTTTCAGTGTGCATTTAGGGATAAATTTGGAAATTCATACCTTTACACAGCAAAAATTTGGTACATGGCAACACACTAGATTATACAGAATAAAAATGAAGAAGTGATCATGAAAAAGAAGTATAACATTGGAGAAAGGTCTTCTATGCCATCTTGAGTGCTGCTGACTTTCTCATTGGCATATGTAAAAGATACCACTTTTCTACCTGTGACTTCCTCTTATGTTCACAGGTCAGTAGGGGTTAGTTTAAATTCCTATGCTATATTTATTTATATACTTATATTATGTATCTTCATGATTAACAAAAAATTAAAGATCTCTAAGCCACAACAAATTAAAGTGATATTTTGAACAAGGCGTTCAAGGCTGATAATTTGGTGCTTTAAAGATCCTCCCTGCTCAAATGCGAAATTATTCTGAACTGGGCACAGTGGATGCATAGGACGGCTTCATAATTAATTTTCCCAGTTTAGAGCCTTGACAAACTGCCTCCGTTTCTATTGTGAAATGCATTTGCTGGGTGTATTTCTCAGCCTTGCTTCTGATTTCCCATGGAACCCTGCCCTTTATATTAGAGGTGAATAATTAGATCACTGGGTTTAATGTTATTATGCAGCTTGCCAAGGTTTGGTACGCTATCACTTGCTAGAAGGTGTTCTTGGTCACCCTAATGATCCTAAGGCAGGACCGAGTCTTTATTTTCCCTTGGGAATCAACCTCAGGGTGGCGTCACTCAGTCAATGCACAACTTTTCTTTCAGGGTTTAACAAGCCTCACCAAAGACTAAATGGTGTATTGTAAAACCAGACCTGCAAAGTCTCACACACCTAACAAATGAGTCCCACTCCTTTTTGCTTAAGGAAAAATTAAAACAAAGGGAGAAAAAAAAAAAGTTCTTGCCTAAAGGGATTTCTCAGTGCTATGAGGAAAAAAATCAAGTCAAACAAATCATCTTTCTCATATCTAGAGACTCAGTGACATAATATTTTGCATGACACCATAACTGTGCTTTGGTGGTAGTGATTAAATGGGGTTCAGCAGGCTAAGCCTGGTCTGAGAAGTTCTGTGTTTAAGAGAAAGGACTTTGTGAAGGATGGGTTATTTGGCTTGCTAGCAGTTTCAAAAAACTGAATAAAAAGGGGTCAGTCAAGATTTTGAGGAAGATTTTTTACTATTTGCGAAATAACTTCAAGAGAATTTAAAAATAAAGTTTTCTTTAATCCAGGGATCAAAATGTTTCCCACTGAAACATTGTTATGGTGCTTAAATGGTTAAATAGTATTGCTGCTTAAAATGCTTTAAAATATCCTTATTTTCCCTCTACACAAATTAGTTGGGTAAAACGGCTGCACATTTCATGCCATGTTTTAACACCTCTATTCTGAAAAGGGACCGTGGCTGCACATTTTGTCTAACTTCAGTTAGAATGACCTGAATTTAATACTGTCTCAGAGGGCAAGCTGGGAATAGATTTTTTATATATTTTGTGCTTTTACATGCTACAGGGCACAGATGGCTACAGGGCACAGTGCTCTGGAGAGAAGATTAAGCTGGCACTAAAGAAATTCACTGTGATATCAGGAGCATCTTTGAAGTGAATGGCTGCTGCAAGTTACAATGTCAGTGCTTTGTCTTTATTCCACCTGCACATTCATTTAGTCTAAATATACTATAATGAATATCCTCCTAACCTGAAATATTTAACCTCTAAGAACCCTTTGTAGATACAGCATTACCTTTTCACTTCACACACATAAATTTTTTTCTCTCTAATTGAGTCATCCCCTTTCCTCCCATAGCCCCCACAACCTGCATGGGGGCATCCACTTTTAAATAATAAGACACATAATTAGCCATTAATACGCTGAGGGTTAATGAGTAGGTATAATCTTATTAACCTAATGGAAGTTACAGGTGTAACTTGTAAGCAGCCCTAGGCTGCCAAACAGTGCAAAGGAGTTATTGCTATCTTTAAATAAAAGTTAAATAAATGTGATTCATATCTCATCTTTCTTCATGTAACTTAGCATTCCAGAAAGTTTTATGATTTTGGCTGAGATGATTATTTGCTGCAAGGAAAAGGCTAGAAGGTTTGTTCTATCTGAAATTTCTAGCAAAACTGATGCTGTTGATAGACTTTTCCTGTGAGACCCATAGACAGTATGTTTTCCTTCAGATATTCTAACATTTTGTTGTTGTTTTCTAATGATTCAATTGCAAAATAAAGTTTGGAAACATATATATACATTTCTCATTTCAGATCATGGGGAAAATTCTTTCTGTGTTTTAGTGTACTAGTAAACTTAGGCAAATGTGACTTTCTGTGAAATGGTGTGTATGGTTGTTGCTATCATCATATATGTCTTGTATAGTATTGTACTCAGTTGCTGTGATCTCAGGGACCACTTTTCTGTACCCTGGTTTGGTTTGGAGCCAGCACTTTCCTTGGCTTCACAATGCAATTATTTACATCCACAAATAGGAGTGTTAATGAAAAGCTGTTCATCTGTAATTGCAATTAACTAGTGAGCTTCTAAATGAGAGTGACCTCAGACACAAATGCTACACACACAAGGTACTTATTCTTCATATTTGAGGCACATTTGTTTTTATAGATAACTTTTCATGCTTGCTTAAGAAAAAAAAAATTCTTTGTAGTTCCTTAAGTAATCTGATTGCATTCGTTGACCAGAATATATCCCCATGATAGCCAAAGGCACAGTGTGTTTAAATGTTCATTAACTTCCATTAATTAATTAAATAAATTCCATTAACATATTATTGAGTGAGGGATTTGCACTATATTACAAAAGGATTCTTAGTCCTATATTCTTTTCTTAGAATGCCTCAGAGCTTGCTTTTTTATTATTATTAAATGCTACTTCATTGGCAATTATAATTTTTATCACGAAAATGCTGAGCATTTACCAGATTTTTCAATAGCATCTCACTTTTTTTGAAGAAGCAGTGCATAATGTAGCATGCTAGACCTTTGATGTTCCCTGGAAAATGAATAGTGACTGGAGGGCAACCCCATCTAGCCATGGGTTACTCAGGTCTCGTGGGAGAAAAGTTAAGTCCTATTCTGTCTGCTACCAGCTGGGAACCTGCTGCTTCCCTCCGTCTGCCTTCTCAGCGGGTTTCACCTGCCCCCTTGCCAAACCCCATCTCTTCAGACAGGCCGCGGAGCAGCAGATAGGAGGTGGAGCAACGCAGCAGAGAGCAGAGCTGGAGGTTTGCTGGCAGGGATCTCCAAATTGCTCTAAGCACTGAAGCTGGCAAGGGGTGAGGGTGAAGCAGGTGAAAGGGTGTAGTCACTTAAAAAAATAGATGGGACGGGTGGAGAACAGGAGTGGGAAAAGGGATGAAGACAATTTATCAGGGATGGTTAGAGAGATGGTATTCACAAGTATATTCTTCTGCCTTTGAGCGTGATTGCTCGGTGATAAAGATACTTACCCTTGATTTCCTTAGAGCTGTCTGACAATGCCAGCTAAAGATTGTCAGAGATTTCTGTTCAGTCAGTGACTGCTAGGACTGGCTCCTCTTTCTCAGACCTCCTTTGCTGTGTATTTTGTTTTGTGTTCAAATAAATGTCACTGTGTCTAGGCACAACAAAATGACATGGCACTTTTCTGTCCCTATCACTGATCTTTTTGCAAATGTGCATATAAGTCTATTGCCTACTGTAGTATATAATGGTGTACCTATTTTGTGAGTAAAGAACAAGAAGATTTAAAAGCCACATTTTCAAATGTGACCTCAGTATCTGAAGCGCTAGATTTCTAGTCAAATTGAGGACACTTGGAGACCTCTCAGTCACAGTGGTGACAATGGGTGTTTTCCAACGAATGCAGGAATATAAGGCTGGGGGAGACCCCTAGGGCAACAGTCCTCTGCTGTCACAGGCAACCATACCACAGAGCATTTTCACGAACCAGTCTAGCTCCATCTAAGTTATGATAAAAGTTTTGCTTTTCCTATTGAAAGATTGTACCTGAACTTTCCTCCTAGAATTCTTAGAACATGTTGACTTCACAGAGATCGTAGCTTTCCTTCTAGTTTGTCATCTTCAGAGGGGATGTGCACCTGCAGCTTTAACTGATGACGTTTCCAACGGGCTTGTTCCCAAAGGTGACAAAATCAAAAGCAAATCCCCCCATGCTCATTATCGATAGTTTGAACTAAAAACTGTTCAGAGCAGGAATGAATCCATGTTAGAAATTATATTGCTATAGTGATGTCTCCTATGCCTTGGTACAGATTCAAACCCCTTAAAATTATAGTCTTAAATTTGAGAGGCATTATGCATATGTAATTTTGACCAGTAAGAACCTATGTTGTCGACATTATTGTTCAGTAAAATGTGCTGAGTTGAGGGAGATGAATGCATTGTGCAATGCATGAGAATTATCTCTTACTAATTAATCCCTCTTTGTTTGTAATCTCATGAGAAATATTTTTTCAAGTATGGCTGGAAGGATGGAAGGAGCACATGGGTGCATCCTTAAGGCTCCCTTAGTGTTTTATCTAGTCTTTTTTTTTTTTTTTTTTTTTTTTTTTTTTTTTTAGTTTAAGGCCTTAAATAAAATTTTCCAGGTACATTTATTTTTTTGTCTGTAATCTTAAATCATTGTAACCTAAAACCTGGGTGAATATTAAACAGAAATCCCCTTCTAGCTAAAAATAGGGCTAATTAACTGGCATAGTTAAAAGCCTAGTTTGCCTCCCTTGGCTTTCTTCCTCCATGAGTGCTGGTTTTGCAGTCTCAGCAGATTTATGTACTGCCTCAGGTTCAGCTTATACTTTTTCTAATTTAATTTTTTTATTGGGTTTGTTGTTTAATATTAACAGCTATACAAATGAGCCATTATTGGGTTCTGATCAGGAAAATAATGCAGATAAGTAATTTCTATGTGTTAGTGTTTGCAGAGTCAGAGATCTACAACCGTTAAACTCAGCTAGAACCTTCAGGACAGAGAATACCCACTAGTTTCTCCATTAAAAGGGCTGTTTCTCATTTTCCTTGAGGGTCATTTGCATATTCTTAGACAAGGTAAAAAGGAAAATCAAATCTTTAGTGCATTGTACTACTGCTTTATTACTACTACTGTAATAAACATTAAATTTAAAATTTATTCTTGTCTGCAAGCATCAGTCAAAACCAACTTGATCAACACTCCCTTTCTACAACAACTTTTCTTAATCATCATCTTATTTTCTTTTTAAACCTAGCTATGTCTTTGATAAATGATATGGTACAAGAGGCAGTCTGTGATTCTGTGACAGGACTGTCTCTGAAAGCCATCTGACTGTATTTCCTGCTCAAAGGTTTTTCCCTGAAAAGTTTAGTCAAAGTTAGGATTTGGCGTAGCAAGTTCCTGAGCATTCTCAGTCCTTTCCTGGAGACAGACAGCTTTTCAAGGAGCTGGTCCACAAGCAGAATAGTTGGCTCAGGACCTGGTCTGTGATTGGCAAAATGAGCATCACTTAGTTTTATTTTCTTGTCAAATGACCCCGCAAAAGGTAGCCATAGTTTTCCCACAAGAACGTTACTAGTTTTCTCCTCAGTCTTTATTGAATTTCATTATAGATGCAAAAGAGTATAGTGTCAAACAGCTGACACTTTTTTTAATTAGCAAAACTGACAGTGGTTAAGTGGGATGGAACAGATTAATAAAAAGAACTCTGGAAGAGATAATTTAGTTAAGAGCAATACGCAAAGCAATAAAAAAAGTATTAAAACACGTTTTCAGTGGTTAGAGATCTGCTTTTCTCTGAGACCGTCAAAGTTGTTAATCTGAGTGTCTTTCAACAGCTCTATGGGACATGAATTCATTTTTACTATCATGATTACTGAAAGGGAAGTCAAGGTAGATGGAACCCAAACCTTCTATTTTCAAAATGGCCTCTAATTTTGGTTCACACAATTTCAGTTCACTAGCTTCAGACATAAGGCTTGATTACCAGTAGAACTGAATAAAGCCTGCCTAAGAAATGGGAAAGAAGAGGGGAAATTACAGAACTTTGCAACATATTTTTTTCTGTCCCTTGCTTCAAAAAACAAATCATTAAAATTGGCATGTGAAGTTCCGTTTCTACTCTTTCCATCTCTACAACAATATCAAAGCAGAATTTTAATATAGTAAGGTTAGTATAGTATGTTCAGTCTCCCTAATTTTTAAATTTTTCTGATGGACATTTCTGACATTCATTTTGGGAAACTTGGCTGGGGACTCCTTTTCCATCCAAAAGAATCCTTTGCAACAACCTTTCTTCTAGTGTAATATGGATAGTATTTTTGGGAATGTTAGCAGTTTCTCTCTGAACAATAGGAAGACTGTGTCTTAGAAAGCTCTGGAAAGGATTTAGAGGTCAAAGAAGACAAGTCACTCAACATGAGTTCCCAGTGAGATGTTCTGGGAAAAGACTGATGTGGTCCTTTGATATATAAGAAGGGGAATTGTGAGTAGCATAAGGAGGTGTTTTTACCTCTATCTGACACTGGGGAGATTAACACTGAAAATACGGCATACTGTTCCTGTCTCTTAGCAATATTGTTGTAACTGTGGTGGTCTAAGGATACAAGGAAGATTTCTAGGAAGGGATGCATTTTTTTTTTTTTTTGGACCAGCTAACATACTTCGAAAAATATGGAAAAATGGTTGGGCATATGGGCCCTTCTTCACATCATGATGACTGCATTAGGAAAAATTGGCAATAGTACAGGAAAGAGAAATAAAAATTATTCCAACCTGGGAAAAAAATACAATAGGATAAGAAAGAAAAGTAACTGAAGGTGTTCATCATATTAAAAATAATACTGAGCGAATTAATGTCTTCAGTACAGAGCGAATTCTGGGTGCAAGCGGGCACTCTGATTCGGAGATGAAAGCCATACTGAGGAGGAAAAGAAAGACACAGTGAGCAAGAGAGCAACAAGTGCAAATAAATAAGAAATAAGGCACAACAAAAAAAAGATGCAAGTAACCATGCTGTGTGTATGTGTGTGTGCATGTACATGCACAGGTGCCTCCAATAACTTTTGAACTCATTTCTCTGCAGCCACTTGAGGCAGGGTGGGGTGGGGGGGAGATCTGAAAAGCAATTATTTTTCTACAGGTTTCATGAAAGCATGTGGTCAAGAGTAGGTGAAATCTCTCTTAGAAAAATCCTGACAGAGAACTGTAATGATCTGAGGTACCATCAGGGCTATAATGTGAATCAACACAATAGTAGGACACAGAGGATCCACAAGAAGTTGGGGAAAATACCTTAAAAATGTTCCGTATATGGGAAGAAAATTTAATCAGAGCTCACAGCTTGTTAGGCATAGAAGTCAATCAACCATGAAACACGAACCCATAGGGGACTAAGCTTTATTAGTCCCAAGCCTACATTAGTTGTGTAATACTTAGGGTGATTAGCTGTTGGGATAAACTTCCAAGGGAGAAGTGGGTTTGCCATCTTTTGAAGTCTTTGGATGTCTTTTTTGGAAGACAGTGAAACACAAGTAATTGGGTTAACAACAGGAGTAAGTGAATGCGATTGCATGGCCTTTATAATAGAGAAGGGGAGGCTGGATGATCTAATGATTTCTTCTGGCCATAAAAATCTATGAGTCCATGAATTACAAATGCAAAGCACCTCAGACGAGCCTTGTGAGGAACTGGCATGATGTGATCCAGCTAATTAACTATATAGCTACTGCCAAACATTTGTGTACGTCCAGGTGAAAGCACCCCAGCTTGGCTACCCTGTTAACATGCTCTGCTCTAACATCTTTCATTGTTGTCAGTGGAATGTTAATAGATGGCGGCAGCACAACAGGGGTGAGGACGGACAACTGGGAAAAGTTTAAGATAATGTCATCAGAACTGAGTGCTGTCACAGTATAATGGTCTCCTGCTGGTACCTAAATGCAGAGGAACTCACGGAAAATTAAACATCAAGGCATGTTCGTTTGCAAAGCTGGAGATAGAGATCCTATGGCAATCTCCTGTTACAATGGGCTTATTTCTGCTTTACTAAATGGATGTGGATGCAGTGGACCAATATTTGCAATTTTTTGTTTCTACGTGCCCAGAAGCCAGGTGTACTCTATTGTGTACTTCATTTAGATGGAGGAGCACTTATCTACTAAATTAAAGATTAAAAAGTGTAGATTCAGAATAGATTCTGATTCTGCTGTTAATTCTGCTCCTGCTTATGATCTCCTCTAGCTCCTGGGTCAGGGACACTTTTGATGTCAGCTGCAGAATAGGTGTTTTAATTCGAAAGTACGTCCCAGTTTGGGCATGGTAGTAACACTCCTCCAGCCAGCTACTATCACTTACTCAATAAAAAGCTTATTAAGATGCAGTATCTCAGTCAGTTTGGGTTGTGGGTCCTTACATAAGACATACCACATTGCAGGCCCAGGTATTGTGCCAAAAGTTTAATGAAAATAAACCTGGAGTTTCTCTGTAGACTTTAAAGGAAGTAAGACAAGGCCCTGATTTTCCCCTTTTTGTCTAGAAAAGATCTAGTATTTTATTGTGAGAATTCATTAGGACATGCTAAAAGAATATATAGAGAAAGGTGAGATTTCTATATTTTCATAGGACTCCAGCAACTAGTACTTCAGGAAAAATATTGATTGTTGTATGACTCAAGCAGAAGACGACCATGAGAGTTGGCAAGGCTGCCTCACATTTAATAATGTATGACAGGGCCAGTAACTAGCAAGAGCTACTTGTTATTCTTTTGTTAGCTATGAAACCATGTTAGGTTTGGATTTGGTTTTCATAAATATCTAAGCTTGTGGGTATCTGGATCTAGGATTTTGGCTTGGATTCAATTATAATTTGGATGTTATCTGATTAGCTGAAGCCTTTTTCATCTGTATCATTTAACACAGGGCAGCCACCGAGCATAAATACTACCATGTGACTGCTGGCATTTCAGTAAAGTGTTTTTAGTCCCTAAATATTTTTAAAGACTTGCCTGTACTCATCCTTTAACAGGTTCATTTTAAGCCATCAATTTCACTGAAGTTTTTGAAGAGGTTTTCTGAGGAAAACACGTTTCTTTTTTAATAGATTTTTGACTTCCTTTTAATCAAGAATGAATGATTTAATGAAGTTGCCACATGTATGGTCACCTCTGAGAGGTAATGCAGGATCAATTTCTCTGATGTATGTTTATTCTGTCTTTCCACAAATTTTAGCAAATTTGCTGCATTGATGAGAATGCTAAATTGGTGAGAGCATAACTTTATGTGTTCACATTTTCTAGGTGATATTTGTTGGTTTTGTGGTTTGGTGTTCCCGCCCACCCCCCATGTTTTCTGACATCATGTAGTGCTGGAAGTGGAAAAGTTTGATGGAACAGTAGTCTTTCAGCGTGACACATCATATGTAATCTTTCTCTATTGGCTTTTGTCCTGCAACAGCTGACAGAGAGAGTACCTGCACAGCAGATGAAGTTTTCCAGACCCCAGTGAAAGCCTGATGTTATTTCTTAAGAATGCAGCAGCTACACTACAAACTGGAACACCATCACTCTAAATGTAATTCTTGCATTGGTTTCCCACCTGCCTTGCTGCAGAAACAGTTGCCCTTGCTGATTGCAGTGAAGATACTTTTCAAATTGGCTCCTAATAGCTGTAGCTTCTCCACTTGTACGAATGCTGAGATTAGTAAACACAGTCCTCAGAGGGATCATTTAGGAAAATTTAGGCTGATAGTGGTAATTACATGTGCAGAATGATCAGAGTGCTGGAGGTGAGCCTGGCTCTGCAGAGGTGTGCTCATTCATAAACATGAGAGCCACCTTTCGTGTTGTGCATATAGTATTTCATATTGGAGGCAATGGGAATCATTCTATCAGATCTAGCACACTGAACAGGGCAGGACTGTCTTCGTATCAGAGGCTGAGGGTTCTTGGAAAACACTTAAAGTATTGCAAGAAGTGCTTTCAGTGCAAATCTCTCAGGTTTGATAGGTGAATTTATCATATTTCCTGTACTTCCTCCTTTTCTCCTATCCTGGTAATATGTATTACTGTCATGCTATATCAAAATATAGACAGCATGATGAAATCATCATTATGTCTGTACCAGCCCTCCTGAGCTGATATTGCATGGATGAAAGAGCTTAAAATGGTACCATTAGAGCTTCTGGATTCTGGATGAATGCTGTATGGCGCTCTTGACTGTGTATTTCTGTAAGTATAGGGGTATTGATCCTTATTTCCCAGCAGAACTCCACTTTGAATGATTCTATTTGCCCATTTAAAATTCCCTCTGTCATTTAATTTGAAAAAAGGATCCTATTTCAATTTCTCCCCTGATCAACTAATTACTTTGTACCTTCTTTGCATTTGGTGATGGTGGAATAATTCTAAGACAGAAATGCCCTCTAAGAGACACTTGCAGGAAAGCACTTTGGGTATTTTGAGGTTTATCCTTGTAAAAGCTCCCCTCTCCTATTCTGATCGTGTGCTTAAGCACCTTTGACTTCAGGAGGATGTGGGCACCTATCTAAAGCTAAAATATGTTAACCGATCTCCTGAGTATTGATGTGTTCCTAGTGCAGAATCTAAGCTTATAAATTGCAGTGGGATTTTCAGAGATGAAAGAAATGTTGTTCATGTTTCATTACATATTCTCCTTTAGGATAAAAGACACACTACTGAATCATAAGTAATAATAATATAGAAATCCATTAATTTACGTGGGCTTGTTAGGACATATGAGCTGCAACAAAACAAAAAGGTCAATGAAAATTTGAAAATTATGTGGAAAATATGTCAGAGATGGGTTTGTATCTATATATGAAACATGGCCTACCATGCTGGGAAAATTGCATGCGTTTAGGAAGCTCTATTGTATATATTTTCAAAACGGTTATTTAAATCAGCCTTTACTAGAAAAAAAAAAAAAAAAAAAAAAGTCCTGATATCTTTCAAGCAAAAGCTTTGAAATTGGACAAATTGTTCCTGCCACCCCCATCAATGAAGCAGTGTTCTGGCTCTGCTTTAAGCAGACAAAGTGCAGGAAGTTTAGAGCGCGAGCTGTGAGCTAAGGCCCTGTGACATGGCGAGGTGTTGCAGCTGATCCGTATCAGGCACTGCAACAAGGCCAGCGCCTTCAAGTCCTGCGCCAGGGTCTCATTAGCTGGGGCGAGGTGGGGGGGGGCAAGCTGCAAATTATTTGCCCTCGTGCCTGGGCATTTTGGCTTTCTGTGGCTCTTACGGGCACAGCCTCACCAGCGAACAGAAAGGGCAGTGCCCCGGCGCGAAGGAGCAGGCGGTGGCCATGGGACAGCTGCAGCAGAAGCCCCGCTGCACCACGCCATGGCGGCGGCTCCTGGGCAAGGCTGTGGCACCTCTGCCAAGCAAGAGCAGAAAGCGTTTAATAGCCCTGTACTAGAGAGCAACATCGTTATGGCAGGGTTGCAAAAATAAATACGGGAATTTAACCCAAATTACCTCATAAAATGGAAGAAAACAGAACACTTGATTTGCCCTGTTTGAAGTACTGGAGGAAGCCTGAGGGCCTGGCTCTTCCTTTACACACTGGGGGGCTGCTGGAGCCGGTGGTGTTAGGGTGATTTAAAGGTGATGTGAGACCAAACAGGGCTTTTAATGCAAGCGGCCACGACTGGGTTAAATTAATCTCGGGTGCCACCACAGGGATTGAAAGGGGATTAGGCTCGGGATCACTTAGGCCACGAGAGGCTCGGGATCACTTAGGCCACGAGAGAGCCGGGACGCTGGGGGGCCGAGCCCTGCAGGCAGCCCAGGGTGAGTGGCCAGCCGCAGCTGAGCTTGCCAGGTGGCCGGGCGAGCTGCGATGGCTTGCGCTGACCGGAGCTTGCCTGGCCAGGCCGCGCTGCCGCAGCACAGTTGGGCTGGATCATGCCTGACATGGGGAGAGAGGGAGCAGCTGCGGCTCCAGCCTGTCGGGCCGCTCGGCAGGTTGATGGATGTGCTGGGCTGCGAGCGCTCACCACTCCGGCCAGTCCACCCCATCCACAATGAGTTACAGTTTCCCGGTCTCCCTCCCAGCACCTCCTCCCTTCTCTTCCTCCCCGCTGCTGCCTGCCGCTCCGCCTGAAAAGCCCTGTCCTCGCACGGCGGTGCCCGCCGGGGTGGGCTGCCATCGCCCTGCTGCAAAGCCCCACCGAGGCCCTGGGTGAGGGAGCAGCGCTAGGCTGTCCTGCTTTCTGGCCGGGAGACATTTTCCTCCCTGGCTGTAAGGGACCGGGGTTTAACCGGAGAGGGGTCAGTGCACGCGTGGCGCCGGGGCCCTGGCTGGGGAGCGGGGCCTGTTCCCAGCCCACCTCTCGCCTCTCTGGCCCGCAGTGGCCTCCACCTCCTCCCAGGAAAGCGTCCGCAGGGGAGCCGTCCGCCCGCGGGGCGTCCCGAGGAAGCTCTTAGCGCGGGCTGTCTCCCAGGGAAAATGTGCTCCAGCCCTGCCGTGTTCCCACCAGCTTCTCTTTTCCTCTCCACACATCTGTTTTAGTTTTCTTCACGTTTATACTTTAAAGATGATGTTTGCCCCTCCACATCACTTCCCTCTCCATTCCCCGCCCCCCCTCCCCCCCCCCCGGAAGATGAATTTCATCTGCGCCTTGAAACAGGGCAAGAAACAATAAATATTTATGGGTACCAGGGGAAGCCTGAACTGTAAACCACCACTTATCCCTGCTTCTCTTATGAAAGGAATTAGCATTGCAAAGTTTACATTAAGAAAAAAAAAAAGAAGACGAGAGAGAACCATTTCTGTGATGTGAAAATGCTATGCCTCATACCCATTTAAACTGGAGCAAAACTACCTCTTCGCAGGGCCAAATCCTGACCATGGCCTTTTAACTATAATGGCCAAATTAAAACAAATGGCCAAAATTAAACACTCCAGCTCTTGCTGAATGTGAAAGTTCAAGTGATGAGGAAATATAAGTGTAGCAGATCGCTTTTCTACAGTTTTATTTCAATGAACTCTTAGGGTGTTTTTTTGAAACCATTTTAAGCGTATTCAGAGATACTGTACAGATAAAGATACGTAAGAACATAAAAATACCAATGTATGCAGCCAAACACAAACAGCTTATATGCCTCTAAATCCAGAAGGGGCCATAATAACAGAGTGTTTGGTATGGGTTGTTAGAAGCCCAGGCAAAGATAAAACTCCAATAAAAAGTACATTCTTTTATGTTCAGTGTTAAAGAAAAGGCAATGTAAAATGAGGATTTATGTTTGTGGGGGCAGGCAGAGGAATACAAGCTCTTTAATAACCTGGTGCTGCAGGAGAGGGCGAAAGCTCCAGTGAGGTTTCAAGAGCTCTCTCTGGCAGCAGAAAAGGCCTGAGGGAACCTGGCTCTTTTGGAGTGGGGCTGAAGGCTTGGAGCTGGGCAAGGAGTACAGGGATGCTCAGCAGGTTGCCTGCTTCCCAGAAAATCTTGGTAGAGCACCTAGGCTTAAAGATCTCATTTTTTCATTATTCATCATCCCTGTCAAAGTCAGTTTTGGAGTATGCTTCTGGCTTTTCTTTGAGCAAGGGTGATCCTCAAAGGACGTTCACACCACAATCAGGTTACTGTTGCCTTCAGTACAAAGCAATATCATGTTCTAAAATTGCCCATTCTGGTATTACTGTAGACCTGCAACAGCTGGTTCAATGGTCAGGAGTACTTAGCTGGTGTAAGGAGAGAAAAAAAGGCTTTGTCTTTCCTGTGTTGGTATCCTCAGTGGAGTAATACATAGCTGCTGGGGACGGATCATCCGGTATTCCAGTGAACTTGGGCTGGTGGATCCTAACAGATAACTGAGACTGAAACTGGAGTTTTCTCTGACTGAGGCAGAAAATTCTCTTTCTCTGCTGCTTCCTCAGAACAGGTAGAATTGGAAGAAACCTCAGCTCCTCAGAAACTTTTGCCCTCTGTTTATTCATCATACGTATCCATAATAAGATCTCTCAAAATCTTACTACATTCCACTTTTTATAAATGCATCTAGATACTGTTTTCTGTTCTTTGTGAAAGGTCAACTGAACAGAAACAGACAGAAAATAAGTCAAATTTCATTGTCTCAATATAAGATCGATAACAGCATTTTCAGAGGAGAATGAGTCACGAGAAATTGCTGGCAAGGGTGTGGGGGTTGAGTAACATCATCCTAAAAACCATGATGTGACAAGGTTTCTTTGTTCCTTCAATTCTCTCCCAGAGACAATCAGACTTGTCATTTGTTCAGTGGGATTACTAAATTAGCTTTCCTTCTGAGTAAGGAAACTACTGGTAAAATGTCCTCTTACACTGAGTCTTTGTAAATCTTTTGGAGGATGGAAGAGGAGAGGAGTGATTTTTTTTCCTTCTGTCTTGAATCCAGCATTTTTATCCAAGTCATTTCTTGTGTACAATAGGCTTCAACAAGCCTTATGAAGTGGAGCTTCTGGAAATTCCGTCCATGACAGAGAGCTGAAGCTGATGTGGATGTTAATAAAAATCATAAGTGACAAGAAAACCTTGGAATAGCTGTCCTACCAAATGGATTTTTTGAGTATTGTGAAAGCTGTAATCAAGCTTTTATAGGTAAAGGATTGTTCAAAGTTCCCAATTGTCTGCTGATACATTTAATTGAAGTTTTCCTAAATTCCGTGCCGATAGGTATTGGACAACCCTTTCACATGTTGGTTGTTTTTTTTTCCTCAATAACATTCGTGTGAATTTCCAAGGTCTTCAGGAGAGCTTAGAAGTAAATGTATAAGTATTGTGCAAGGACATTAATTTTAGAGGTGACATTTCTAAATTCAGCAGCAGAGGGAGAAGAGGGTCTGACTAAAGAGGCATAGGTATGGTCTACCAACCTCCATCTGCCTAGTGATTTCATTTAAAAGCACAAGTATCATAGGAGAGGTTTTCAGTGATTCGTGTGAGTGATGATAATCCAGTACATGGCATATCTTGAAGTTCAGATGACTCCACTGAGCTACCACTTGAGTAGCCTGAGTAGCCTGCGGTTGAAATGGGATGGGTGACTTTGACTTTGTACCAGGGTTGTTGCACTGTGCCTGGTGCACCTGAAACTTAGTGCTGTGACCCTGTCCCGTGTTTCTGTACGGGAGATGCTGGTGAGACATCCACAAGATGAAACAGATTTTGTATGGCACATAGTCTTTGGGGTAAGATGATCTGGAGAAAGAGAATATAAGGAATTGCCAACTTTTTCTGGCTGCATGGGAGCATTTCTGTGGATAATTTTTGGGTTGTCATTCCCAAGCTCGGGCTTTCCCAGACTTTGGAGGTTAGCTGTGTATAAAAATTCAGCTCTATCTCCAAATAAGAATAAGGAACAAAAGCAAAAAAAGTCAATGAATTGACTGTCTCTGGGTTCAACGAGCTTTGAATCAAGATCTGACACACTTAGCTTGAAGTACTTAAGTAACCTTGAGTTTGGGGGTGTTTGAAATTTTAGTACCAGGGCATATTTGCGTAGATACATTTATGTGGTGTGTTATATGCTTAATACAAATAACGAAATGGCCTGATATGCCGTAGTTTTAACTGGTGTGTTTTGTATAAACAAGTCATTTCTGGCACACAACTATATATTGGAAAACTAAAAATAAGAAGTATAAAGAAAAGGAAATTTAAGATATAGTTTGCAATTTTTCCTAAAATTAATCTCATTGTGCTAATGACAAATACTGCAAACCAAAATGGATTTAAAGTTTCAAATATTTTTATCAAGATTAGGGAAAGGCATGGAGATTAAGGGAAAATACTTAGTGAAAATGGATGTAGTTTACTTATGCAAGGCATAAAATGTAATAGCAGCTTATAGTAGTTATGGATATAAAAGCAACATAGCCTGTGTGCAAATTAAATTCCTCTGCTCATGTTTTGAGATATGTGGGACTATGGGAGAAACAGGTCTCAGGCAGCTTGATATTGAGAAGAGAGAGGATCCTGTGAAGCGCCTTGTGCAAGAGGCTCTCGCTGCCGAGTGCCGTCCTGGCGTCCTGGCGGGGCTGGGGTAGTTCTTGCAGCCCTTGAGCGCTACAGTCAGCAGCCGTTCCTCTGTAGGGGCACATCCTCACCTGAGTCAGTACTTGTGTCTCAGTAGGATGTAGAGGACACTGCTAATGTGGGCAACATTTTTCAGAAAAGATATTAAAAAGCTTCTTCACAGTTACTGGTTTTAAGTGTTCTGTAATCGTTTCTCCGGCAGTAGAGTTCATTTACTTCGAGTTGCCCTAATCCCAGTTCCACCTGGGATCCTTCTGTTTACCTAATTCTCTCTGAACTTGCAGGTTGATGTGGTATTTTCCTCACTTTCCTGATCTAATCTGTTGGGTCATGTTGCTGCACACCATTACACGTATATTGCTCTCCACTGCAAAGAGGTTGCGTTTCATGAGTTGACGCTTAATTAGAGTTTACCAAAATGTTTTTTCAGTCTTGGAAAAAAAAGTGCTAAGTTATTACTATAATAGTATTTACTATTTAATTGCATTTCAGTAATGTCTATAATGTTTTGGGTACATTTTAGATGCTCACCTTCTTGGGAATGAAATCCCTGTAGCTTTCAATGTGATTTAGATCCTCGGTAGGTTAATAGTTCTAGATGCAAGTCCCAGTCCTTTCCACCTTATTACACATTGATCCAGCCCACCCTGTAGGTGTTTATTAAGCCACAGAATACCCTAGAGAAGTAGAGGACTCCCCTCCAGACATCAGATGTAAGCCTGAATTGTAGGTACAAGTTATGTGATTTGTTCAAATTTGTCCAGCAATTCAGCAGAAGAAGTGGAAGCAGAACCCAGGCGTTACAGCCTGGCTCTTACTGCATGTCTGCACAGAGAGGGCTGGAGTATCTTAGAGCAGCACAGAGGTTTTCAGCCTGGCACCCATGGGTGACTTTTAAGAGATTCACCACAGGTAACTAAAAAAAGCCAGTGTGGGCACACAAATGCAATGGGGAATGTGTGCCTGCCCTGACAATGATTAATGTTCACAAGGTTGGAAACTATTTGGAATAAATCAGTTGTTAAACTAGCTCCTTTGGATACTGGTAGCACTCTATTCATAGTGGCATGGAGCTTAATACAAAAAGCTAGCTATGGCATACCTATGCTAGCCTGCTTCACCCACGTGCCACCAGGGCAGACATGGCTCAGCTAAGCCTAGAACATGAAGTGCATGGCAAATACTAGGCAAAATTGTCACCATGCAATACTGTGGCTTTCAATAAAGCAAGTTTTGAAAGCTGAATCCCTGGATAAAGGAAAAATCTTTTCAAGTGTTTTTGATAAGAACCACATCATGAAATCTGGGTGGAAGTTAGTCACATCCTCACCTGATAAGGAAGTTTTCTTCAGCAAATGAGTTGTGAAAGCCTGCTTGAAATTAGATGGAACAACTCCAGGTTCTACAAATACCTTTTCTGGGCCCTGATTTGTTGTTACCAGATTTGATCAACGCCCCTCTGAGCACAGCAGCCAGGTAGGGATCGGATCCAAAGCACATGCTGAGGGCTTTTAGCTCTGGATAGTATCAGGAGGATTGGACTAAGATACTTCTGAGAAAGGGCTTGATATCCAGATAGGAGAGGTCATAAAAGCTGCATGAAGGGAAAGAAGCCAGAGGACTGAGATGGCTTGCAAGTGAGTTTCCAATGTCAGGGCATTTTATTTAAAAAGCAATTACAAAACTTGTTACAAATGCTGAGGGACCTAGGAAGGGATTAAGCAATCTTGTTAGTTGTACAAACCCTCTTATGACAGCAAATCTACCGTAACCTAATAAGGCTTGTGCGACCGTAATATCTGAGCAGAGTGCAGAGTGACTCTTCCCCTGCAAACAATGATAGGAAAAATGTTACTTGGCTTTGAAGAGAGGCCCATTGTGTTCAGTCAGATGCAAAGGCATCTTGTTTAGATTCTCGAAGGAAGAGTCTCAGGCTGGGAGGCTGGCCGGGAATCTGGGCAAAAAACAGTGGGGGAGGAGGCTGAGGATCCAGACCAGGGCAAAACATCATTAATGGTGAAAGCAATAAAAGGAAGGTGGCAAGGGAGGAAAGGGACCTAAAGATAGTTGTATTTTCAGGAATATATTCATGGAAATGCATGTATGCCATGTGCATGCATGTGCTGTACTTGAACTTGAAAGTAGCATATTTTTGTTGTAATTACTGAAAGGTAGGTGTCTAAGTCTCCTTAGTTTCAAAAACTACGCATATATATCTTGTGTGCTTATACGCATGATTAAATTTGTCTTTCCTCCCCTGTGTACATGGTTTTCCTTGGTAATAGGCCATGACACTACCATAATTTATACTAAATCTCTCTTTTACAGTTGCTCATCAATTTCTAAAATGCTGTATTTGTTTTTAGTTTTTCCACAATTGATCTTGGCTAACAAGGGAACATTTTAGAAACTTGCAAAGTACACCACAGGACAGTATGTGTATTTTGATCTCTACGTATGTCTTTTCATTGATCTACACGTTTATATTTCTTTCTTTCTGGGGATGGAGAGGAGAATGGAGACAAATAAATAAAAAGAAACATGACATTGCTAATATAAATGACCAGGCCATTGCTTCAGTGTCAGAATGCAATTAGATCTGACCTGGGACTGGAATTCACTTCTCAGCAGGCCTGCTTAATGATTAGTTTTATTGTTTCTTCATCACCCCTACTGGGGGGTTCATTTTTACTGGTAATGGAAAAAGACTGTTGCCCCTGGATAAAAAGCTGGTCATGAAAGACAAAGGGCTGATTGAGGACTGCTAGGCTTTTCAGCCCGCATACCACCTCTTCTTTTGCTGTCCTGGCTGACAGCAGGAAAAACAGTGAAAGGGGTCAAATCTTAAAGGGCCTTCAGGGTAAGGAGCATCGTGCTGCACACAGAAGTTAGCTGGAGAGGCTTTTGTAGCTTAGAGACGTTCTGACCACTGTTGTAAGACAAGTCAAATGAGAACGTTTGCAGCAAGATATTGCAGGTACCAGACTTTGCTGGTTTGATTAGTATTGAGTCTGAGACAGTAAGCACGGTTAGCAATATAACTGTGGTTTGCAAACACCTGCTCACACTCCCAATCCCAGCATGCAGGTACAAGTACACTTCGAGCAACAGCTAGAAATTTCCCAACAGCTGCAACAGGTAAAGACTAGTTTAAATCCTTGGCAAAACTTGTGTGCCGGCTGCTACCTGTTCGGAAGTGTTTCCAAAGGGGTTTATTATAAGCCCTGGCATAAATAAGAATACAAATAGTTCCTGTTTGTTTGCTTTAGTTCATTGGGTACATGAAACATGTAGTGTGACTCACAGAGTTGTTGGGTGAGTCTGAGGTAGGATTACAGACGTGCTATCTGATATGGTGAGATGTAACAGGTGTCTGTGAAGGCAGTTTCTCCATCTGGAAACAGCACTTCGGGGAATTTAGGCTGCTGGTGGAGTAAAGGCTGGTTGGTTTATACTAGTGATGATAGGTGAGCTACCAGAGGACTGGAACTGGTGGTTTCTTCAGCTGAGCATCTATAGGCTGAGGTGTGTATTGAAACCACAGTAACCAAGTGTCTGACTCTGCAAAAACTTGACTGGAAGCTTCATGAGAACAGATATGAAGCTGAGACAGTCTTGCCAAAGAGCCATGACACTGCTTCCTCCCCACGCCAGTTCAGCCAGACAGAAATAAAAATAAAACAAAGCTTTTTTAAAAATCTCGATACTGTAAGACTACCCACTGGTGTAAATCAGCAATTATTCAAGGACTTCAGCACAACTACACTGATCACATCAATTGTTGAACTGGCCTTTAATGTTTAATATCGTAATAAATCACTTAATAATGAATATTCATTTTTTATAATAAAATCTACAACAGAGCAAGTCAAGGGGGATTTAAAATTACATGGTATGTGTGCAAAGAAAAAGTGGTCAGCTGTGACCCTCAGGCTTGCTCTCTGAAATGAACTGGAAATAACAATGGCCTTTAAATTTGACAAAATTCTGAGATGAATCGGAAACATAAGATCTGAAATCTGAACAAGCCAGGGACACACCAGCATCCGCAGTGTGTGTATTCACCTAAGAGTTGGGTCCTCAGAAAAACATGCTCTCACGATCTATTCCAAGTGGGTAATTATGCCCCAAATGTTCCTAGTTTGTATAGATAGTTATTCAGCTCTTATAGATAATTATCATCGTGTCAGTTAGGGCCCAAACTATGCACGCACTGGCACATCCACATCACTTGGTATCCCTAGGCTGTATGAAATTCACTTCTTCAAGCCTGCCTACAAGTTTCAAACAATCAGATTTGGAGTGAAACAGCTGGGAGGGCTGGCAGGAGCTGGAGATCGGTGTTGAGCCTTGTAGCAAATTCCTGACAGCCCTTCTGTGGTTTCTTCTGTGTCCTGCAGGCAGCACCGCAGCCACTGTGGTGGCTCCTCTGCTCAAGGAGTTGGAGCAAATGAGGCCCCACAAGGCAGGACAGAGTAGGGCATCCCTTTTACCTTCCTTTCCTTTCGGGGCGGGGGGTGGGGGGTGGGCTTTAGGAGGATCTCTACACTATTCACTCCAGGTCGTCTGCCCAAGAGCCTGGACTGTCACTCCTTGATTTTGATTTGGAGGTTGCCCAGGAAGAATGGAGAGCATGTGTGCTTCTTGAGTGGATTGTGCAAGGCTTAGAGCCAAATGCTGTTGGCACAGAGATTTGACAAGACATCTGTGCAGAGCCATGGCCAAAGAGACTTCTCTTGACATTTCCATCTTTTGCAAAGCTGACATATCAGGATTTTGGTAGCATAAGCTAGACTCTCTGTGAGCTGCCTGGCTGCAAAGCAGCCAGGGTGTGCTGTAAGGCTGTTTCCCTTGTCCAGTGCTTTGTGGGACTTCCAGAGGCAAGGTTTTCACTCCCAATCCCCTATGCATATGCACACATAACATTCTGAGGAAGTTTTCCATTGTTCTCCCTCTCCATCCGGGCTTTGCGATGTACATGAGTGTTGGTGAGTCCTCCTGATCCCATCTAGCTCTGTGGGCTCCCTTCAGGGAGAAAACATCCAAGCCTTTGAGAATACAGTAAGGAAACAAGGTAAATACCTGTAGGCCCTGCTTTTGTAACCCAGTACAGAGTCTTCAGGAAAGGACAGCCCTTTTCCATGCGGGCATTAAGGCACATTATGCCTATGGAGTCAAGTATTGCCTCCTCCCTCCTACGTGAGCTGCCTGGTAGGGGCATCATTAGGCTGGGGTGGGAGTCTGGAAGGTGATTGACCCACACTTTCCCTTGGCTCACATTTTCCCTTCATGGTCCCTGGGTCCCCTGTGCTACGAGTCAGGTAGTGCTGTGTGTTAGTGTTGTGAGGTAGCCATTGTGCAGATGGGATGGGGATAGTGCAGAGGGGTTATCGGAGATGTGACCGGGTTTTGTGGGACTGATGTTGTGCTGTAGGAGATTGTGCAATGGTGTGCTCCACCATTGCTGGCGTGACCTAACAGGACATGTTTTATATAGCTGAAGAAACTAAGGACAGTCTCCAAAGGTATTTATACTTTTATTTCAAACAGAGTCTGGTGTATAAGTAGGAAATAGTGCTAAATATATTTTTTTGCCCAACCTCACAGAAAAAAAAAATATCTGTGGAATAACTGGCGGTTCAGCTCTAGTCTTCAGCATCTTAAATGACAGAAGTCTCATCCTGCCTCTGTCTGCAACAGCTCATTTCCTAGGGTCCTGGCTTCCTGGGGATGAAGAGAGGTAGTAGCAGAAGAAGAGCTATGGATGTCACCAGAGTGGAAGGAAAAAGCTGTTGTTTTGCAGATCTCTAGGTCCTGGCCTTACACAAAAGGATGGAGACAGTGTGTGTAAGTGAAGTGGTGCCTGTCTTTTCATTTGGCTGAATTACACCCTAAAGTCATTTATAACAAAGGGCAAAAGGTGTATTGTTAGTAATTGTTATGTTAAGGAGCGAACCAAACTTGCTGTTTTAGCATCCATTTCCTCTTATAAAAGAGAGGAGAAAATGACAGTGGAGGGTGGGGGAGACTTGGCAGGGAGCAGTGTAGATGGTAGGAGCATTTCAGAATCATTTCAGCCAGATTTCTGCTAGGTTTGGTGGCTGCATTGTCTCATCTCTTTTTTCTTAATTGGAGTGGCAGGCCCAGCACACCCAGCAGTGACACCACATTAATTCATCATGGACCACAGTGTCAAGCTCAGGGATGGAGAACAGTGAGGCCTCTATGGAGTATTTGCTGAAAAGCGTGATGGGAGCTGAAGCAGAACCATAGAGGATGTTAGGAAACATTCAAATACAAGATCAACGTGGGTGACTTTAATTCCTAAACCTGGTTAAAGTAGTTGCTGCTTGGTCACTTAATCTTGCATTTTATGATTATTGGTGGCTTGTCATCTAGGTTGCCTTCCTCTGGTTCTTACACAGCCTGCACCATCAGAATTTTTGAGCCTGGACTGATGAAAATTACTTTCATCTTCGCAACCCTGAAGATCACATAAAGGTAACTCTGCCTGAGTGGCAACTTCCTTCATGGCACTGATGGCATTTCGGCGTTTATGGGCACACATGCTGCTTTTATGAGACCCTGCAAAAACCAGATGGGGTTGCTGGTGATTCAGAATGTCAGTGTCATGCTGGCCTGCCATGTAAATATCTTCTTGACGTACTTGAGGACCGTCATACTAATAAAACAAGAGGATGCTAATAACGTGCCTGTTCCAGTGCCTTTTCATCAGGAAAAGTGTCAGTCAGAAAGCAAGGCAAATGTGAAGGGGCGCTTACTGCTCCAGAACAGTTTGTCTGTAACTGTTGCATTGTTAATTAATGCTATGTCTGATGAGCTCAGCAATCTTCTCACCAGATGGGAAACCATCAGTCTGAGTGCACTAGACTGTACACCAAAAAGTGGTGATTCATAAGGATGAGTCGGGAAACCCTCACACTGTATAGCCAGCTGTCTAGAGCAAGCCAGGAGGGAGCACTGAAGTTTAGCTAGGATGTGCCTGAAGTCATAGCCATCGCCAAACCTCAGCAGGGTTTGCGGGAAGATTCCTCTATCTAGCCATGATCCAGAGCCCACTTCTTTGAAGTGTGCAAAAGCAAGCAGTCAACTACTCTTCCACAGTGTGACCAGCAGGAAAGCTTGCAGGTTAGAGTGCTTATCTGGATGGGGGAGATGCTGGGTCTGTCTCCTTCTTAGTCTGTGTCAAGGGGGAAGGAGGAATCAAATCCCCTTCTTAAGCTCTCTCCCAAAAAAGTTGTCCTACCAGGTGTGAGACAGGATGACCTGGAGTAGTTTCTTTTTGTGCCACTGTCAGCTGCTTGCAAGGACTATGAGATTCATTGAACCAGAGTGGGAAAAAGCAGTGTGACTGTTGCTTAGTGCTTAGGGCGCTCTGTTGGGAGGGAGGAATCCTGCTTTCAGGCCCACGTCTGTATATTATTAACCTGGTGTTGAATGAGAAGTGCAAACATGTCAATGGCACAAATTCCTCTTCCTGCTCCATTTAAACAGGGTGTCCACAACTAGTTTTTTGTGGAGACCTCAGTTTATCAGTGTGCACTGAGGTTGTTCTGAAAGCACCTGCTGAATTTGTCTCTTTGAGGGGTGCAAACTGAGATATACCCTTTTCTAAATCATGACTGTATTCAGGAGTAAAGGTGTTTATCAACCCAGATTCTGGCAATCTTGCACTTTTGTAGTAGTATATCTCCTGCACCTTTTCTTACTTCATGTCAAGTAAGAAGGGTTCCAGTGACTTTTGTGATCCTCAAGTTTAGGCAGGGCTTTTTGTCACTGTTTTGGATTTAGATGCCTCATATCCACCTACCTCTGACTGCAAGAACCTGTGCCCTCAGGCTTATTTGTACAGCCTTTTGCATAAATTGATTGCAGTTTAGTAGTTCTTTGGCCTTAGAGAGTTTTGTTGCTACTTGATATTTGTAGCAGTATTTTCTATATCCCATTAGGAATCTTTGATTTCTTGGCTGTTTGCGTTTGACTGAAAGAAGCAAACTGAAGGAAGAAACACTCATCCAAGGTGTAGTGTATTTATTTCCTAAAAAAATTTTTCCATGAAAATAAGGCTGTGAAGTACAAACCCAGAAATACTCCAGAAACAGCTCTCTGAATTGTTATGTGAACTTCTAACATCAGCTAAAATTAGCCATCAACTGTTTAAAATCCTGTATTTTGAATTTTAAGAAAAGTACACTGTCAGTTTTGGGTTGTATAGTTAAGGCTGTATTTTCTCAAAAATCAAAAGAGCTTCCTGCCCTTATTTAGAATATGGACATAACCCTGCAAAAAATGGTCTTTCACTTTTTCCTGATACTGGTAAGAACTTTTATATTCTTTTTTTTTTTTTATATGCTTAGTTAAAATAATAAAAAGCCCCCACCCACGAGGTTAAATGATCCATACACAGAAATGTGAATAGAATGTTCTAAATTACTCTTATTTTCCAAAAATCATGTAATTCATTGACTGACTCATGTTTTATAGCAGCTTAGGCACTGCAGGCTGATGGCTGTCAGGTGTCGGTAAGCTGGCAGCTTAAAAGTTGTCTCTTTAAGTAGTCCCAATCAAATGAATTGCTCACTGTGAGCAAGGGTGGATTCTGGCCCCGTGTTTGCTGAGACACTCTTGGTTGAGGCTCTTATGATACTACTGGTGTCTGGCTCTGCCTCCTGTGGTACATTTTTCCCTGCCATGGGCTGGAAAAAGTGGTTAGAGGTAAGACTAAGAGGGGGTTCCAGAGAGTCAGTGAGTCTGAGGCCTTATCTAAACAAAAGTTGTACCAATTTAACTGAACCTATTTAGAAACAGAGGTTGCTGAATTAATGCCATCCGCCCCTTTTTTTTTTCTAGAACGAAGTCTGGGGAGAAACATTATTCATGCCAGTACAATTTATGTTGTTTCTAATGGCTTTATTTTCCCCTTTGTACTGTCAACAGCACTTGTTTTGTAACTCTTCTGTGCATATTCCAGCATATTCCTGGATGGTAAACCAGAAACTGGGTCCCTTGCTGCTCTTGCTTCTTCATTTCTTCCTTCATACGTTATTTCCTAACCCTTCTAGTGATAGTCTGAATATTTAGCAAGACTCTCTTAGTGTTCACTCATAAGGACCAGTTAGCATATTCTCCGATAGCTTGGTTAGACAGAAGTTTCAGTTAATTTCTCTTGATTTGTTGTGCAGTGTAGTGTATTAAGTGAGGAAAGGGAGACACTTTGCAGCTGTAGAAGGATTCTATCAAACTTAAAACTTGCCACATCAAATGGCAAAATAGTTGGTTTTTACACAGAATTTCCCCTCATATCCAGATATTGGCTCATGACTGACGGTAGGAAAAGCCTTGTCACATATTGCAGACAATTTGTGGCAATATATTCCATGTAAATCAAGAGGTATAAGGAGGGACCCACATGAAAAACACATATTTAAGTTCATTTTTTTATTGTTGCCAGAGGCATTCCTGACACGTCCAGAAAGACTTGGTGGTAAGTGCTAGTAGAGATGTGCCTGAGAAGCGTCCCTTGTGAGATGGCTCGTGTGTTTAAACCACATGACTTCCAGGTCTCAAAGAAGGTGTGGCTTCAAAATGGAGAAATCAGAGCAGCGAGCTGGAAGAATGACTTTTTCCCCCTTTGTAATAATAAAGTCAGAGCTGTTATTACATTTGGCCCGGGGAGTGGATTGGAAGTGTTTCTCAGAAGGGAAGTGCTTCCAGCTCCATGTCTCTTTCAAGAGGTCCATTCTCATGTACTTGCTGGAAACCTTTCAGGAAACCACAATCCCTTTCCCGTCCCTGTTCAGCAATGTGATCCTTCCCAGCCAGAGCGGCTCACAGACTGCCTCATCGGACGGGTCTGGGAAAGGAATGTGACAACGAGGGGGCAAAAGTGCTGGCACTTCCAATCCCACCCTATGCTGCCTTTCAGAAGAAGCTTCTCACCCCCATGCACCACCCCCCCCCCCCGCCCCCCCCCCCCTTATGAAAGGGTTTTCTACATCCATAAGCATGTTTAGAAAGATCTGCAGTCTCTAATTTTCCAGTGTGTGGTGAGGGAAGAATGTGATTTTAGCTGGAAGCAGTCACATGGCCAGATCCTCTGCCTTGTGCAAATCTGCGATGCTCCTGAGGTCACATTGTGCTGTGGTCGTTTACACTGGCCCAGTATCTTGCTCCCCGAGTTGCCCTCAATGATAGCTGGTGTCTCACAGTACCCGCATGCGACTGAAACACCGCCGCTATGCAGAGGAGATGCCCTGAAACCTTGCGCTAGTGCCATTTTCCAGACAATCAACAATTCAAAAAGACAGTAGGTGAAGAAATGCTGTTTATATTACAATTTTCAATAAATAAGATAAGGGGGCAGGAATAAGAGAAGGGATCAAGGAACTGTTAATGACTTGGAGGACAGAATCGTATTAGAGACAGAAATGTAAACTTGTTTTGCTATTGCTAAAAGCCCATGAGATACACATTTCATTCTGCAGAGAAATGTTCGGATCAGTACTTTTTTCTGTCATAGCAGCAGGCAATTGAGCTTGGATCTCAGCCAGCCTTTTTTATCCTCTTTAAACTAAACAATTAATTAAAAGAGAACACAAGGCAGGATAATTTAGCCAGCTCTGTTAGTTTAGACAGAGTGGGTTATTGGGCAACGCCATCGCGGCACACAGCAATCACTCTTAGCTTCTGTGCCACAGGAACGGTTAAGCCTTCCAAGATGAATCTCCAGCCATTGCTGTTAGGATGATCATGCTGTTTTCTTATTCTTTATTTTTATGCTGTTTTATTTGCTCATCATTTTTACTGCTTGTATTGTGTGGTGCAAGGGTGGTAATGATTAGATAGTGATTCTCAAAACAACAGTTTCTCTTGAGGCAGACATTTACCCACCCTGAGACAATTGCTCTCCAAAACTGAAGGAAAAGAATATGGGAGGGGAGGCTTACAGCCACTGAAGTAAAAGAAAAGTCTCTCATTGACCTCAGTGGGCAGGAAGACTGGGAGACACATAGCTATTCTTCCCATGTTTTGAAAGACTTAAGAATCTGAGGCTTGGAAAAAATTAGGATAGGTAGGTGTTCTTGGGAAACTATTTGGAAGCTGCAGGTGCACAGTAGCTCTAAAAATGACAATGCTTACTTAGGCATGAGAAATGGCTTCAGGGAATATGGTTTCAATGGAGGAGCTTAATATTTTTTTTTTGTCTAAGTGGTTTAGACTGTGGACATTATGGTTAAGTGGGCAAGGGTTGGGAAACTGAATTACATTCTAGCTCCTGATGCTCATTTAATGTGTCCCCTTGCAGTAGCTGTTAACCCTGTTGCACTTATAACTCATCTGCAAACTGGGAATAACAGTGTTGCCTACTTAAGTTTTGAAGCCTGACTAAATTATGTTTGTAAGAAACTATGTGAGGCCAAAGTCATTCTGCGGCTAATCAGTTGCAGAGATGGAGCTAGCACACAGGACTGTCTATAACTTGACACCATATACATTTCCTTTACAGAAGTGGTTCCCAACCTTCACTGGCCCATGGGAAGCCCAGTGAGCAAGTAGTATGCTGCATATAACATATGCTTTACTCTTTTTCAGTAGCCTCCATTTTAACTCTTTAATTTCTAGCAGCCACCAGCAACGGAGAGAATTTTAGCAGCCGAAAGGAGGACTGCTGCTTCACCTGGATTTTCGAAGCATAAATGTTATCCCACTTTGTGTGAATTCATGAAATCATTAAATAGAGGTTAGGATTTATTTTTTTTTGTGTGTGTTCTCCCGTGTTGCACCAGAGACCATTTGGGAAAAAATGAAGGATTTCTTTTTGTGTTTGTGTAAAACATATTGTTTAAAATATCTCATGGCTTTCTGTGTGAAAAAAAAGTGTCATCACCTTCACTACATTCCATTAATTCAACTTGTTTTCAGCTTCAGCTGTGCAGTATTTATCACCCTCTATTGTCATATATTACACAGCTGCATAATGGCAAGTTTTTTTTAAAAAAATCCAAAACAATAAAACCCAAACCCAGTCCAGAAGTGAAGCTCCTGGTAGGTGGGAACGGTGTAATGAGTAAAATGTCATTAAGAAGAAAGTGTTGGCTGAAGGATTGTAATGTCAAAGTTGCAAGTTTATTTACAAGATTTCAAAGATTAAAATCAGAGGAAAAGTTTGAAATGTTCAAAGTCTGAAGCTTCAGTAATATTTATTTCCCACTAGCAGTCATGAAGCTGAATTATGTAGCTGTTTTGTATTAAAGCAGCAAAGTCAGAAAGCTTAAAGTGAGTAGAAGACCAGGGATTTTCTGCCCCTGGATCATGGTGTGGTCCATCTGAAAGGCTGCTGAACCTATAGATATGAATCCTATAACCTTTTTGCTGCTTTGCCATTCACACACTGCCTTCATTTAAGGTAATATGTGAAATATTTACAATGTCCTTCAATTTAAATCACTTGAAATTAGCAACCATCTCAGATGGTCTTGGCTGTAACTGCTATCTTCCTTTTCACAAAACCATCACAATAATAAGGTGCAGCAGTCAGAATGGTAAAATGATCTGAAACCTTCTGGAAAGAATGCACTGCACAGGTAGTCACAAGTAAGTAAGTAAGTGGCCACACTGAGGCCAGTGGGTCTGCTCCAAAGCAGTGTCAGCACTGCAGCCACCGCTCCTCTCCTGGTACCAGGGGCACAATCTGCTGCACAAAGGAAGGGGACCCCCACATGGGACTTGCATGTGTTTGGGCAATTTCTCAACTATGAGCATTTTGGAAGCCTGAAATATTCTGGGTCCGTGGGCCAAAACTGTTCAGCAAGACAATCAAAAGTTGGTGCCTGTTATTCCTGTCCCATTCCATGTGTTCTTCTGAAGATGCAGAAACTCTCAGTATGGCAGGCTAATACCAAATCATTGCACACCAAATTTATTTTTTATTTTAAATGGTTAAAATTGTAGGAATAAGCTGAAAGTCTCAGGAGTAAAGCAATATGCCACCACCCATACAGCAGTGAGACATAAATAATCACGCTACAAGTCATGTATTCTATTAAAAAGTCTGATATCACCTGTTTCAAGCTGAAGAGAAGTAATCTGCAAAAAATAGGCTTCATAGGCATCTGATGCAAAGTAAGATCTCTACATTTTACATTAACCAATTAGTTGATTCAACCACTTTAGCAGAAACAGTGTTTAAATCACGTTTGATTATGACTTGCAAACTTGCCTCCTGACTCAGTGCATACAGAATCTGCATTGCTGTGTGTTTGTTTTTAAATTGAAGTTTTTGTGATTTTCATTTTGTGATGCTGACCCTTAATAGCCTGCACATGAGCAGACAGGTTCATATTTTAGTGTCAGCAGTTGGGCATTGCATGTAACATTCAAACAAGCCCAGCATTCCTTTACTTTAGAGGTGAGCCTCCAGATTTCTCCATCTCCCATTCTCATTAAACAAAATCCTTGAAATTTGTGTTCTGCTTCTGCCTTCTAGTATGAGGAAGTGGTGCGGTGGATGACGCACGGACTGGCCTCCAGGGGAGCTGAGTACTATTCCCAGCTCTGCCATTTTCTGGGTAATATCCTACAATGCATTTAACATTTTTGTGTCTCAGTTTCTCCAACTGTGAAAATGAGGCTAGTGGGCCAGGATTTCTCACTGAAATCAATGATAGGTTCCTATTGATTTCAGTGGCACTTCAGTGCTTTGAGATCTGTGGGGGGAAAAAGCTGATTGTTGTTTTTAACACATTTGCCTTGGTTGTCATTCACTAGTTCTACCTCACAGGAACACGATTCAGATTTATTCTTAGCATCCTCCTTTGCCATTATGAAACATAACCTCCTATACAAAGAGTTATCAGCGTTTTTATAATTCTTAGTTCTGCTCAGTTGTCTCCTAATGTTTTGTAAATATTTTTTCCCCTTAAATTTCTACAGTATAATGAAAACATACTTCCTTACTTCCATGTAATGTAATACAAATGGAAGGGACAAGACAGTATTATTCAAAAATTCTCAGCTTATGAAATAATATGTATTAGTTGACATGCCCCAGAGAGATATGACTGACCAGCTGCTCTGGGCGAAATAAATAAATAGAAAAATCCTTTATTAATGATGTACTTTGCAGTAGATCGTATCTGGGGAATTCTGTAGAAATGGACTCTTTCTCATCCCTTCCCTATAAATGAAATAAGGAGCAGACTGAGTTCCTAGAGGTTTGGTAGGCACATATACAGTATGCAAATAAAGGACAGACATATTCAAGGAAGATTTTAGCTTTGGTAACCACTACATCTTGCTTTTTTTTTTCTTTTGGCTTCCTTTAGTTAGCTAAAGACTGTGGGTGAGACCTTCCAAATATAGACAACGGAAATTCTGACCAAAAAATACATACATTCTCAGGGGTGGATTAAGGCAGGATTCAAGGATCTGGGCCTTGGGTTTGGAGGGGGCCTGTATAACCACAATGTTTGGATTGAAGTAGCTGGGCAGCTTGGGCTTTAGTGTTAGACATGGCTGTGGAGGTGGGAGGTAGAGCTGACAGGCTGTGGAGGCGGTTGAGTCATGGGAAATTTTGCTGTACATTTGAATGGATTTGGTTAGTTTATTGTACTGCTCTGGCTTGCCTGAGGCATGCCTGTTGGCTTGACTCCAGGTCTTCTTTAGTCTTACTCTGCTCCAGCAGTGGGTCACTTTACCCCACAAATTGTAAACTTGCAGAGAATGCACTTATTCGGTTTCTGATGTGAGATGGAAGACCAGTTAGCCATGAAAACAGATGAACTTCTGTGTACTAGTATAAACTCATTGAATAATTTAGGTTGGAGGTGATCTTTGGAGATCCTCTAGTGCAATTGCCTGCTCCAAGCATTGCTAACTTCAAAGTTGGAGCATACTGCTCAGGACCTTTCCTGTCAAGTACTGAATGTCTCTAAGGGTGGAGATTGCATGGCCTCTCTGGGCAGCCTTTTCCAGTTTTTGGCCAATCTCATGGTGTTTTGTTTTTTTTTTTTATCTCTTGCATGTAGCTGGAATTTACCTTACTGTGGCATGCATTCATTGCCGCTTAACCTTTTAACTTAACTTCCAAGAACCATCTGTCTGTGACCACCCATTAGGTGGCAATGGTGGTGAGATCCTTCAGCTCTCCCTTTTCCAGGCCAAACTAACCCAACTCACTCAGCTGTCCTCTCAAGTCACATACTCCAGCCCTTTGTCCGCCTTGGTGGCCCTCAGCTTTACTTACCCCAGCTTGTCAGTGTCCCAGAATTGGATGCAGTGCTCCAGATGTGGTCTCACAAGTGCTGAATAGAGGGGAGTAATCACTTCCTTGGCTTGCTGGTGATTTTCTTAATAAAACAGCCCAGTATGAGGTTAGCTTTTAACACTGCAAAGGCACACTGCTGACTCATGTTCAGTTTGTCCTCTGGAGCCCCAGGTCCTTTTTGCAAAGCTGCTTTCTAATCAGTTGGCCTCTAGACTATCCCAGATGTAGGACTTAGTGTTTGCCTTTGTGTGACAGCATGAACTCATGGGTAACTTTAGGTACAGATGCTCATTTTGCATACCCAATGCATAACTGCAAATACAATTACCTGTGTGTACATGTATCCACCAGGTTCATAGACATATTTTGCTACTTTCTGTTGACAGTCTCATTGTTTCCAGAGAACAATAAAATGGTAAAATTCCTAAATTTTATATATATATATATATATATATATATATATATATATATGCAGGGAGATTTCTCTGGATGTGTTTAGAACACTTGTAATGATAAACTTCTCCGTTAGGTAGGGTTCTGTTTTGTTTTTCACTTGCTCTCCTTGACTTTTCCCATCCTTAGATAAGGGCAGTAAGAACCACATGAGGTATATTGGCATAATCAGTAACACAGACTTGTCTGGACCTCAGGAGATAAGTCTGCACTGTATCAGGAGACGGCACCTAAGAATGCTTTTCAAAGAAAAAAAGTTTCCTCTGTCTTTCAAAGGGAGCTTCGTTCTGTTGTCTTTATTGGAGGTCAGATTGCTGATTGGCCTCCTCCAGAGCTAGAGAAATTCCTCTGAAGACCCCTTAAATTGCATTTCAATTATACAGGAGGCTGCACTGGCAGGACCACTTAATTTCCAAGCCGCCCCGTGGCTTCTCGGAGGTGATGTAGTTTTGGAATCCCCATTGCAGGTAAAAAAGAAAACCCTCTTCTGGCAGTCTCCAACAGAAAATGTGCCTGGAAAGGCATATCTAATTGATTTAGAGAGAACCAAGTGCTCTCTGTAGATAATGTTTGCACGGCGTAAATCTCTCACAAATTAGGCATCCAGAGGAATGTGTTAATCAGCAAGGACTTACAGGGCAACATCAATCTTTAGTGGCCAGTAAATACAGAAAACAAAACAGTCAGAATAATTTGATTTTACAGACGTAAAATGTTCAAAATTTTATTTCACAATTTGCGGAACAAAGTAAGCATTCTCATTTTCAGGTGTGCTAGTGGATGCTAAGAGTTTGAAAATCAGCTGATTTAACAGGGGTCTAAGTAAGATCTTTTGAGCTTAGCCTGCTTTAAAAAAATGAAGCAGCTACTAAGATAGAATGAGATGGATTGAAAATACTCCAGGATTATTCAAATGCCAGACCCCAGTCTGGGTTCAGGCCATGTGTAAGTTTTGTTTGGTCTTTCCCAGGTCCATGAGAGATGAAGTCCCTAGCATTCTTGTGGGAGACCCTGTATTTCATACCGTTTTGTCATTCTTTCAGAGATCTGGAGTATGTCCAGTATTTCCTGCAGAAAAAACCTTGGTAAAAATCACTCAGAGAACCCCAGTAATGGGAATTGCATTTTGATAAAAATTAATTGAGAACTCTTGTTCCAGTGATTTAATAAAAGCAACAGGTTATATCTTTATTGATTCTGGCTTATTTCCTCTTCATAAAATAAGACTTTTTGCTGTCTTTGATAATAAAACATTTACCAGACTCTTACTATTGTTATTGGTGTGTATAACAGTGCAAAAATTAAAAGTTCTGGGCAAAAAAGTTGAGGGAAAGATGAGTGGAAGTTAACCTTTTAAAAGTGTAATTAATATATGCGAAAACACAAAATGTTTGTTTTTCAGTTTCCTATCACATTTTCCATCTGGTCTCTGCAAAGCTTTAAACTTCCACTTCCTCTGTGCAGTTTTGCAATATTCCTATTCACAGGAAGAAAGAGGAAGAACTTTATGAGGGATATGTTAGAAATAGACTGTATGTAGGTGTTGAGACAAAATAGCTGGGCTCAAATCTGGTCTGGTAGAAACTGAAGACTCTTCAATGGAAGTGTGAAATTCAACTTGTTTGTGATCTGGTGCTTCATTCTGTGGCGTTGGCTATTTTTTTTGTACAAAGTACCGTTATTTTTTTCCGGTGCTTTTCATCTGTGATCTCAAAGTATGTTTTTAAGCAATAATGGAGGTCTTCACAGTTTTTAGGCTTGATAATCTGCGCCTGAGAAGTGCACCTGTGACAAAGGCCAGGAACTGGTAGCAGGCTTCACTGATGCGCTGAGCCAGGTCCCTTTATTCCCAGTCCAACGCACTATCAGTGTGTTGCTTCCCAGTGAAAATGAGTGTTTCATAAACAGAAGGAATAACAGCAAAGCTCTCAACAGCCTGCGAAAATAAGAATGAAGTGATCGATTATAGCTTTGAGTCTTCCTTGCAAAGACATTAGTCATAGGACTCATGAATGCAACAAGAACATAGAGGACCCGGTGGACTGCATTGTTCTGCTCAGATTTCCCTCAACAACAACAGGAACCCCACATCCCAGTAAGGAGAGGGCCTATTACTCACATAGTTTTGTAACAGCAACACTAAGGTTATTACAATGTACGCGTTACGTAGCAAGACCGTAGAAGCCTACATAGAGCAATTTTTTTCTTTTTTTTTTTTTTTTACTATTTTTCTTTCAGCACTGAATCCAGCTAGAGCCTTCTAGTGTGAAATTTGAGAGGAGAGCCAAGCTTCCTCTCCTCTAAACATTCCAAAAGATTGATGAGCTCAAAATCTGCATCAGAATCAACATCCAAGTTTTGCAAATGGCATCTGTCTTACTAATTAGCTGATCCAAGCCTCCAGATCTCAAACTACAAATATAAATATTTCATGACTTTAATCCATCTCCAGTCCAGCTACAGGATGCTTATTCTGTTACTCACTTCTTACAAATTTCACTTCTTACTAATTTTACTTTCCAGAAAAAAATAAATTAATTGTCATGAAAGCGGACTGGTTGAAGTTATTTCATTTTTTTCCTGAAAGCTTGAAAACATCCATTCACAAAACTTTCCTCCCTCTTCTGCTGTCTCCTGCCTCCCCTTTCCCAGCCCACAGGTAAAACAAAACAACCTTGCAAGACAAGCCTTACAAAGTCTATGAACGCAAGCTTGTAAATCTGGCATGTGAACAAGCTCTATTATTTTTAACTGCTTTTGTGTAAGACAAGAGGCTATGTAAAGAACAGGATGTTTTGAACACTGAACTCTGGTGCATTACCTAATACCGCTGCTACAGATTTGATGTAATTTCTCTGCAGGTGTCAAAGGCATCATAAAGAGCATGTTTCTGGGATGTTAAACATTTGGCATATATAATCCCGGTGGATTTACTGATAGTTCTTTTATGAACAGAAATATCAAGTTTGCAGTTTACGTTACAGACAATTTCAATTACGACACAGCCTATTCTTGCGGTCCTTCTAGATTTTATTTTTAAATTACTGTAGACAGGGTACTTAACAAAACTTCCATTAACCTCCACTTTTCTAGGAGATGCATGAAGTGAGCCACCTTTGTCTTCCCTGGAAGACAGGACTGTTGCATCTTCCTTAAGGAGGGAAGGACAATTGCATCCCTGCCTACTCAGCAGGATTGCTCTGCAGCCAGGTTCCTTCCTTAAGGAGGGAAGGATAATTGCATCCCGCTGTAGTCCGCAGGATTGCTCTGCAGCCAGGTTCTTGGTTGCTCATCTTGTCTCCGTCCCTGGGGGAATTTCACTGATACAGAAAGTAATCCTTCCAAATAATGCAGGTGTCAGAGGTCTGTGTAAGAGGGAGGCTTGGCAGAATCTTTTGTGGAAATTTACACAACATCTGCCCACACAATGGCTGGACAGTATTGTCCTTCCTTCAGTAGTCAGGTGCATTGGAATGTGTAGAGAAGAAAAACCAAAGAATAAAGTAGATCCAAGATTTTAATGCACGTTTAAAAGGTGGTTACAGTTGGATATACAAAGCATCATTTCTTTTGCAGGCAATTTCTCTTAAGCTGTTAGTACCTGCTGGCTTGCAAGAGGGCACATTGCATTAGTTGAGCCATCGAAGAAAGAGGATATTATCATATTTTAGTGAGATTATCAGAGGATTTTGTCTTTTTTTTTTTAACTTTTGTAAGGGAAATCGCCATTTCTGACCATATGCATGATAAACCTGAGGTTAAGTGGATGCACTTACCACAGACACGTAAACAAGACTTTACATTGTAAAAACATGGCTAAAACTAAAGTGGAAGAGCACTGTTGCTGTGAGTTAGGAGCATGATACTGAGAGGGGCTGCTCTGTGATTCATTTTCAACACCCTCTTCATGTTTCACTCATTTGGTGTCCTGGCTTCTCGATACATTCCTCCATGGTCACTTAGCATTGTCTGATATCATCTTACCATCATACACGGTTCTTTATTGACAACTATTATCAGCTTTATGCTCACTTATTCTCGAATTAGTGCCATTATTGTGGTGGATGAGCTAAGAACTGTGCTGCTCTTGGTGTCCTCGAAGTATCGCATTTCCCCTGGGCCACTCATTCAACATCGGGTGGGAAAAGTCACATTCCTCACTAAACTCAGCTACTGTCTAATGAGACCCGTATGTGTTGCCTTTCTGCAGGGAAATGCCAGCCCTCAAAAACACCTGTTCGATCACCCAGTTCGCATTTCCGTCAGCGTAAAGGGAAGCCCCTGTTGTACATTTAGCAGTGCTTTGGCCAGCCTAATTTTAAACAGTCAGCCCTTGTGGTAATTTTGATCCTAATCATCCCATCCTCATTCAATACACTTGTTTTATGTCCATTTTGTCCAGCTGTAAATGACTGTATAAGACCGAGAGCAATGGCCCCAAACCTCTGCGGAGAATAGCTGTGGCATGGGCTGGACACTGAGATGCGAGGAAGAAGAGGGAGGCAGCGTGCCTCCTTCTGGCCGACACAGAAGAGCTCTCAATGTGACACATATTCTTTATGCGTGGACTCGTCCTCTTTGGCAGATGCATGCTGGGGGCTTGTTGAGCTTCTCTATTGCCCTGCATCTGAGGTAATGATCTCAGTGCCTCCAATGTTTGAAAACCTGTACGAAATTTTGAAAAGTATGAAATTTATGCATAAGAATGATCACATTCATTTTAATTGTTTCATGGTATGTGGTTACATGTGTTCTTCGCAGTCAGAATCGGAGCACCTTGTACCTGGCAGGACTGATTTAACCTAGAGGGAAGAGAGCTTACTATCCTGTCAATGGGGTGTTAAGGTAAATCGAGTCCCGTATACAACTGTTTGTTGTATTGCCAAGTCTTACGGCTTTATTTCAAATCTAATGATATTTCATATTTTTAAGCCTTCGTTCCTTAAATCAGGGGATGCTGCAAGAACCTGAGAATTCTTTTTTAAAAAGTAGCTTTCGTACTCTTACAGTGTGTTAGGAAGATTTGAAAACTCACAGATTAGGAGACAAGAAAGGATGCTGCATATACCCTTTGGAAAATCTTACGACTTTTTTTCCTGCAGCCTCATGATTTTTTTCAGCTTTGATTTGCAATTTTTGAAAATTCGGAACAGCTGATAGTACTTCTGTCCATTTAAGGTGCTGCCGTTTACCCCAGATGGTACCCAAAGGATAGCCTCCCTGGCAAAGGCAAGTCTTTAAAATGCATAGCTCATCTTTTACAGTGCACGGCACAATGGGACTGGGAGCCTTTGTTGAGAATTTCAGGCGCAACCACAATAAAAATAATAAATAAATGAGGCATCTCATTCTACCCAGAGATGCTGTATAGAGCTGCTGTTAAAGTGCATATTTGCAAATAAAAGCAGCCTAAATTTAACTATGACTCAATTACACTAAATCTGACCCATTTTTGTTCTGTGTTTCAATTTAACACTTATTTACATTCTTAGACTTGGCGCTGTCGGAAGGGAAGGGAGGGGGAGCAAGCATTTTGGTCCTCAGAATTGCTATAAAAAAATGGTGATTAGGAAAACACAGCTATAGTCCGCCTGAAGCTGGGTAGCTCATTTGAACCCACTATAAAAGAAAAGTTCGTTTTCTCATCCTATTAAAACTCAGTTAGCAATGGCTGCGTAGGCGGCAGGAGATCAGAAATAAGCGTCCAACTTGGAGTTTGTACAACTGGGGTCAGGTCCAAAGCAAACTGCCTGATTAGCGAAACAATTTGTATTTTACAATGACAGCAAATAGGTAAATCTTGTGAGCGTCAGGAAATCCTGGAGGATTTTGAATGGGAGCACTGACTGCTTTGCAGGTTGCAGTTTGATTAGAAGGCGTCATTGCCTCCGCTTTTTCGTACTCGTGTTGCAGGGACATAAACGAGAGGGACTCAATTTGCTAGGGGTATTTATTTCTCTGTCTCTGTCTCTGTGTCTCTCTCGCTCTCTTGTTTTTGCAATCTACATGTAATGACTAATTGGCTGTGTTTTCCCAGCTATTTTATGTTTCTCTTGCCCTGGTTACAAGCCGTACTAAACCAGTATATCCACGGGGACCTATAGGCAGCCAGCGCTGCCAAATGATACGCAGCATTCCCCTTTCTCTCTAAGTGTAAAACATTTACAAGTAAATTTACAAACGCATTAAGAACATTTCCCCCGTTGGCCGTTAGTGTTTATTTTTTCCCCTTCTCCTCCCGGGAGCGGACACCTTCCAGCCCCTCACCTTTCCCACACTGCTCTCCCGTTATTTGCCTCCTTCCCTCCCCGTCGCCCCTCTCCCTCCTCTCCCTCCTCCTCCTCCTCCTCCTCCTTTTCCAGTTCAGCGGCGCAAATTTCTGTTTGTGCCAGTGGGGCGGCCTGGCGAGACCGCAATTGCTCTACCCCACAGATTGACGAGCCCTCAGATGCCGATTTACTGTACATGGCAGCCACGCTGGAGCCGAGGCACATCTGGAGTGGAGTAAGCTTACTCAGAAACAGCGGCCAGCTCCAGCCGGAGCCAGCGGAGCTGAGCACGGCGCTGAAAGGCAGCCCTCCTGCCTTGCCTTCCCTTCCCTCCTCCCCGGGTACATTTCCTAATGTAAACAGAGGCCGGGGCGGGGGGGGGGGGGGGAAGGACACAGTAACTCTTTGCTGCGTGTTTGTCATTTTGTGTTCTTTATCTGCTTGAGGTCAAACTGGAGCTCTGGAAAAACAGAAGCTTTGCTTTTATTCTAAATAGCTGAAAGCCAGCGCTGCTGAAGGGGAGAAAAAAAGCAAGAGTTTGCTTTTGTGTTTATTTGTTCCACTTTATGGTAATTTGGGGGATAATTTCATTATCTGCAGCCAAATTGAAAACAAGCTGTTGTCTATGCTAATGATACCAGCGTATTATTTTATGTACAGTAGGTGTGGAGCTCTTTAAACCACAAGTGGACTGGATTTCTGCTTACAGCTGTACTGCTTTAACTTATTTTTATAGTCGCAGAATGAGACTTTCCTTTTATTATCTGGAAAAGAAAAAGATTATGGATGGCTGCTTTGTTTTACAAAATGGCGAATACCTTTCACGGCCCACTGCCAGCCTGCTGTCCCACAAATGGGGGTTGGACTAGATGACCTCTAGGGGTCCCTTCCAACCCAAAACATTCTATGATTCTATGATTCTATGAAATGCATTTTAGCTACGTTACTGCAAAGAAAAAGTGTTCTCGTTTTGGGGCAGATACGCTGATTTTATAGTCCTGTTTACTGGACTGCTGAATTTTAGTCTCTGTAAAGAAGTGGGGGAGATTTTTGAGGCATTTACTGACTGTCAGCAGTCTGGATGAGTACTCTGTGATTCTTTACAATTTTTATGTAGTTTTTATTTCTCCTTTCTAATAGCAAAATGATAAAGTTTGCAGGTTAGCTGTTTAAATGACATTAAAGTGATAAACATGCAATTTAAAATGTCTTGTCCCACTCAGTACTCCTTGCAACTCAATAGATTTTTGCAGTAAAAAAAGGAGAGAAAACAAACCTCAGAAGACATTGCTGCTGCTAACATACTGATGCATGCCATGTTGATTTAGCTGTCGTTAAAGACCGTAGTAAAATTCTCATTCAGATGAAAGCAGTGGTTTACCCAGTATGGAGATGGTTGAGCAATCTTGCTCCTTAAATCTATGAATAGTCCACTGCGGGTCAGCCCCCAAAACATGTTTGTCTACAGCAGCAGAAAATCTTTGATCACCGTACGGTTTGCTAGGGACATTGGTTCATTGTCTCCCCTCAGTTCACAAGCCATGCTTGGTATTTTAGCCTTTTGGTGGATTAAATTGTGACCTTCCAGATGAGTAGGTGGCCCCCGTGACTCTCGATGGAGGCTGGCCTACCTATGATGTAGGCAAATTTGTCCAGGGCAGCAACTGTGGCTGGGCAGCAGCTCTTGTACCGTGGTAGTACAAAGTTTCAGCAGTGCATCCCCCCATGGGGCTCTTATGATTGCTCCTGTGTGTTCTGTGTTGATACGCCATAATACTTATGTAAGACGCAGCAATATAGGTTGCATACTTCTGGATTACTGTTTTTAATGGATATTGTTTTAGTTGCTTTTAGTAATTTCTTCACAATTATATTTTCTCTTACTTTACTGGCAATTCAGATACCAGTAGGAAATGGCCAAAATTCCTCATGAACCACCTTGGCCAGGTCTTCCCTAGCCTTCCCACCCAGGGAAGCACTGGGCATAACCTCTCTATGGCTGCTTAAAACCACTTGAGGTGAAATTCAGTAAGGAGGGGACTGACTGCGTGGCAGAGTTGTTGGTCAGCTTGGAAAGACTGAACTGCACATAACCTTTTTGTGCCTGGAACCTGAAGCAGCGTCATGAGTCCAGGGAGAAATCCAGGGATGGTACAACATTTTGCATGTTCTAGGTGATTACCAAGGTAGATAAAGTGGTTTATTTGGGGTGGAATGATTTATTTGGAAAAAAACAACATTTCTACACAGAAAAGCTGATGGAACCAGTCTCAAAAGTAAAGCTGTCTGGCAAACTCCAGAGAGACCTTGGCAGTTGACTGAAATCTAAACTTTTCTCAGGGACAGTTGGATTTTGGCTAAGCTTTTCTGGAAGCCTGCAGGGCTCTGGAGGAGTCCTGCCTGGCTGGCAGACAATTGCTCAACCCTCCGACTGCCAGGGTAGAGGATTGATGGCCTGTCATTGCAGGATGGCCCACCAAGTAGTCTACCTTTGAACTGGAGACCTCAGGGCTTCCAGGTTTCGAAACTGGGACAGCACTTGTTTTGAAACTTTGTTGATATGTTTTGATATGCATTGGAAATATTTTGATTTTGATTTCAATGACTTACCAAATCCTGACCCCCAAAAATGTTCCATAGAAGTTTTTTGAACAGCTCTATTCTAGCTTAAGTTTAATGACTCTGAGGGAAAAAAACCCCTGGTTTCTCCAAAAAAAAAAGTAGAAATAAAACAGAATCTAGTGAATGAGTCTGAAGCAGGGTTCCTCTGACCCTACTTACTGTACATCCCTGCCTATAATCCCACTGGTGTCCTTGGACCTCCAGTAGACTGGTCTGGGCTCAGTTACACAGTTCTCATTTTAATTTTAAACGTGATATCCTGATAGTAATTGTTTAACTGTTTTGGTTTTTTTTTTTTCCTCTCCACATTTGAAATGGATTCAACTCCTTGTTTTGCACTGATGCCAAAAGCGTCCATGAAGTCTCAAAATGAAACCTTCTTGGTAGATGACTACGCATCCTGCTGGTTATGCTATTGTGATTATATTAATAGCGTGTTCTCCAATTTAAGCAATGTGCAGGTGCAAAACTCTCATTCAGCAGTACATAACTCTTTCATCTGCCATTTCTTGCCAGTAGATTTCCTGCCCATATGAATGTTTCTTGTGAAATTTCTGGAGAATAGCTGCTGGGGTTTTGCCAGTTGCAAGAAAACAAATATACAAACAACCCCCTTCCAAAACTCAGCAACCTCCTCCCTCCCCAGTCCTCTCTTTTGGAAACTACTGCTTCATAGTAGATGTTCTACATCTAACAAAAAAGACAGTTGTGAAAAAATAAACATTGTATATTAATGTAGCAAAGGTAAAAGTAAAAAATTCACTAGAGCTGAGTGGTGCCAATAATGTCATCAGAGCCTGCCTGTGTATTGGTATGTCCCTTTGGCTTATATGGGTGCTTCACTTTAAATATGTGCCCATGCTAGTCGCCCTGTAATGCTTCTTTTGAATCCTATCCAGTTATATTACATTTAAAAGAGAATTAGCCATGGCAAGTAATAATCAATTTTTAAAGACACCTTAACGCAGTGGGTTTTTTTTAAGCAAACACAACTTTGCGACCTACGTGTGTGTTCAAGCAGCAGCTAAACCTATGGAACTTGCATTCACAAACTGTGTTTATTCCAGTAGGCTTCGTGCTCTGTGAGCATCATTGAGAAATGAAGACAGAAGAGTACTCTAGTAATCAGAGGAGATTTAAGGGTTTGAAAAGTGTATCAGTAGGTGTTAGTCTGCAAAAACATATGTGTGCGGGAAAAGGGCAGTTAAACTAACCCAGCTATTAATACTGTACTATGAAGGGCAATAGATCTCTTTAACATCTAAATCAACTGAGAAATGTGCCTAGAAGTAAAAAAGGAATTTCCAGTTCCAAGTGTGTTATTTTCTCTTGATGTGATTATTTACAGTGTATCTGTTCCATGTTTTTTGCAAATTATGTTATTGACATTTAAATCGTATTTCAGCGTAAGATTATGACAGATGAGAAAGTCAAACACTAACATTTGCAACATTTTTTACCCCAGGATAAACGGTTGTGCTTCAAAAAATTATCCTATTGTACTTCCTTTGCCTGCTTTCAGTGTTTTGTTTTGTTAAAGCAGTAGAGGATTCATTGAACTGGAGCCTGCCATTTGTTATTGGCATTTCTCAGAAGAATAAGAACAGTCATCAATTATATATTTCTCCAACAAAAACATATACTCAGTATATAAATGTCTGGATTATAATTCCACCCCAAATATACACATATCCTAAAAATAAACCACAATAAATGTTAGACTAAGCAAAAATGAAGAACAGCAAAAGAATGAAGTAGAGGAAAAAGGGGGGAAAAAAAGTAGAAAGAAGACCACAAGAATAAAAATGCAGGCATTAAGTAATACAGTGGATGTGAAAAAAGAACTTGAAGATGAAGTTAACAGAGAAAGGAAACGATCTACAAAATTGTTGCAAAAGCACAATTTATCATTACCAGGCAGGTGAAATTCTGATCACAGTCATTGCAGTAAAGTCAGGTGTCCTGAAACACAGCAAATAAAACCCAAGGGCTTTTAAATACCCAAGAATAAAGAAAGATTCCAATGAATTTTAGTGATCATTGAATGATGGTTTAATAATTGTGTCAGGCCAGACTTTTTTCTCTATGAAGTTTAAATTGAATTACACAAATAAGAGTTGCAATTTTTTAAGGAATTATCCCCTTCTCAGATTTTTCTGAAGGAAGAAATGAGACTTGGAAGCTCTTTTTTTTGTGAGGGAGAATCTAATTAGTTCTGGGTCAGGCTTGTGTTTTGAACTTCTATAAAATGAAGATGCATTTCGGCTGGGGCTCCAATCTGGACCCATCTCTAATTCTGTTGTCCACCAACTAAGAAAATACAGTGGACCTCTTATGCAGAGCATGACTGAAATGTGTGAGTCTGAATTATTCCGTAAAGTGAATTTGAACAAACTTTTTAGCAGATTCAGTGCAACAACAGGACTCAGTTTTATCTTTAGGTAAGCACGTACAGCTCTCGTTAATCACAAAGGATTGTACAAGTGCAGCAGCGGGCAGCGTTTGTAGTCGCTATTTTTCATTAATTTTTTAAAGTAAAGTCCACTTGTAGTATGAGTATGTTCCTCGTTAGTAATAGCACTACTATATTACTTTTCCAACAAAACTTGCAAAATATTACATTACTTTTTGGTCCACTGAACTACTGAACTGCCAGTTCCTAACAGAAAAGAGCTGTAACAGAATTGCTAGTAAAAGGGGCAGGAAATTAGATAAAAGGGTAACACTAATTTTACATGCCTAAATGAAAAGGTGCTAGTTTTAAATATATAGCCTTTCAATATATTTTCCAAATCTTCAAAAGTCCCTGACTTTCATTATTGAAATGCTGCTCTAAATTAACTGACAGTGCTGCACCACTCTTCTGTGCATGCAATCAGAAATAGGGTGAAAATTCCTTACATCCTGATAGGCACCATGGTGTCTTTGTAAAATAAAAATCTTGCACGATTGCAGCACCATTATTGGACAGACAAAGATTTCTTTTCTGATAACTATGTAACAAGACATAGTTTGGAGGAAGGTAGCACTATAACCAGACAAGTATCCTTGCTCATGCTGCCTGGAAAACTGTGGTAGGAACAGTTTTGAAACCCATATAACAAAGGTTGTGGAGAGAAGAACCTTTTGAACCTTCACTTCTTGTAGGGAGAAGGAGTTGTAAAAGCAGGAGAACATGCAAAGTTGGATGGGAACCATCCCACCTAGTCACCTGTGTTAAGAGTGTACCTATTTTAGGTTTCCTTTACAATCAGTGGAGGATGAGAGACCTCCAGAAGGTGAGCCATGGTTTGGCTCTTTGAATTGTCAGATGTTGGAGTGTCTCTCTTTCTGTTCATTGACTGTAAAGGGCATTTAGGGGTCCTTCAACCCATGGGTAGCTGCCTCCGTTCAGTGCCCATATTTAGGTGGGATGAAACTGGGACTTCCAGCACACACTATAAATGTAGGATGTGGAATTACAGAGCTATGTAACAAATGGAGTTCTTGGTCCAGTCTAGGAAGCCCCAAGTTAAACTTCTCTAGGTAAACACCAAGTCAAACTCCACTGCTAGCAAGGGAGGAGAAAGAGGAAAGAGAATGCATCCTGGGTGAAGAAATAAAACATTTTCTCAGATGCTTACTCAATAGTATTGTGCTTCAGGCTCAGGATGTTGCTTCATTGTCAAATGGCTGATCTTTCCTTGTCATGCTTTCCTATTGTTCTCCATTCCTTAAATAATCCTGGCTTTCAGCTGCATTTTTCATCCATTTAATTCATTTTCAAACCCCCTGAAAAATAGAGATTAGTTTAGCAGATTGGGAATGAATTAGAAAAAAATGTTACATAATGGACCTATTTAAATTACACAGTTGCTACTTGCCTTTGCATAGTAATAAAGATGCAGCTAATAGCTTCCACTTTATTTAGCTGCTAAATTCTGCTTTGTTTCAGAGATCAAACTCCACTGCAATAACTGCATTGTTCTTTGCTCATTAATCACTATTATTTGCTCTCCTTTGATTGTTGTGAAGTTTCAGAACATGGGCAGTCCTCTGGCAGACAGCTGAACGTGTTGATCTATTAGGCCTTTTAGGCTCTATGATTTAGACAAAGTATTACTATTATAATGGTTTACAGACAGTGGCTCATCTTAGGGCTTCACTGTGCAGCCCGTGATATCACAGCAGCTCTTAGGTAGAACTCCATTGATGTCAATTTGTTCTATGCAAGACATACAAGAATAGTGTAGTGCTAGTTATTATACAGTCAGTATTTGTCAGTAGTTTCCAGACCACTAGCAGTTGAATCAGAACATAAGCAGGGGACTACAGTTAACATCTGAGGTTAATTTTAAATTCATTTTTTAAAAATTTGTATTCGTAGTATATATGCCCTACATGGATTGCATGTGTATATATGTCCTACATGGACTACAGAATGTTGCCACAAATTTAATCTGTGGAGCCTTGGATCATTACAAGATCTGGCAGTAGGAGATAGGCAAATGTTTGTAGACATACTGTAGTGTTCTTCAGCAAAAGAGCGGTCCAGTGCAACAGTTATACTAATACAGATGGAAGTGTTGGAGCAGATTATTCTATCATCTTAATATTTATATAGGTATTACAATTTAGACAGCCATTTGTTTTTGGTTTTTTTTTTCCACATATTTTTAACAAAATCTTGCAGTTAATATCTCACTAAACATCTGGGAAAAATCTCCCAGGCAATTCCTTTTGCTCAAACCTCATAATCAATAAATTCCTGTGGAGCAAAAGCTTTATCTAAATTTCACTAGTTAGGTTCCCTGCAACCCACAGTCCACTATCACCTTTTTTACTAAGTGTACTTGCTACATCTGATGTTCAGTGGTCATAGTTATAATCTCTCTCCCTGTATCTCTTCAGTCTACCTTTTCCTGTGATGGAGCAGCTCCCACCATTACATGCTTTTCGTTTAAGATGCTCTCTGTTTTGGTCAAGTGTATTTGCCATGTTTGCTCTCTTATCTTTAGGGTGGCAAAGAAAAAAAAAGAAAAACAGCCTGAGGTGGCTTGATTGAGTTCCTACATAGAAAACATAGCAGAAGAATGTCTGTTATTAATTTTCATAGAATCATAAAAACATGGAATGGGTTGGGTTGGAAGGGACCTTAAAGATCATCTAGTTCTAACCCTCCTGCCATGGGCAGGGACACCTTCCATTAAACCAGGTTACTCAAAGCCCCATCCAACCTGGCCTTGAACACTTTCAGGGATGGGGCATCCACAGCTTCTCCGGGCAACCTGTTCCAGTGCCTTACCACCCTCATAGGGACGACTTATTAGCAGGACTCCTTGCAATGAAATTGCTTAAAGCATTTATGCACCTATCAAAACATACATATTGGGGTAGTGCCAGACTTTTCTCCCGGACCTGATGCGCCTACTGAGTAGCTCTCAGACCACCTGGGATGGACTGTGGTGTCCCGCTGAGACAGTGCTCTGCCTCTTTGCCCAGGGAATTTGGCAGAAATCCAGAAAACAGGTAGTTTAATGCCCCAAATTGTAGTCTGCTCTTCAGAGTAATGGCCACTGGGCACCATCAAGTGAAGTTAACTTACCCAGTCCGGTTATCTCATACTCTGTGTGTTTATTTGAATTTATAAGGTGCTTCTTGAAAAAAACCTTTAATGAAGGGTCTGAATATGTTGAACTCTTCAGAGGCCTTGCAATGGTCTTCTTACAGGGCCATACTTTGCTGTCTCTGAACGCTCAGGAGAATGCACCCAACTACTTGAATATTTCTGTAACTGCACAAACATGAGTTCCAATTTAATTAAATAATTTAGGGGAGCATTTATGAACAACATATGCATGTTCTCCCATCTTTAGTCACGGCTCTGCCTGTATCATTGGTTTAGAGTAGCAGTTCAGACTAGCATAGTAAATAATCCAGTCACTGAATATGGGTTGTCACTGTGGACAGTTTACTTTGTTTTCTCAGCATTTAGAAATGGTATTTCTCACCGTCTCCACACAAGTCTTCTCACTACCCTGCCAACTTACTACTGAAGGGAAAAATAACTTCATTGTGGTTTAAGGTGTTTCAAAAGTTATGTGAGAAGAAGCTTAGCTGTTCCTTTTGCAGGAATATTAGCTCAGGTATGCACTTCACTTCTACATAAACTACATTTCAGGAAGCATTTATGTAATCTCTCTACAACGGGAATGGTCAGAAACATTTGCATCTGAAAATGAAAGCTGTTGCCATGCTTGGAGCAGAATTTATTTTAGCATCAAAAAGAAGTTATGTGTCTAGCTATCTCAGTTTTCTGAAGTCCTTCTACAGTCAACAGTGTGCAAGTGAAAGATCCTTCCACTGAAGATACCTTTGGAGATGTCTGCCTCTGCTGATTATAGAAGAAGCACCTGTAATCTAAACATCTTCCAGCAGATGCTTAACTTTTAAGACTTAGGCAGTTAGATGCGATGAATCCTTCTGCTTGCATTTACATATAAAGATTCTGAAATATGGATGCCTAGAGCTTGACCTTTCAAGCTTAACTTGATATCTGAACCAGTGACTGAAGCCAGACTCCCTGGCATTTCCCACTGCGCTGTCTGGGTGTAAAAAGGCACAAGGAGTCACATCCAGAACAAGAACATCTACTTACCATGCTGTTTTCATGTGGGCATCAACACTGCAAATAAGCATTATGCAAACAAACTCTTCTTAAAAGAATCGCTTATGGTAGTAATTCGTAGGCCTGCCTATCTTCAGCTTTCCACCTACTGAAAGCTGTTCTTTGCTCGTTTAAAATACAAATGTCATTTGCCTTGTCTCCATAGAGAGGTCCACAAGTGACTCCTGTCATCACAATCAGTGATGAGCTGCGGAAAGAGAAACCAGGATTGCAGATAAGTATCTATAGCTCAGCATCAGATCAATACCTTCACTACAGAAACTGAGAGTTCAGTGCCCAGTCAACTCATGAGTTTACTTATTCTGGATTTGATACATCAGAGTTGGATAATTCCATTCAGAAGCAACACAAATATTCATAGAATCATAGAATCATAGGTTGGAAGGGACCTCAAAGATCATCTAGTCCAACCTTTCTAGGTAAGAACACAGTCTAGGCAAGATGGCCCAGCACCCTGTTCAGCTGCGTCTTAAAATTGTCCAATGTGGTGGAGTCAACCACTTCCCTGGGGTGTTTTTTCCAATGGTTGACTGTTCTCATTGTCAAAAATGTCCCTCTCATGTCCAATCGGAATCTCCCCAAGAGCGACTTGTGTCCATTCCCCATTGTCCTCTCCATGTGACTCCTTGTAAAAAGGGAGTCTCCATCTTCTTTGTAGCTACTCCTTAGGTACTGGTATGTGGTGATGAGATCCCCTCTAAGCCTCCTTTTCTCAAGGCTCAACAAACGCAGTTCTCTCAGCATATCTTCATGTGGCAAAACATCTATGAGCCAAGCAATGAACTGAATCACTTTTTGAAAAAACTGGTACACAGGTTTCTGTAGAACACAGGAGCAGCAACAGGAAAGGCACGGCCTAGTGTTTCCGAGTTATACAGAACATGGTGCTGTGCCAAAGCAGTAGTATTAGTGGCACATGAAAAATGACTGGTCTACAGTCCCAATAATGCTCCACAAATAATTGGAAACTTTGTGCATGAGTAGAATTTTGGAAGTCATATGAACATAAGAATTACCATATTTGATCAGACCCAAATCCTGCCTTGGCGAGCATCTTGTCTTTGGCACTTCCTATTCTCTCCCTTTGTTATTCTACTATCATCAGCCATGTCCAGAATTCCCAGTAGAATCAAGACTCTACTGCCTAAGCATATGGTCAAAGCCATTCTCTGCCCCAAAGAATTTACAGTCTGAAACTGGGAGAATCTCCAAACTGCTGGAGCTTACCCTATTGCCATAAAATGATCTATCTTAAGAGTCCATTCTGGCAAAATATCTTAAGCATCTACTTGAGAGGTGCTGAGTGACCTCATTTAAACCAATCCTTAGGATTAGGCACAATGTTTGTTTAAAGTATTTTGAGATCCTGAGATACAAGAAGCTTTGGAAGTGCAAAGATTTTTTAAGTGGCTTAATATGTTTTTGTGTTTATTTGTAGATGTAGAACTAACGCAGTATAAAATTTGACAGCTAAGACTAGTCATGAAACTTCTCCAGGAAAATAAAAACCTGTTAACAATTTGCTGACATTCATGAAAACCCCTAAATGCTTCCAAATCTGCTTCCAGGTATTCATATGCAAGAATTTGCAGTATTTTGCATTGCAAATATTAGCAAATGCTTTTTAAATTATGCTTGCTTTTCACACACCGTTTATATAAGAGCTTTTGGAGTAGCAGCAAATTGTAGTCTTATTAAATTCCAGTTTACCTTCATGCTGGCACTTGTGCCAAAAAATGGGGTTTGGGGGTATTTTATAGACAGTCCAAGAGTACATGTCAACCATTAAGGACCTGAATATAAGGTTACAAATAAGAAAATATGTTATTAATAATGAATGGGGCAAATCCTGTCTGCTTTACCCATGTGAGTAATTCAGTCTGTTTACTAATCACATTATTTGAACAGAGGAGACTGTGTATGCCATTTCACTGCCTTTTGAATGTCTCTATTTACGTGTGAGGAGTGCAGCAAATAAAAAGAAAATAAACAATTCACTTTGGAGTCTTGGGTTAATTATCAACCTTGGATAACGTCCTATTTAAGGCAGCCATTGAATTTTTCAGGAATAATTTTTTTAAGACAGCAGCTTTTAATTTTGTAATCCTAATGCTTCTGTATGGGTTTATTTCTAGGGTATTCATCCTAGTTTAAATTTAGCCATCTGGAGAGTGTAAGCACAACTGGGAAACAGAGAGAAAATGTTACCCTTTTTTCTTTCTCTTGTGTATAGCAAGTTTGTTGAGCCTATCCTGGTGAGTCATGTCCAGCAGTTTCAATAATTTAGTCTCATTATTCATTAATTCACTTGAGATTATAACGGTTTTTGATCATTTACACTTTTGCTTCTTAACAGTTCTGCTGTCTTACCCTAAGGAACACAGAACTGGGCCAGGCAAAGAAATAGGAACATTTGCAGTTAGGTAATATAAAATGAATTCATCTGGAAGACTGACTGTTTCTCCTTATTTCCCCTCATTAATACCCCTTTCACTCCCTTTTCCCCATCCTCTCCTTCTGAGGTTGAGCTCCCAGCTGTATGGATCCCTGGGAGATTCACTGAGGAGGAGGAGGAGCCTCAGCACCCCCATGTACAGCTGGAATGAGATCCAGCTCCTGCATGCCGGTCCTCTCTTTGGGGAAAGAGGAGGTGGCAATCGCAGCCACCAGAACCAAACCACACTGTTGCAAATGTCTCCTGATGGGTTATTGGTCACACCTTCCTAAAAGTTTTACCACAGGTTGAAGATGCCTGGACATATAAAGTTTAGCTTTACTCCTCTGAACCAGGCTCTTTCTCTCCCATGTTCTCCTGGGATCTGCCTTCCCTTTGGGAATTTCCAGGAGGAATATGATAGTAGGGGTTGCCTATACTCTGTGTACGCACTTAAAGTGTCCCTTCATGTTACCGTAGGCCAAAAATTAAGGCTGTTGTCTGCTTTAATTTATGCCTCTCTCTCCTTCAGCTGGAGTGAGGCTTCTCCTGAGTCTGAACCTACTGCAGTTTTGTGTCATCTGTGGCCATCTTTTGATCTGCTCTAAACCCAGTCATTCGGAGCAATGCAGTTGTGCCAAACAACTCCCCCCAAATACACTGGGAAGAGCAAGGAAATAAAAAGAAAAACTCCTCTGTGTCTGCCTTGCAGAACCTCTTTTCCCTGCCCCCATCATTTCTACAAACAACTTTCGATGAGGAAAGTGGGAATTTGGTGTGGAGGGTGGGAAGAAAACATCATCTCGGAGGAGGCAAGGGAAACTGAGCAAAGCAGGAGCCTGGGGGGGGGCGGGGGTAACAAACTGGAGCTTGTCTGGAAAAATAGAGTACAGAGCTCCCTGTGGCTGAAGATGTGTCATTGCTGCCAGTGGGCTTGGTGGCCTAGGCTGCCTTGCCAAAAACTGAGAGCACACAGTTGCCTAAGGAACATTGTTAAATCAATCATATAATCTTTCGTATTTGTCCAAGGTATCTTGTTTATTCTCCATTATTTCATTTCCGAGGGTCTCTTCCAGGAGGGCTTGAAGGACACCTTAATTAACAGCAGCAGTAATGTGTGGCAGGGAGGTAGCAGCATGTGTCTCCTTTCCTGCCCTGCCATTTCTTCGGTCAAGGAAGTCACTTGCGCTTTCTTTCATCATTCCTCCTTCTCCTCTCTCCCTCCCCTGTGTCCCGACTCCCTGCCCTGATTCAAGAGCTTGAAGGTCTGCTGGTGGTAGCTGTGGTGGCTGCAGGGAGGAGGGAACGGGGGGGAAAAGCGGAGGGAGTAAAATAAGTGTCAAGGAATTCATTGTCTGTTCTCCACCTGTTGTTATTCTGGTCCCAATCAACCTGCTAGCCAGGCTGGAGCCAGTGGCCATCTGGAAACACTGCTCTGTTTATAAACTTGGCATGAAGCAGCACTCCTGGGCCCTGACCTCCCACACAAATCTGGAAACAATTAGAGCAAGATGATAGGCAGGCAGGCGGGGAGAGGAGGGGAGAGAAAAAGAGCGCGTGAGAGAGGAGGCTGCAGAGAAGGGAAAAAACAGACAGAGAGAAGGGGAGCGTTGGAGAAGGTGGCAAATGTTTCCGAGATGCAAATATTTATGCCCACCTTAAATGACCGCTGGCTCATTAATTACTGCCCTTGCCAAAACAGCTTTTTTTTTTCCATGAAGGCTAAGGCATGCCTCTTTGCCTCCCCCAGCAACACAGGCTTTCCAAATTATATTTTATGTTTTACGCTGTTAAAAGTTCGCCTTTACGACTCTTAGGAAATTAAGATGGGTCTGTTAGGTCCACAGGCTCAGACCCATGCATGTTCTGTACTTGGTGGTATTGAAAACTGGAGTCCAAATTTTGCAGCTCCCACCCATCTCTACTAGGAGTAATGTCTTTGCTGCTCGTCCACCCCGGCATGCTGCTTTCCAGAAAGGACGGCTCCCAGTCTCCAGCTCTCCCAAGTGTGGGAGTCACTTGGGCTCAGTTCTCTCAAGCCTTCTCTCGCCCCACCCTACCCACCCACTCTTGCTGCAACTCATCATTGTCTTTACTGGGAAGGCTGAGCTTTTCCTGGTCAAACCAGACCTTCAGTCACTGGGTTACTCCCTAGCTCCTCTTTGGATTTTGGACCCTTTCCCAGCCTTGCTCTTGCTGTGCAGGTAGGCAGCCAGCCCATCACCAACCTGCTCCAGTGGAGCCTTGAAGGAGTGCAAGGAAGAGCCACAGCTCATCATGAAATAAAACCATGTGTTTCTCTTCCTGGATACGTGGTATGGCCAATCCTGTCCATGCTCTTTAATGTAGCTAATACAGATGCCAGTGTGCTAATTCAATTCTCACAATATTTCAGTGTAAGAGCTGCAAGAGAGAGTCCTGGACGAGGCAAGCCTGACATTCACGCTGCTGGCCTGCCTAAGGGGAGGATCCCTTTTGGCTCACCTGACAAATCTATTGCTTACACATCCTGAGAAGCCAAGCGTTGTGTTTCAAGTGCAATAAAACACGGCTCCTTCCTGGTGTGGGGAGCTGCTGGTGGTGACATTGGTTTTCTCTCAGAGTGCATCCAAACGGATCCCTGTACTAGACCAGGTATGGTCCCACACAGCCATGTTCAGAGCTGCTGCTGGGGCAGCAGGACCCGAGCCGGCATAGTTGAGTGTGCGATATAACCCACACCGTTTTGTTTCCTTGATTTTCTTCATCCACCAGCCTTACGCCTGGACTGGTGTGCCTTGCCCATGAGGTACATTAAAGGTTTATCTGCCCTGTAATTCAGCCATAAAAAAAATATAGCTCAAAAAGCCCAAGGACAATTTTCTTCCTTGACATAGGCTTCAATAGACTTGCCTCTGGTGCATACGTCAGGGCAGCCTTTGGCCCATCGACTCTCACCAGAGTGGCTTGCCTCAGCTATTTTGTGCAGGCCATGATACAGGCATGGCCCAAGCAAGACCAAGACAACCAACAATGTTTGTAACACCAGAAGCTGTGCAGAAAAGGAATGATCAGCTGCAAGGTGAGGTCTGTTTGAATTTTATGGCTCCTAACGAGCGGTGTGTTATGCAGAGGTAGTTGTGGTTTGATGGGGGAACTGTTGTGCATGCTACGGGAGGCACGCAGCATCCACTCTGTGTCATGCTGTACAACAGTATTTCCATTATGTAATGCTTATTTTCCGTCAAATGGTGAGCTATCACCCTTGGATACATGCTTAGAGTATCTGTGGTCTAGTTCTTCGGGGTGCTGGAAGCCTTCTGAAAAGTGCATAAAGGACTTTTCCTCTCCAAGGGAGTTCAGTGGTTCAGACTCATTAATCTGAATGAAATATTGCTATCATAATTAGTGTTAATTGGCAGCTTTGTTTGCAGCCTCATCAGAGCCAGTGATTAGCTAAACAGAATGAGGAGGCTATAAATGCATGTCTATTCTACAGAAAAATAAAGGACCTTAAGGTCAATTATTGCTATACCAGCACTTTTCAGAGCACTGTGTTCATGTACTGCCTCCTTCCCTTACCAGAAATTTGTGTTTCACAACAGCTGGTTACTTTTCTCAGATTTGCAGTAAGCATCAAGTTATTACGTTAATGTCTGGTGTGGCTATTCCTATGCTGACCCACTCAGGAATGCATTTTGTTTTGACATGATCTTGGAAACTTAAAGGAATACAAAATGCACAACATGTAGGCGTGTAAAAATAAATACAGGGAACCCAGCAGACATGAATAGCAAGGAGGCTAGAAGCAATTCAGCCATAGGGCTAAGAAACAAATGGTTTCTTTATGTGGCTCTGGCTGTTCAGTAGCTGTACTTCAGAGCAATGTAATGGGTTTTAATGTTCATAAAAATGTTCAATCTGGTAAACCAATTTTTAGACTCTTACACAGTCTTGTTGAAATTGGATTCATTTGAACTGTAATATAAAATATTATGTTTACTTAACCCTTGTAAACTGATCTCCTTTGTCTTCATGAACTTGCTGGGCAGTTAAGGACCTAACATTCCTTCCACAGTTAATAAAATTTTGCATTTTTCTCTCTATTCATAAACTTAATTACAGTCAGACCCAGTTAATCAACATCAAACTTTTTTAATGCTCATTCTTTTAGATAGCTTTTGGTTGAAAAATAAATATGAAGGTCATGTGTTGAGTCTCTGTGTATTATTAAGGTTCCTAATGTCTGCTTAGATTTTTTGTGTGTGCAGCCCTGCAGATAGTGCAGCGTCCATTGACTAAGGTCTGATTGTACCTATGATGTGAGCTTTAAATCATGTCAGAGACTGTGCTCTTTGTAAAAGGTGATAATCCATTTCTGTCCTCATTTTTGACTCAAAGTCCTGCTGATGTGAATGGCAGCTCAACATTCAAAGCTGCTCCTCTGTTCCCCTCTCTACCCATTTCCTGAATTTTCATCTGTCTCACGCCAGGCCCCGGAGACATTTCATACAGGCATTTCTATGTTACTTGCAAGTGGGCAAGAATAAACTACATTCCATATGGCCATTAGGTAGCCTTTTTGCTACATGTACATTGCATTTCCCAAGGCACTCAGGATTTGCAAAAATCCTTGAAAGGTGCAGTTGATGTTGATCAAAGAGTCTGAGGTTCAAGAATTTATGAAGAAGGATTTTGAGGTTTTCTGCCTGAAATTTTGTAGAGGATAGGCTGGAATAGTGTTTATAAATCCTAAAGCTTTTTCTGGAGGTAGCTAGTCAGTAGGAGCGAAATCCCTTTATGGCTTTAAAAGATGATATAATTCAGTGTGCACGTTTGATAATTAATTTAACAACGAATGCCTGGCACTTGGCTCTCTATGTGTGGATTGTCAAGTTCCTGGGGACCATTTCTCTCCACTCTCAGTGTGGAGAGTTAAAGTGCAAGGCTAGAACTTAAACTAAAAATGAATAGTGAAAGGACATAGCATGTTGTAACTTCAGCTTTCACCTCAGAACTGATTCATGACCGCAGAAGATAAATGTAAAAGGCCAAACCTACCAATTTTAAAACAAGGAGCAATAACAGAGCTGCCATTTCTTAAGTTCAAACTTCCTGCTACTTTAAGTCCTGCTTGCAATGGCTTATGCTGGGTGCTCAGTAAGGCTTATGGTGGCACTTTGCACAAAGCTGAATTTTATCAGGGGTAGTTTTCAGCTGTGAATCAGATATGTCTTTGTGTATAAATTCAGTATTCTGATACGAGCAGGATGGATGTGAATCTGTGCAGAACTTTAGCCAAGCAGCTACCAAAACCAAGCAAGGCGACTTGAGAGCCTTTTGTGTGTATGCCTCTATGTGTGTTATTTAAGGCAGATAGCATCATCTCTGACGAAGCATCTGTATTTCATCGGGGTGTTGCTTTTTCCCCACTTTTATGGCATGACTAATTGAAGCACCGAGAGATCTAGTGCCTTGCTCAAGGTCACAGATCAATTCAGTGGCTCTGTCTCAAACCTAGAGTTCAGCATGGCTCCAACTTTCCAATAACACAGCCTCTGTGAACTCCAAACCTAAAGGCAATACAAATGAATGTGTACAGTATGACCAGTACAAAGACTTTTTTTGTTGTTGTTTGACGTGCTCTTTTAAAACAATATGTGGAGAGAGAGTACATGAAGAAGGAATAGGAAGGGAGTAAGTAAAAGAAAACACTGCATTCTGTGTTCACAAAACAGTAATGAGGACTTGTACAAACTGCATTCATGCCCAGACCATGAATACACAGCTTGCATGTTTCAAAGTCTTTTCTACAGAGTGCCTTGTAATCGCTATCCTCAGCATCCTGTTTAAGAGAAGCTATTAACTGCTTGCAGTACTTTCCTTCTATTTTTCGGTAAGATAATATGAGGCAAAGGCCAAGAGCTAACGTCAGGATCTGTCCAAAGCACTTTTTTTTTTTTTTAAAGAGGTCTGTTAGTCGATATTTTTGAAGTGGCAGAAAGGAAGCACCGGGGCAGTGTCCTTCCTGGCTCTGCACAGCTTCCTGCGCGCTTCCCTGCTGGAGCGTTAGTCAGAGCCCTGCAACAATTCATACTCAGCCTCCCACGCCATCGTCTGCCTGGCTTTGATTTTCTGAACTTGTACGATCGGCCGGCCGGTCTGCTCTCTGACTTAATGATGAGTGTACAGGTGGCAGAGCAAAGAGCCAGCAGAAACGTTGCCATGATTCAGAGATTGCGAATGATCTCTGCGTGCGTGTCTCTGAATACACCTGCCTTTTAATGCTGTAGTAGACAGGGTTGCATAATGTACCCAGATTAAAGTCTACAGGGCTCTTGGATAAACCTGTTGTGGTTAAAAAAAAAATAAAATTAGAGGTGACTGATTGCTGACTAAGCTGTTTTCACGCACACATTTCTCATATCCCTGGTGATGAACTCTCTCCAAACTTCTTCCCACCTGTTTATGGCTTGGCTCTTTGGGCCAGGTACTGTTCCCATTGGCACAAGTGCAAATCCAGTTACCTGATGTAAATTAAAACCAGTTGGGCTACTTGGGCTTCACATCATTCTAGTCATTGTGGAGCCACGATTTGTGAATGGAGTGATGTCTAGCGCTGTAATTTCCTGCAAAAGGTGAAGAAGATGCTGATTTTGCCTATAGCAACAGCTGCTGAGAAAGGGAAGAGAAAAACCTTTGCAAGAGCAGGAAGAGATAACTAAGGCAGTATACAGGGAAGAGTTGGTCAAAGGACCCTCATTATCTTTGGCTAAGTGTTTGTTCACTGAAAGAAACGAGGATTTGCAGGTTTTTTGCTTTTCAGCCTTTTGTGGGTGTGTCTTCTACCACATTTCCTTTTTTTAAAATATAACCAACCTTTTTCTTCTCTCCTTTCCATTCTAATAGTACAACTATTAGTAGCTTCATCATGAGAGCCAGTGTAGTAACACAGTTTGTCTGTTCTCTCTCTTCACCTTTTAAAAGTCTTTGAGACAATTTTGTGTTCAGAACAAGTTGTCTCCTCAAAGAGAGCACTTCTGTTCTGATTGAGTGAGAAACTGGTTTTTACCTCCCCATGGCCTAATGCAGCAAGGGAGGCTAATGGAGAGCCTCTCAAGAAACCAGTAGGCTTTAACTTTTCTTTAAGAGGACAGAGGAGAGCAGAGTTTGGGAAAGTTGTATCCTGCAGTAATAGAGCTAGCCCTCTGCACACTACCTTACAGCCGCTGCAATGAGGGATCATACCGCTCTGCACCCCTGGGACAGATTTGAAGGCAATTTTTAGCGAGAAAGCAGATATTGAAGCAAGAGGGATGAAATGTTATGAGGACAAAAGGATTCTGCTGTTATCAGAAACACCTGGGTCCTTGGATCAGCCAGGGTCAAAGAAACCACCTACGTTCTTCCTGCCACATATATATGAAATATAATTTAAATAAAAAGACTTAGCAGCTCATAAGAGATCAGAGCGTTTTGCACCTTCTCTATTACCCTATTATTAACTTCCCTTGCTGTTTGCAAGTCAGGCTGTATTTGTGCACTTCAGCATGAATGGCTTTGCAATAGAGTTTTGTAGGTGACTTGTAGTTTTGTGAGAATTAACCATTATGCGACAGGAAAACATTAAGAGAGGAGTGATTTTACATTATAGCATATTTGCTGTGCAGCTCTTAAACTGGATTTGTTGCTCTGTTCTTTTTGTTCAATTCCTTGGTTTTTTTGTTAGTTTTGATTCACCCAGAAAACTGCCCACCTTGCTTTTGTAGTGGGAATAGTTGCTTGTGTATTTAGTGTATTTCCAATGCAGCCAAAATGTTTGTGTTATTACAGTAGTTCTGACATGTTCCCAAATAATATTAGCTGGGATTTGATGAGTGACTACTGTTGATGTAATGCAAACGTGGCCTATATAAGAAAAAGTTTCTTCCAGCCCTCTCTGACACTAAGGCTTGTCTGGTACATCAGCTTACTTTTGTACTCAGCAGCTGCTTTAATAGCATTTACACTAAGCCATGAAATGGAATATATCTCAATAAATTGAAGGGACTGTCTATTCTGGTTTTCTTGAAGTGGGCCTGAAGTTTCACATTATGTCCCCCAAATTTTTGCCAGGAGACCTCAGCTGCTCTATTTCTACTTCATCTATGAAAGTGCTTTGCTTTTTGCAGGATGTTGGACACATCTGGATCTGTCAAGTTACATTTGCTGTTAGTTTAGAAGAAATCTGTGAACTTTGTGAAAAACAATGAAGAGAAAACTTGTTGCGCATGATATCTGTTTTACTGCTTTGCTCACGATTGTGCTATGTACCTTTGGAAGGTGGACGGTAACTGTCAAGAAATCAAAGCTGGTTTTTTAATGTCATATGTGTTCAGTTTTCATTCTTTCATGATAAAATTCTTCAGCACCCCAAGGTATTGACAGCATATATTACTTTTAAAGTATATATTTGTCTTTTATATTACTATTTCATAATCCTAAAGACGTTAACACAAGGTTTTGTGGAATATTTATTAAAACTACCCACTCTGCAGTATGTATGTGACTGCGTTTAGTGGTGGTAAGGAATTTCCCTGTATCCTAGTGAGGAAAAATGGTAGAAAAATAGAACTAGGAGGGAATTCATCTGCTTCAGCCCTCTGACCCAAGGCTTCTCATCTTGAGTATTTCTGACAGATGCCTGTGCAAGGTCTTGAGCTGTTTGGTTCCTCACAGTAGGACTTCCTGAGTTTTGCAGTTTGCATTCGTTTAGACAGACATCCCTGCTACCTTTTCAATTAAGCTGCCCTCTGCTTGCAAAGGCCCTGGTGCAAAGGCTTGTTCTCAAGATTTCTCACTGTTGCGAGCTGCGGCTCAGCTACGCCAGCCCCTCTCTGCCATTGCTGTTGTAAGCACCATGTTGGTTAAAACTTCTTTGAGGCACCCCATGTTTTAGTGGCAGGACCTATTAGTTTGCATCATGACACCAACCAGTGTCCGTTCTAGAGGAACTGAGCTGAGGTTGGCCATGGTAAGAAGTTCACTCAGACACAATGTGAGCACAGCACCTTCCTACAGCTCTTGAAAACAGAAAGGGGTATATAGGGCTTTTTTTGTTTTTTTAACCCACTCTTTAATTTTCTTTACTGTTGCAAGATGGTGAAAAATTGCTTTTTGTTCCTTGGTGTTTATAGGTTTCTGAAATGATGTAAAAGTGTTTTTTACAAAAGGTAACAGTTGTCGTGCTTGTAAATCAGAATAATAAATCATGAAGGTTTTCTTTTTCTTTTTTCTGGCGGGCTATTTCTGCCTGAGAGTTGCATTCCCTGTGCACTAGAAAGAACATGTTTCCTGACCACTAAACACCTTTTCCGCTTCATGTAAGTTGACACTTGTGTTTGCAGCACCAGAAAAAGTGAAATCAACCAAAAGAAGTCGGGTTTTGTTTTTTAAATGGTCTGTAGGGCACAGATAATTTATGCATCATCATCATCAGGTTACATAGGAGTTTTGTTTCTTTTAGCGCAAACCAATTTTTCAAATGCCGAAATAAAATCCCTGTTTCCAGCAATACCCAGGTCTTTCCATTTTGTACATGCTGTCTCAGGAGATCCTCCTTCAGGGAAAACTGATTGCAGGAGACACACATTTTCCATAAGTTTTCTTCTGACTTGTACTGCTTTCATCCATGCTCCTTAAACATACATTCATTAATAGATGGCTTGTTATTTATTTCTCAGGCCATAAAAGACTTTACCATAGGTGAGATTCTGCAGCAGGAATCTCGGCTGTAGAGAGGGTTGTATTTTATGCCATACTTTCACTCATTAAAACAAAAAGATTACAGTGCAGTTGTGTGCAGACTGAGAGTAGAAGGTGTTCCCGTTCTGCTACCTGTTTTGCTGTCACCAGGGCATTTCACCCTCAGCTCCCTCTTCCCGATGCTGGAAGAGCTGGCCCTGGGCTGTAATACTGGAAGTGGGCTGGAAGTGGGGAGAAGGAGCACTTCAGGAAAAAGAAATTGCTTCATCAAAAAGAAATTACTTCACTAAAACCGTATTTGTGAGCTCTTAAACTATTTGTGTTCTGGTCAGAGCTTGCTCCTTCACAATCCAGCTTCTCCCCCAGCCCAGTGCTTCAGTGAAATCATTCTTCTGTGCTTCTGACATCGCAGGCTGTTGCCAGCATAGAAAAGATTGTGATAGCACAAATCCACCAGGGATGGGCAAACTACTTCAATAAAAATAGCAACCGCCATGAACCTCAGCCCAAATTTTGAACTCTCCCCCCGCCCTCTTTATTTTTTTTTAAAGCTAACATGATTTCAATACGTACCTCCCTGAAATTAATCATGTGGACTCTACAGTCTTGGCCGTCTTTGCTGATCCAGCTGCTGTCCTCAAATCTGACAATTTCCAATGCTTCCCTTGGGTTAGAGGGAGTGAGTACATTTTGGGGTATACTTTTGACCTGAGGAATGCATGGGATGGGAAGACATCAGCCAGCTGAGCCCAGAAGAAAACGTGCCAGAAGTGAGACTCCCCTGATAAAATATGGCTTGGAGAGGAGAGCTCTTGGAAGCCAGAGGAAGGAGCTGCTTTAGGTGCGGGGTGGGGGGGAATGTGGGGGGAGGGGATGAGGAAAGGATAGAAAGACTCTGATTATGTTGGGAAGAATACATTCAGAATAGAAGAAAGAGATTTCAGAAGATTTCTGTAAGCCCCAGAGCATCCAGGCCGCACTGCCAGATTTTCCTCAGCCTGAAGTGTGGGTCCTCACGGTGAAACTAACTGAGCATTTCCCCATCACCTTGCACTCTTTATGCAAAAGTGAAAGAAGTCAGCACTGTGGGTTGCAGAGGTAATATATCTTCTGTGTACCCCCGTGGTGGGAAGTTGTCCCAGAGCATATAGGAATGGATGAATGAATATGGCACGACTGATCCCTTGTGGGCCCCGGTGTAGGGGGCAGGCTGAGCGCTCGCGGGGGAGTGGACTTCACGTGCCCACGGAGCACGCAGCTCAAGTGCCCCTTCTAGATATGGACCTTGAGAAGTCCCTTCTGCTTCTGCTCAGGCCATGTGTGAGGCACAAGATATGTGGGCTTGCTTTGCTGTACCCCAGGTTGGTAAGGTACAGCAGTGGCCACATAGCAGGCTCGTCCTGCCACAATCCTGGGCTTGCAGAGCCAGACGACTCTCGGGATGCAACTGGCTCCTGCCTCGCTTGGTGGAATAAGGGCAGAGAAGCAAGGGTCTGTCTCACCATATAAACATTGTCCATGGGTGAAATGCATCTCCTGTTCCTGCAGTTGTCTGTGAAAACTCAGCTGAGGAGAGAAAAGGGGCTTGCAAGAGAAAGCAGCTTGTTTCGGGACACAGCTAGTGTGGGTAATTAGCACCTTGGAGGAGACTAATCAAGAGAAGCATGAGGAAGGTGAAGGAAATTTGCAGTTAATGCCGGTGCGCTGGTGAGCTTTCCAGAGCATGGAAGTTTCTCTTTAAGCCACGTACATGCTGCAGAGCAGGCGTGTGGGAAAGGTTACAGTGAATTTGCCCTCGCATAAGAATCACTTCAGAGCAAAAAACAGTCCCAACATGAGAAAATGATTTCAAGCCATGAGAAGCTGAAACATTGTTCAAGGACTTGTCAGATCTGTTTTCTGCATTTCTTTTTTTTTTTTTTTTGTGTTTAGCTTAGGTAACATTTAGAGTTTTATGCATTTGGTTTATTGGCCACGTTGTTCACTTTAATCAAACTATCACACGCTGTATGTGCCTTGCTGTGGTCTGTATTGCAAGTAATTAAGGGGTAGCTGTACAGTGCTCTCCCAGCATGAAATGTGCTGGCCTCTAGAAATTGTGCTTCTTCATGACTCTGCTGTTTAATTGCATGCCAAGTGTGAAAATGAATCTGTTCCGTATAAAAAATAATGGTATATGTACAGTGCCATTGATCTCTCATTTCAAAATATGGTTACAAGCTATACCAAATAAATCCATAGCAAGTACTTATGAATGTTTTTCCTCTGACTAATGGAGGGTTTGCTTGTGCCTGACAGCACAGAGGGGGCTGCCAAGATGGTGGGGGAGGAAGGAGGCAGGAGCCCAGGGCAGTTCCCATGGGTCTGGCGATAAAAGGAGCTTAAACCTCATTTTTTGTTGCCCTGGCAGTCTTCTGCTGGGTGCCAGCACCCTCTGTGCTGCCCAGGGAAACTTTGCCCATCCCTTTCAGCTCTCCCTGACTCTTTGCAGCCGTCACAGCTTGCAAAGGGGTTTCACCATGACTGATGAGAGCGAGGAATGGGCAGTGATAAGGTGTCGATGTGGACAAGAGGGTGGACATTTTGTTGGCCGCAGAGCCACCGTCCCACAGGGACTTTCTGGGCTGCCTGCAGCTGGTGCATCTGCTGGGCTTGGCTGGTGCCGGCCACATCTCCAGGGGTGCCATGTCCCTCCCAGGTCCCTGGAGCAGCCCCATCCCTGCAGTCCCAGTGTGCTGTGTGAAAAGCTGGGAGTAATGGCTCTTCCCTCTTCCTCCCTCCTTACGGGCCACTGCCAGATTCAGCCATGGGGAGACAGACACTGGACACAGGCAATTTTCAGAGTGCCTGGGCAGGTCTCGGAGACCGACTTGTTCATGCATCTATTTTTCCATTCTGAAGGGTGTTTCCCTCTTAAATAGGTGTGTGCTCACAGGGCACTGTCAAGGCTCCCTGAAAACTGAAAAAGAGAATTAATTTCCGACTACGAAACTAAAGCTTCGTCTAGTTTTATCCACGTTTCTCTTTCTTCCTTCATGCCTGAATACTCTAAGTAAGGTTCAGGTGCTCAGCAACCATTTTTTAAGGGGTGGAGAGAGGCCAGCACATTTCAGCGCTCTTTACCGTGCATGTGAAATTCGTGGATGTTAAACTGTTAGAAGTACACTGTGAGGCCAATCGTTTGTACCTGCAGAGGAGGAGTTTGGTGTTTTAACCATAATTTAGCCATTACGTCAGGACCTTGGACGTTGGACTCTTATTCTGCTTGGGGTAGTTTCAGAATTAGGTGACAGCGGGATCAATTCTGCACCTCCTTCCCACAAGCAGCTCTTTCCCATATTCAAATACCACCTCAGTAAACCCATGTGGATGTTAATTGCGGTTGCACAAGTATGCTGTTATTGCAGATGTGTAAACTGGGGGAGCTCAAGCTCAGGCACATGTTCCCTGGTGGCAGCTCTGCTCTGCAGGAGTATGGTGATCAGAGGGACGGTAGTGGCGGCTGAAGTTGGTAACACTATTAGCCTTTTTGCCAGACCTGGCAGAGTAAATTCTTGCCACTTTTTGAACTCTGCTGCCCTAAGCATTTACCCGTGGGCCTCGTATACTTTGACTAGCACAGTCCTGAATTCAGAATATTCTCCACAAGACAACACATGCATTTATATCTGAAGGGTGAAATTGAGCATCACGAATTATAATCCTACTGTATGCATAGTACGTGATTTTTAATGCAGCATTGTGACAGGGACATTAGGGGCAAACCATAATATACAAGGCTGATAAACTAGATCTCTCCCCATAAAACATTCATCTGGTCATGAACTCTGTATGCTTTTTAAACTTTAAAAATAACACAAAATTCTCCTTCTCCTTAATGCTTATTAATCTTTACTGATATCTGCACTCATGCATGATCTGTAGGTGACAGACTCTTCCAGTCCTGGGTGTGGAGCTTCACTCTTCTGGGATATCTGTATGACTACATCTCTCTCCTTTTTTCCAAAGGTCTGTAATTCATCTGAAAGGAGTTCAGTGCTCCATTACTTACTCTGTTCCTCATCTTGCTTTTGCCTTTTTCTTTTCTACTGGACTTTCTCTCTGTGTTTGATTTATTTCAGAGACCAAGGGTGCAGATTTTGAAATCATACTTTTTTTTATGTATTTCTTTCAGTGGTGTTGAGAGCTTGAGTGTGTCAGCAAGATGACCGAATTGCTGAGTGGCTTTGGCACCTGAATCTCTTAATAAATCCTGTTAACAAAGACATTTCTCAGGGGTAGGGTGGAGGGACTCAGGAAGTAAGAGATACAGGGGAGATTCAATAAATGTGCACACAATGTCAGCTCCCAGGATCTGGCTGATCTGCTCATCATGTAGTTTGAAGGGGTGAGGGAAAAATCACCTCTGAACTCTTCCAGGCCTAAGACTACTTTGTGCTGGGCTGGTGCCTTAGAGTATGGCTGCTGAACACGTGCTGGTTACCAGTATGCTCAGGTAGCGAGGACGGCGGCCAGCTATGTAGGACACACTGCTACTCCCCGATTCCTTGCACAAATGTTACCTCCTGCTGTGTTGTTGAGGAATGCCTCCTAACAGTTTGGCCCTACACTACTGTGGCATTGCTGGCCAAATCTTCCTCAAACAGTGCAGCAACATCTGCCAGGAAAACAGCCATGCTGCAAAGATGCAATGCAGAAGCTGCCACTGAACGGGTTTCCTCCCTGGTTTCAGTAGAACTCCTTACACAGTTTGGATCAATGATATTGTGATACACAGAAAAGTGGGGAATTTTACTAATAGGGTTTTCGAGGGTGGATTGTATTATTCTATATTGTCCAAATGAGAAGTAGGTAAACTGCATTTGTCCAAGTTTCTCTCATTATGTAGCTCACTGGATGCAATTGTTCTACAACCCAAGTATTATTCCATGAAGCAGCACTGTCTGAAGAGTAAATCACTATGGAACTACATCAATAAATTTGGCAAAACTCAGCACAGAATGAGACAAAATATGGTGTGAACACTGTTAATAGAATCTGGTTATAAATCCAACCCGTGGCAACAATCTCCATTTTGAACCTTCTCTATCTTTTCTCTCATTTACAAATGAGTCACCATTACCAGCAATACTACAAAAAAAATTAGATTTGGTACAATTATTTTACCCATTTTTTATACCATTTGGAAAAAATTAGATTAGGCTTCTTCAGCCATACATACCACCCACTAGAAGTTTGAAAAATTGGTTAATATGAGAATACATGATAATATGGTTGAAAATGAGTAAACTGGTAGGATGGACAATGAATGGTAAAGATGTCCCTTCCTTGGTCAAAGCAAGTGACTCCAACCTGACAGCCAGAGTCTTAAGTCCAAAAGTTGACCTGAAACTTGGACTTGGACTCCAGCATGGCAGGTTAAGGGTTCCCTGGGATGGAAAGTAGATGTCAGCTTATGGGTCTTTGTGAAATTATTTCTTGCTAGTAAAAGTAATTCAGTCTGTCTGTAAGTTTCTTTCTTTGGCTCTGAATAAAGGTTAGCGGAATGAACAAATATTAATGGAATATAGCTGGACTTGTGTAAGCCATTTGACATGGGATCACATGGTATAGTGATTATTAATAAGATAGATTGATTCAAAACTAGTGTGTCATGTGAAATAGATGAAGACTTTATTAAGTCATAGGGCTCAGATACAAATTGAAATGGGAAATCATCACTGAGTGACAATGTTCCCATGGAAGTTCATTAACGTTAACAATTTCATAAATGGTTTGCACAGAGCCCTGTGAATTTGGTGCTAATAATAACTGTTGGTGACAAAAAAAGATGGGAATGATGAATTATAAAGATAGGTCATATTTTTTTAGTGCAACTGTATTTAAGGTTATATATCAGGAAATGTATGTCACTCTTGCAGAAGGGCACTGAGGCTGAGTGGTCTATCTTGAGAAGAAAGAAAATTGTAAAAGAAGTTTGTTTTTTTGTGGCCATGGGTTCTTATTTTAATATTTGGCTACAGGAGACAAAACAAAGTATGTGAATTGTGGTATATGACTGGGAACTGAGAGGCTGCATTACCTCTGTGTTTGGTGGAGGAGCTCGGCTACAGCGATACTGTGTTTGGTTCTAGTATTCACAACTCAAGAAGGCTGAAGATAAACTGGATGGTTTCAGATGAAAACATTACAGAAACAGTTTTATAACAATGGAGGTGCAGGGATTAATTTATTTCCAAAACAAAGTTTAGAGGGTCACTTGATGATACCCTGAATTATCTGTATAAATGATAGGAATCAACAGTGAACTCTTCAGTCTTGTGGAGAAAGGTATAACAATATCCAATGGATTGAAGTTAAAGTCAAACACATACCAAGTAGGAATAAGGACTGTGCTTTAACTGTGAATATCTGGTATTAGGGATGAATTATGTTTTTGCATTCTCTATCAGTAGACCATTGACTTGATTGACATGAATAAGATCATGGCTATTTTTCTAAAGATACACTCTAGTCAAACAGCTGCTGGTCTTGAAGCAGGACCTTATATTGCAAAAACTTGTGGCCAGGGTTAGGGAAGAGATCAGACTCAGAGACATCTTTTCTAATCTTAAAACACTATATTTGCATCCTTTGCATGTTTTCTAGCCTTGGAGATTAAGAATGAGTGAAAGTACAAACCAATATGAACTATTGCTTGGAACTATGCTGGAGATAGTCATTGACAGTCTTTCAGATTTTACTTGGTTGCACCTGCTTTTCACGCAGATGAAGAAGGGCTGGAACGAAGTGCCACTATGTATTTGAAATGGGCTCAAGAGAAAGAAATTTTGGCCACTGGAGATATGAAACAGATCTTGCAAAGTAGCTGGTGTAATTTTTGGTACAATGAAGTGCAGAGAAGTTTGGTTAAGACATTTTTATTTTTTTAAAGTGTTTTTTGTATACTGTGGTTAAGGAAAGAAACCTTTTCAATGAAATTGCAATGTAAAAATGACAAAACATACTGACAAAAAATAAAAGAAAAAAACCCCCAAAATATAAAAAAGACAAAATATAAAAAAAAGCACTTGCACTTGCATTTATGCAGCTGACCTTACCATGATGAGGGGAAACATACTATCACTGCATATTTTATTAGAAAGTTCAACAGCAATGAATAGCAGAAAACATAGTAATAGGTGGATTTTTCACACTTTTCAGAAGAGTCAGAAGATCATCTAAGTGACTTTCTGACAGCAAGGTTCACTGTACATACATCATCTTTTATGGAAAACATCTGTTGAATATTTAAATTTCTCCCTTGTCCTAAAAATATCCTTTTCAGAGAAGTATAGGAATGTGATTATATGGTCAGGAGTTTCTATTTCATGTTAAGCAGACTGTGGAAGTGTCTATGCTATCGTCTTCCTTTTATCCTTTCTAATATTCCATGGCAATGACTGTTACAGAATATATAAAAGGTAGAAGTATTTTTCTACATTATGAATCTTAAAATATTCTCACGCTTCTCTGTGGCTTTTAACATCCAAAAAATTGTGCAGTCTTTCAGCATCAGAAGATGACCTGGTTCTGGCAGAGAAGCCAGAGTAGTCAGGTTGAGGATGTGACCCACTACATACATTTACTTTAAATTAAATAAATATTTTCTTCTACAAACACAGGATACACCAGCATGTGTGTGAAATATTTATACTATCCTGGGCCTTCCCACTGGCATCAATAGAAGTTCTGTGCATAAATGTAGGGGATCTTATTCTTCAGCCAACCTCCAGACTTGTACATGTAGAAAATGCTGTGTTTTGAATCAGATTCACGGTAGGTGTGAGACTTCATTGAGTTCCTTGATGTTTTGCTGATGTACAGCAGCAGTAAATTTGGTCTTCTTGTTATTAAGTTCTGTTATTTAGAAGGTGGTAGCAATGTGGATATGGATCAGTATATGGATCTGACCAAACAAGTGGTTTGATGAACACACAAATTAATCGAGTCTGCTTTTTAAGGCATTTGTACCTTGCTGTTGACTTTAACGGAAGTATCCTTAGGCTGAAGCATAAATTTCTTCCTTATTAGAGACAGGAGAAACAAGACAGGAAAGAGACATATTAATTCCCTCAGCATGTGAAAATCTTGACCTAGAATCCGTGATGAAGCTCAATTGACCTAGATAGTATGCTTAGCAATTTAAAAAAGGCCACTAGCTACTTCCTTATTTTATAAATTGCAGGGGATTTTGCTTTTTAAGTTATTAAAATAAAAGGCTTGTGTCAGCATTATACCCGAGGTAGCCTTGTATCAGCATGGTACCAAAGCTAGTGCCCCCACAGAGAATGGGGTGAGATGGAGAGAGAAGGACAGACAGGTCCTGCTGGGCAAGGTGAATGTCGGTGGCTTGCCCAGGTCATGCAGAGGACTTTTGGTAGAGCAGGGAGCCCAATGGAGACTTCGGATCCCAGACTGCCAGGTGAGCCTTTCTTCCTGAGGTTATGCCTGCTCGGTGAGGTGACAGCGTACATTCACCATCATTGTAAACATGCAAAATTTGTGCCAGTGTCCAGTGAATAGTTCCTGCTGAACCCTCCTGTACTGTTGCATAAAGGGATCTCCTTCGGCTGTTATTGGTAGTAGCTTCTTGAATTGTCTCCCATTTGTAACTTGCTATGTGAGTGCTCCTACTCTGCCTTGGGGTAAAATCAAAAAGGAAAGCATGAATACCTTCTAGAAATGACAGCATGATGCGGTGAATCCCTGTGTGAGCTCCTATAGCCTCTTTTCTTGTGCTCGATGTCAGAATCAGGATGTGCAGGAGTCTTCTCTGTGTAGGTTTAATACAGGCTGAGGCAGGGGGACAGTCTTGGCTCCTCATGTAGGTCTGTGTATTCTGTGAATAAACAGCTTCAGTTTGTTCTCTAAAATAATTTGTAAATGTAAAAATTGTTTTACCTTCTCAACAAGTTTCAATAGCTGTTGCTACAGTTTAGAGTTGCTGTGCTGTAGACCAGAACTATATCTGGATCCTGGGTCCGTTGCTTGTCAAGGGAAGAAATTAAAGGATATATCAAAGCGAAGCAACATTTCATTTATAACTATTAGAATTAGTCAGCTTGGAGCTTAAACCTGCATACTGTGCTATTACAACTGGAACTCAGTGGAAATGGGCCTGGGATCATTTATTTACTAATTAACCGTTGTCATGGAGCGTACCTTGCCAACTATATATTGCCACATCACCATTCTTGACAGTCACACAGAAGGGAGCATGTGAAAGTGCTCTGTATTAAGAAACACAACAACATTATTTCCAAACCTGCTAAACTGGCATTATATTCCCTACATTATTATATTTGGCTACTGTTTAGGGATGGAAGAATCAGGAACCTATAATTTAAAACCTTGTAGAATACCATGGTATAAAAACGTTTAGCGCATTTAAAGGTTTTATTCCATTTTGGAAAGTGTTAGACAAAGAGAGAATGTTTTTTTCCTATGAGAACTATTTTTGGCTAAAATGATATTCAAAGTAAAAATTTTTTTATAGCTTCTGGGAACCCCCAAATTTCTTCTGTCTTCCCTTCCACCTTATAAAGTCATCCTGGTTTTCTACATAGCAGAAACTAATTCCATTGCAGAGGGCCCCCCTTAATACTATGCATAAATATCGTGTATACAGCCTTTTGCAGGATCAAGACTGAAATTCATCCTCCAACAAAAAATTATAGGAGCACATTCAATGATTAGTAGCATCAGATATAAGAGCTGACATCAGCTCTCGGCGATCCCTTACTTCATTGCAAATGACAGTTTGATTCTATATAATGCTGCTAACATGCATTTGAAGGCTCTGATTTTCAAAAAGTGCCAAAACTTCTACAAATGTTGTAAAAAAACAGAAGTTAAGAAAATGCTAAGAAATTTTGAAAATCTTACTGTGATTGTGCCAGCCTCACCCAACAAGACCCACACTTCCCTGTGAAATGAGTCAAATTCATTCTGGTGGGCCTATTTGAAATAATTCTTCCACTGCATCTTTCCTCTCTCAATGCCTTGGCTAGAGAGTTGTGACCGTTTTGGGTACTGTATGCCAAGAAAGACATAAAAGAGTTGAGAAGGATCCAGACAAGGCTAGGAAATCTGAGATATGGGAAAGACTGGAAAAACTGAGTTTGTTTATCTGGAAAATGAGACTGGGGAGAGACACAATAACAATATTTAAGCACATAAAAGGTATCTAGAAGGGGAAAAGAATAAACTGTACTCCAGAGTGATTTAAGTAATACATTCAGAATAACTTCCCTGTTGTAAAGATAACTGAGGTCTTAAATATAATACTGAGGAAGCCTGCAGAGTTGTTATACTGGAGATGTTTAAGAATAGGTTGCACACACAACTTATCAGGATTAGCTCACATGAAATTGATTCCAGCTTGTGTTGAGGAGAAAAAGTTTTGGGATTTTTTGGTATCTCTTCAAATAATCTTTTGACATGTCTTCCAACCTATTCCCTATCATGCTATAATTTTCTTTGTTGAAAGAAGAAAGCATGGCAGAACAGGGTCTTTAGTTTCACGTGAAGAAGGATTTCCAGGAATAGTGTTCTTGCTGAGTGTGGTATTTGGATAAAAGTTTGACCCTAACAGCAAAGGAATTTAATATACACTGTGCTTTCTAATAGCTCACAGTTGGTCCATAGTTGCGTGCTACAGTGTTGTGCAGAGAGCTGGGCTGGGGAGCGACTGAGCTGGATGCTCGATTTCGGGCAAGGAGGCCATGCGAGAGGAATAAAGAAGGGGACAAGTTGGGGTGAGTGACTCGTCTGTCTCATTCAAACAGCAACAACAATGAGAGAGAGAGAGGGAGCTAAGTCCAGAAAGGCTGAAGGAAAGGTACCAAAGGCATGAGTTACCAGAGGATGGAAAACTCCCTAGAATTCATGGAGAATGAATGGAGAGTTGAGAAGGTCACCAAGGGGAGAGGTGAAGGTCAATAAAAGGTAGGTATGTGTTGTTCTGTGCGTCTGAACCTACTAGGATAGAAATTTGTACTACATAAGCTTGTCTGGACATCATCCACATCTTTCCTCTCCCAGCAAGACTGCCCTTGCTGTTAAGTCTTAAGTAATGCATTGTCTTGCTTTCTCTTTCTCACCAGCCTTTGTGTATTTTCTACGCTGGACAGTCCAGTGTCCCAGCTTTAAGAGGTGTGAAGAACTTCAGGATTCAAGTTAGGATGTATCTTAGCGCCCAGGAAGAGGGCCTGCTGCTCTGATTCTTGTATATAAGATGGGCTGTGCTGATGCTTCTTCCAGCTGTGATTCAAGAGAAACTGCAAGCCTGTTGTGCACACACAGGCAGAAACTGTGGGTGCCTAGTGCAAGAAATCGAAGACCAATTTCCCACAAGTGCCTAATTCGTTGATTTTAGGTTGAGGAGAGAGGCAGGACGGCAGACACATTCCCTCCTTCCTTAACCTATGTTGTCTCCATGGGTGTCCCTGCTGCCGCCCTATATGAGCCTTGCTCCATGCTGCGTATTTTCCTGCTCATGGTGGGAGAGACATAAGGCAGCTAACTCAGACTTGTCAAAATGGTAGATTTAACACTGGCCCCAAAAGTTAGCTATGGCAAAAGGAAGAGCTACCATACCTACACCCATGTGTGGATTTAGCCCCAGATACCTAATCATAAAGAGCCAGCTGACTTAACACTGCTCTGGTTATGCATGGGTTACTTTTTTGCTGAGTTAGCAAATTAACTATATGATATGGACATATTTGCCTTTGCTTCCTTTACATGATTGTTCCTATTTGTGAATGATTACTCATATTCAAAAGTTATTTTCTATCTTTTGTTGTTTTGAACTTTAATTAAATTTTAATAAATATATTTAGCTTTTTCAAAATGCAAACTAAGCAGCTAACGAGCTCAGCATTTTGATTCATGTAATTGTTCTTCATCTCCAATTCAGTGAAGTGCCCTAAATATTAATAGATAATTAAAATGAGCATGGCTGAATTACTCCTTCTCTTCTGCTTTTTCTCATCCCAGGGATGTATTCTACATCCTACTCTATTCTTTGACTCCCAAAGTAAAAAATTACTAACTTGAAAGCAATATTACATTTTCATGGTAAAAGGCATTATTTTGGGTGGTCCAAGAGGGTATAAGTACTGCACTGGGGCAGAAACATTTCCTAACTATGAGGGTTATTATTAGAATAATTAAACTTACTAACTGACTCTGTAGAGGCAGATCAAACAAAACCCAGTGTGTGTCATAGTGTGCCCTGAAATACACATCTAATAAGGGAATAAAATGCTCTAGAAATCAAACTGGGAACAATGATCATTTGACAATTTCAGTGAAAACAAACCCAAAAGTTAACGACTGATTTACTGAGAACCAGACACGTTGTGAAACCTTCTCAACCCACATCCTGTTCAAGGTACTGCGCGAGATGAAACTTGGAATACACCAAAGCTATGTGCCTTTATGAGGTCCCTGGTGTAGCAATATTAATAGGTTTTTTGTTGTGCTACTTCTGGTTTAATTTGTTCTGGACTTTATTAAACTCCTTTAAAACATAAGCTTTATTAATCTCCATTTGTAACAGACACCCGAGCATATGCCAAGCTATTCCTGGAAGACTGAAAGGCAGTGTAAGTAGAAAAAGTAATTTATTAAACAAGCGGTAATCAGTTTTTTGGTTTTTTTTTATGGTCAGCTCTGAAGAAATATCAGAATGAATTTTATTTTAGAAAGAAATATGTTAACATCATTATTGTAAGGATTTTAAGGTAATATACTCTTAGTTATATAGTCCTGCTTCTCAAACACTGGTTAAAAAAGGAAAAATTTTCCACTTTATTTTTTGTATTTTTAAACAGGATTTAGGCCCACCAAGAACTTTCAGGACTTTGTGAAGAAGCTGTTTGAGGAGGTAAACAGGGAGACTTGGGACCTAATCCCGCTGTCTTTTGCACTTGAGGTCCTGCATCCAAGGCCTCCAGCTGCAGAGTAGCGTCATTGCATTGATACATCAAAGGCCTTCCATGACTTGAGAATGACAAAGTTTCTGAGGTATTGAAAACAAACTCCTTATGGATTTTCGAATCTCACGATGCCTATCACTTGCAGCATGTGGAAAAGCATCTGAAGTGGAAGCTGAATCATGCTTTAATGAGATTACATTCTACCTCACCACTAATAATCTCACTGGGAAAGCAAGGAGTGGGCCTAGTTGCTGTAAATTGAGTATTTTCTGCACTTTTTTCTGATAAACAGGCAGCATTAATACCCTAAAAGCCCACATAATGAAGCCATGCATAGTTTGGTTGCATTTTTATCTCCATCTGATTTAGACTCTGTACCATATGTGAGATTCGGAAAGAAAAATTCCCCTTTCTCCATGAGAAGCCCTGACATGTGGCACTCGTTTAGACAAAGAATTCATCCAGAGACATGGAGAGGTCTTTTTGATTTTTCATTTCTGTTATGAAATATACCATTTTTGTTAAGCAATTCAAAGCTCAGAGAATCTCCTTCTTATTTGTCTAACTTAGTCTTTTCCAAAGTGAAGACATCTTTCTCCAGCGTACGTGAAGAAAGGAGACATTCATGTCTGAATGAGGTGTAAGGAACATGGGACAAATGTATTTTACTCACTGAAGAAATTAAAAAAATCATATTCCATTCTGCAAAAATGACCCACCCTATCAGGTATTAAGTGTGAAATTATTTTTCCTCTCTCCCATTTTCTTCTCCTCCACCCCCTGAAACTTCTAGTTCCAGACCATTAAAAGAGCAGCTCATGCTTCACAGAAATCCAGAGGAAAAAAAGAAAAGGAAAAAAAGGAAATGTTAGGGAGGTCACCAGCATAACCCTCTTATCCACACAAATGTGAACGCAAAAGTAAAGTCCTGCTCAGTAACCGAGTCCTTTATGTCACTCCTTCTTCAGAATGAATTGTGATTTTTTTTAAACTATTTTTTCTAAATTAAAGAAAGACTTTAAAGCAAATGCTTATTAGACTGGCATGGTTGCTCAGCTCATTAAGAGCTATACCAAAAATAACAGAGGACAACCTCATCACAGAGTAATGAAATCCAATTGAAACTGTTACTTTTGGCATTTCGCTTAATCTCTTATGCATACATGTGATGTCAAAGTTTCTGGATTTGAGAAAAAATAGATTTTTTTTTTTTTACCTTTTGGGAACAGCCTCTGTGTTCTAACATGCATGTTTATGCATCGTGTCCTTAAGTCTTTCCGATGTAATTTTAGGAACAAGCACCGCATGTGGGTTACTAATCACAAAAGCATGAAACTGGATTTCGCAACTTTATGTGTTGAGGAAAAGGCTACCCTGAAGATTAAAAACCTGCTGCTACTTTTTCTTTTCCCAGCTGAGAGCCTACGGTTTGGAGCCTCCCTTGCTGGGTACCAATGGGTCTCTGGATGTGGAGGAGAGTTGGGGCCAGCATGGATGCTGGGGGGCAGCTGGGGCTCGGGCCTGGGGTACACAGGCTTCCCTCCCACCCAGACCCACAGGTGGTTTGAATTCGACTGACAGGTGTTATCTGCTTCCTGGCTGGCGGCTTTGCAGCCCTTGCAGACACTCGAACCCAGATATGACTTTTTAAGGCAGTGTTTCAAGGCGATGAGGCTTGCTCCTGCCATAGCCTGCCTGTTCGCTCCAGCTGCATCCGAGCAGGAGCCACCCTTGTGCAATGCAGAAAGTGCTCGCTGCCCCGGTGGAAAAATGAGATAGGATTTGGCTTTTTGTTCCTCTGCATGCTCCATCTTTGGGACCTCCGTATGAGGAAAGGAGTCCAGTGTGCTGCTTGATTCTGTTACTCATATAGTTATATATTCATGCTGTGAAAGCAACCCTGGAAACTAATGGTATGACCATCTTAGCCCTTTTTAATTGCTTATAAAAAAAAAAAAGGACATAGCAGAAAAAAAGACTGTATACAGTTGTGCTTGAGTACTAACAGAGATGTGAGGTTGATAATGTTAAATCCTATATTAACCACCCTGGAGAAGAAAGGTGCAGAAGAGATCGGATGCCTGCTTCCTCACCAAATAGATGGGAGTTAGGCACTGAGATTGCTGGCTTGGTCCAGAGTGAATAAAGTCTTGAGATCTTGCAAAAATCATGTGCTACATGCCTGTTTCTGGCTATGGCTGCTCATTCCCTTGAACTTCTCCCAGTTGTCAGCAGTGTTGGGCCAGCTCTGCGCTGCACATTTCTGGCGCAGGGGAAACAAGTGTGTCTGCAAACCCCAGGGACCGCTCCAGTCCCAGCAGCCTTGCACGCCTCCCTTGCGACGAAACAACTGAGACGTAAAGTGTTTGGCCTCTTTGCCTTCTGGATCATGTTAACAGACCTACCGATCCCCATACTGAGATGTGTTGCAGACATGTGTAAGTCCAAGTGTATGCTGTCCTTAGTCTGGGGTGTGTTTTTCTCTTTTGGCTTTACAGCACCTTTTTTTTTTTTTTTTTTTTTTTTTCTCTTTGTGTAAGGCAGAATGTGATCTTAAACTGAGAATAGACCCTTCAGTGATCAGGCCTAAGGATGTGTTATTTTAGCTTTCTGCTATAATGATGAGTTGTCACAGATAAGCTTTATAAGACTATAGCATTGTCTCAAGACTACTAAAGGATTAAGTTTCATGAAGCTGGTTGTTTATGCGTACCCAGCAAACACGGCATTATCTACAGATTCTTCTGAAAAGAAGATGATTATGGTTTTGAATACTGCTTTGATCTCAACATTGCAGCTTCACTACCAAGCCTTAAATGAGCCACAGTATATAGTGATCTTCTATGTAAAATATGTGATAAGGACTTGTCTTATTTTCTATCTTAAAGAGGATTATATGAACTGGACCCTCTCCTGTAGTTTCTCATACAGACTTTAGAAACTGCGTAAGTGATAGAAGTAGTCTTTATCTAGTATTTTGTTTTAAAATACCAGGCTATGTCTGAGACAAATAAAGATATAATCTTCCCAGTTTTTGACCACTGAGATACTTTCTAGAGCCCTGTTTTTGAGAAGCTGGGAATTAGGCAACAAGAAAAATTCTGATAAACCAAAATAACACCTAAAAATTGCAAATTAACATCTCAGAGCAATGAGAATCTTAATTTAGATGTGGCCTTAATACAGAGGGAAATCAGCCCTGGTTTCTGCCAATAACAACAGAATCTGAGCAAATGTGGTAAAGAATTGCCATGTTGTTGCCATTCATTGCTTGTGTCAATCTGTACAGATGCAATCTATGCAAGTGCAGCCTGCACATGTACTGGCTGAAGGCAGTCCAAGGGCCCAAACTCTGCCCACACTTATGTTTGGGTAGGACTAGTCATGTGTAATTACTTATTCTCACGTGCTTAAGTACTTGTAGGTTAAAGGGCTAATGTGAAATTCAGTGTAATTTGAAGAGAACAGTGATCCCCTGCATTTACACCACAGTGTTAGTGGAAGATGACTTAGGCCTGGGTGATCCAACCCTGGGAGGATGGATTGAAGTTTCAGGATTTCTCTTTTGCATCTCCACCCCTTGCAACAGCCGTAAAACTCATGCCTGCCATAGAAGGCTGCATTGGGGTGGGAGAGGGTTGGGGTGCAGGGAAGGAGGGATGCTGTCCACCCCAGGGGGGCCGCCAGCAGAGAAGGAGACTTGGATGCTGCTCTAAGCTTTTCCTTCATCCTCTCCAGCTCTCTGGACCAGAATAGTACCTGGCACAGGGACAGAAGCTTGTACTCCAGATCAGTGTCTCCTGAAGGAGAAGCTGATCCCTGAGTCTCCTGGGTTGTGGGCCAGATTTGGGCCAGGGCTCAGTGAAACTATAAGCAGCAAAGCTCTGTTGATGTCTTCAGTCTTCTACAGATGCAGCTGAGCAGTCCCAGCACAGGTGGACTTTTAATTGGTAGAATACAGACCAAATGTCCAAACGAGGGGATTTGGCTTGAAGGAGCTTTAAGGAGAAGGCACTACAGATATATTGGTGGTATGTCATAGGACTGGTGAATGGATGATTTCTATCTGTTGCACTCATGATCCAAATTTGACTTTGCAGGACCAAACAGCCAACCTCTTGCCTGACCACCCATCACCTTCCTTCCCAGGTCCCTCAGAGTTGGAGATGGAGGACTAATTTCACTCCTGAGGAAGCATGCTCTTTGCTGGTGTTGTCCTTGCCACCCTTCAGGCTGTCTGCATCAGGTGCACACGACAGTGTGCACGTATGCAGTTGTGACCATCTGCGTTGAGTCCTGATCTCATAAAATAGGTCTGCTTGCATCGAACTGCTTGTGTGCTCAGCATCTTGCCTGGGCCCATGCCAAGTGCACATGATGCCATGTATCTGGACATATGCCTGTCAAATAGCAGGGAGAGCATGGCATGTTGGCTGTAAAATGCACATGTTCCTCCCCCGTACTAATTACTCCACAGCTCATATTGACTCTACATCTCCCTTTTGCGTGCACCAGGAACTGTAATTGCTCAGCTGGTTTGCTGTGGCCAAAAATTCAGTGCACTGATGGAAGCCCTGGCAGCCCTTCCAGGGGGCTTATCTGATAATGAGCATTTGCTCAGACATATGAACTTGACTGAACTGTCTGCACTCCCTGCCTTTGCAAAAACAGAGCAAGGCAATAAGAGAAGAACTTTTTTTTTTTTTTAAAATTCTCCTTCCAATCCTGGACAGCAAAAGACAAAAAAACCATTTTATTTTTTTTGCTTTTTAAGGAAACCCCACAGCCCATCTTTTTTCTTCTTTATAAAGCCGGAAAATTTAGGACTGGGTTTGTTTAGGCCTTTGGATCAAGATTTGTATTGTTTCTTAGTTTATTTGCCAGATCTTACTTTAGAAGCAGCAAAATTACACTGTAATTCTGGTGACCTATTCCGTAGATATGTGCAGGAAAAAATCTGTCTTTAAATAAAGTGAAGGTTGTGACACAGGCTGAAAAAGTCAGGAAATCCACACTTAAGGCTGACACTAATGCTCATGTGGAAAATAAAAGGCACAGTGACTCAAGCAGGGAATGCCAACCATAACTCTGAATTTCCAGGCTTTGTGTCAGGTTCTGTCAATATGATGTTATTTCAATGGAGTTTTATGCCTGTGAATTCACTTGTGTTTTAATGGCAGGATTATTTTAAGAGGAATAATAATAGAAAAAAAAATCTTGTTAGGAAAGGTTGCTTGTAAAATGTCTGTTCTTATACATGCCAGCCCAGAATGGATAATCTTGTACCAAAGCCATTTGTAGGCACCAGGCTAGAACAGGCTTCAATACCTGGCCTTACCAGACATCTCCTGGGTGATCTTAGTAATTTCATTCACCTGCGCCCATCCCATTTTCCCAGTCTGCAAAATATAAGGAATAGCATTGACCTCCTTCCTAACGTACTTCATAAACCTGACGTATCCAACCTACATCTTAACAGAGCGGCATGGTCCGTGCGTGGGAACGCAGCATACCTCACACCTCTAGCAAGATATATTTCATCCATCTTCTCTTGCCACGTGCATCTGCATCATGCTCCCACGGCCGCTGAAGGACCCCTGACTCGGGCAGGGCTCCCACCTGGAGGTCACTGGCCAGCACCAGCTGCAGCATGTCATTCATCACTCATGCCATCAGCCTTCAGGTCGCTGCGGCCCCGGCACCTGCGTGGGCTCTGAGGAGAGGGCTGGAGGCAGCCAGCACAGCCGCCTTGACACAGTTAAAGGGTTTCTCTCTCTCCAGCTGTTCTTACAGAGGGCCTCCTCTCCTCCTTTCCTTTTTCTTTCCATTTCATGGTCTCCTTTTTTACACTTCTGCTGAGTCTTGTGCCTTTCAGAAGCCATCTATGAATCCTGGAGAAATGAATAATATTTTTGCCAATTTCAGATGGAATGACAGAGATAGAAGTTTTCTCAGTTTGTAGTAGACATCCCTGTGTACCCCTGTAAGCTCAACTTCTGTAGGAATTTAGTGTGGAGGAATGAACTTACCTGATGATACCAGCTAAGAAATTGCCCAAGTACTTTTCCTCATGTGGGAGGTCCATCACTTTTTTCTAATGCCAAGGAAATTTGGTAGGAGAACAAGGTCACAGTGTCCTGATCTGACCATAGTGATTTCTAGGAAGATCCATCACAACAGGTGACAGGAAATTAGGCACCTTTGAAAATAAATCCCTCTATGATACACTAGGAATTGAATGGAAAGACTCTTGTTACCAGTGAAAGAGAGATCAGAGAAGGCACCAGACAGGGAAGGCAGAAAGATTTTGACACCACAGCACAAGTAAAAGGAGAATGAAAACGGTGCAGTGGAGCTGCTGATCCCCACTTTGCGTACCAGGGCTGCTATAAGGAAAACACCTGTAAGGATAATGTAACAATGACTCCCATAGGAAAAGAAGGATGGTAAATACCATTTGTTAAGCTGTTGCTTTGGAGGTTTTCACAAGCATTTACAGAATAGTTATGAAAAAAACAGCCCAAAATCAAATATTCAGCAAAACTGAGTTTTTAACAGTGTAAAACAGCTGTCCGTAATCAAGTAGTAACACTCCTGCTCTTTATAACTTGGCAAAGTTTCTACTTGTCAATAAGCTGAGCAAACAAGCTCCTCTTTATGTACTACATAGCTGCATAAGGACTTTCCCCCAGGAATTACTTTGGGGTGATTTGCTGCTCCTAAGCATGCTGAAATTAAGAGGGAAGAGGATATAGGGAGGCACAGGCCAACTGTGAAAAGAAAGAGGAATTGGAGGGTGATACAGCCTATGCAGGGAATTAGATTTGGGAATAAGTAAACAATGGGAAAGGTAAATCTGGTTCCTCCATGCTGCTTGTCTGTTGCCTGAATGTGCATTCACCTGAAAGATGTTTTTGCCTAAGCAACCATTTGCTTTCTCCCTTATGAAATGCACCTGGGAAACTCATGGTTCCTGGGGAGGGAGCATAAAAATGAGTCATGGGCTCCTACTGAGACTTGAAATGAGGGAGGTAGAGGTCTTTGTGTTCAAGGACAACACAGGATAGGACATTGGGTAACAAGGTAGGGAAAGCTCTGTAATGAGAAAGAGCTGTCAAGGAAGCACAGAAATCAGGGAAATCATTATATGAAGAGGGAGCAATCAGAAAGCTGTTGGACTGAGATGCTATTACAGTTCTCTCTAGAATTTCAAGCTTTGAGGAAATAAGAATATGTTAGGAAGGAGTGGTATTATGTTGGGTCAACAAGAATTATAGGGAAAGAAATATCGATTCTATCCTTTCAGCTATTAGATTCACATGAATGTGATACTGAATCCTCTAAGCTCAATAAATATGGGGGGGGTTTGGTTGATATTGAAGACCCAAGTTGGTTTTTGCTGGAGGAGCAAACATCCTCTTGAACCCTGGTCTACATAAAAATCTTTAGTAAAACCTTGACTGGAAAAGCTTTTCTGTTGATTTTTTTTTTTTTTTTTAATTGGTTTACCTGAACTACCGAGTGGGAGACAGAGGTACCCTGAGACACTGGTGACAAGATAAGTTCTCTGTAATTTCCATGGCTAAAGTGTTTCAAGCCAGAAGTTTGTGCCCCTTTTCTGACGCCACACAACTCCCACTGACTTTGATGAGAATTTTTTATGTGTATATATATACACACACATGCTAAGTGCATCTGACTCCTGTGGACTAGATATGAAAAAATCTTTGATTGTATTGCTTTGATAATAGATAAGTTTGAACTGATTGAAACCGTGGACAGTAATTTTCCTGTTCCCTTCCTCTGGTACATTGCAATAATGGTTCTTAATTTTTTTGCTAGACTGAAAGTTTTCTAAAGCATCAGAGATGTTCTCTGGATTAACCCTGTTACTAACTGTTTAAGATTGTAAGGGACCTCTGTGCCCCTTCCAGTCTTCCTTATGTGTTCCTCTATAGAACTATGAATACCAATTTATGTGTATCAGACAGCTTCTCTAGCACTGATGGTGTCGAGATCCACATGGCCTGAAACAGTCTGTGCCTTTATATGTGACAATTTGGTTTAAGCATCCAAAGCCTACCAGGTGGTTTTGCACTCGGAAGTCTGCAATCTTCAGCCTTTTCCTTGCTCTCTGGCCCCAGATGGGCTTAGCTTCTGGAGTATGCCAGAGCAAACTTAGTAACACATAAAGTGATGTGCCTCTCAAGTCTCACTTAATTACATCAAAATGAAGCTTACATGGAGTGTGCTGTATATCCTGTCTACCGAGATTATTTTTTGTAGTCTGTAGGAAGGCATTTTTCTCTCCCATGAGACAAACGTCCCCTGCAGACAATGCAAAACAGCCTCTCACCTTCCCCTCCGGTTGAAGAAAGGAAGCAGGAGGGTTGCCAGCTAGAGTAGGGGAGGATAAACATACCACATTATTTTGACCTTAATGATGCAGAAAAAAAAAGGAAAAAAAAAAGATAAAAAAAAAGGTTGCTGCAATATAGCTTGGGTTTAATCCCATGGTTTTACAAGGAGTTGATTTCATTGTCAAAGTATTGAATTCTAAATGCCTGTTCAGTCTAAATGTCGGATATTTTTTCAAATTAACTCAAGTCCTAAATGAAAAATAAAAAGAATGGGAGACCAGCAGCACAAATGCTTTTGTGATAACAAATCTCCTTACCCATTTTTAATCAGGGTGAAAGGGTTTTTTGAAAGGCTGGTACTCAATCTTTATTCTGTATCTCTTGTTGCTATAGGGCTGTGATATTGGTGAGCATTACTGTTCTTTCATTTGAGAGAATAATGCAGTTAGGGGTGTGAAGTTAGTGTTATCAAAAGAAATAGAACATGGATGAGGAGACTTAAATTTCATACTCTTATGTTTGCATCCACTTTGTGCCATGTTGACTACAAGGATGTTCGATGTTTCACTGAAGAAGAAAAAAGGTTTACAGTAATCATTGAAGTATTCTGTATTCGTGGATCTGGAGTTTGTCTTTTCCCATTCCATCACGTTATAGAGATAGAAGCAAGATGGAAAATGAATATGGAACTGGATCCAGACATCCTTCATGTTTGGTTTGGGCCAACAGTTAGAGCTAAACTTCCTCCAGGTGCATCCTATCCCAAATTAATTTACTTCTTACTTTTCCTGAAATAAATAAATTTTTGCCCCAGGCTTTTGGAGTTAACAGGATTTTGTGACTGTTTATTAGCTACAATTAGAGCATGCTTGTTTGATAGTTCATTATTTTGTCCCAGTAAAAATCTCTCTTCCCCACAATAGTATATAAACCAGGCAATCTGTCCCTCTTAAAGTTCATATTGTGAGGCATTAAAAATATCGGTGTAGCAGCAGAACGTGGTTTCCAAAAATGGAAGTTTATAGCTCAATAATGCACGTGTATTGGGTGACCAGGTGATTTCTGGTGTTTCTTCATTTCCTCTCCAAACACAGTTGTTTTATTGTCATAATTAGTAGTGCAAGGAAATGCTATTGTATTTTTTGGAAGAGTATTAACTCCATATTAGGAGTTAATCCATTTCTGCTCAGAATCACAGAGAATGTTCAGTGGGTTATGTTTACTTTAATTGTCCTCAGACAGTCCAACTCAGTCTCCTGCACTGCTGTTAATGGGCTTTTTCTTTTGTCCTCAATATCAGGTCCTTAACTTGAACTCTTAAAAGGGAAGCCCTGACAAAGAAAAGGTCAAGGAAAGTTAAAGGAAACCTCTGTGGCTAACCTTTAATAAAACTAGGATACTGAAAGGGTTAAAATATGAGTATGTGAACAAGGTACCCTGATCCAAGGAATGAGGTATTTTATATGGAATTTCTTGTAACTAATTGTAAGCAGGTGCATTTGAACCGCCGGATGCCAACCTGCCAAAATGTGTCATGGCTCTAAAACTTTGCCAGAGCCTAATGCGTGGTGAGGTCTGTCTGGTGCTGGTGAGCTGGAGCCTTTTTGAGATACCGCTTTCTGAGTGTCTCTGTCGGACCAGGGTAGGTGTAACAGAGACACCCACAACCACTGCCCACCTGTTGGGGCTTGCTGTGGTTGGGGCTGCAGCAGAAATATCCAGGAGTTCTTTCCTCTTTGAATACAGCTGCAGTTTGATACCCATAAATTCTGAAATGGCGTGAGGATTCATTTGCCATCAGCACAAATGATTGCTTGCAGTGGTTTTATTCTGCGTGTGACTTTCTGCTTCAGCAGCGCTGCTGTAAAGCAGCTCCTGAAATGAAGAACGAAAGCTGTGAAAGAAAATGCCTTGTCTTCAAGTTCTCCGAGTTAGCCTCACCGTGCCACACAGACCTCTTCGATGTACAAAAGACTGGCTGACAAATCAGCTGGACTACCTAAAAATATACAGTCATAATATTTGTTTTATTGGTAATAAGTACTTAGAAGCACAAAATGGTTTGTAAGTGCTGAGCTCGCTTGGAGCTGTTGGATTGGCTGCCCTTGATGTCATAGCCCTGCCGATAATGTCCAGTAAATCTGTGGGGCTAACTGTTTCCTTACTGTGTATAAATTCCATTTCATGACAGCAATAATATGTTCCAGGCAGTGCATTTCAGGGTGATAATTATACATCTTGGGTGGTTAAAGTTACTCCACCTTAGTTGTGTGAAAAAAAAAAATAAAAAAAATTGTACTGCTGTGTCGCTGGCAAAAATGGGAGAATTTCCTGGTTTCCATGAGTTTAAAAAAAGAAAAGGGTGTGTGTGTGTAGAAAGGTAAGTTCAGTGTTTTGGTTGGTTTTTGGGTTTTTTTGCCATATTTCAGTGAGATTCTGGCTGAATAAAGGTGGGATATAAAGTGAGTTCAGACTTCAAGGTAGGGCCTGTGCCAGTATCTCCAAGCTCTTGCACTGCTAAACCTCAATTTTTTTTTGTGGACCACTGTCTACTCTTACAATTAAACTTCTATCTGAGACCTGTACTACAGAGATGCACTGTTTTGTAGGGATCTAGAGACCGTGACGTCATAGCCAATCAGTTTTCTGTGGACTGCGGTTTCATAGGATTGCGGGAGTAAAGAGGACTTGAAAATAATGGGCGAGGAAAGACAGTATGAGCCATATTTGGATCATGTCTTACACATGTTTGATCACTTTTTAAAAAACATTTCATGCTGAAGAGTCCACAGTCTCCTCGTGTGTTTACTGCAGAGCTTCACTCTTCATGTTACTAGGAAGCCTTTGCTAATGCTTAATCTAATTCTTTCCATTAAGCTAGTCCTATACACCAAAGCCATAGAAAATACCTTCTTTCTCTTTGCAGCTTTCTTTAGCATATTTTAAGACAATTGCCATGTCCCCTCCACCCCCTTTTCAGTAACCAAATAACCTCATATCTTTCAATCTTTCTTCTAAGGCATATTTTCTAGACTTTTAACCTGTAGTTCTCCTGTGGAGTGTTCAGTGTTCCACATTTCTACTTGGATAGGGTAGCTGAGGCCTCATGAGCTCTGAAAGGAGAAGAATCTTGTCTCTTGCAGACTGTGTATCATTTGGATAATGACATCATTCACCCTATGATCCACTACATAACCCCCAGTTCTTTCCTACCTAAATACTTCTTAGACACCTGTTCTCTATCTGTTGTTCATGCAGCAGTTTATTCTGGTACAGAGGTGATAAAGAGTCCTCTCCCCTGTGGGCAGTGTCCTATGGCTTGTCCTGATTGTTAACACCAATGTAGGAGAATTATGGTGTCTTTTCTGTCCTCTAGTGCATTAAGAATTTGTCTTGGTGTCATCTTCAAATTTAATAAATAAGGGTGTTTTTTTTTTATATTTGATAAATACTTTTTTTCCTTCCTGGATCCTTAGTGAAAATACTGAATAATACTTGAAAGACCCTTTAACCATTGATTGGTGCCTCCTCAAAAGAGAACTGTATTTTCCTTTCACCTAGTCCATGCTTCCATAAATTTCCCTGGAGCACATCATGTCATATGGTCTGGTAGATTTCTTAAGATGAGCTATATAACAACTATGACTTCTTTATCTGCAAGTTCTGTTATGTGGTTGTAGGAATTACTTTGGTTTTGCACAGTTTGTTCTGGCAAATGTAAACTGGCTCATGCTTATCATGTTGTTTATTTTCTAGGTATTTACAGATGGTTTGTTGATTATTTGTTCTAACATTGCTCTGGCAACCTGGAACTGTAGAGCAAAAATTGCTTTTTTCCTTTTCTGTCTCTTTTTTAGAGATGGACACTGTTGTTGTCCTTTCCCAGTCTTTTGTCTCACCTCAGAGACATCTTTCCAATGACATCTGTCAGTGGTCCCAAGATTTAATTAGTCAATTTGTGATGTATTTTAAAAGTTTTATGCATCTTACAGTCTTACATGTTCTAGCATCTGTGTGCATTAAACCCAACCATTTTAACATGGAAATGACCTAAACCTTTGCTAACTTCTTGTTTTCTTTGAAACTCATGCCTCTTGTCTATCAGTAGTCTGATTTTTCTGAGAAAAAACAACCCCAAAACAACCCAAAAACCCAATAGTTCGCCTGTGGCTGTCTAGGTAGAATATTTGTGGATTTATAAGAAAATAGGTATTGCCATGCAACCGTATTTCTATTCGATTTGACCTAGGAAAGAGAGTGTACTACAAAGAAGCAGTTTGGGTGCCAAATGAAAATTAATACAAATTGTTTTCCTAGCATTTTCTGATAGAACTCAAGTAAGAATCATATGTATTTGCTGTATTTAGATTTTATTTACTGTATGCCCTAAACGGGGTTTTTTTGGAACTTGAGGAAGATAGGAAAAGAAACATTTGCTTTCCAAAGGTTTTAAGAGAATACCTCATAATATGAGGTCTGTTTATCACTGCTATGCTTCTGAGAAATCCTCTGAGATCTTGCCAATTGATTAAAAAGCACCCCTTGGATTCCAGCAAAATTCAGAATATGCAATGGACTTTGCAAACCTATAAAATGAAGAATCCCTTGTCGGATCTTTCTGTGTATGTACATTGAGGGAGCTGTATTCATTTTGCAGAATGATCTTATCCATACATTCAGAAACATCAGAGGAAATTCTACTTGATGTGACACCTCTTTAAACCCCAAATCTATGCTGAATAAAAGGAAGACACCCCCCCCCCCACCCCAGACACACACCTTCAAGCTGAAAATAACACCAACCAGATGAAAATTCTGGTGCAACCAGAAATCATGGAGTAGTGTTCCAATATCATATATTTTCCTATTCCCCAAATTATTGAGATTGTATCACAAATTTTACTGTAATTGTTCAATTTTACCTTCCTTAAAATATTATATCTTACTCTAGTTTCAGAGGCTGCATACCTGCGTATTGTAGACTCTGAAGAGATCTATTCCATATGATCCCTTAGGCTTAAAATACTACATTATAGAATTTTCTCCAAGGTAGTGGTGTCTGAGAAATTTTTTGGTGGCACTTCGTACTTCCAAGTCTCCTATTATTGTAGTTTCAGTTGTTAAAGGGCACAATTCTCTGAATCAAACTTGAGAGCTCTTTCATCTTGGGCCTCATGTCTAATCTTGTCCAGGGGTCATGCCGTCCCATAGGGTAGTGGTCTTTTTGGTGACAACAGTACTAATAAATCTTTTCCAGAAAAGTGTGTGTGAATTTATCTCATAACAGCTTACTTCCAAAATCAGTGCTTAAATGCAGTAAGTGGTCATAGTAGCTATAGTTAGAAAACATTTCTCCTGAAGAGCTTTTTTAGAATTCGGCATCTTCCCAAAAAGTGAGTTTTGTTTGCTAGGGATCTCAGAAAGCCATTGCCAAAAATGTATTTTGTAATATTTTAGAGCCAAACTGGGATTAAACAGGAGTCAGGGAATTGTGCATCAAAACAGGAAGCTGGGTACAAGTTGACAAGGAGAGCGCTGCTCTGCTGATTTTAGACAGGCACATCCTAGGAACACATTTTCTCTGCCGCCTTCCTCATCATGTAGAGCCGCTGAATCGAAGTGTATCAGAAGCAGGAGCACCACACTGCAGTGCTGCAGACTGCTAACTGGCCCAAGGCAATCTTATCTTTCCTCCAAGCCCTGCCCTGGAGGCAGGGTCGTATCTGCACCCAGCTGGTCCTGTGCCTTCACCTAGGTCCCTTCTGCAGATACACCTGTGGTGTAGGGACTTCCGAGAAGAAAAAATAAATTATGAAAGAAGGTGGAAATCTGTCCTGAAAAAAAATTCAAGGAAGGCAAGAGAAGGCAGTCGAAGAAAAGAAATGGGACAGCGTGTAAAGAGGCCAGGGTGAGGAAGGCAATGTGAGCAGGAGCCAACAGCACATCATTCTACTCCAGGTTTAATCACGCTATAGTGGCATCATGGGATGCAATAATAAGGATGGAGAGGGAAGGGCTGTCATCTTCCCGGCTTCTGTAGCTTCCTCAGTAAGCGTGTGTTGTTTGTGAAAGCAAGCAAACAAGTCTATCCTTGTATATCATCAGCAGAACAAGCTCCATGGGGAGCAGATACAGTTAGCAGATACAAAAATCCATGGTCTCATACTGGGATCCATGGCTGACTTACAGCAGCTGGGAATCAGGCCCATCTGCTGGGGCTGCAGGACTCTGGCAATTCTGTTTACAGGAGACTAAAGATTTTCAGAATCTATTTCTGTCGAGGCTGAGGCTATAATGAGGGACAGGGCTGGTCCCACGCTAAGCGTCAGCTAATCTCTCTATCTAGAAGCTGTTTGATTCTTAAATCAGTTCAATGTGCAAACCTGGTTGCATAGCTTTTTCTGTCACTCAGGGTCATAATCTGCCTTAAAATTCAAATTTTCCCTCATAAAAGAAGAATGAGTGGGACAGGTTGTTTAAATTATAGTTTTCCTGTTCCTGAGAAAATGAAGGTTCAGAAGTTATAGTGTGCAGGTGGAGCCTTTTTTTTTTACCTACAGCCAGTAATTAACACCTTTGCTTCATGTTAGCCTTCAGCATGTGGACCTTATTGCTTCATCAAGTATCTCAGGGCCCAGCTTGTTTTCATCAGCTGAACAGCACTATTTGACAATGAGGGGGAAAAAAGCAAGCTTTGCTAGCAGCAATAATCAGTTTTCCTTGCCCACATCTCTTTCCCCAATCAACCTCTCCAGCAGCCATCTTCTCTTCCTCACCCTTCCCAAAGAAAATAATTTGGTTGACTCCAGTAACTTGTATATAAATCAAGAACATTCCGGTGTCATAGGATAATAATGAGAATAATATATGCTGACAACAAAGACTGCCTCCGCTTCTCCAACTTGTGATTTGTGACTATAGGTGAGAGACTCATTTTAGAAGAAGTAAGGGTACTGCTTGAAAGAGTAGTTTGTGAGCTCCTTATCTGACTTCTCTTCAAGGCTTCTGAAGTGATTCTAAGCATCTTCTTAATGCAGAAACTGTCTTTCCTAGGAGTTGCATTGTGTTTTTATCATTTGTTAAACAGAAGCAGACTCTGAACAGCTAATATACAGCCACAGACACTGTGCTGGTCTGTCGAGTCTTCTCATGAGGGACCTTGGGGCTTTAGCAATTACCTATGAATGTCCTCCAAGTTCTCATGGTAACACCCATGCCAAAGATATCAGGTCTGTCTCATAGAATCATAGATTATTTTGGGTTGGAAGGGACCCCTAGAGGTCATCTAGTCCAACCCCCCTGCAGTGAGCAGGGACACTGCTAACTAGATCAGGTTGCTCAGAGCCCCGTCCAACCTGGCCTTGAATGTTTCCAGGGATGGGGCCTCCACCACCTCTCTGGGAAACCCATTCCAGTGTTTCACCACCCTCATTGTAAAGAATTTCCTCCTTATATCCAGTCTAAACCTACCCTGCTTCAGTTTAAAACCATTACCCCTTGTCCTGTCACAGCTGACCCTACTAAAAAGATTTTCCCCATCTCACAAGATCAGTGCTCCCCAGCAGCTCGATATGGCCCACCCTATATTCCATGTTTAAGAAAACAGTTCTCAGCTGGTTTGAACAGAGGGTTATGACTTTTTTTCTACCCTCCTCCCCTGCTCCCTCCCCCTCCCCCCAATTTAGGCTGCTAAGTCAAACACTGAGTGTGATTAATGATGACAGAGATTACTGTGAGCCTAAAGTTCAAGAGCTGAGCTGTTTATTTGTTTAAGAAAGTTGTTTTCTGAGTGTTTCTCTATATCTCTAGCCACATGCTTAGACTGAAATACCCCAGCACAGTCACTGGTTTGTACAGATATTGTTTTGACAGCAAAGAATGCTTGTAAACATCCAGGATGGGGAGGGGAAATACTCAGTGTCTTAGGACTTGTTCCATTTTCATGTGGTCTGTTCTTGTATCAGTGGCGTGGGAGGAAACGCCTGTCGAATAATATTGAGGAGACACTGTGTGTGATAGTACACACCAACTCAGGTCAGTAGCGCCAGAGCACAGGCAGGAGTTGAGAGGCAGCTTCTGTCCATCATCTTCAGCAAATAAGCATTAAAGGCAGAACCAAAATTTCAGTTATGGGAGTCAAATTAAGTTCTTCCAGTCCAAAGCATAAAACAGAGGGTGACTGTATCCGTGCATTGCCTGGGAACTCTGCCTAATGCCATCATTGACAAACCAAATAATGGATTTACATAGCTGGCTGCATATGTCTGTCATCCTGTCTCTCAGAAAATTTTACCAGATTTGCTGGAATTTGCTTATCTTTACACCAAGGACCAAATTTTTTGATCTTTCAGTTACAGGTGTACTTGAGGCCAAGATTTGACTCAGGAACTGTAGAAGCAGAGCTTTTGATTACATCCTGGGCACTGGGAAGGCAAAGTGAGTTTTCCTTCAATTCAGCATTCTCCCTGGCTGGCCACTCTCATTTACTAAGTTTGATTTAACAGCTTAGATCTGCTTATAACTGAAACATATTTTAGCTGTTAATCAAAACAAATTAACAAAAGGAGGGAAAACAAAACCTGCCCGAATCACTTTCGGGTGTATCTAACTGCTTTGCTAAACACCTCTGCACTTGATTATTCTGTTACAAATTTCCAGCAAAGGTTCTGGGAAAGGGAACAGTGGTTAAATTATTGCTTCCTTTCTAAAGTATCCCCATGATACACACATCATTTTTTTATGAGGGCAGTTCCTTTGAAAATTATCTTCTTTTGTTTTCTTTCTTTCAAAATTTATTCTAACTGAGAATAAACTGATTTTTCATCACGACACTCTTTTCTCCAGAGAATAGCATTGTTTTTCTTTTATTATTTTCTGATTCAGTCCATTTAAGTCATGCTCCTCCTCCACTTCCTTACTGCTCTAAGCAGAGTCAGGGCTTAGTTAAGGAAAGTTGTGTCTGAGCTGTGTCCAATTTTAAGCTTCTGACTTAAAAAAAAACCCTACCGTCAAAAACCCACCCTTGATTTCTTCTTCTTAATGGGTTGATTGCCAGATTATTTCTTTGAATTATAGCACTTGTTTCCTGTTTTCAAAGGCTAAAATCAGCCACTTAAGCACAACTGAGAAAAAAAAAACAACACCAAGGTGCCTAAATTGGTTTGCATAGTTAGAGCAATAACAGCTCTATCAGACTGCAGGTGTCACAATACCCACACACACACATTTAAAAACAGGAGGCAGTCTTACTGAACCCAAAGGAATCTTTTTTAGCAGAGTTCATGCTTCTTAGCTCATGAGGTCAGGCTATAGAAAAGCAGCTGACACTATGATATTGAAGGCTCCAGTGGTTTTCCTGCAGGAACAGATGGATGACCTGGTTGTTTTATATTGCTGACTTTGTCCATTAAAACAGCAGAGTAAAAACTGGTTTTCCTCATGTGGGTTTCTTCTTAATGAAATTTGTTCCTTGTCATCAAACCTATTTGTACGTTTTTTTCCCCTTGGTCTCCTTTTTCTTAGGAGTCTCTGGATTTCCTGACTTCCCAATTTCAGTTGTCAGGATACAGTTCATCCAAGGCTAAAGTGCTCTGACACAATCCATGCCAAAAATAAGGGGAAAATAAAACAATTTATTAGACTTTGTATCTATGCCTTATCATTTCAGTGTAGTGTTTAATTCCTATTTGAATTCCACAAATTCAGAAGAATCAGGAATGATCAGAAATATTTTCAGATAATAAAATTCAGGCCTACTATCAATGCTAGGTTTCAGCTTTAGTGACTGAGTTCTGAGGTGTTTTGTGGGAGGTTACATGTATGTCAATCCCCAGAATTTCATGCAAATATTTTGAGAGGGGAATCACATCTCATATATATTTACAGAACAATCTTAACACAATTTGTCCCATAATATGGGTTATACATTGGTCTTCCATAATGGTTTTTTTTTCCACAGGTAACTTTGTCTTCATGTCCTCAGAATTATTGGGATTAGAAACACAGACATTTATCCAACATCCCATCATGCTCTCGCTGTTATGGTCAGACCAGTCATTCAGACAACTCATATAATTTAAGGATCGCTTGAGCCTACTATTTCCCCACTCTTTCTGCAGCCGCATCCCGTATGTCATATATGTGTAGACAGAAGAGCTTACTCATCAAAACCTAAATCCTTTATTTGAGAAAATGAAAGCTCAGAAAGAATAAAGTGCAACAGGAAAGAATATTTTCAGAGAGCTTTTGTTACGTCATAGTAGCTTCTTTGAAAAAATTGTTTCACTTTTTTTATGAGCTGTTTATGACTGCAGAAGAACTGTAGAAGAAAAATGATGACCAGTACGCTTTTCTCCCAATCTGTCTCCTGATAAGAGAGACTGCATCAGCATCAGACAGACCAGAGAAGCTGTTTTCTGCAAAATCCCATGCAGGAGTCATTTACCTGACTTACACAATTCCTGTATATATCCTGCTCTACGCATTACTTTCTTACTTAAAAGGTTTTTTTCCCAAACACCTCCTTTTTACAGGCTATATACATACCATAATTCCAAGTAGTTTAACTTCTGAATTATCTAAGCATTGAAACAAATAATACAACCCAACTGAAATATTTCTTAGCCAGGGTAAAAAGGTAGCTGAAGCGAAAACCTTACCTGGCACTGCTGACTATAATCAAGCTACATATTCGTATCTTTACATGTTTTACATATTGTTTTAGCTTTGGAAGAAACCTATCTTAAGTGCTGTTTGAAACGTGGCTAAAATCTCAGAAGAAAGATGATTCCAGTAAGCTTCTACTATTTCAGATTTGAATCCTATTTCATTTTGCTATAAGCTCACTTGAAGCCACTCTCAGACTGTGCCTTGGCTTGACTTTGATTTCCAAACCCGTACCCTTGATGCAAACCCAACCCCAAAGCAGCTAAGAACATCCCAGTCTCTGCTCACTAAACCTCTGATGCCTATGAATCCAGGTAAAACCTTGTGCAGGAGAACCTGTGCTGCTTTGGGTTAGCTACTTTTGAGCAGTTTCTCACCTGCAGGCCACATCTGTCTGACTCATCAGCAGAAATGTGCATATCTGTGCCCAGGACCAAACTGCTCTGAGATGTTCATGGAAAAGCTAGGAAATCCCTGTCACTCCCTATTACTATTAGGCAATCACTTTCCCTGGGAACCTGCTTTTGCTGGAGCAGACAAGCTGTCAGCCCTGCAAGTGGTCTTTTTGTTTATGTATCTTTTCTGTTCCTCTGTTTACTTAAAGGGACAGAATTGTCAGCTCTTGTAAGGCTGGGCTGTGTAACTGATGGCCTATCCACCTCAGACTTGCATTTTTTTTCCACTTTTTTTTTAAAAGAAGAATCTTATCCAAACAAGAATGAAATGGGCAGATTTATGAAAGCAAAGAAGAGCAAAGTGGAAAAGGAAGTTTATGTTTTTTGTAGAGACTCGCTGCTGTGTAAATGCACTGAAAGAATCTCTTGGCTGTTTGGGCTTTTGCATAACAGCTAGAGACGCAGAGCAATTAGATTTTCTGAGTATAAGCAAGAGAATCTGTTTTGTTTATACAGAAAAGTCCCCCAGAAGAGAGGCGGGAGTGGAGACATAAGTAATAAGCGCATATGTTTGGAAAGAGTATAATGTACTTATAAATATTATAGTGGCGTCGCTATAGTCAAGGGTCTGGCAAGATTTCTGTTGTAAACCCTTCTTGTCAGAGGTTCAGGACGAAGCTGTAAAAATTCCAGGCTGCAGCTTGGCATGTGAAGTCTCAAGGCAGAGGCACAGGTTTCCCTCCTGCCCCCTCAATAAATTGGCACAAACCTGATTGTCTGTAGGGAAGTGATATTAGGCAGAGCCCTTGCCTTTCTCTCTGAAAAGCAGATGGTTTGTATTCCTGTCTTGTCAGAAAAGCTGGGATACTGAAAATGCACTGGGACATCAGTTCATACTGCAGAAAGGAACGCCTGTGTCTTGAGGTATGGCAGATGATAGAAACAAACTGTGCAAATGGGTGAATCCTTTCATGTTTGGATCCAGTCTACACATCTCTAGACGTTTGGTTTCCCAAAGGAGAAGATCATGCAACTTTTTAGGAAGTTGCCTTCATAAGTAAGTGCTGTAAAGGGAATTAAAACAAATGAATGACTTTAGAACTGAACATTTCTTGAGTCTATTTGTGGTTTACTGGTTGCATTTTGTTAGCAGTTGAACTTAATGACAAAAGGAAGCACCAGGATCTGTTCTTGATCCACAGGCTGTAAGGCTGTGATGTTTTTGTGTATTAACTGGCAAATCTGGCACTGGTAACAAAGGCAAACTTGAATAAAAAGGAATTCATCTGCAATAAATTTAGGCTATCCAAATAACCAGTGAGAAAATAGTATTTTACATTTGGGCAGTGTATATGCTCTTTAAATTAAACAAAAAAGTAATCAGAAAAAGTCCACTGTGTTCTCCTCAGCCAAACACCTTAGGATTCCTGCACACAGTAGCTGAGCTTGGTCTTTCCCAAACCGGAGTTGCAAATTCGTATGCAAAGGATCAAACTGAACACTGAAATTTTTCACATAGGAGATGGTGGATACATATGCACTAAACATATTGATAACTGTAATTACACAGGGATTTAGGGACCTAGTTTGGGGGCTAATGTTTAATGTGAATGTCACCTGATCTGGTCTGCGTGGCTTATGTATATATTACTAACCATTAAATTATCATTGATATTGTTACCTTTCAGTAGTGGCTGAAGAGGAATGAATTCTACTCAGGTATCAGATTGACAAGAGCAATGCCACAAGAGACATCTTGAACTGCTAAGGCAAAAGAAAAGATCATTGAGACAGTAAATCAGTAAGCTATGTAAAATGTTTCAACTGTGCCAAAAAAGTTTGCAGACTACAAAACAAGTGTTTTTACCATGATGGTTGCAAAGAACATTTAAGCTGAAAAATGGAATGCCATTCATTCATTTTACTTTAAATACTTAGTAAAGCAAAAATCTAATTTGCTAAAGGCACTGTCCTTCTGCTTCCTTGCTCACTGCATAAGCTCAGTGCCTGTAGGCCAAGTTTTGTACTGATGTCCATTGTGTGCAACCCCACTCAACTGAGTGATACAGGGTACGAGGCAGCCCTGGAATTGTCCCCTAGGATTCAATCTGGCTTCAAGTAAATGTCCCCTGGAGAAGCTCCAGTGTCTAGTAAGGTACTTTCTCTCTTGTTTTGAAGTGAGGAAGTCAAGATAAGTTGCTGCTGGCCTAAATATCCCATTAAAGTGACATTGGAATTCTGACTTAAATGCAGAAAATTTGTAGCCAAGCCTGCCTGTCCAATCTACATCAAATCTATTTTGCAGAACAGTGGGATGTGTGGAAATAAAATGCAAAGTAGGGCGTAACAATGCTGTTGATTTTAATATAGAACCTTATGAATTAGATGCCTTGTTTGTGCCTGTACAAGTAAAATCTGATCTTTTTCTGCTTCACAATAATTCCACTCCGTATTTACTCCTTCTTTGTACTGGAAAGGGGGAGCCTTTCAATCTGAGGTAAGAAAGACCCTCCATTTTTTGTCCTTTTTAAGTAAAGACTTAATCACTATCTGTAGTTACCTACATAGAACAATGCTTTTTAATTCTGAAAGATAAAGGGAAAAAATAGAAATCTAGTGGCTGAAAGCTGAAGCTATTTTAATACAGAGAGGAAATAAGGAACATATTTTTAAAGGTGAGGGTAATTATGTATTGGAACAAATTACCATGGGAATTTGATGGATTCTCCATCCCTTGAAGTCTTTAAATCAAAAATGAACATCTTTCTAGAAGTATGATTGAAGCCAACCTGGAGTTATGGGTTTGCAAGAATCGCTGAGTGAAATTCAAAGACCAGTGTTATGCAGGAGGTCACAGTAAAGGCTTATAATTGTCTGTCTTCTGGCCTTAATAATTCTTATTGTTAGAGGGAGAAGAGGTATTCATGTTCTTGGTTTTGTACCAATAGCCAGAAGTGGCTACAATCCCATGTCTGAATTTCAAAAATAGAAGGTGAACTTTTGGAATAGTAGCTGACTTTGCTTTGAAATGCTTTTGTATAGCTCTGTATAGATCTTTATTCACATCACTGGAAAAAACTATCAGTTGCCTTCAGCACATGTTTTCCAGAAGATAAGAAAGAAAGATAAATAGATTGAATTATTTTTATTTATTTATTTATTTATTTAAAGTCAAAGAAACTCCATGGAACTCCCTGGCTTGGCTCTGTGCTGTAGTGACAATTATAATTCCAGTGGTAACTATTAACTCATTTCACCTAGTTTGCTTTGGAGGGGACATTGACCATATGTAATATTTAAGTTGCAAATATCTATAGCCGTATAGCTAAAACAGAAGTTAGACTCTCAAAAATATGTATGGAGGTGTGGAAATTCATTTTTCCCTCTGTAACTAAACCGCAGCCAGATCGTGTCTTACGTTATCCCCACTGCAATGTAGGAGCACTTCTCTGTGTGTGTGCGTACATTTGTAAGCATGCACGGATGCATGCGAATGATGTGTAATTTCAGTAAAAATAAAGAGAAAGAAACCATGGAAAATCCGATCCAGTACTACTGAATTCCTGGACAGGTAGTCCATGCATCAATCTCTCCTCACTTCACATTCTCAGGACAGTTCAACGTGCCTGAGGCCTCAGAGGAATTTTTTTCATATGCCTCCAATGTTTTTACAAGACTGCCTTGGCAGGAAATACATATGTTCTTAATAATGATTAAAAAGAATAAATTCACCTTTCAAAATCAAAGTGCAAATGGCATAGCAGGTGTAATTGAGGCAAATGATTATGGTACTTATCTGTCTTTACAGAGAAAGCTCAAGGGAATTTACTATCTCCACAAGGATATAATATTTTTAGTAGATCTTGAGTATATGGTTTGCCAAGAATTCAAGGCTGAGTATAAAACATGCCATTCAAACACTGAATATGAGCATTCAACTGGGGTGAAGAACAAGTTTTAAAAAAAGAAAAACAATAAACAGGGTCTGAAATTACCCAGGTATAAACTCCATCTGTGAAATCCGATGGGGCAACTGAAAAGAAAAGAAACATCCAGCATGGGATCTCTGCACTGCAAATACAGGAAGAAAATGGATTTTATGATCAGATGGCTAGCCTAAGGTCCACCTGATGTCATGCATTTTCACCTGATTAAATGAAGAAGATAAGGAATACACACTTTGCATGCAAGTCTAAGTATCTTTAGGTAGCACGTAGCTCTTAGTATAGTTCTTTTGGGTAAGAAACTTTATCTCTGTAAGCCTCATGCATATTTCTGTGATGTTGTGAGAAATCCTGGCTCCTAGCATTCTCCAAAAGTAGTTTTGAGATCAGGCTCTCACCTTGCATCACCTCATCCCTTCCAGCTGGCAGTGTACATCAGAACAGTTATGAAGAAAATAAAAGAGAAACAGGCAAGTTTAGGCTCAAAACAGCACATTCAACCAGCTCTTTCCTCCAAACCGGAGTAAAGAGGATGGAAGGAGAAAATAACATGTTGTTCACAGATTTCACAACTCCGATTCATGGAATATTTGTTATAATTATTTATTTTATTTGCCTATCACCATGGCAGCTGAGTCCTTCATGTATAAAAAAAATTAGAAACACATTGGGGCCACATTTCATGAGCTCTCGAATGTTACTTTCTGGTGTGTAATTGTTTCTCCTTCATTGACTAGTAATTAAGCTGCAGTATGCCTAGGCTTGCAAATCCAGCAGACTTGGAAAATTCCTTTAATTTTTAAAGTTTGTTTGTTTGCCAGGTGGTTTTTTCCTCCAAGCTTGTCCAACTTTGAAAATTACAACTTAAGTAAAACCAAAAACATAAGTGTCATGGATCGCTGAGGGATTACCTTACCACATTAATATTCAATAATGCCAGCTGCCCTTATTCAGCACACGAGGGCCTTGATTCAGCGAGGTGCTGAAATGGGGCCTGAAAGTTTGGTGGAGAGAGAGCAGGCTCTTTCTCATGGAGCTGGTCAATGTTTTCAAAGATAGATTTTTTTCCCCCCAAGTACACAGGCTACTTACAACAGTTTCTGGTAAGCAAAAGACTTTGATAATCTTCCCCCCAAATATTATGATTTTAAAAGCTCAAAAAAACCCCACTAACCTCCATAATTTTCAACTCTGTCCAATGGAAATGTTTCCAAAATTTTCTACCTTCTTTGTTTTTTGCCTCTTTTCTAGCTTCTCTGCCTTTGTGGTCTGTATATTGTATAAACTACTGAGGCATAAAATGCATATGAAAGGGAGAGGTAAGACTGTAAAGCGGGACACCTTACTATTAAGTAAAAGCTTTTTTAGGTCAGGCAGTATTTTGCAACATATGCATGTGCCAAACCATGCTCTGGTGACAGACCCTTGGTGTGTGCTGTTTTGCTTAGCCAAGAGGTTAAGGATGCTGAAGATGAAAACAAGCCTTGCTGGAGCTAGCACAAGAACTGCCACAAGCCAAGCAAACCAATGACACAGGTAGTTTCCTCTTTACTCATCAATGAGGAAAATGCACTTAAGCTCAAAAGTCCTATGTCACTTTAAGCGTAGGGTAATCCTGTTAACACAACAAAGCGCAAAAAGGGTGGTGGACTGCGGGGGGAGGTGGTGGAAGGCTGCTGAGTTTTTTCCTTCTGAAGCCTTCACTTCCTTTCCAGGCTGATGGCTTGTGATTTCGTTAGACTCACTTGACTGGAGGGATGGGGCCCTTTGCGACTCCTTGCAGAAGGAACAGCAGGACTCAGGGTGAGGGCTGGCTTCAGGCAGAGAGTTTTCCAGTCTTCAGGAAATGAAGATTTAGCACCCTGTAACTGTGGGCAGGAGGAACGATATGTTTTGCCAGGAGCAATGGGAGCAGGGATGCTGGCCTATCTGGCTGTGGGGATGGGGACCAGGCGGGCTGTGGGGAGGGAGCCGGGCTGGTGGCCGAACCTTTGCCCTGCAGCTTCTCACCCTCGGTACCTCGGTGCTCCCATGAAGCAAAAGCGTTTCCAGATGAATGGATTGTGTCCAAGCGTTTGCCTTTTGGCTATTAGCACTGCGAGAGCAAACAAGTTTTCTCATGGCTAACTAACTTCCTTTGATTCCTTCCTCCCGAGAAAGTCGCTTCTTGTTTGTCGTGCCATGACAACATCGCTGCGCTATCCAGGGCGAGTGTGTTAATCCAGGAAGGGACAAATCCGAGAGGCTTGACTGGCAATTTTTAAACTCCAGATGGCCATTTTCCAACTACCTGTCAGCTTGAATAGGAAATAAGTCTCCTGACAGGCTCACTTCCTTCCGTTTGCATTGTTTTCAGCAAAAATAGATTTTTAATAACTCCCATAATAACGTTCCTGCAAGGCGCGGCCTACAAACGTTAGCCTGAAACAGGACAAACATATTGCAAAGTCTGTTGACTCTTTACCTATGTGTGGCCTGTAGCCAGTGGGCTGCGGCTGATTATTAACAATAAAATAAGAAGTAACCTTAGATTAAATATTGCTAAGAAGTGCCCAATATCCAAAATTTGGGAGCAGAACCTCAGCTGCTGCAAATCAGCTGAGGCTCTGTTCAGAGTGGTTAGGGATGCTGGTGAAATAAATAAAAGTAATTTTGTCACTGATCTTTTCTAATTCATCAAATCCTCTTTATATTGTGTTTCTTCTCAGACATTTCATACCTATTTGCTGTGCATTAATGTATCACAGCTGAGAATGTGTGGAGTAGTAGTTGGCTTTGTTCAGTTTGCTTTTAAGATGACTGTAACTTTTATTTAATGACTGTTCTGTTGTTCTGCATTTACATTTTCTCCCAATATGCATATACTGTCTTACCTTATGCCAAACTTTAGCAGCACTTCTGAAGATTCCCATATATGTGGCAGTGGTACTGGAATTCAAAATCTGCACTTCAAAGGGCACTTCAAAGCTCTTCCAGTTTTTCGTACTGTCTCCCATACTTCCATCATTTGTGCCAAGAGTTTGATTAGGGTCAGTATGTGTAGCCATCCTTCCTAGCGCCTTTGGGAGTTGAGATTATTCTGTTTCGTTCTAGCCTACCCTACCTCACCCTATCCTATCCTATCCTACGCTACCCTACCCTATCCTACCCTACCCTACCCTACCCTATCCTACCCTACCCTACCCTATTCAATCCTACCCTTCAGTCATTATTTTGCACCATAGCCAATAAAGCATATTTTAAATGACAATGATGTGTCTGTATAGATTTACTAAACTTTTTGGTTGCAATAACAATGATTTTTTTTTATGCAATTATTTCATTTAGAGACAAAACAAGTCAGAGCTGATTCAGTATAGAAAAAAAATTTCTCTTTTCAAGCCACCAGTCTCAGTATTCCTATACTTTGAATTTTGGTAGACTTGACTTGCTAATGTAAACAGAAACATTACCAAAATCATGGTATTCTCCCTCCTCGCCAAGATTCATCCATGACCATGGATCAAATCCAGCACCCGTAATATTTTTGTCTTTTATGCCTATATGTGTGTGTATGTATATATATGTAAAAGTTTCCAGAAGTTTCAAAAGTTCCCTACATCAGAGTATAGTTTTCCATAAGACCAAATCAGATCCAGCAGCAGAACTTGGTAGAAATTTTTCCTTCACGTTACAGTAGCCTTCCTATGAGTTAATTACACTTTTCCACAGCTAGTTGTTTCTTTCTAAAGCCCGTGAGGCATTCCATATGTTCTCACTAGCTTACACTGTAGCTGAGGATTTTATTTTGGTCTATATATAGCAAGTAAATAGTCCAGATATGCTCAGATTTGTTTTGAAAACTTTAGTCTGGCTAAAATGAAGGATATGACATTTAGAAGTGAATTTATGAAGCTAGGAACAACAGCAAGGAGCAGCTGGGAAGAGATTCAGGGACAGAAGTATTACCTCTTAACAGTCTCCACTTGTACAGAGTGCTGATTACTTCAGAAAAAATCCGTTCCCAACTATCACTTGAACTTGGAGCAAGAAGGGTTGAAAGAAGGGGCCAATGGTAGGCCGGCAGTGTTGGTTCGAGTGCTAACCATGGAACTCATTGCTGGGGATCATTTCTTAAGAAACCATCTATTTAGTTTACAAAATCACCAGCACAGCTACATGTCCTCAAGCACTCCCATGCAACCCACCCTGGGATTATATATGGTGCGCAACTTCACACAGCTGCTGTGTAGGGGAGAGCTTGTGGGACAGCTGGACAGAGGGTAGAGGGAACAATCCCAGGAGGGACACCAGAAGAGAAGTAGGCATCAGGAGAAAGACAAGAGAAAAAGCAGCTCTGCGTAGCAGGACTATAGAAGTGGGGTACAAAACCATACTGGGTCAGGCTGTGTCACTAGGAGAAAGACTGAGGACACAAGAGGGTGAATAGAGTGATATTTTACACATTTAATAAAACTGGTGAGGAGTGAGCAGGAGGGGGGAGAAAAAGGGAAGCTCCAGGAGCAGACGATGTGACAGGAAGGGAAGTCCCATTCAGAGGCAGACAAACAAAGTCACAGAAGGCAGGAAAGCAGCGATGAGTTTGTTTAGGGGAAGTTATGGCATGACCTGATGGGAGAGCCAGGATGGGTGAGATCAGGTCATTACTCCCTATTCTGCTGTGTGTCCTCTCCTCCACGGGTGCTGGCACACCTCTGCGTGTTTGTGCCCTTGTGTTAGGTAAAAGAGTTAGGGAAAAGGCTTGGCATAGGCCGGCTGTGTTGTATGAAGTCAGGAAGCCTACGAAGAACCAGCTGTCTCTTCCACATTCCTCCTTTGGAGGAGGCCCCCTTTATGCCCCTATCTCTAACAGACAAGGCCCCCTGAGATTTTCAGATTTATCTCTGGAGAAAAAAAAAGCCCCAAATCAAATCAATAAGTAAGTATAATACCAGTATCATAGAATCATAGAATCATAGAATCACAGAATGTTTTGGGTTGGAAGGGACCCCTAGAGGTCATCTAGCCCAATCCCCCTGCAGTGAGCAGGGACACTGCTAACTAGATCAGGTTGCTCAGAGCCCTATCCAACCTGGCCTTGAATGTTTCCAGGGATGGGGCCTCCACCACCTCTCTGGGCAACCTGTTCCAGTGTTTCACCACCCTCATTGTAAAGAATTTCTTCCTTATATCCAGTCTAAACCTACCCTGTTTTAGTTTAAAACCATTACCCCTTGTCCTGACACAGTAGGAAGGATATGATAGGAAGAAGTTAATTAGAGAAACTTTAGCTGACATTTCATATCATAACTGGTAGCTCCAAAGTGCTTTTTCCTCAGTGAGGAGGGCTCAACTACATGAAGTGCAATTGCAAATTGAGTTTATAAAACTTGGGGGTACTGAAGGTTTTTTTTTTTTTGCAGTTGTACTAAGGCAGGTTTTATATAGTGTAGGATGAGTTTGAAAAAATGCATTGCAATTGGAGTAGGTTTTACTCTTTAAAGCCACCCCAGCTGTGTACAAAGAGAGCCCACACTGCTATGATAGCACATGGTTGCTGCTGTGTACACCAAACTCATATCCTAGCTCCAGACCTGGGCTTTCCTGTCTATGTGAGCCCTGAAGCTACACGTTATCTTCTCATATCTGCCTTATATAGACCTCAAGCGTGGGTCTGGTTTTGCACTAATCTAACTCCGTCAACTTGTATGGAGTTGCTTCTCATGCTTTTCAAAGACACAGAGCTAGCCTTAAGCATTGTTGCCTCTCTCCAGAGTCTTAAAAAAAAATGTAAATGTTCAATAGATGACCATGAAGCTTTTGTAAAAGCATTTTAATTCTTGCTTTTAAAACATGTAATTGGTTGATATTGCAAAGTGTTACAATGATATTTTAAATTTGAATGGTAGCGTTGATGATAGAAATATTTTTTAAAAACTGAATTTTTCATGTAATACAAACAGTGTTAGTTCAGCTACCAGAAAACCAAACCACTCTTAACAAAACTTTAATTGGGTTTTAATTTTGAACTTTCCTTTTCAACTGGTATCAAGCCCTCTTCCTTTGCCCTCCCCATGGCATTTGCACAAGCTTTTATTCCATTTTTGGTGAGGGGGAAGACACTGTTTCCCATAATTCACAACTGGACAGTGTCAGTCCAAAACCTGATTATCTCTACACTTTTAGGCCCCCACAAAAATTTGAAAGTTTTGCAGTAATTATAAATGCTCATATGGTCAGAAGACTAATTTACATTTTTGTAGCACTCTCAGTGTCTCAGTGCCACTTTGGTCTGGATTTAGTTGAATATAGCAACCAAGAAAAAATGATTGTATTGAAGTTATTACGTAACATTCACAACATTAGGTATAGTAAGGAAATGTAAGCAGCCAGCCAAAAACCTCAATTAAAAGCAACTTAATGTGGCTGTCAAAACACTCCACCCTTTTGAGCTCAAGTAGGTAAATCTTTTGGGCTATGGGCACAATGGGAAAAGATTAATTAAGGAAATGAGGTAAGATTTCTTAATACCTACTAGTGACATAAAAACTTGCTCCATGCCATCCCTTCCATATGAAACACTTCGTTTTCCTGGAGCTCCAAATGACTGTTACTTCACTTAGTTCACTTATAACCATATATTACCTCTGTGCAGTTGTTCAGGTGGTGTCTGGTAAACCAACTGCACAATGCATATATGTGGAGATGTATATATGTGCATGCATTAAGTGTCCATGTGTGTGCATACGTATGCATCTATACAGGGACAGAGGCTGAAGCATCAGGATCTTTTGGCCTGGAAGGGCAAGGGAGGGCCATGCAGCTGTGACCCCAACACATGATGCACAGTGAGGCTGAAGTGATCAGTGCTAAGGGGGAAGTCAAAGCCCATGATAAATGTCCACACACTAAATGCAGGTGCACACTTCTTCCGTATGACATTTTTCGCTTTATAAGTACTCGGTGTTAGGAAGAGTAAAAAACCGGGGAAATGGAACTATAGCAAACCAGATTTTTGTGCTCTGAGTAAGGTTAAAACACTGTATGAAAATGAAAATATATCGTAGATTACCGCCTTAAATTTTGCATTCATAGCTCTTATAGACAAATAATATGTTCTTGTCTTTTCACTCTCTATATGACACATTCCATTGGTTTTCTCCTACTAATTCCTACAGTCTACAACATAAATAAAATTGCAACTTCTCTGTCTTTGGGGTTTTGTGGGGGTGGTTAAGAGGGTTGTCTTTGCTTTGTGATTATTACTTTTAGTGTTGTCTTTGTCCTTTGTTATGAAGTCTTATTTGTATTTCATTCCCTAGATAACAAAGACTACCATATTATTAAGGTAATTTGACTATAATCAAGAATTCAAAAAAGGATAGTGATAAGGAATGTGTGATTAATGTACAAATGAAAAAACAGTCCTACTCTTTCCATCTCTTATCAGCTTTTAATCCCTCTGACGTACTTTGCTGGATCCAATTGATGTCACTGGTAGTTTTATGTGGCCTGTGAATTTTTCAAGGAGCAGCTTCAAATTCCCTTGAGTTAGAGGGAGGGGAAAGAACAGAACTGCACTGCAATAAAAGTGCTATCACGAGAATACTAACCATAAAGAATGTATAATACCTAGTGTTCTCAACAGTAGTATTTTATACAGGCGTAAGATCTGAGAGGCATGAGATAGGGAGCAGATTTTCTTAAGAGGATAACAGCAGATAAACCCATGGCAGGATGCAAGTAATTATGATTGTACAAAGCATAAACAGCTAACGTACTAAGACTTAGTGTATCTCCAGCAAAAGAGCTGGAGATACAACTAGCAAAAAAACTATGGCATCTGTCACCTGATGTATAGGCACTATAATATCTTCACTTCATACCTCCGTCCAAAGAATGAGTGGGAAAAAATGACCTCATAAGGTCTATATTATCCTTCTGAGGGATTTTCATGCATCTTGGGGAAAGTGCCAAGTACACTGGAAGTGGGGGAGTGTTAGTCGTCTCCAAAGCACCAAAAGGAAATGGAGAAAAGGGATAAACTGGCCCAAACAAGCAGACAAAATTACAATTTTGTGGCAGGTCACTCTAGGTCTCATTGACCTTGGCAGTAATGCTGGGGTCATTTTTTATATGAGTGAACTGTCCTTGAATAATTTCTCCAGCATCTACAAACAAGCTTTTCTTCTACATCAAACATGTTTGTCATGTTTTCCTATCCAAAAAATGACAAATAAAAAGGATTTTTCTTCTTTTTTTTTCTTTTTATGCTGGGAGAATCCAGTTTTTATCTATCATTCTTTTACTTAGCCCTCCTTAAAAAAATTATCTAAGCACTAGCACATTAATTATGTGCTTCTATTTTCTCTCTTGTGGAAAAAAGATACAGTTGTGGAGAAACAGACTGTTTGAACACTTTGTAAGAGAAGTTTAGCTTCATAAACCAGAGAGGAGTATGACATCTGAGACTGGATTAAGTAGGAATAATGTACATTTGGTGCAAATATTGGACTAGGCCCTTCAAAAAATATGAAGAACATCTAAGGAGATAGTCACCCCTCCTCATCCCTGCTTGCTTTCCACCCCAACTCCCAGCTTTTTCAGAGTTGATCTTTTAGGTACTCTGAATTGCCTTCTGGAAGCCTCTTTCTCCTTTGACTGCACAGGAAGCTAATCTGCTAAATTAAACACCTACAGTAGTGGCTGAAAATGGCAGTACCTACTGATTTTCAAAGGGGGAAATGGCAGCCTAATTTACTCTATTCCTTTGAAAATTTCCCTTTGAATAGATGTATACATTCAGCAGTGTGTGGAATGGGAGAGTTGTGTGATCCCGCCTGCTCCACCTAACATTTATTGCCTTAATTTGGGGATTTTGTAGATAACGGTTACTAGCTGTTACACTCTAAGCCCTATGCAGGGCTAAAAGACCATCTTCACGATGATATTCATCTCCAGACTTACAAGAACTGAGATACCACGTAAGGATTGATGTGCATGCTGAATGGCAATACCACACCATATAAACAATTGTTGAGGTTCCCAGACTTCATGGCATGGGAAATGCTGAAGTACTCAACACATTTGTTGCCTCATCCTCCAAAGGCAGAGCCCTCTCCCAGACCTCTGTGCATACTGGTATAAATTGGAGTGGGAGGGGCAGCCGACAGCAGGAAAGCAAAAAGTTAGGGAGAAGTGGGTGGGATGCACCTGAAGGTGTTGAGGGTGCAGACATGATTGCAAGATTGAGGTCTGTCCTCAGTGAAAAATCATGGTGGCTGAGGAAGGTCCTCGATAGCTGGAAAGTTTAACTTAATAACAAGCCTGTCTTTACAAAAGGAAGAGCCTATTTCAGTGGTAAGCCCTAGTTCAGTGTCTGGAAAAATCATGGAGTACATACTCACAGACTCCATTTCAAAACACATGAAGGACAAGAACGTAATCAGGAGCAGCAGATGTAGAAATACCAAGGGCATCACGCTTCACCAACCTGATTGCTTTCTATGACAAAATGACTGTGGGTGAAGGAAGAGTAGTGAGTGCAATATGTCTTGGAAGGCTTTTGAGACCATCTTCCACAGCATTTTCAATGGTAGCTTGAGGAAATATGGAATGGATGGATGGATTATTAGAAGAGCTGAAAATTAGCAGGATTGGCAGGCTCCAAGGGTAGTATTTGATGGCTTGAGGTCAGCTTGGTGGCCAGCAACAAGTACAGTACCCAAAGGTTTGATACTAGGACTACTTGTTTAATGTCTTCATCAGTGACCTGGATGATTTCACAAAATGCACCCGCTGGAGATTTGTGCATGGCAGCATGTCAGGGGGAGTGGTTGACATGCGGTGAAGCTGAACTGCAAGGGCTGAGAGAAACTTTAGATCTGGGACAACAAAAGCTGCACAACGTGCAAAGTTGTGCATGTGGGGTGTAAGTAAGGGAAACCGCATACTACATTAGGAGGAGCTTGGACAGCAGATTGAGGGAACTATCTCTACTTGGTGTTGGTGAGGCTGCACCTGAAATACTGTGCCAAATTTGGTTTCTTCAGTTAAAGAGAGATACTGAGAAACTGGATAAGGTCCAGTGGCAGGCTACAAAGATACTTAGGGATGTGGAGCACATGGCCTATTAGAGAAGGCTAAGGGGCGAGAACTAGTTTCATTTGATTGAGAAGAAAAAAGGATGATCAAATGTAGCTTGCAATTTCTGAAAAGAGAATTATAAAGCTATAAGTGCCAACTCTTTTCAGACAACTAGTTGTTAGTTACTGGGCAAGTAGGCTAGTTACATGAGCAAATAGTTAAACTTCCAAGGGGAAATAATTGCAAGTTGTGGCTAGAGAGGTTCAGAAGTTTTGAAAAGTTTATTCATCAGAGGGTAGTGTGGGTCTGGAACAGCATATCTGAAGAGGTGGTGGAATCACCATCTGTGAAGGTTTTCAAGACTTATCTAGCAAAGCCATGGCCGACCTGACATAGTGTTGGCCACAGTCTCATTCTGGCTGGCCTAAACAACCTCCAGATGTTTTCCCTCCAACTGACACATCTAAGATACTACGAGAATACTCTCCTCTAGCATACAAAGGAAGGGATTGTGGCTGGCGTTTAATGGTTCCCTTTTGCAATCCTATAGAGTCAGTGTTGCTCAAGAATATTTTGAACCTTCTCTGATTAAGGGCAGGGCAGGTTTTCTCACAGATGTGTAGGTAGCATAGTGGCAGACAAAACATCACAGACACTTCTTCTGCAGAAAGGGAAAACTACTGGATTGGATTGAGGAATGGCAAGCATGACCTCTCTTTTCCTGGGAAGACCAGAATTATTTTTTGGGAGCTTCTTATCATCATGGTAGAAAGAAATTCTATGAAGTGGACTTGGTACAGCAGGTAGATGGCTCACAGAGATCTGTCACCTCCTGTGCCTTCTACCTTATACACTGTAAAATATTATTTACATTTTCACCTATTAATCAAAAGATATCACATATCTTTGTATTTGCTTATGTTCTAAACAGGTCTTGTATTGCCCTATTAATGTCTACATTGTGCTCAAAGTCCTTCAAGATTTATTTTCTTCTTTCTCTCTTGCACATCTTATTGAATAATTACATCCCCCCCCCCCAAAAAAAACCCAAAAACCAAACCAAAACCCAGTCCAACAATTTGGATCCACAGCATGTCACTCTTCTCTATGGTTCTTTACACCACTGTAACCGTCAACAAGGAAGAAAGATGGTTCAGATGTTTTCCTGGGACTTGGCAAAACCTTCTTCAGTTCTCTGGGCAAGCTGTTTATACTCAGATCTGAAAGGGCACAGAGACCTCTGATTTTTACAGAAATATATAGGGATAACACCCTAAAAAAGGTCATTCCATATTTGTTTTTACAGGGAGATATCTTGTTTGTTTTTAATCTTCTTTGTCATAAGATGGGTTTTGGCTAAAGACATTAAACTGTGGAATGGTTTGACATTATAATTTTAATATATATAAGAAAAAATGATGTAAAAACAGAGGTAAGGATGTCTGCCATCCTGGGGTCCTAAACCAGAAGAAATGTAATTCTCCTCTCTTCTCCTCTCTCTTCCTTCCCAAAACATATTTTTCCTGAAATCATTAGCAGGAGAGTATTACTTTGTACTCAATTGAAAATTTAACTCCTCAATATTTAGCTGCTTTGATTTTTTTTTTCTTTGAAATACCAAAAGGGATTAAAGCATAAACTGGATTAACTACTCGTCAAATGCAATTTTGTTAAGTGAAACTGTATTTATGGGGACATGATGGCTCAGTGGATTGATGATGAGATACCATTCTAGGTCACTTGTTCAAAGTGATATTAGTCTGGTAGTAACTGAAAATACATTGCTTGCCATTTGGGAGATTTCTAGTAATGAATCCAGTAAGGAACTAGTTGCAGTCAGGTCCTGAGGGGATCTCCATATCCTAATATATGCACCAAAATAGCCAGTAACTGCCTCTCCTTTTCAGAGGCCTAATGGAAAGGTAAAGTGCTAAGAAGGGGTAGAGTGAGATCTGACACAACAGACAATAGTTTTAAAGGAACCCCTACAAATCATATTTGAGATACTTTGGCAAGACAATGTCAGGAAACTTGCTCTGTGGAGTTCATAATCCAGACTTATTTGTCTAATACTTCCTTCAAATGCTGAGATGCTTCTCACAAAGGCTAAAAGAGAACAAAATGTCTTTTGAATTGAAAAGAGAGCAAGTTTTTTAAGTCACCTGATTGTCAAGAAAAACATTTGAAAAGCAAAGCTATTAGGCTGAGTAATTTCCAGAGAAGGGTAGTGGACATGCCCTTACTTGAATCGTGTAAAAGAAAGAGGAACTCCTCCCATCACTGTTATCTAATTACAAGGATGAGTAAATAGGTATGGGCAACATTTTCAAACCTGGGTTCTGAAAGTTTGACACAATATCCAAAGGAAGATATGAAAAAAGGCGGAGTGGTTTTCACACAGACTGTCATTAAGAGTAGTGAAAACTCAAGGTCTCAGCCATGCTTCTCAGAGAATAATTCAGATTAAGAATTAAAATGAAATTGCCTAAAAGTGTGGGATCCCACCCTCCACCCCCTCCTTATTTACAGTGTTGTACTAAACGTGTGTCATGTCCCCCCCCAATTATTATCAAAGCAAGAGAAAATGGAGTTATTACATGGTTGTCTGAGAACATCCAACCTATTTGTTGGAATTCTTGACTGGATACATGGATTAAGGGACTGTTGGTAGCAAAGAAAAGGTCATCAGTTAAACAAGTGGCATTAGGAACATTGTCACCATGAGGTCCAAGGATAGAGAACAGAAATAACCGTTCCTCCGCAGCTTCCCAAGGTGTGAACCAGAACCTGCAGGCACCCTCAACATGAGTGGGTGGAAGGATCAGGAAGGGAGAGTGTTGACCCAGGCTTGAGCAATTTTGCTCTTCTGAAAGAAGGGGAACTGAGTATTCTGGTTTCCAAAGCATGTGACAGAAGGAAATGTGAAAGGTGACAGCCAGGCCTTGTAAGGGTTCAAGGTTCCTCCCTTCCTGCTCCAGTCAGCCTTGGGGGAGGGACTCTGATGGAGTTTTCCCTGTGGGCTAAAGCAGCCTTCCATTGGGGAAGACCGTGTTGTGGCTCCCCACCACACTGGGGAAAGGGAAGTGGTATCCAAGCACATGGCCCGATTCTCCACTGTTTCACCCCAGCTTGCTTCTGCTTGCATTGCATTCAGTTAAACAGCTACAAGATTGTCCAAGCTTAATTCGGGGTATCACAGTCAATCGAGGAATTTTGATGCTCCCCTAGCTTAGAAGCTGGTTTCACATCTGGGCCTGTTTTCCTGTCATCCAGTGTCAAAGGGCACAGCTTTGCTGAAGTCAGAAGTGAACGGTGGTGGTGGCTTTCACTCAGGTGCTGCCATTCACACACTAAGCTCCTCCGCCTCGAAGGCCTGGCTGGGCAATGCTAACAATAAACAAACCTTAATAACTCACGAGTGCGGCTAAACCCAGCCCTTAATGGCATTGTTCAATACAGCTTCAACACTGTGAAGAGCTTCATCGCCTCGTTCCCATGCTCCTAGGAGCATTTCCAGATTGGCTTTACCAAGGGTGATTCCAACAGCTTATTCTAATTGACTTGCTCGTACAGTACAGGGAAGCTAACCTGCCGTGAAACCTGATGCTTTCTGCAGGAACAGGTTATTGCAGGGTAACAAGTGGCTTTTCTTTCCTAAGCCTCAACTGACAGTACAGGACCACAGGGGGGCACTCACATTAACATCTACACCTCCCCGAGCTGCACACCACCTTGCAGGTGTGCGCAGCTGTGCAGCAGAGCTCAGAGAGGGCTTGCGGGGAGGCGTGGGACTTGGAAACGTGGCTGAAGCCACCCTTCATCCTCCGTGTCTCCGTGCAGCAAACTGGCGGCTCGTATTTTGCTTTGCCTTTTGGGTAAAAGCAAAGTAAAAGCTGAAAAAAGGTGAAGCTCTGGGGGGGGAAAAAAAAAAAAAAGCAATGTCTCCTAGCACTGTTTTATGTGCATGAGCTAAAGAGTTTTGACCCTGAGAAAAAGGTAGCGAGAAAGTTGAGAGAAGAGCAGTGAAGACATCATTTCTGATTTCCATCAATAAAAAAACAACTTATGGAAACTCCTCTCTGATCACATGGTGCGGCAAAGGAAAATGTGCTGCAGACAGATATTGCTGGCAAGGCTTGAATAATCACTGTTTGAAAGGGTTTATCTGCCAGTGACTCCCAAAGGGTCTGAGAACAGTGTGGCTGATTCAAAAGACTGCTTTCTGGCAAATCTTTAGCTATTTCAAAGCAAAGTCTGAACTTACAATTAAGTTGTTTCTCACTGTTGCTGCAGATGGTTTGATCAAATGAAAGTGTGCACCGCAATGCATACATTAGGGCTAGAGGAGTCAGAACTTTGATGCTTGCCTCAATATTTTAATTCTGTTTAAGAGTTGCTTTTGGTTTATTAAATGCTGCAGATAAAGGAAGTGGAAAATGCAGGTTATTTATTTTGCAAAAAGTTTTGTGCTTCTCTGAAGCTCAAAGCTGATATCACAAGGGGTTGAGGGACCATCACAGGGAGATGTCACCAGCTTCTCAGATGTGAATGGTCAAAGGAAGAGAACATGAACAGGGCAACTCAAACTCTGGCAGAGATCACCAGGCAGAATTTCTTGGGTTTTTTGTTGGGTTTTTTTTTGCTAGTCGTCCCCTTACAGGCACACCACCAGCCTCAGCCTCTTTCCTGAAAGTCCGACTTTTCCCTGAAAGTCCACTTTTCCTCTGGGTGCATCACATTCTGTCAGAAACAGCCTGGTGTATATTGTAACTTGGGAATGAGTAGACTTTGTCAAGATTTTGTAAACTACTTAGCTTCAGCTTCATACTGGTCCCACTGTGTAAGCAGTTTAGTCTAATATTAGTCTCTTCTGAAAATTTCACCTCTGGAGCCAAGCAGCCCTAGATGGGTAAATGAAAGGGGAATGCGACAGTGATCCAAATCTGTCTGGTCCAGACAGATAAATATCAGGCTAGCTTGAAGGTCTTCACCTCTTTGCTGCCGGCAGTTATATTTTTTTTCATGGCAGAGCACTGTGGGCTAATTTCATAGCTGGTGTAAATCAACATTGCACAATATACCTTGGTGGAACGATGCTGATTTATGCCAGCTAAGAATCTGGCTGCTCATACTCCTACCAGCTCTGCACTGACTTATAAATCTTCCTTTTAAAAACCTGTGGATTAACCGGAGGAACTGTTGCTGAGAGCTGCATGTTTCAAAATTGGCTGCAAGAAAATGGGAGAGCCCCAGTTTCAAACCAAGATAAAAAAACATAGACACTGAAGTGGGCTTTTCCCAGAGGTGTTCGTTTTACCTCTGTGGAAACCAGAATCCCCCAGCACCTGTGAAAACTGTGTTTGGAATCAGGAATTTAGCTGTTCAGATGTGCTCATCTTGTATTCCTTTTGAGTTTTGAAGTGATTCACCTTCTTCTCCACTAAACATATATTTTTTTAATTGTTCTATTGCTTAACCACTGCTCTTTCGTTCTTTACTTTCTTTCTTCTCTTTTTTTTTAGTGTACGTACATATACCTGACTCCTCGGAGATCACTTTGTCTGTCTCTGTGATTGCTGGAGTCAGCCAGCAACACGACAGGACTTGCTTGTTTACATAGCTCTGAGGGTTATGACAACACATCAGAATGTACAGGTGCCATGTAGAGATGCAGCTTGCAATTAAGATCAGTAAAGCTGACTATTTAATAAAGAATTCCTTCATTGTATAACAACCTGATCTCATTATTATACACACAACAAATCAGCTCCATAAAGCTCTTTAAAAATTTTTTTCTCCCTTGGTATTAAATATTTGAGCTAAAGTTAAGAATTAACAATTGCAAAACGATTGCATTAATTGAACAGAAAATTAAACCCATAAAACGGGTTAAATGCAATTTCCTTGTAATTGCAGTAAATGTGCTGCCAAGATAATTGCAAAACAATTTTTAATATTTTTTCAGTCCATTTGGTGGCATTTCACCCCTGTAATATAGCATTCAGAGAGGAGCAAATCAGGGGAGCATTCTTCAGATGCCAGTTTGATCTGGGCCTTTAGTTAAAGTGTGGCTTCAAGGCCAAACCAGTTTTTAAGATTGCTCACTCAGCAGAGTGGAGAAGACTTCTTGCAATAACCTTTCCTCAGATTTGAACAGCAAGCAGGGGAAATTTCAGAGGTAATCTGCCACTTTCAGTAGTAAAAAGCTTGTCAGAGCAGCTTTTCATAGCAGAATTCAGTCCTCTCAGGTTGCTTTTGAACAATAGCATGAGAAAGTCTAGTTTTCCTTTTAAATACAGCTGAGAGTACCCACCACTTCCTACCAGCCCAGGATCTGGATGACCTGATGTCTATCTGTAAATTAAAATGGGAAAATTTCTTGTTCTTTGGTTTTGTTGGTTTTTTTCCCACTGGAATTTCCTTCTCACCATGTAACAGGCACAAGTGGCTGCTGCCCTTTTAAAAAAATAAGGCAGTTCTTCAAAAATCATGGTTTCTGCTAAAAATGCAATCAGATACTCTGTTTTTGCCTATATCAGGTGGAATGCGTGGCCTCTGCAGATGTCAGTCCTTTTCTAGAGGATGGGAGATTCCTGACGTGTGGTATGCCCTTCATCCCAGAGGAAGGCAGCAACACGTTAACATGTCATGTCTTTATCCCTCCATCTTAGAGAAGTGCAAAGTACACTGAAGACATGTCAGAGAGATACATGCTCCTCTTTTGGGTTTATTCTTCTGGAATCAGCTTTTCCTTTTCCCTGGAGTTTTTTACTTTCTACTGTTTGCCTGCATTGCCTCTCCTCCAGTGTAATTAGAATAACTTTTTTTCTGGAGCTGTTCCTTTCATATATCAGCCAATTCATCCATACTGGATGAATTTCCTATTCCCTGGAAAAGGGCTGAGTTTATTGACATAAAATAATCCTTGGCCCAAGTGACTGTGTGTGGACAGGCAGGCTGGGAATCTGGACGGAGGTCCTGCTCTGAGAAGATCTTGGATCACACTGTAATTCTGAGTCCAGTATTTTCTCGCTTCTCCCCTGCCAAACTATCCTCCTTTGTGCTGGAAAAATCCCCTGCTATCAGCGAGGGTTCACATCTTCCTTACTTGGAGCAGGCCTTACTGACGTATCATCTTATTTACGCTGTAAAGAGTGCTGTACAAAGGTGACAGGAGACCTTTGGAGTTATGGACACATTTGTCTCTCATCTGCAAACAGGGCTTTCGCTGGTGCCCTGTTCTCAGCCAGTCTGTTTCCATAATTTCTAAGTTCCTGTGCCATTTCCACTAGTTTTCTTCCATGTCATCATTTTGTTTCTATCTTTTTTGATAGTTTATTATCGCTTTTTTTCATACTGCTGATCACCCTCTGTGGAGATAGTAATGAACACAACTTTTTAGTCATTTTCTTGTTTCAAGTGCCAAAATTTGTTGGCCAAATAAAGACGTATTCCCCTGGATTTGTGACTCTGAATTCGAATCTGAAACTGTTGGAGTTCGAAACCCCGCATAGACTGGAAGTTGTATCTACACGCCTTTAATGGCCCTGAGTCTGACATGGAGTAGAAGTAGACCTACAGCAATGCAGTGACTCCATTACCTCAAATAAGCATGACCGTAGGCTGTACACCTTTATTCTCATTTTACTTGCCCGAGCTCTTTCCATCGCACGATGCTGGAGCTCTGTTCTCAGCTACAGCCCTTGGCTTATGACAGACGGTCCAAGTCCAAGCAGTCACCGCTGTTGCTTTCTAGCCGGCTGGTAGCTACAAGCTTGCAGGCTGTAGAGCTTTGCCAGAAGAAAAGTGGTATTTTTGATCTCTTTCTCCCTTGGCCCGATGGCTTATCTGGCTCCCAGAGGGAGACTCTGATTGGTGAGTTATTTCAAAACACATACCTGGAGCAGAGAGGAACTTGGGATGGGAAATGAGGGGAAAAGGGTGGCAGGGAGGTAGAAGTCAAGAAGCGTTTGGGTTTGATGTGGAAAGATCAAGTGTGCTGTGGCCTGCCTTGCGAGGAAAGGAGCGTGCCTGGAAGGCTGGTGAACGGCAGGCTAACAGGAAACCACTGCAATAACCATGCCTCTCCCCTGCACTCTGCCTACCTGTAGGCACCGAAATTCCTCTCTACGGGGAAGCGCTCGGTGATCCATTTGCTTCAGTGGCTGCCAGGGAGAGCGAGGTGCTGCTGGGACAGGAGGAGCAGCGCTACGGAAGGGCTCTCCTACACAAATCTGCTCCTGGCTGTGTGCGTGAGGGAGGAAGGGAGAGAGACAGGTGTGTGTTTGCGTGCGTGGGGATTAATCACACAAACAAACAAACAAAACTACATCCAGGGGGGAATTTTCTGCCTGGCTGAAGCGCCTCTGCCATCTGCTTTGTGAGGAAGTTTTCTAGATTGTACAGTCCTCGGTGCGTGGCAGCTGCTGCCGAAAATGACTCGCTCGGGCACTTCTGTCCTTTGAGACCGTGTTTTTCAAAGCTTCCTCTGTTTTCCTGTCTCTTACTCATATCATCAAGGGCTGGGACTGGAAAAATGCATGCAGGTCAGTGCCTGCTTCTGAGTCTTCCAGGTACTGCCGAGCTTGAGCAATAAGGTATAACATACATTTGGCTGCTTCCATTTTTTTTTCCAATGATAGTGAGAAGTTGAACTTGTTTTTAAGTACCTTCAATTTCCAGTTCAAATTAGTAATTTCCTCTAAACTTGATCCCCACTGCTTCTTGCTTTCAGTGGGAATCTCTAACCTTTTCAAAAGACGGCAGCTAGTAAAACAGCTATCTATGTGCTATCACACAGTGATGGGTTTGGCCAAACAAACCGGCATCTCTCGACTACTCTGATATCAAATGAGTTCCTTTGTCTGTTTCTGTGTTTTCTGGCAGCTTTGAGAGGTTCTTCACTCGATGATTCATCAAATCTTAAGGATTTTGCTTTGCAAGAGCTTCCACTGCTTCCTGTGTGTCCTTTCGCCCTTGCTTTATAGGCACTGATCTGAACAAAAAATGCCCTCTCCATGTTGGCTGTGGCCTCTGCCAAGTGTGCATGAGAGCTGGGCTTGGCCAGCTGGAAGGGATGGGTGAACAGCATGTCATGTGGCGACACTTGGGCCCCAACTTCGGGCCTTTTCTTTGGAAAGCCAAGGGGGTGCAAGGGTCCTGCTGGATGTGACTGGACCCACAGGAGCCCTGGGGTACCGAGCTGTCGGTAGGGCTCTGCTGCGGGGGCCCGACTCACACTACAGGGACTGCGGTGGCTCCCAGGTCACACTCATACTACAAGTAGGGGCTGAACCCTGGCTCGCTCCATGCTCTGGATTCCCTAAGCCAGGGGTTTTACTTGCCCCCTGGATGATGAGGGGGCCAGGAAGCTGGTGCAAACCAGGGCATACTGTGAGATGCCAACATGGATACATGCTGAGGGCAACGGGGGTAAGTATGTCTCAAAAGCAGAAGGACCCGAACACCTAACAGCAAGGGGAAACCAAGGAAACCAAACACACGGATTTTTCAAGCAGCAGCTGAGGTGAGGTTGACATTTTTCCTTCAACCCATGAGCAGAGTCAGACAGACGTGAGTCAGCCTCAAATATTGTCCTTTCTCTGGTTTACAGCAGACACATACTTTAAAGCTCTGCCATATCATCTTCGTCATGAAAAGAAATCTCCTGATTCAGAGACTTCTCTAAACCGCTCAAGATTTTTGTGTGTGCTCTCCCTCCCCAATTGCTTGGAGCCCTGAAAACCACAGCTTTTGCTGGCAGACAATAAAGATACGACCTAAAGTATTCAACAAGGAAAAAAAAAAAAAGAAAGAAAGGTGGAAAAAAAAAAAAAGAGAACGGCTGTTGAGGAGGCTTAGAACATGTCCCAACATTTTCTGCAGGTTTTTTCCTTTCTTGAGGCAATCAGAGCACTGCCTAAGTTTTGCACCTGCCATGGGCAAGTGCCTCTGTCTTTTAGTGAAATAACTTTATGCATTTTTAGTGCAAGCCCTGGCCTGCTTTGTATCCTGCTTTACCTGAATGATTATATCTTCTTTACTTCGTTAACTTTTCAATAGGCTATGAAAACAAAAGCTGTCACTCTGATACCTGCCATTTGATATTCAGCAATGCCTTCAGTACAAAAAAGAGCCCATCCATCTCCCAGCCCCCACCTCCAAGCATCACTTGGCATGATCCTGCTTGTAGCTGTTCACTATATCAATATGTAAAACCTTTTCCTGTCAGCAACAGCCCTATCCTACATCTTCAAGTTTAAGCTTTGCAACGCTGATATGAGTGAGTTTGATAGAGAAATCAAAATCTATCATCCAATGAAATATCAGTTTGCCATGATCTCTAAGGCATCTCAGGGAAGTGCTCATTTGGACAGACACAGCCACAAGGCCCAAGACACCTTCTCCATGTGCACACACAAACTGAAATGCTGAAATTTGTTATGGCTGGACTTAGGGACCCTGAGGATTCTCAGAACTGTATTTCAGATTTGCAGAGATCATTAAAATTAGTTCCAGGGTTAGCTCATGTTCTGTGCCCAGCAAAGAAGGCTTCAGAAGTCTGTTTTTCTAAGATAACTGGGCTTTATTTGCCTGTGTACCTAAATTATTAATTTGCAAACCTCTTCAGCTAGTCATGTTAGTACAGGAATCCCTTTAGACTTTTCCAGTCCAAAGACAAGCTCTTGGCTCTTGGTAAAGGCCAGCTCTCAGAAGACAGACAGGGGGCTTAGGGTGGGTGGGCTATCTCATCATCATTTATTCAAATAACCTTCACTTGAGAGATCCCTTAGATGAGGAAAATCTTCCTGGAAAACACAGAGACCACATAATAGAGCAGTGTACAGCTAAACAGGCAGGAGGATAGGTAAAAATAAACAAAAGGATGTGTGTTTTGAGGGAGGAATATTTTTTTGGATGGATTCAGGCTGGAGGTGTAAAGGGTACACAGAAAGCCACAAATTGCTGAGGACAGAGCAGTTTGCAGATCAAACGAAACTTACGTTGCTTTGGGATGTAAAGGCTCTGATGAAGCAATTTTCCAGCACCTTCTCCTGAGAAGATGTGGGAGAATGACTCTGAATGTCTGGTGGCCTCAGCTCTGGTGATTCAGGGAGCAGCTTCTCCAGTCACTGACTTGACTTCTACTCTAGGTTCACACTTGGGTGCAGAGACTAGGGAACTGAAAGTCTGCGTTTTCAAATGAAATGAATACTTCTGGGTATCCCAGTTTAGGGTAAGCAGCTCTAACTCTGGACATTAAGAGAACGGGGTTTTGGGGGAGTGTTGAGCCTCTGTCCTCTGAACATGAGTCTTTTTATGTCCTCTCAGGTTGGGCATTACAACAGAAGAACAGAAGGTTTTGATAACCTGTAGTCTGGTGCCAAGGTAAGACAGTTATGGAAATGTAAATCCAAATGTTTTTAGCATATCAAATTTCCAGTGATGTGAATGGGAACTAATAGGACCCTGAGTTCTCAGCACTTCTCAAAGTCAGGCCATTTCTACTTACTGGTTTAACCATGGATAGAACTTTCAGCATTCCTGCTTCTCTGTTTCACATGCTTCTCTCTGAAATCCATTTTTCTTGCATCTGTCAAAGAAGGTAGCAGACATAGTAGCAACAAACTTCACCTTAAAACAGAGGACAACTGAACTCATTATTTTAATGAAAAAAAAATTCCCATCTTTTAGTTCCTTTCTGGGGGAGCTGGAGGTTCTCTCTGGAGAAATTTGACTTTTCATGTGGTATTCTGGCCTACCCAGCACTCCTTGAGGACTTTCTGGATAAGCACCAGTGTACCTCTGTGCCAATCAAGCACTATCATGAGACTGGGAATGGTGATTTCATTTCTTTTTAGGAAGTAGCCTTTACAGCTACGTGTTCTGGGAAGGCTGAAGAACTCTGGAACTGGGCTTTGCAAAGCTTACATTTGCTCCTTGCAAAAATGCCTCTTAAAATATTAAAATTCTTGTCCACCTTATTTCACTGGAGTTAGCACATTGTAAATGGTTCAGACCTGAATCAAGCATCTCCCTTTCCCCTTGGCTTTGAAATACTCTTCCTGAAATTTGACTGGGTCTGTATAACCAGTGCCATTAATTCCCAGTATAATTTTATGTAGTGCATTTTGTGTGAAGAACCTGGCAGTTTGATGGTGAATAATAATTCCACGTCAAGAAATATGCTCTTAATTATTTCATGATCTCAGTGTCTTTAGGGAGGGCATTGAACAGGCCCTGGAGCAAGGAAATAAAATGTTTCTTTAATTCCAAAAAAACCCTGAGTTAATTTCTGGACTTTTGATAGATAGAAGCTACTCTGTTCTTTAAGGTGTCAAACCTGTGTTTCTTTGGCCAACTCTGAGCTGAAGCACACACAGTAATCCAAAGAAACGCTTAATTTTCTAGAATAGTGTGGGCATCTAATAACTCTTCTTGTTAAAATGGGTAAAATAGGGCATATTTCAGGTACTTCCATTTGAGTTTGGAGGACCAGCCTGTGGCATATGTTTTTGAAAGAGTGACTCTAGCATTTTGGGGGAATGTGATTCCAGTTTTCAAGCTCCACTGTTAGAATCTGTTGCAAGCTGGTGGTAAAACTCCTCTTTTGGCCTCCCAAATAGTAGCCCTACCTACAGTACAAAACATTCCTAGTTCTATCATCTTGGCATTAATTATCCTAATCTCTTTTCTAATGTTCAAGCTGTTAATTTAACCACGTTGTCTAAACTTGCATTGGAAGTGGGGCTGGATTTGTTTCCTTGCAAGTGCAGACAGAAAAGTTGAAGGTAACTTATCAAAATAAGTATAAGATAACAGAACTCTGGGTTGGTGGGAAAAAAAAAAAAAAAAGAAAGAAGATATTTGTAAGCTATTTTCTCAAACTGCAGATTTCAGTGTTTATCCGAAGCTGGCTTTAAAAACAGGTGGAGCTGCAAGAAATCTGCCCTCCTGAATATTTTCTCTAATAAGTGTGAGGGTAATTTCTTAGCTCCATCTGTGGGGAATTAAACACAGAGCACTGAGCTATGAGCAGGAGTCGTGAACGTCAGCTTTGCGCATCTTACACTACCTTTTATGGACCATGAAAAATTGTTCCTGTTCAAATTGAATTTTCATACAAATCTCAGTTTGCTCACAGACATTTTGTAAGCATCAGTGAGCTAATTTAATCTCCTAATTGGCTGGCTAAGGGCTCCAATGCAGTGCAGACAGAGTAACTTAATCTACAAGAAACTGCTAAAACGCCATAAAAATCCTGGTGAACAGGTGGTTGTCACAAGACTCATCACAAGAAATCTTGTAGGCCACCTCAGTAGAGGTGGCAGTGATGGTGGGGGGTGCAGAGCGACCTATCCCCTCCTTTCAGAAGGTGACATGTTGCCTCTGACACAGCTGCCCTCCAACTACATAAGTGAATTCAGTTTTTACTGCTGACAATTCAACACCCTGCCCAAGCGCTGATCTAGGAGATTGTTGGGTTTTGGGGACTGGGACTTCAGAGTTGTAATTGGTGCAACCGAGGAAATGAGTGTGTGAGAGCGCAAGAGGTCAGACTGGATGGGTACAATGGTCTGTTCTGGCCTGAGATGGGGTAAACTGGGAGAAGAATGTGGTCTCCCCTCTGCCTGTTTGATAATAAAACAGTATGTACGTCTGTAGTCCCATATAAATAATGGCTGGTTCTAATAATTACACATAAAATATATGGAATGTACATCTATGCTGCCATGTAAATAATGGTTTGTATCAATAATTATACATAAAATATACATTCACATGGAATTGCCTGTTGTTATATGTTACATATTTTCTGCCAGCAATATTGACCAAAAATGCATGAGGATAAGAGGAGATTTTAATGTTAACCCCACCACCCCCCGCTGTATCATTCCCTTCTTTTCCCTTTCTTCCTCCTCTGGCCGTAAGGGCTCAGGGTCTGCCGTAACGGTCCGTGTCCTAGCAGGGCTTTTCGAATGCGGGTTTTCGCCCCTTCTGTGCACTCCTCACTTGGCTGCCGTTCCATCTGACTCCGAAAGAAGGGAGTACAAATTAAAGAAAGAATGCAGCCCTAACGCCTACACCCAGAAGCTTTCAAAACAGAAGGCTGCTACACCTGTGGGGATAGAACAAGTGTATCAGTGTCCCGGGCTCTGCCCCGGCTCGTCCGCCTTTGTTAGCTGGAATGTGCCGATGAAACAATCAGGTGCAGTAGGCGCGTGGCAGCCTGCTTAAAAACTGATTCTTTGGAGACAGGGAGTGGGCTGTGAATCATGCATCCACATAATCTGATGATAACAATTTAAAATGTGGTGATTAGTGGATAATGGAAAGTATTGTGCTGTTTGGTATGATTTGTCTGCCACTGCACTACCCAGTATTTAAAAGGTCCCATCTTCTCGGCAAATCCTGATTCATTCTAGTGTTAAATGCGTAAGGTAACTTTAGGAGTGTTTAGGTACTTACGTCTTCCTCACTCACACAGCACATACAGGCATGTATATATATACACACTATTACCTTCTGGGTCACTGCACCAGCCTAAAATCATGGACGTGCTGCTGGGCAGCACACAAAGCAGTATTCCTCGCTGTGGAGCTTACAGGCTCAGTTGTGAACTCTAAGCACAGGCAAAACCAGCCTCCTAGCAGTATGAGTGCATCTAGCCATGCATAAGTGCTATTGAGAATACCAACCTAGAAATCAAGTTGCATCTAGCTGTTCAGCTTAACGAATATGGCCAGCAAGTTGCAACTTCATAACAGGTACCTTCACCAGACTACACCTTCAAGTATACATCTGCTCCCTGTGAATGCCAGGAGAACATCAGTAGCCATTGGTGAAGCTGAGGGACATCAGTGTTAAAAACATTAAGAGTGGGTCTCTCTGAGGTTTGATGGGAAAAGTGTGAGGCAGCAAGGCTGTATTTTAATTGTGACAATGATTAAAAAGCACAATCAGAGAGTCTTACTTTGGGACTAGAGATGTTCATGTTTGCCTTTGGTGAGATTCATTTTGGTGGTTATATTGCAGCATCAACTTTCCATTTCAGGTCTTAGCTCACTGGGCATTTATAATCCAAATAGATTCAGGGCAAATATCTGTTGACAGGGAAGAAAAACAAAGGAAGCAAACAAAAATAGGGAAGAAAAGCCATGGCAAAGCCAGGTGCCCTCGTGGAGAAGTCCTCTGACAAGATGAATCATGATCTGGGAGAATTAATAACTGTAGACAGCATTGGACTGGTAAGTTTTTCCTTTCCCTAAACACTGGACCTCTGCGTGTCCTTGCCATGAATACATAACAAATAAGATCAGGAAGTCAATTAATAGATCACTCACTTCTATTTACTCACATAAAAGAGTCCAAAAAGAAAGGCTATTTTTCACATAACTTTCATGCCAGACCTAGTTCTTGCTTTGGCCAAATTATCCGTCGTGTATGACATGCACAGGAAACCTGAAAGTTAAATTATTTTTCTTATAAGGAAAATATAAACAGGATACACAAATGTAATTTATGCTTATAAATTTCATCTCAGTTTTAATTCTGAAGAATGCAAGCTCAGGTGGAAGATCTTCATTCAGCATTGGCATCCTGCTTCTGTTAGACTGATTGATGTGGCTAAAAAGATGTCTCCATAATGAGGCTTCAGATAGCCCACTGAACTGGCTGGCTGGGTGCTCATATGAATCTGATTAAAACTGTAATCAGGTTGAATTGCCAATGGCCAACTCTTATACAAGTCACTTGGATTGTAGACAGAAGTGTTACTTTTCTGGAAACGTTTGCAATGAAGCAAATCTTCAGTGTACACACACAGAGAAAAAAAAAAAGAAGAGAAAAAAGGGAGAGACTGTGTAAAAAGGGCAGTTGTTGTTGGCAATGGAAAAGCCTCCTAGGCTCCACCTGCCTTGCTCGTGCCAGTATCTTTAAGTACCACCTCCCCTGACATGCTGAATACACATTACTGTCAAACCTGAGTATTAGGTGGATAGATATGCAAGCCCACACTAGCAGCCAGCACATTTAGGGGAAGTGTCAACAATTTTCTGCAAACATTGTACGTGGTATCTTGCTGGGAGTTTGCTCAGGAGCACATGCACAGTGTGAAGTAATGTGCTCTTATTTTACAAGCTACAAGTTAAGCGCCAATCAACTGCACTGCCCGGCAGTGGAAAAAGTGATATAGATGGGGGATCTCTGACAGCTAAGGGTCAGACTGCCGAGTCTGATGCCAAACAGCAATAAATGTACATGTTGAGAAATCTCCCTGGATAACCAAGGTTACACTCTGACCTAAATGATAGAAAAGTAAGAGAATAAATTCTTCCACACACTAATCTCTAAATCCCCAAGCCTCATTGCCCTATAATAAACCTGACCTGATAATACCAACACTGCTTGAGATCCTGTTACCTATTGAACGCGAGGCTGCAGTTGCACAAACCCTTCAAGCGAGCAGAGAAAGGCCTTGCTGCTGGGCAGAGCGGTCCTGCAACCCTTCGGCAACACCCCAAAGCAGGGTCCAGGGCATGGCACTCCTGTTTTGAAGGAGCACTGCAACCAGTAGCCAGGACCCTTAAATACAGCTCAGTCCTGCTTTGTTCATTGGGTTGTGAGCTGCAGGGCTGGGAGGGTGAAGTTTATGTGTCAGGGGGTGCATTTGACTTGAAACTTTGCTGGTGAGGGCTTGTGAGTGGGACAGAGCACAAAGCGTAGCGTTGTGAAGCGTGGTGGGAGTTAACCTCCGTTCGGGACCCAGCGGGAGAGGTAGGGTGGGGTGAAATTGTGATGGGCTTTGAAGATAAGGCCAAGAAATTCGTGCTGGATACGGTGAAAAAGGGGAAGGGCTTACACTGAAGGTTGCATATAGCCACAAGTAGGAAAGAAGAATTTAGCAGCAGTGTTTTGAGTTATCTGGAGGAGGACCCTTTTACAGCTGTTGATACCAGAGCAGGGCGGATTACAAAAAATCTGACGTAAGCTGTCCAAGGCTTGGACAAGAGCTTTGCCCTTAGAGTTGGGCCTGGAAATCCTTGTCAGTTATGCTTAGCAGGCATTGTAAACATGCAAGGATAGACTTGTTTCTTAGCCTGGGGAGTTTAAACAGATACACAAAAACCCTAACAGCTTTTAAGTGTGACTCTCCTGTTTGTACTAATCACTGCAGCCCACTCTCACTGTTTCAAACCTAATAAAATGAGGAAATGAAAATGAAAACCAGCTCTGGTCTATGACTATTTTATCTCCTTGTCGACTACAAGGGTAATCTGGCATTTTAAAACAATAGCTACTTGCTTACAAAGCCCCTTTTAATTCATGGAACAGGAGAATCTCTGTCAGAGCACAGATGTTAACCCCTTCAAAGCAATATGAGTAAATTTGGCTGCTCATGATGATGCACAGCTCTCCCAATTGGACAGAACCATACATGATAAATACCAAGGTTTGGTTAAGCCCCAAGTATGGGACTAAATCCACCTCCATCTCTCTGACCACTCTGCTTCATTGTTGTCCTCTGAGGCAGAAAATCATCCACAGAACAGACGTAATTTTTTCATTTAATAACAGTGGTACTACTAATGCTACTACTATCACAAGGAAAAGATGTTATTGTTTTTCCATTTGGAAGCAATGGATTTTAGTTCCATTAAAAGAACTGAGGCAATCACAGTCCTCTCCCTACAGATATTCCAATGAAAATGAGGCAGGATACATTATGTTGCAGTCTTAATGCATTGTTTTGATGGAGCCACAGAAATGCCACTAGCAACCTATGTAAAAACTTGCATACATATTTTTGCATAAAATTTTCTCAGAGATAAGAATTATCCAATATTTGTAGCAGTATACAGAGAACGTACTAAGTTGTCAGTGTCTACGATGTTATAGAGAAATATATTTCTATCGAGTCAACTTACATTTTGTGTTAAAACCTCCATTGAATTTTGTACTAACTATTATCAAACTACATCAACTAGCACCAGCGGGTATGTAAGCTAAAGTGGGAAAATGGATTATTTGTTTGTGCTGGGGTAACTGGAATGGAGAGATCTTACTGAGAAATCCTGTAATAAAAAAGCTTGAATAGAGGCAATTCAGTTGAGATGTACAGTAAGAAAATTCTCAGTAAAGTCAGACCTTAGGGAAAACTTTGAATAATAAGCCAAGCTTTGCTAGCTCTGTGGAAGATGGGATGAAGAGGACAAAAGTGTCAAAACAGTGTAATGCTTAATTTTTACAGGCCTAGCCCCTATGAGTGAAACCTGGATCCCTAAGTTAGTTGCTGAGGCTTCAGAAGGGAGATCAAAATTCCCATTGGTGGACAGGGTGCAGCTCTTTCATGGTATCCCAATAGGGAATACTGAAACCACGATCTCTCTGCCTGGAGATTAAAAGCTTAAGTCAATGCACCTCAATCACGAACCCATTAGCTTCTTGCATGATTAATTTTCCTATTTACATGAACACTGATACATGGTACCCTTTCCAAAGAAGTGTGCAGGGCTTACCCTTTTCTATTTCAAATGTGGTTCTCACTGTTGGTTCCCTCTTCTGCATTTTTGCATGTTTTACATTAAACAGTCATTTAATAAGAAAAAATAAAAGGGAATAACTCTAAGAGCAGAGCCTGTGAGCCAGGATGTATGTCTAGATACCATCAAAATGCCTTAATCAATAGAGTATAGGCTTATTTTTCAACTTGCTTCTTTGTTACTGTCTTATGTGGCTTTATATATAGTGGGTCATCTTCAACAGGGAACGGAAGACACCACTTGGCAGAGATTGAGCTAATAAGACCTCATCTTGTGAAATATGTGTAAGGAAGCTCCCCTGACCTGGGTGGATTCAAATTTGCTCAGGATCACTGCTAGGGTGAGTGCTCAGGTGACTAACCTAGTATCTAAAAAATGAGTGCTGTCAGTTCCCATGTCATGGTGCATGCCTAATGACCCTCTGAGTCTCTCAGGCTCTTGGGATGTTGTGGTGGCCATTATTGCCAGAGGCACGAGGGTCCCCAGCATGCCGCAGGCCTCAGGGCTGCCCCTACCAGAGCCAAGGGTTGGTTCCAGGTGCTGGACCTGCCACAGACCCATGCATGGTGTCTGCCCCAGCCCCGGCTGTGCTGGCTGTGGCAGAGCTAGATGCCTGGCTCCTCTGGCCTGAAGGCAGGCTGGTGCCTCGGGTGCCCAGGGTGGGAAGCAGGAGGTGCCTAAATAATCCTGGTATCCTGGGTTGGGTGGCTGCTAATTGGGGATCCCAGGGTTGGACTGAGGCGTCACTTCTTGTTGTAGGTGTTTAAGCCAGGCTTCCCTCCTTCCCCTCCTCCTGCCTTCCCACCTTCCTACCTCCTTCCCTCCCTTCCTCTCCTCTCCTCTCCTCTCCTCTCCTCTCCTCTCCTCTCCTCTCCTCTCCTCTCCTCTCCTCTCCTCTCCTCTCCTCTCCTCTCCTCTCCTCTCCTCTCCTTCCTTCCTTCTCTCTGTCTCTCTCTTTTTCGTTCCTTCTCCCTTTATTTCCTTCTCTCTTGCTTGCTTGCTTTCTCACTCGCTTGCTCCTGGCCCCTTTTGCCTGGATAAAGAATATTAAATGAATTTCCAAAGGAAAACTGATATTTGGTGGGCAGATCAGTGTTGTCCATGACAGGGTAAATGGAACATCTTGGGTGAACAGGTACAGATTAGATCCCATGTTTTCTAGATTTAGCCAATGGTAGCATGTTTGGGTGGATCAACCTTTCTGGAGATGGCCACAGTTCTGAGAGGATCCTCTTTCCTCCACCTCCATCTCCCCCTCTGCATGGGGTCCACAGTGAGGTGGTGGCTGCACTTGGAGGCAGCTGCAGACCCACAGTCCTGCCCCCTTTCCCTCTCTGGGGGAGGCAGAGCTTCACCTCTGGAGGAGAAGTGGCAACTCAGAGGGAAGGGACCAAAGGCTGGGGGACCTCAGGGCACTGCCTGAACCACTCTTCCTCACATCAGAAGTAAAATAAATTCAATTGATTTGCTGTCTTTTAAGTCCAAGCATGTTATTTTGAACAATAAAATGTAAGAAAACTACTTGTGCTCTTCTTTCTTAACAGTTTAGCTGCCTCAGCAGAAATATTATTTACAGGTGACGGTGCAACCCAAGACCCCATGGAGGAACTGCAGCATTGCACATGTGTAGCTGAAGACAGACTTATGGCCCCCTAAAAGGGAATACAAAATTAAAATATATTCTCCTCTCCCCTCATGCCAACCCATTGTTACAGCAGAGTGACAGTAACAGTCAGGAGGGGCATGCTTGAATCACTTAATGCTGGTATATGACTACACTGCATGGTATTTCTTTTGTTGGGCATGCTATGTTTGAGTGCCATACTTTCCTCTTCAAATGCTTTTATGTTTTTTTTTCCCTTTTGTTTTGGTTATTTTCCTCTAGGCTTTTATACACACTCCCCCCCCAAAAAAAAAAAAAAAAAAAAGAAAGAAAGAAAAAACTCAAACCTCAGCAAGTTGCAAACACTGCAAAGACTAAATGTAAAATTTCATTATACAGGGTCACAAGCAGAGCTCTTTGTTTTGCTTATCTTTATATTCATTCCACATATGGATTGTCCTAAGTTTTGATTTCCTTCACGCAGACCCATTTGCTCAAAAAGCAAGCTGTTCAATGTACTGTGTTCTAGTGAGAGCTGTCTAATTTTGGGTTTGCCGTTTTGCCGATTTAGTGCCCTTAGGAAGTATGATACATATCCATTTATGCATCATCTGTAAAAACTTGTGGATGTACATCCTAGCCTTTCATTAACGTTAATGGTGCCCAACCCCTGAATGTACACTATGTCTCAGCACTCCACAAGTTAACTGAGTTCATGCCATAAACATCTTGTTCTCATTTCTGTAGCACAGGGGAGCTTTCTTGGTGGGCAGCAGTGGAGCACGGAAGGGCAGATCTGCAACCTCACTGTGCACCTGAGAAGTTATTTCCAGCTCTTAAGCTGAAGAGTTTTCTGCGGATGCAGGCATCTGCTGTTACGTGAAGAAAAATGCAATAATGTTTGCTTCCTTTCCAAGCATCTCCTTGCAGTCTTGTTAATTTAGCTGGTAGCAAGCATATTAGGCATGTTATTTTATTTGCAATGTTACAGTAATGAGATGAATGTTTAGCATCTTCTGCAGAGTGCTGCTCATCCGAGGGCAGGATTGCATTCCCAACGGAAATAATATATTTAAATAATATGTGGAGACTGCACTATGAAATACGTGAGCTGATGAAACCTTGAGAAGTTTTGAATCACGTGATTCATTTAGACAGTTTTAATCTGCAGATATCGTAGGCATTTTTTCCTTTAAAAATACCCCAACCAACCAAAATGTTTGTTATCAGGCTTATAGAGTCTCCCCTGAGATTCAGCCAAAAGTCAGCTTACAGTGGCAGTTCAGCGCAGACGTAAACAGCTGCAGTATCCTCTGTTATAGTGGGGAAGAATCTGGTGTGACCGTGCCACTGAGAGCTTTTTTGGCACAGTGCTTAGTTGCGTAATTCAGAACTTCAGCGTAGGGTTTCTTTAATAAAATATTGATTCTACAGGGGCAAGATAACTTCCTCGGCTTGGTTAACGTTGGCCTGATGAGCAATTGGAATACATTTTTCCTAATCCTCCTTCATCTCTGCAGAAATCGCTTTTTGATTGAGGTCAAACTTTTGCTTTGGCAAGTCACACAGGCTCTCATTAGGCTCTGATTGCATGCATATGATTGTCCAAAACGCACAGTAGGCAAAGGGTCAAGGATACAAAGGCTGCTGTTGTTTTTTCTTCTTTTCCCCAATGCACCCAGCATGTGGAAAATATTTACCAACCTTCAGTCTGTGTCCCTGAAGCTTCACTCTTGATGTGCCTTTTTAGTGTCCCCCAAGGAATCCTGATAAACTTGGATCCATGCAGCCATGAAGTGATGTGTGACTACTATTATTTTTAAAATGGAAGTGAGTGGCAAGACGACAGTGTCTCAGAAGAGTTAAATCTCTTCATACTCCGATGTGTTTATGTTATGGGGTAACAACAGCACATGTGAATATCTGAAATACATTTAATTCCTGCAAATCGGGATGCTCTTTAGACACAGGCTCTTGTTACCGAGGAGCAAAGGTGCTGACAGTCCCAGTAGGTATTTTGGGACTGAAGCCTCTGTAGCTAAGGAAGGAAAATAAGACTCTGTATTAGTGTGTGGGTCTGTGGCATCCACTTTGTTACATGAACATCAATGCTTGCGACTTACTAAATATGTGATGAAGCCACAGATGAAACTGTAGCCAGCTAGGTGTGTTTGGCTTGGCTTGGCCAGGTCCCATGAGATACTGGGAGGAGAAGGAGCTTCCATATGGGAACAAGCAATGGAAGTATTTCTCTGTCTGAGAAATTTTAAACTCTGCAGCTACAGGCATATGCTATACAAGGTGTTCACATCAAATACGCTAAGAAATACAATCCTCATCTTTCTCTAACTAGGCCTGATGAAGGAGCTGCATTTTAACTTATTCAATATAAGTGTAATTGTTACCAGATAAGCTTTATCTGTTTAAATGAGGTCTGTTCATTTTCCAAATGGCAACTGTTCCTTTTATACTATTTTTAGCTTCTATTTTTTGAGGAGAGGAAATAATGCACTTCAGAGCACTGCTCTGGAGAACTGACAAACTCAACACAGTGCATAGCTGGTGGGAAAAAAAAAAGCCCTTCTACATGTCAGTGAAAACAAAATAAATTACATCAATGCTCCTCCTTTTTTGGGGTCCCTTTTGGGCATTGTATCAAAAAGGGAAGAGAACTTTTGATGAGCATAAATATGAGTATTTCAGACTGAACATAAAATACTTTGAAATCACTTTTTTTTTTTAGGTCTGTGTTCTCCTAAGTGTTCCTGAAAGTTGTCATTTAAGAAGGGGACTCCAAAGGGAAATCTAAACCACAGTTTTTCCATAAAGGAAATATCTATTCCAGTTGGCTATTCTGTTACTGCTGCCATTTTTATTTTTCTTTCTCCTTTCTTTTCCTCCTTTTTCTATATTTTTAATGGAATTTAATAAGTTTTTATTTTATCTTAAACACTCTGATACTGGCAACAATAATCATTACACTCTTTCTCATTTAGAGGGCATTTTTAATTCCTATTTGCTACATGAATTCCTGTCCCATTTTTCTTTACAGATCTTATACTTGTGTGTGCCATGGATGTGCTCAAGCTTTTGAAAGTAATGCAGCTTCTCTGTTCCTTTATTCAAGCAGCAACTCACTGATAGAGTAATCCAAGTGTTGCTGTACTGGTAGCCAAGACATTCTGTAATTTCAAGTGGAAACACAGCCCTGCAGATTTGCTCCACAATTTCTTTCCACAAAATGATTTTGAGGCAAATTATAGTAATAAAAACCCAAATGTTAGTGAGTTGGTCCTGACTTAGCACATGGAATACAAGTTGTCATACATGTGTGGTGTAAAGAAACCTTGGTAGCATGAGACTAATGGGAGTACAGTTCTGTGATTTGTAATTATTCACTCAGCGTTGCTCTAATGTGCAGTCTTGTATAAAAAAAAAAAAATCCGGTTCCAACTTTTTTCACTAATTTAAGTTAATTCGAAAGACAAAATAAGATGATCCACAGCCCAAATTTTACTCCCAGAAGGAAAAAACGTATGTTGCTTCAATGCAGTTCTGTGTGTTAAAGCATGACTTTGATTTGCAGCCAGGAATCCTTGAGTGTCTTTAACTCTGACAGCTATTGACAGGAGTGGAGAGCACTTACAGTGACAACCTCCTTTAGACTGACATGAAGGGTTTGAATGCAGCTACAAAGCATAAGCTGCCATAAAACTGAAGCCAAAGCTCTTTAGCTGGCTCTTTTAAAATATCATAACCTCTGTGGATCAGGCTCTTGAGACTGGGAGGCTTTGTAATGCACACTAACTAGAGGGTTACACACTCCAAGGTGGCTCATCCAAGTATGTGGGACCACAGCAGCCTGGGTCTGGGATTGGTCCCAGTTTATGTGTCAGCTGCCCTCTTAGTTGACATATCAGGGACCCAAAGTGAACAGTACAAGTTTGAGAGCCTGAGTTAAGAGCCAAGGCTCTGCAGCTGGGGGCTTTAGCAGCATATATCCAGGGTGGATTGACAAAAGCAGAGGATTTGTAACATAGACTCATGTTACCCTGAGAACCTTGCAAAAGTCCACCTTTAGAAAAAGAAGAGTGTAAATATCCATGTAGAGGATTTTTAGGTGATTGTTATTCTCATATAAAATCATTTCTTAATAACACAATACCTCTTTTTCCTTCACAATTCATACTCAGCAAAACAGCACTAAGTATAGTGTTACTTGATGGACAAAGTGAATGGGTCATTAAAGGATTTCTTTTGATCAGAGACTTTAATTGAGTGAGATTATCAAGATGGATTGTGTTAGACATCTTTATCTCATACAATCCATAAGGATTTTCATGCTATAATTTCACTGGATAGTGACTATGCTTTTGAATGCTATAGGAAAAATGTGCATTAAAAACCCACAAGTACCTGACACAAAGCGTGAAATCCATGCTCATATATGTTTGACCCCTCCCTCCTTTTTTAAAGTCATGAACAAGAGTTTATAATGCTGAAATGATAAGCGATGTGCTGTATTTCTATTTGGTAGATTAGAAAATAAAATAAGCACCATGGTGTGTTTAATTAGTATAGGCAATAATGTCATTTTTCCATGGAATACCTGCTTTTTAAATTTAATTTCTCAATCTACATATATGCAAATGCAAGATGGAAAGTACTTTAGCCATGATCCATTTTCAGACCCACTTTTTTAATCAAATCTGAATACTTGGTCCTTAAAGTAATTTATTTCCACTGGATGTCATGCTACAATTTATGAGATTGGTTCTGCTCAAATGGGATTTTGCACCTTCTTTTGGGAGACTAGCAGACTCAACTTCAGAGAAATCTTAGTAATGCAAGCCAAATACCCATTGCTTAGTATGCATTGCTTTTATATTCTCTTGGGTCACCTGAAGCAATCCTGGACTAAAGGAGGTAAATTCCTAAAAACACTGCCCATCAGATGGCTTCTCTTAGGGAAACATTTGTGGAATTGTCTGATTTGTATCAATGTCATGTCTTGATTTTGTGAAGACATTACCTAATGGTGGTGGTGTTATCCACCTATGTATTCTGGAATACATGCCCAGAAACTAGAAGGGAGCCTCAGCATTTCTGTGTCTGGCCACAGTTTATTGTTCTTCTTCTGCTGTATTCCTTTTACTATCTACTATGGAGCTGATTTATCTGTATACAAGGTGGAACAAAAGCAAATCGGTTTCTCTCCACCTGGATATTTCTCCTTGGTTGATCCTTCCTTTCTTTGGGATCCTTGAATACAGACTCGTTTTAGACCTGAATTTTTCTTTCAGTGCCAGGTATCTTCTCTTGTCCTTCATGGAATGATTAAGCCATCCAACTGAAATCAGACTTATGGCACTATTCATAGCAAATTAACCTTTCTTGAGGTTAATGAAAGATGTATTCTTTCCATGCTGGAACTCTTTCTCTCTGTGTGCATCTCTTCCTTTCTGGGTTGTATTTGAGTGTGGCTTTGTTGAAACACTGCCACAATTCTGGTGGTTCTGGATTACTCCTTCCCCAACTGGATGTAACTTTCCTTGGTTTCAAGCTTAACATATAACGTAAACACAGTCTGCAACTACACCATGATGCAAGTCTTGAACAACCGATATGTTCTCATGTGGATAACACCTTTAAAAGCTGTCAAAAACATTTGGAGAGAGCAAAGGAAAATAGAAGAAAACTGGGTTTCTGCTCTATGTAGCTGTCTAACTTGAAGAGGATTTCAATAACTGTCCTAAGGAACAACGGCATCGTCAAATGCAACGAATCGATTTTATTGGACTGAGATTAACTTCTGCTGTTCATGTGTTCACAGTCAAGAAATTCTGTTTTATGCATAATTAGAGAATCACCAGTAGTTTTGGCACTACAGATATTTGAATTTTTTTACAGAATATAAATATATTTCCTAAGAATATTTTCTAACAATCAGCATAGGCAATGCAGACTTCTATGTTTGGTGAGCTGAGTCTGCTGAAGTCACTTCCATAAGATCCAAGGACAGAGATGCTCAGCTGAGGATTGCATTTTTCCAGGAATGAATAGCAAGGACTTTGTTTCTTTGACTCAGAATTAATTTATCTATGCCAACCAGCAGCATCACTGCTTCTTCTCCAGGCCAGACTACATTTGGGCTATGCTGTTATCCTGCTGCTTTCTGTTGGTTCTGTTTTTTTTTTTTCCCAATTTCTTTTTCTATTTGTCTGAGGCAATATCTGTCTACTGAAAGAGGAACTCTGTACAAGGTGAATAGCAGCTTATTTGGGTGAAAGATAATGTTTTGTTCCTGTGCACCCCAGATACTACATGTTTTTAGTGCACAATATGCATATTTGCCTGTCCGTGCATGCGTACATGTCAGAGTGAGTACAGGCACACATGCACACGTGTGCACACACATGTACTCTGTAACCTGAGCATGCTAGTTTGAGTCTCAGTCCCACTTACTGTTTGGGGATTTTATTATTTTTTTTTTTACTTTTTTGGCAAAGACATAACATTTAGCTCTGCGATGACTGAAGCAGAGTTCAGACTGGAAGAAATGAGACTTTCTGTGGAATCTACAGGAAATGTGTCACCTATAGTCACCTAGGAACCTGGTATCTGCCATACTTATACATAGGTTAAACCTCACCTCTGTGGGGATCCTCTGCCCCTTTCTGTGGTAGTGCTAAAAATAATTCCTCAGGACTTTTTCAAACTATGTGTTTGAAAAACCTCGGGCTTGATTTAAAGAGTGAGTTTGGAATTTCTGAGCAGTGAGGGTAGTGTGACAGAAAAATTATGTCCCAAATATAAAGGTATCCAGACTTCTCTAGCAGGCAGCAGACCACCTATGTGGCAGACTTGAGATTCCTCCAGAGCCACTAGTTGAATTTTCTGTGTGTGTGCCAAGGGAAAAACACTGAAAGGGTATTTTCTATAACTGCACATTAGGGTCTTCTGCTCACTGCCCAGAGAGAGGAATGATGCCCAGCAAACAAGATTAATTGCATATCCTACTGATGCTCAGGAAAATGCTATTTAGCAGCAGTTTGCCACCAGAAATGCTGCTCTGTGGATGGTTATGAAGTCATGAACAATATAATGCTATATGATATTCTCCCAGCATTTGTACTTGTAAAGTACTTCAGCCAGGTCTCTAAACCAGCAAGTGATTTTTTTTTTTCCACCTCTCTGTTTGTGTTTTTCTATTTGTGATCCAACTGCATTACTGGCACATGCAAAAGGCATCTATAAAGGCAAAACAGTAGGCTGTGATCTCCAAGTACCTGGTACACTTGTGGAATTTGAAACACATGTTTTGAGCTTTGGCATTAACAGAAATGAAAGCATAACTTTTAACATATATTAAACATTCCCCCAGACTCCAAAATATGTGTTACAGTCTATGCCAACTCACCTGAGGGCAAAGGGTTCCACAGGTCTTTGGAACTTGCCTAATTTTGATAAAAGGCCATGTGTACCCCTTCAGAGTTCATTCAGTATGTGGATGTTACAACCACCATCGTGGTTGACCATCATGATATAATTTATGTTAGGATGAAACATCTGTAATATTTTGTAATGATATTAATCTACAAAAGAAAGACAATTTTATGTATACATCTGACATACAGACTATATGCAACAGCCAATAAACTTGGCTGATATTATTAAAAAGCAAAATGTATGCAATATGCTAGATTTCATCTTATTTGATATTAACAAATCACATACCTTTAAATTATTGTAGTTATAAACATGTGAATTGTTCCAATTAAAATAGGAACCAGCTTGGAACCTAAGCCTTTTCCTTGAACCAAAATTAATATTTGTTAGGTTCAAAAAAAGTTTGAACCACGCAATCTGTTTCCTCAAGCCTTTGACTTGATCTTCCTGACCCCAGGCATCCACTTTTCCACTGCCTTTCAGCAGTGCACTGACTTCCCCCTCCTTTGTGTGATGTCCAAGGGGTTTTCCTCAGCTTCCAACTCACTGAAAACTTCTGTGATTTTTTTTTCCAGCTGACTGGAAAGTTTCTGCAGTTCTCTCATCACCCTCTCCAGTGACTCCCTTGCCTTTGGAGAACCTCATAGTTGATAAATCCATCAAGATAACTACCGACTGCATGCTCTCCCCTCACCCCCATCTACAGCTAACGGGCTCTTTGCTTTCTCTGATCAGCCACATACTATAATGCCCTGTCTACAATGATTGAGAAATCCTTGACAATCCGTGAAAGCAGCTTTGAGGGGAAGACAGAGGAGTGGTGGGCAGGAGGAAGGAAGTCACGTTTTTAAAACCCTACTGAAATCCTCAGATCGATGGCAGGAAAGGCAAGAGTAAAATGAGTTGAGGAATATCATACTAATACTTCTTACGAGCTAAGAGGTCTGAGATCTACAAAGTTAATTTTTTCTAGTATGGGGGATTCAACTCTGCATTGTGCAGTTATTTACACTAGCGCAGTGGAGATATGTAATGTTGCCAGTCTGACGTGGCACAAGAGGAATGGCAAGATACCTGTAACTTAAGCAAGGTGCATCCCCAATGCAACACCCTTCATAGGATTGTAGGATTTTTGTCTCCTATCAGCGTATATTTTCTTTGACTAGCATTTAGTCACAGATTTTTAAAATGTACTGTACAGGATTTCCGATGAGATTTTTATTTTTCTTTTTTGAGCAAATCTGTCATTGATAGAGTTAAATCAGGACTGAGTAAAGATGAAACCATGATCCTATGTACAATATACAGAGTCTCAGTGTGTGTGCCTATACCTGCACACACAGTGTTGCAGTGGTTCTCAGAAACTAACTTTTAATGGTAACCCTTGGGTAATGTATCTATGTACCCTACCGACCACAGCTGAGGTTCTCACCAAGAAGCTCCTGACTTGGTCTAGGAGGTGGGGTTTTGAAAGGTGATATAAAGCTGACTTTGTTTCCTGTGGTGACTATTTGCTAGGCCAGTTCGCCAGTTTAAGTTAGAAGACCACGAGTAAACAGTGGCATAGTGTATTTGGCAGGGACATGGTACTAAGAACGAAATAGGAATACCTGCCTAGTGTCCCCATCGGAGTTTTCTCCAGCCATCCTCCATTTCCACAGCCTCATGTGCTGGGCCACTCCAGCCCATGGGCCTCGGGGTTTTTTGCATGGCCTCCACATCCAGACGTACATCCTTGTGAAATGGGCTGTGTTTTGCTTCTGTTTAGAGCTGTAACCTTGACTGCATGGAAAATAACATTAGGATGTTCACAGTTGCCAAAACACCATCTAAACTCTCCTTATGTGTCTTCTTAATAGAAAAGCAACCCATAGTCTTCAATGAATGTTTTTTCATATGACCCCTGTGAGACAGGGAAGTATAGACTGCAAAGAAAGAGGTCAGTTAACATTAGCTATCTAAAAGTTAGCTATCAGGTCTAAACTATCCATCTGGGTTCACCCTTTAGGCAGGACAAAATGAGAAAGATATATGGAGTAACTCTGAAAATGAGGTGGATCACCACCTGGCTGCATCTATAGGAAGCCTGGGTGTCTAGTGTGCCACTGACCTTTTAGATGGTTAAAGCAAGAGAAATTCCTTTCCAAAGGGTTTAATAAGGTACCTTAGGAAGCATGTGAAATTAGGCTAGGCTTCCCAATACAAAGGCTAGAGCCTTAATTCTCCATCTTACCTATATTCACATGGGTCTGCTCAGGCTTTTTTAAGGGCTGCTCTGTGCTAGTGATGCAGCACAAAACAGCTGCACAACAGCACTATCTGGTATCAAAATCTACCTCAGATTTTGCACAGAGAAACTCTCTACGCACACAAGCGCAGATGCACATAGACTTTGGGGGCACAAAGGGAAAAGGATTTTAACTCTTTGCAGTTTCCGAGAAGGGATGAGTTGACAGAAAAGATATTAAAAAGCAGAGAGGACTTTAAAAAAACCAACCCTTTCTGCTAGACATGATCAGTGGGCATTTCATTTGTCAGTAACTCATCCTGAATTGTTGGTCTATGCAGACCTCGCTCCGATGCCCTGCTCTCTGTAACTACAGCGTGCAGGATTAATATCCTCACTAACTCCTATGCATTTGGCAATATGCTCTTGCCCAATTTTTACTGCCCCCCTAAGGAAATAAGAGCACTGTGTATTCTAGGAAAAAAACACACTTTTAAAATATTCATATTTCCATGGTTGTGTGTGTCTGTTGTGTAAGTTTTCCTTGGTGGCAGTGAACAAAGTGCTCTTCTGTGGAGCAGGCTCTCCTGTCTCCTCCAGCAGACTCAGTGTCTGTACAGGGAATTCCTGTTCCTGGCCCAAACCCACAGGCCCTCGGCACTGGAGGACAAGGTCGGCCATCTCACACTCTCTCTTTCTCTCAGCCTGATAGCTGATCTGCATGCTGGAGAAATGGGCTCTGAAAGACAAAAAGAGGGGGGCTGAGGCAAAGGAAAGAGAAAGCACGTGTATGTACTTCCAACTCGTCCTGGGAACTTCAGCAAACATTTCCTCCCTAAAGCAGTTTTGTTCGACTTTTGCAGAAGTCCTGATGCTCTCTAATTTACTCTGCTCTTGATTTAAACGAATTAGTGGTACCTGGCTGTGGTGTTTTACCAGCACTGTGACAGCATCGTCCAAGCCTCATTTCACACCTTCCTGCCCATGAGGGCTTTTTTTTTTTTTTTTGCCTGCAGTAGCAGTGACTGAGCAACAGCATCCACTGGTAGGCAAAAGGCTGCCTACAGAGAGCTTCCTCTGTTTAGACTTCAGTCAAAGGACCCACGGAGCATACTTCGTGGCTACTTATGGTCAGGGAGGTATGCATATTTTTTAAAAGTTTTGCACTTTCAAGACAGGCAATTGTGTAACCTTAGCTGCACTCTTTTTCCCCCCCCCCCCTTTCCCCTAAGGCTGGAGTGGCACCTTGCATTCCAGCTGGTGCTGAGGGCACGGCAGCATAGCTGTGCTGCTCCACAGTCAGCTCCAGTCTTGCTCATGCCCTGTCCTTCACCGAGGAGGATGGTATCAGCCTTTCCAGGCTGCATCTCCCTAGCTGACTAGGGAGCTCCCTTTCATGCACAATACAGGAAAGTACGAGGTACAGTGCATGAGGCGCCTTTATTATCCTCTGCAGCTATGCTTTCCATTGAAAGCAAGGGCAATTACTCTATTTCTGTTTCAGTGTCAGGTACCACATGGTTTACGCATTTGTCTCTTCGAAAACATGTTTTGCTTTGATGTTTGCTTTTCTAATGGGGCTCGTTTGCATAATACCTTCTGCTGCAAAAGAATGCTGAATCTACAGATGAGCTATCACTTCTCAAAATACTGATTGCTATCAGATGGCTTGCCGAAGGCCTTGGCTGTGGCTGTGCATGCGTGTGTCTGTGCGTGTGTGCACCGTCGGGGGAGAGCGGGAGGTTAATTTCCTGTCTTTGACCAGTTTTGACATAATGCATGAGCTAAAAGAGCTGGATCCATCCAAACATTAACATTTACCTGCTTTCCCATAGCAGCGTAGCAAGCTCTCTACCTGCAAGGGGGTGATTACACATGGGGAAGGAGTGGGATGGCAGGGAAGAGGGAAATGCAGAATTTGTGACGCTGGTTTCGACAGTGTGGTGTTCCTGACAGCATCTGTCACAGCCTGTTTAGATGACTTTTACACCTGTGGAGTTTCTCCAGTGTTCACCTTTAGTAGTGAGGATGGCTAAAGGCAGAGAGTTGAAGTGTACAAAGCTGTATAGATCCAAAAGTCAGGTCAGGGGACATGAAACAGAGTAGCTGTAGGGAGTATTATGGGGTACATATGTACAGCATGTATGTGTGTGTATGCGAGATTTGCAGCGTGTTTCTTCCTTTCCCCAAATGATATGTTACCACTCGCTCATGCTGACCTCTCCCCGGCGAAACCCCTTATCTGCTGCCTACTCACCTGACCTCGTTGCTTTTCCGTGCCTGGACCTGATGCCTGACTAACTCCTAGCAGGCAGTAGGGGTGTGGGGAGGGAAAAGATGTCTCCTTTCCTTCCCTCGACAAGGAAAGTGAGCCAGAGCCCACCTTTCCTCGGAAAGTGCTCTGACATACCAGGGAGCAGAGCTTAAAGAATTCCCACTGGCAGCAAGCTTTGAGAGTCAAATTTTAAACATTTTGGCCTCAGTGTTTTGCTTGCTAGACTATGGCTCTAAGTGCTTTTTATAAAATTCATTCTTTTCTTTGCTATCAGGATTCATGCAAACCCCCCAAAGATTCAGAGGCTTATTTCAGTAAATATTCTCGCATTCTAGTGCCATCTGAATGTATCTGTCTCCACGTATCTTTGGGCCAGAAATGGGGTCCAATCTCCTGAGAAGAAACTTTCTCACAGGATTTTTGGAACTTCTTGGCTTTAGTGAGCAGAGACAATTGGAAATACCATGAGAATGATAATAACTAAGAATAATTTGTGCTGACATAATGCCTTCCATCTGTAGATCTGAAACAGCTTTATGAACATTAATGAATTAGTCCCCTTAGTGCCCTGTGAGACAAGGATATTGTTATCCCAGCTTTGCAGGGTGGGTAATGAGGGGACTGTTAGGAATCTAAGGGCCTGATCCGTCATGCACTGGAGTCTATGGGAAAATTCCCAGTGACTTTACTGGGAGCTGGATCTGCCTGTTAGCGGATTGCTCAAGGCCACACAATGAGTGAGCGATAGCTTTGGGAACAGGACCCAGAGCCACCGACTCCTCATCCTGTGCTGTGGCCACAGGACTGCTTTGTTCCTTTCCAACCCTCGACTTTCTTCAGGTCTTTCATTACTTTTCTGTCTGGATGAGGTGCCTGAAGTTGAAAGCATAAAGCAACAATATAGAGGGTTCATTTATAGTGTTTCAAACCTCAGCAGAAACCTTGGCTCTGGTCTGGTCTAAGGGAGGAATTTCAGCAAGACCCAATTTTTAAAGAGGTATCTAAGTGCTCAGTTCCCATTTTTATGGGCAGAAGAGGCCTAAAGACCTTTAAAAATCAATCTGTAAATAATGACGTTGCTCCAACCAGGTAAAGTATCCCTCGTGCAAGCTCCTGGAGAAGCTGAGGAGAGCTAAAGCCTAGCTGAACCAAACCCTGCAAACAGGTCAGCTCCCCAAAGAGCATTCCCACACCATGGAGACCTCTCCCCACTCGGGTCTGCCCACACATCAAAGCCACATCTGCTGCTGCCAGGAGACACCTGCCTCACTCAAGGCAACAGTCTGCCGGCTCTCCCTGCTCCAGGGTGGCCCTGGCAGCCTCCCCCCCCAGGCTCATACCCTCCTCTCCTCCTCTGGCCTGCCTGCCGGCCTCTTTCCCTTTCAGGCTGGGTTCTCCTACCACTTTTTTTTTTAATCTTTTTGCAGCTGGGTTGCTTTCCACCTGCTCCCTGGGTTAACCCCTTCCTTGTCATTATAAACCTCATTGCAGATACATGTAGATGCATGCAGATGAAATGCAGATGTACAGAAGCTGAAGTCAGCACTGAGCAACACAATGCGACCTTACTAAGCACCCCGGTGCCAGTGAGAAAAGAGTAACGAGTGAGATTTCTGATTTGTGGGAAACAACTTTTTTTTTTTTTTTTTTAATAGTTTGGGACAGTTTTGGGGTTCTGAGCTCACTAGGAGAGATCCTGCAAGGCAGGGGAAGGGCTGGTCCTCCCTGGGGCTGATGCTCATGCAGCAGCCCAGGGCTGGCAATCTAGCATCAGCCCTGACCAGAGCAGAGCCCATCAGGCACTGTCCTTCTGCTCTGCACTTTCCAAGACCCTGGGCATCCAGCATGCATCCAGGCAGGGCTGTGGGAAACCTACTCTGCCCTTAGCAAAAGCTTGTAAAGGTAGAGACTTTCCTAATGCACTCTTACTCAGTTTAAACTGCAGAAGAGATTCTGAGCCATTTCCATGTTGAAAGTTCATATCGTGGTTGGTGTTTTGTTTTTTTTTTTTAATGAATGAAATTAAAAAAGCTCAAGTTTTGATTTGAGTCTGAGAGCTAAAGGCAGAGGTAATGGAATAACCCTGGAGACTCCTTATAATTGAAATCAGTACGTGTAGCTGTTTTTTGAAGGATTGTAACAAAATCGCACTACCCATAGGGCAAGTACTTACACAGACTCCACAGTAGTCCCTTTCTGAGGCACTTCATACAAGGGAAAGTTGTTTAAGAGTGAGCTATGTTGCTCAGCAGCACTATGTATTTAATTTTTTTTTTCTTTTTTAACATTTCATAGCTCATGGGATTTCAGGCACTACAGCTAATTTATAAGAAGGGTCCACTGTAGTTTTCTGAAGTTTATTTAACTCCATGAAAACATTTCCAAATAAATTATGTAATCTACAAGATATGTATGTTATTTGTGTGCTGCTTTGCTGGTATTTCTACTAAAGTACTGTTGGATAGGGCTTGAAGCTGAACTGAGATATCATCTGTTCTTTCACTGATTGAAATTATTATTTGGGTTGTTTTACCTCTCCCCTTGTTGCCCACTAAAAGATAAGGAGAACCCTTTTACAATTCAGCCCATTAATTATATTTATATGTTTTATACAGAACAAATAACAAGCTGGTTGAAAAGTGCACAGTGAAGGAGCTCTTTGTGGCTCTACAAGGAGATCAGAGTTACAGGTATTCAACCTGATTACGAGGACACACTTCACCCATTTTTTCACCGTCATTTAAATAAATAAGACAGATCAATCCCAAACCATTTCCCACTCTCACATACCACGGTTATGGAATTACAAGAGCTATATGGAAGTGTATGTGACTTTGTTCACCTTTAAGCCACAGGAAAATTAATTCCCAAGAGAATGAGCTCTGGTAAATACTTTTTCTTGAGAGTGACCATTAAGAAGTACAAATAAAGTCTGAGAAAGGTTCATGGCTATATATTGGTAAGGCAAGTTTTCCTCCACCCAGCTCCCCCTGCTCCTGGAAAGCTTCCACACCTTCTGGCCTCATTACCCATGTTCCTAGTTTCCTCATTACTTGTTCTCATCTACTGCTGGGCAAACCCTGCAAAACAGTATTCATAACATCTGTTCAAAGACAGCCCACACTCCAACTGACGTGCCTCCTTAATGCGCTTTCTGTGAACAGGGGGGACAAGCAAATGTTTGTTCACAAAAATACTGCTGAAAGAGAAACTTCCATGGGTAACCACTGATGTCTGCAGTTGATGTCTGCAGTTGCAGAAGGACTGGGGCTTAGGGGAAGAGATGGGGAAGGGTGGGTGGGTGGGTATGGTCACTCTGAAAGCACTTTGTGGGTTTGACAGTTAGGAAGCAAGGCCATTGTTATGCGACAGCTTCTGCTGTTGGTGCTGCTCAATGGAATCCCCAAATACTCCCTTTAGGAAGCAAATCCTGTCCCGGAGGAAAATGGGAGAGCAGCCTGTGGGTGGAAATAAATAGCAATAAACTATCTATCTGATGAATAATTGAGAGTAACAAATGATTCTGTACCAACCCAGGTCTTTCCAAGGATAAGTTACAAGTGGAGCTGGAGGCTCAATGAGACAATTTGACACAGGAAATACATTTGCTTCTGTTCCTATCTCTTACTTAAAGGATTCCCAGCGTAAGGTCAGCTGTAAGCTGGCTGGTACCTCAGCCAGATGACCTCGTAGCCCTCATTGGGGGTTATGACTGGTGATAAATTAAAGGAAGCTGTGACACTGGCAGAGAGAATAATCTGGAGCAGGTGACAGCCATTGCAATGTGGGGAGAGCTTAAAATGTTCTGTTTTCCAGGGAGCTTAGGATATGGTTAACATTTATAAAAAAAGGAGTGTTAGCTGCTTGAAAATGAGAAGGGTTATCCTTAGTAAATGTATTTGCATTTCAAAGTGGTAATTATAGGTATGTGTACACACAATTAAATAGGCTGCACAGAGTGAAAATAAACAAATAATCAGTGCTTTTAGCCAAGCCCTAATGAACACTTTTTGTTATAACATAAATTAATATGTGTTCTTTGAAAGAACAACAAAATAAAATATTCCTGTTTGAGATTCTCAAGGATTATACAAACAACAAATGAGTTAAAAAAATTAAAGCTGTGAAACCCTTTGACACTGACATGTCCTTTTAAGCACCCGGCAAGTGGACCTGGCCAGCTACCCTAATGCAAGCTTTTTCATTCCCGTTGGTAATACATTCAGCAAGCTCCTCTGAACTTCAGGCAATCAGACACATAGATGGCATACCTAAGGCTTGCTCCAGCAGGCTCCATTGACGTTTGCACTGTTGGAAGCCATTCTAACACATCTATTTATGAATATGTAACATGCAAACTGGATCTTGCCCAAGAGCTGCTCCAGTTTTAATGACTCTGCTCCTGTTTGCACACACGCACTGCAAAGTCTTTCTCTGTAGGTGAGCTAAGCAGATCCAGGAAACGTTAGCCATTTCGACTTTGGGGTTTGGTGACAGGAATTTTACGCAAGCTGCTGTTTCTTGCAAACATTCCTCACATTTCTGACACACAGTAGGGTGGATGCATGTTGTGTAACAGCATTTTAACCTTAGCATTAAACTGGTCAAGTGACAAAACGCTGAAAGAAAACTAGTGTGTTCAAATGATATTTGTCAATACTTATCTCACATACCAAATAACCATTCTATTTACTGTGGCTAGTCCTGGGAAGAAAAAAAAAGAAAAAAAAGCCCTTTCTTTCTAAAAAAAGGGGCTTTGTAAAGTCCTGTCTTCACTGTGTCATACTGCCTGAGGACAGCAGCAACGGCAGAGTGACCTGCTCCTGCCACATGCCTTAAAGGATTGTCTCAAGAAAATTAGTGTAGCTGAGTCTCTGTGCCCATTCAGTCTGTGCCTTCAGCACTGAGAAGACTCTTCTGTGAAGAATATGCCCTCTCAATTAGCTGTGTCCTGATTTTAATTTAAAACCCAGTCACTGGACAATTTTACCCTCTCTCATGAAATATTTTTCAAGACAGTTTCCTACCCCCTCAATTCTCTTCTATTATTCCCATGCCTTGGTTTGGGGTTCGCTGTTGAGTTCAAATATGTTCCAAGCTTGTTTGTTAAACCTCATCATCCTCTTGCATTCTCAGCATGCTATTGTACTGCCTAATCCTTGGTGGTAATCTGCCTTTTCAGATCAGTGCTTGCCTGGTATTATCAGAGAGATCAAAAAGAGTTTTCAACTGGCTGAAGGCATCACTTAACGCACTAGGGGTATCTGGACCTGCATCTACCTATGTGTGTCTGCAGTTTTAAAAATGTGAAAATCCATTCGGAACAAACCAATACAAATAAATCAGAGTGGTAGCTAAGTTGAGATTTTAGTGAACGCAAAACAAAGTAGCAGATGCGGAAAATGATTACTCTGTTATTATATCACTTTCTAGACAGCACTATATTCCACTCCATGAATTAGTATTTCCATTTCCAATTCCAGGTTCCTATAGAATCTCAGGAGATGGGACCTTCACCAGGAGGTTTAATGGGCAAGGTACGATTTTTCTGTTGCCTTTGAAAAAAAAACATGATGAAAACCTGTTGTCAGTCCTCATCAAAATACTACTTAATTTGCTCTGAAACCTTTCCCTAGAAACTTTTGGGTTTTCTTTTCCTTTGGGAAAAAAAGAACAGTTTTTACAAAACTTGCAGGTTTTTTTTTCCATTAAAAGGCAGTTTCTGGAAAAAAAGTCTTCCAGAACTTCTTTGACCAATGCTACCTGTTGTGAGGATTTTTTTGTTTGTTTGTTTTGATGTTCTTATCATCTCTATTCTTAACACAGCCCTGAGTACATAAATTATCAAAAACAGTAAGTAGCTGCTCACTAGGACAGAAATCAAATGGTTTAACCTTTTCAGACACCAGCTGTGGGATCTTAGAAATCTTGCAAGGGTTTTAATGCCATTTAAGATACCTTCCAAAATTATGTTTTCACATCCCTAACCTTAAGGTTGGCTGTGCAGATGCTCTGATTTTGCATACCATTATGTCAAGTAGCATCAACCCCACTACCAGATAAAGGTTGAAGCTCTGTGTGCAGGTAATAATAGTTCATGCGCCTGTGAGGACATAACTGACTTGTGTCTTCTGGACCACAAGTAGCTCCTGAGGAAATCAGCTGCAGCTTCTGCAATGGCAGTGAGGGAAGGGGCTGCTGCCTACACACGCTGTCAGGGAAGGCAAAGTGGTGGGTGCATCTCACACTAGAAATGCTGGGGTCCCTGGTGCCCGTTGGCATGCTGGGCCTGGCTGGTGCAACAGTGAGCAGGGAAATGCCTGTGAAAGCATTGCCAGGTCACTCCTGCTGCTGCTCCTAGAGCTGCCCTTCCCTTCGGTGCCCTGAGCAAGCTGTGTCATCTCTCCCTTGCACTTACAGACTGTGCAATGCTGTTGGTAGGTAGCTCATAGAGTTGAGAAGTGTTGCCATGACTAATATAGGAAGACAGCCCTTTCATTAAAGGTTTTGTAGTCCAAAATTCCTAATAAACTGGTGCTGTATAAAAATGGGGCATACTGGGAGATAAAAACTAAACCTTCCCAGACTGGGATGAGTTTGGCACTATCAGGTTATGTTCTGGCCCAAGCTCCTGCAATCAAGTGGCCAGAGTAGAAGTTCAGCCCGGCCAAACATGAAAAAGATTTATGCCTAAATAGCACAGAAAATATGGGGAAGGAAGGGCAAGCATAATACAGCCCCAGTCTGATGTTGGAGCCTGATTATCTCTAAGACCACCACACTCTCCCCTATCCCCGACAGCTGCTCTGGAAGGACCGAGAGAACAAAAGCCAGCAAAAGCGGTGTAGAATAGAGGGACAGATGCAATATGTGGCCTATCCATGAGCAAGGGCCACTGTCTTCAGGGGCCTGTCAGGGTGATATACTTTGCAGTCAGCACTTGCTGCTCCTCGTGGTGCAGTGCAACCTGTTCATGAATTACATGTATATTCTTGTACAAAGTCTGTGAATGTGCATTGAACTCCTCTGCCTTTTCATCTCCTGTGCAGGGCACTTGCACATACTTCAGGGTACTTGTTCACATTTTCTAATCAACTGAACTTGTTGCTTGGGGGCCTTTACCTTCTTGTTGCTGCACCATACTGGATGTAATGACTATTCCTAGTCACCCAGCATTATTGTACTTGGTAAAAGACCCATTTCAGAAGTAATTTCCCTTCCTTTCTCATAGGCTGTTGTGCTGGGTGAGAGTGAGCTGTCCTAGCATTCCTTCTTACTGCTATAATGATCAATTGCTAGAATGCTGCAATATATATATGTGTATGTATATACACACAATTATTCCTGGATTTCTTATATACATTAAAATTGCCTAGTAATGAATATAATTTGGATTGAAATATCACTTTGTTTTCCAGTTCTTTCCATAGTCTCCTTTTGATGTAATGTGTTTAAGTTAAAACCAGGACAAACCAAAACGAAATTTCCCCACAATGATGATATTGCAGCAACAAAAGAAAAGAAAAAAAGGAATTGGCTGCTACTGTTGAGACTGTTAGGATAAAGGAAAGAGGACTCCTTGGCTGAAGAAGCTAACTATGAGATTTCTTTCAAAGCAAAGTATCTCTAGCCAAAAATTGCCCATGACCCTGTAGACAGAAGCATGAGTCCATTTTTTCTCAGCAGAGCTAGCCTGATTTTTTTCTCCATATGTGGAATTAAACGTCACCGTTCCAGACAAAGATATGAAAATGACAGTTAAATAAGATGTTTCTTTCAAGCATTGTACTTGCTGTGTTAAGTGAATTTCTCTATGTTTTTTTTTTTTAGTGGCAAGAGGATTACATCACAATTATAGGATACAGTTACCAGAATATTTCCTCAGTAACTCTGTGAGCAGCAAAACTATTATTTGGTTTGGCCACTGGCTGGTTCTAAATGTTCTTATGAGCCCTTTAATAGACTTGCCTATCTGTAGCGCTAAGATCCTTACAAAGGGATGGGTAAGGAAAATTTATTTCTGTGGTTTGTAGAACTAAAGGGGGCAGAAGTACAGAGTAGCAGTAGGAAGATGTGCCCAAGAAATGCGCCTTTGTGTGGAAGCTAGGCATCATTTGGATGAGAAGCAGATACTTTTGTAAATTGGTGCTACTGCTATGATAGTTACCAGGAGAAGGTTGGCCTGGATTCCTCTTCTATCTCCTATTTCAGCAGTATTTTGCATATACTGTAAAGGTAAACCAAAAATGGTACTGAATGCATCCAGGCAGCAAATAGTGTTGCCGGGGACTAGGACATATTTATTGAATTGAAGACTCCTGTTCAAAAGTCTTCTACAACCAAGCTAATCTCTTACCTGAAGTATCTTGCATCTACCCATTCGACCTTACATTCCTGAAGTAAAACTAGATGGGTGGTGATTCTATTATTCCCTTAAAAATGTTTTCAAGATGTCCTTTTTACCACTCTGCATGAACATGAAACCCTGTCCTTAAAAGTTTTGTATGCTAGAGTCCTCCTCTAGGCTAGTTAAGAGTCAATAGAAAAGACACTGATGCAGGAAACTCAGATTCAAGTCTCTATTCCAACAAAAACTGATTTTGCAGACAGAACAAAACCCCTACTAACACTCCACAGAGTGCTCCTGTGACACAGTTCACCTCGTGGACATAACACTTACCTGAGATGTAAGAAACATAAGTCCGAGTCCCTATTCTGAAGCAGGTAGAACTGAAACATGAACTCAAGTTTCCCACACTTTGGTTAGGTGACCTAACCAAAAGGGCAGCCTGGGCCAGTGTTTCCACAGTAGTTCCCAGCTAATTGCTTGCCTCTCTTCCTCCCTCTCTGCCAACCACCCCCTTATATTTTGACCAAAAACTGATCATCACCCTGAGAAACTTTTCCTAAAACAAGTTTAGTGAAAACTCACACAAATAGTTTTGGTTTCAAGGAATCTGTGGGGTTTTTTTCTAAAAAAAAAAAACAACCAAAAAACCCAACAACAAATCCCTAGACATTCAATCGAAAGATTCCCAATAAGTTCTACTTTGGTATTCTGTGACTGGACTATTCAGAGGCAACATGAAACTAGAAAAGTACTCTGTGTGACCATTATACAATGAGATATTTTAACATGTATGGAGATGGTGGCCTTTGAGATAAGAAAATTTCTGAGAAATACTGATGGATTTCTAAGCTAAAAACTCAGATAAAGCAGCTGTGGAAAAGTGAAAAAAAATTAACTCTGATCTCTTTTAGTGATGTTGCATATGATCACTATTAAATTACGGCTTTGACTTTATCAAGGTGTGTTAACAGACTCTGACAGAGTCATGAAACAGGCCATTTTCCACCTTCAGTGGTGCTAAGGACAGGAACCTTTTTCCCTGAAAAGCTGAAGTAAAAATCAGATAAACGCCCATGAAGAGGACATGCTGGAAGCCCTCATGTTCTGGGAGCCATGCAAGGTCCCACGTGATGTTCCTGCAGCCTTGCAAAGTGGGCTTGGCCAATTGCTGTCCCAAGAAAAGCTATTGGATTGAAATCTGAAGAAATAGTCTTCCTGGCTGTGTACTGTTATTGCTAACAGTCATGAGAATCAGGAGCCAGTCATGGGATTTCTGGTAGGCTTAGAGGAAAGAGGATGAAAAGGTATCCCATCATCCACTGTTCATCGCTGCCAGATGTGTGCTGCTCCCGGTTAGAAGTGATTTCAGCATATGACTCACAAGGTGCCGTTTCATTCTGTACTTGGTGCAAGGTTCCCTGAGCCTGCCAGCTTTCCCTGTGACCAATGTACAAACGTGATTCCCACCTAAATTTTTCCCTAATTAGCAGTTTTAACAGAGCGTCGGCAGTTCCAGCCGTTTGTGAATGTCAGAGCAAATATCTTGACCATCAGTCATTAGCATTTAAACTAAATATAGAGTGGGGAAAAAAATGAAGGGGCTCAGAAAACGTCACTGTAGGAAAGATTCAGCTTTACGTCCAAACAGCCTACACAAGAAAAATAAGTGAAACATGTTAATAGAATCTGGCAGTACTACTAAGATTGTCATATGCCTTCAGTAATGGAGGTCATATGAGAAGACAGAAAGAATATTGTCTTGTCAAAGAGGGAGTGTTTGCATAAAATGAATTAAATAATAAACATAAATTTGTTATTCAACTATTCCAGCTAAATTTGATCACAGAGACAAAAAAAAGTCAAATACAGTTGTAAAAAATCATGCCCAAAACGTATAGCTATTAAAGACAAGTGGCCAGGGATCAGACATGCATATCTAACTTTGAAGATATCAGTCTGTTTCTAGGTTGGGATGAAATCTACAGCTAATTGTGTTTTCCATTATTGATTATTCCCCAGAGAACATTTCTAAATTTAATGACAATCTAAACAACTGAAAATTTTAGACCGTGAAACACAGAATTAATTTTAAGTCACACATCACAATATTTGTGGTTACGGTGTTTTATGCTTGAGCTTTTTGCTGTCCATCAGATTTCTTCACTTGCTTGCATCCCAGGAGTGGAATCATAGTATCTCTGCCTTCTTGCCCCATATAGTATGTTGTGTGAGTCCTTGGCCAGGATGTCTTGCAACTGAAAACTGCAAATTATTCCAGGTTAATTTTGTTGCTGAATGGTTCTTCTGTCTGGTCACTTGAAAGCTGAGGTTTTCTGAAGACAGGAGAAACTTCAGATGCAAAAAATCTCTCTTAATCAAGAACTCCAGTTATCTGCCAGAATGCATTTTAGATGGAAAATTTTCAACTAGCTTTAGCTAAATTCTATTTCTGTGCTGGCAAGACTCCTCATAAGAATGAAAAGAGTGTACGTAAAGCAACAGGCCTAACCATTAGATAAAAGGGTCTTGTAATGGGTTAAATTAACTTTAAAGTTTGCTTGCCAGTTGGAAGGTATAATAAAACATATCCCCAAACCAAGAGAGAGCCGGCGGGTCTAATTTTAGGGTTACCAGCTGTTTATATTTGGTGATGCCTGTCATTATAGAACAATTTCTGTGTCTGTGGCTAGAGACTGTAGTGCCAGACTGAAGAGTAATAGAGAGAGAGGAGCAGTGTAGATCGGTTAACCTTTCCTTTGTGGCAATTAGATTATCTGCTCATTGACATCACTGTTAATGGGCACTGGCCATCATCATAGCCAGTTGGCTAAAACTGATCCCCAAATCAGGTTTTCTGCATGTGTGAGCAAGACTGGCTCTTGCTGAAATCTTACTAGGGCTCTGTGCATAGACCTATGAGACCAAAAAGGGAGACGGGCAGAAAGGAAAGAGGGGAAACAATGAAATTTGGATGAACCAGATATATAATTGAGTAACTGAGTATGTGAGTTGCTTTATGATTTTCATTGGCCTTTTTAATGCCGAAGTGGGCCATATATGTTGCCAGATATCATGTCATCTGGTACTTTTGTGGTATTCCCACAAGCTGGGAAACAAAGTCTCATAAGAAGGCCAAATGTCATATTTTGTTAGAGCTATAAAACACCAGAATTCTGCAAAACTATGAAGAAAACATAAAATCTTAAGCTCTCCTGTCTTTTCATGGTTATTGTCCTCTTTAACAGGGCACATTTCTAAGAGGCTTTTGGTGTAAGCCTTTCATGAGACATTTACAAGAGCCCTCATATCAGTTCCCTCTGCCACAGTTTATACTAGGACTTTGCTAAGACAGCATGCTGCTTCAGCCTCCTAAGGATTTTTCAGAGACACTAAGATTTCACAAAGTCTTATCCCCCAGCAAAATCCTTGTGAGATGCTTGCTGCTTGTGCTAAGAACCGGTTTATCCCAAACTTAGCAGAAGACTCACTCAGAGCTAGTAAGGCCGTTCAAGGGTAGACATTTACAGTTTCTTGTAGAGCAAAAATTAGAAGTCTCTGCTTTAGCTAAAAGCGAACCTTTCAGGCTCTTTAACAACACCTGAGGACTTGTTATTGTTGTTGCTGATACAGGAGCATACAGACCTGTCACCCAACATGAATCCTAACATGCCTACGACTACAGGAAAGACCTGCATTCAAAAGAAACCAGAGTTTAAACAGACAAACCATGCACAAAATGGAGGAGAAAAGGAGGTCCCTATTTCACAGCCAGGAACCTCAGATAGAAAAATCCTGGAGATGTGCATCATGAGAAGTAGCTTTGTGGAGATTTATGAGAATTTGGAAATGGGGATTTATTCTTAATTAAGATTTTAATTATTCTTTTACTTATCCCAGAAATAAATATTAAGCCTTGCTGAGTATGTATTGAAAACCTTCATGTTGCAGGCAAACACTAATTCACTCAAGTCAGTGAAGCAAAAGTCACCGTGCTTTCAAAGAATCTGGTTATAATGAATTTTCTTTTTGCAATGAGAAGAAGGAGAATAGGAAACTTGCAGGCGTGGTTTTCATTGTTAGCTTTTCAAGATATTTGAGCAGGGAAATCTCAGGTTTCTTTCAATGCAGTAACATCTCAATGCTTCATCGATGTCCCCATGAACATGCAAAGAAATATTGCTACCCTATTCTTAGAAAACATAACTGAAGTCTGTATTCTCTACGCTACGCAGAGCAGCTAGCAGTAGAGAACGAGAGAGTCCCACTCAGCAGTCAGCAACTTCTCCTGAACTGCAGTTGTATGTTTGTAGAAGACTCACTCAGCCTTTTTAGGGCTCTGTGTTGCACGGGTGGATCGACACAGAAGCTCAGTCATTCTGTGCTAATTTAACATTGATGTCTACTTATTCGCACAATGAACAAGGCAGAGGGTTTCTTTTAAAAACAGAAAAAGTAAAGCAATTTATGCGAGTTGATGTGGAAAGTCTATAGCAGATGACTAGGAATAGACTTATGCCTTAATTACAAAATCACGTTGTCTCATGTTGTAGGCTTAGAGTAGAACAGGAGTCCGTACTCTGATGTGAAAACCTCTTGCCACAGCCAGCAGTTTTAAGAACTGTTTCTAGCAAAGGATTCATTACTATTCTATTTGGTGGGAATTATGAATGTAGAAGAGTAAATAATTCACACTAGGCACACTTTTTTTTTCTTTTCATAGTCCCTTATTTTTTTCTACTAACTTTTATGCTCATTTTGGGTTGGTTTCTCACACCCCTTCTTACTCACTTGAACTTACCTTGGGTGTCTCCAGTGACCCTGAATTGGATCATCGTGGCAGCAAGACTTTGGGAGTTGTCAGCTGTGTAAAGAATGGCAGACAAAGAGGAAGCTCGCTGCCTTTGTAGTGGTTTAGACCTGAAGTGTGGCTGGCATGTCTGTCTGATTTCCAAGGGAAAGGCAGAGTGTAGTATGGCAGGAGGGCACAGTCACAACAGGTTATAGTGAGGTATGTCATTTCAGAGCATGCAATTTCCTCTTTGAGTCATTTTTCAAGAAAGGATGAATCACTACATCCTCTTCTCTAACTGTGGTTTAGCCTCTGCACATCAGTGCTGTGGCTGAATCTGAGGTGGATGCACCTTTTTGATGCTAACAGGAGGTGAATGCCGCACATTACAGCAGAATGCTTGGCCCCTTTGCAATGTTTGGAGAAGACAGCAAAAGGGCATGCAAAGTGCGTTTGCAACTACCACAGCTGATCAGGTGTGGAAGCTGCTAGGCAAAGAATATGGGCTCTTAGTAATGAATAAAGACAGGAAAACAACGTTACTAACCTGTTTTATTTTGTTTTAAATTTGATGTGTGAATAGCTAAGGAATTCTGTCTCACAACATTGTTCAGGGAACAAGATTCAGACAGCACTGACCTGCTCTGTCAAAGGACAGATTCCCAAATATTAGCAGCATGATTTTCTGTTTTTAAGTATCCCTATTCCCCAGAAAAAGCCCAAGTAAAGCTTTCACTCGATGAGGTTCTTTTTTGCTTAGATTTTAAAGAATTTTCTGTGTCACTAAAACTCTTTGTGAGGCTGGCAGCTTTGACATCTGACATTCCCTTTTTTGCAGCATTTCCACAGAAAGGTAGCAGCAATTCCCAGTGGCAGCTTCCCAGAGCAGAGGGAATACCTCAGTGGATAGTTCATTTGTTATCCAGCATCTGGGATTCTTTTCAGCGTCTCCAATTACTGGCCTGATCCAATTCCCATTAACATCAAGTAAAAGATTCCCATGACTTCAGTGGGGACCAGAATTAGATCTTAAACTTCTGTTGACACCAAACATTGGAACAGAAAGTGGACAACGTTGCTGAGTTTTGTGTAGAACAGAACAGAACAGAAAAATGTATGTATATATGCTATAAAAGGTATACAGAAAGCAAATGCTTGGCATCACTGAGGAATTTTTTTGCTTTTAAAATTTTTTTTATTTTTTACTGAGTTTGATGTCTAATAGAGTAAAATAACAGGTTTAATAGTCTCAAGATTATGAACTCTGCATTATCATGCTGTCTTCCTACACGCGAGGCAGGACTGTATCTGTCAGTATTCTGATGCCTGTATGGTAAATCAATGCCAACAGGAAAAGACAGCTCCATTAGAAACAAATGGTTGTGACACACTATCTAACGGCTGGTATTTGCAGTGCTTTGAAGGTACCATTTCAATCTGAACTGCGATTATACATGATATTTAGTAATGGTGACTTGTCACTTGTAGATGGAGATACTGGTATTGAGCAAAAATTGGTATAAAAGGCATTTAGTTTAAGGGCAGCCTCAAAGTTGAGTCTGACTTTTATTAAGTACTGTCTTCTTAATGTATACAGCTACAGCCCTGCTCTGTATGCAGCTAAAACCCTGCTGCTTATTGGCAATGTACAGAATCACAAGCAGTGGCAGAAATACCCCCTTTATAATGTCCTTGGGACACAAGCAATGTGATCATTATAAAACGGTGCACTCACAAGCTTAACACATGCAGTATAATTTTGGTTTGATGTACAGTATGTAGGAAAAGATTATGTGCATAATGAGAGTGAAGTCATCTGCTACTTGAACAGAGAGTGCCTTGCCAAGTGAGCTTGCACCCTCCCACAGGGATCCTCTGGAATACAGCTGGGTGAAATAGTTTGCCCAGAGGATTTTTGCTTGTGTAGATCTTCAGGTGAATTTCAATGCATCGTTTTCCCCTGGGGAAAAAAATAAAAAAATGAAAGAACCTTTCTGGTAAAGGCTGCTTCTTTTTTAAAAAAGTCAGTGTTTTGGAGCCTTGAGAAATGTAATAATCATAACAAAAATGCGGACTTAAAAGGACTAACCCCCATCCTGGAAATGGAGGAGTGCAAGTGGGGGTTGATCAGGATCTGGTTGTTCTGAATGAAATCCTGGTCTCACCTGCTTAGAAGATATCTCATGAATTGGGTTGACCTAAACCATGTTGGGTTTTCTTTTAGTTATTACGGTTCATTCACTGATCTGAGAAAATAATTTTGTAGCCCAGTACAGACCAGGAGGCTTTTCAATTCAATCAGCCTCTAAAACCCTGCTGCTTTACACTGTTCTCTGCCCTCTGGCTTGGCTCCACAAGCTAGTACAGAGAATAAGTCTCTTTCTGTGCCCTTTAGGGCACTTCAGGAGCATCCTGGTTGCAAGAGTCCCTTCCTCTCCTGAGCACATAATGCGTACTTATGTGGGTCCTTTTGCAGGCTGCACAGCGTGGGAGTAGGTTAGGGTGCTTTTGCTTCCATGTTATGTACTCAAAAATGCAATTAAAGGCTTACATTATTGTATGGAATTCTGTTGGGAAGGTTATAAAGATAGGGGCCATCTGCAAAATTCAGGTCCAGGCCTGGCTCCGTATTTCAAACATGTGCTGCGTCCAAAGCTTGCTGGAGCAAAAATTTTTGCTCTGCTCTCAATGCTCTTTGCCCCCCTGCGTATGCGTGCATGCATGAGTGCACCAGACGGCCCATACGGTGTGCGGGTATGTGTGTGGTTATCTAAGCCACACCCATGCATAAGCCCCTATGTGTGTGTGTAGTAAATGTCTTAAATGCAGAGACACAGCAGCATTTGTTGTTCCTGTTACAGAAGCAACTGAGTGGTCTTTGCTCTATATGCTGCTGAGTAGAAGAGGGCAGATACATGGGATATCATGCCATGGCAAGACCCGACCCTCAGGCCTTCTTTTAAGCAAATTGCTATTGCAGTGAAACCAACAGGTAGAAAGTTTGTTCAGACAAAAGGGCTCTTCAGAGGCAGGCCTAATAAGTGCCCGTGAAGCGAGAAGGCGGTGACACGGCGGGGGGGCCGTAGCGGGCCCCTGGTGGGCTCCTTCTCCGCCGAGGACCACTCCGGGTGGCACGGCATGGCTGGCCAGTGTTTGCTGAAAGGGCAGGGTGGCTGCAAGTCGCCCCTTTGCTGTCTAGTTCGCCTCAGTGGCTGAAGCGAAAGCAGGAGGGGACGCGGCACAGCTGCCTCCCCAAGTATCACCACTTTCAAATTCCACCTCTTATCTCAACCCTTCTTCCTTGTTGCTAATTACCACCTACTCCAAGATGTCAAGAACATACTCCCAGGAATAAACTGCTAGATAAACAAACCCCAGACAAACATCAAAGCTTAAAACAAACTGATAAGTCCCTTTGATTGATTTTAAGGGTCGGGAGAGAGAGGTGTGTTTGGATTGGAAGGTGCAAATGTTGAGCGGAGCAGCACCTGCTGTCTTGTGATCTGACCAAACCATTTGGCTTGAAAAGGCCAAGAGATAGGGAATCAGAAATCCATTTGGAGTTGCAAAAGCAGCAGGGGAGGCTTAGATGAACAAAGGGGCTCTCCAGGCAGGGCCCTGTGCTGCTTTTTGTCAGCTTGGTATCACATTCCCTGCCCCAGCGTGACAGACAAATGCCAGGCCAGATGATGTGATACGATCGGCCTTGTTTGGATGGAGTCTGTACCTGTATTATATGATGGCAGCAGATGCTGATTCAATACGGGGGCAAGTGCAGAGTAAATGAGAGCCCAAACAGCTCAGCAAAAATTATTTAAGGGTACCTGTGTCAGTGGGCGGGAAGGGTGTTGTTCAGAGGCAGAAGAGGCTTGGGACATGTTCGTGTGTGGACTGAGCACTTGTGAGAGATGCTCAGTTGGAGAGTAAAACATGTATGCAAGAGCAGAGCTCCTATACCCCTTCCCAGGGTCTCACAGGCTCCCAGTCCCACTTTGTAGAGGCTGTGCTTACCCTGGCTGACGCAGGAATGGGAAACTAGCTCATGCCTATTTAACTGGAGATTAGGAGAGAAAGCCTACAAAGGCCTAAATATGCCTAAGATCAAAGTGATACAATTTACTGTGATAAAGAAGGATATCTTTTCCTCTCTTAAGTCCCAATTCTGCAAAAATACTTCCATGCTCTTAACTACACACATACAGTAATGCCACCATTACTGACAGGCTCTCCACGTGGCCAGTTAAGCCAGTAAGATCCAAGGACTCATACTCCTATCAGTGAGTATATAATGCTTATATCGGTGCCTGAGGGTGCCTAAGGGTGTTTCAAATGCTGCAGTGATGGGTTGGGGTGGCTCTGTACCATTTGTGCTTCAGCGTTTCTTCTAACAGTGACTTGCCATTGAGGAGAGCAATTCTAGTGGAAAGGAATATAGCATGGCTGGGAATTCTTCTGCTTCAATAGCATGCTGCAGTGTTACAAGTGAAAAAAATGCAGCCCAAACACAGTTTTTTTCCTTACTTGCTTTTATGGGCTCATTACCTTTCTGATTTCATATTAGGGATTGTTAGTTTTGTCCTAGGGTTTTTTGTTTGGGGTTTGTTTTGTTTTGTTTTGTTTTTTCCCCTGCAATGAGAAAGAAAAAAGGGGGGAGAAGAGAAGGCTGTCTCTTCGTTATGAATTTGCTGTAACTGATGGAAATTCTAATGTAAAGCTCATGTTTACCAAGCTCAGAAGCTCTGAGAAAACCTTTGCATTTTCCCTTCTATTTCTTGAAGTGAAAGCAAAGGAAATGAGGCTGAGAAATGATGGGTGGGTGAAAAAGAGACAGTTCATGTTACTGAAAAATGGAAGTGGGTGGATGTTTCAGAAATGCCTGATCAATGTCTGTGAAAACCACGTGCAATTTCTAGGAAAGGAGTTTACCCTCAGGAATAATAGCAGAAATACAATTTTAAATAAACTACTGAAATTCGCAACTTGCATTTTCATGGTAAAAATCCAATTCTTGGATTATCACTTATCCGGTTATAGATTGGGCAATTCTGTGCTCAGTGAAAAGCAAGCAATGGAGGTTGAATTTCTGCAAATGAGTTTTCAAAACCGTATACATTTCAGGACAGAGTGACTGGGCCAGTCCTATTACTGGCATTGCCTAGAGTGTTTAAATGGTGTTTCAAGCTGCGCCTCTCCACACAAGATGATAGCTAAAATTCCCAGGCATGCTTCATTGCCCAGCGACTTTCCTTGAAACCACTTGGAACATGTGCAATGACTTTAAAATGACTGAAGAAATGTTGATGTACGTTGAAGAGATCAAGGAGGGACATGTTTTTCTGACTCTACTTAAAACAAAATAATAAAGCAACATTGCTTCTCTGTACATTAGACTTTCTGTCTACTGAAATGGCACAGAAAGAAGATCTCTGAGGACTTTCCAGTGCCAATAGGGATGATTTATAGCTTCAACACTATTTGTTTTAATCTTGAAGGGAGGGGAGGAGGAGGGAATGGGTACGATGATACATAAAGAAACATTATTTCCCAAAGGCAGATTTTATTTCTTTAACAATTTATAAAGCTCCAGAAGTGAAATATCACTATTTTGGGACTGGTGTTATATATCAATGAGTTTAGCAGCTGCCAGGCTTATGCATGTATTTTATACTGTACATACAGTGCAAAGCCCATTGATTCAACAGTGGTAACAGGGTCTTTATTGTCATTGTTGCAGTAGATCACCAAATTTGATCTTAAAAGACAGACTGTGCACTGAGAAATGACAAAGGCGAACTTGTATGATAAGCAAAACCAACTCTACTTCCACTAATCACCCTATTAACTACTGCATTTGACTTATTCTGCTCTTTACAGATATTCTGCTCTTTACAACAGATATTACTAGCACAGTTCTATTCATTCTGCTAGACCATTAACCATGTACACATATAAATGTGACCAAATAATGAATATATTGATTAAAATTTTCTTAGAGTCTAGTGAGGGAATGTGGATGTGTACATTGGGAAAGGTAGAAAAAACAAATCTTGTGATTCTTACTGTAGTCACATGAACTCTGTAGCTCCTTATAGGCTACTTATAGTGAGTACCTGGATTTACAGGAAATATACAGACAGGCTGATTTCAGGTAGAAGATTCATAGACCACCAGCAATAGCTGTTTTAGTAGAAGATGGGTTCCTGAAGCCAAAGCCCAATTATTGAGAGGTCTCAAAAAGGTAAAAATGATTATATGTGAATCACAGGTCACTCTGTGACCTCTGAGAGATACCATGGGCTCTTTCTGCCTGAATGCTACTAAACCTAAAAATTAAAAGAAGGAAAAACCAGAAAGTTTCCTCTTGAGATCTGAGGGAACCTGAGGTAATAAGGTAGATAAGCCTTTATTTCTCTCCTGGAAAGTACCGATACATGTTTCATTTTGGGGTTTTACATCTCGAGCAGGAAAGAAACTTTCACAGAGGCTCTGCAGCCCCTCCTTTAAAAGGGGCTCTGTAGTATTTGCCTGTGTTACCTCTGTTTTCACCCCGGGAGTGCAGTTGAGGGGAGAAAGGATATAGCTCTACTGAGAGAAACACACCGTTGCCCTGTGTTTTCTCTCCCTTTTAACTTAGTTTTGTCTGAGTTGGAGAAAAAATCTAGTTTTCAGCTCCACAGCTACAGAGCCTTTACTGCCAGCAGAATCAGTGTGTTTTCCTTAGGCTAAGGCAAAGGAGACAATGGAAGGGCAGTATATACAGTGTGCATTGTTACAGGCTCAGTGGGGACTTCTGGTATGGGATTGATTATGGGGATACAGAGTGAGGCAGGGCCATATCCTTCTCTGAGAATGTGTTGGGACTCCAGAAAGCTATTGCAGACACCGATGCCTTTTTCATTGCTTTTATTGGGTGCTAGGTCTCTGGATTTAGCTTGTTATTGTAGGATGTTTGTATATCTATTTGCTTAGAAATAATTTAGTCCAGAGTTTGCTGAAGATTCCACATGTTCACTTGAGATGTAACAAGTTTCAAAAGATGAGAATCAAAAGTTTGCTTGATATTGGTATCATTGTTGCTCTAGGGCTTTGAAAATTGCTGGTCATGGCAGTGAAATGGGGAACAGCTCTACAACTTTCTACTGGGAGCTTGCAAAGCAGAAGTCTGCTGATTTTTAAGTTCCTAAGAATGTCCGCATAGTTTGCTAATCCCTGGAAGTGGGGAGCCAGCTTTAAACAACAGCAGGAGGGACTGGACCTTTGGTGTTTGCTAGCTCTGAGACTGGGATTTAGCCAGATTATTCTTCATTTCTCACAAAAGGGGAGTCATAGTGCTTGCTGGAGCCAAATGACAGTTGTGGGAGCTGAGACTTGCATTTACTACATACAACAGCAAAGCTAAGAGGAAGCCATGGCTGCCAGATGTTTGTTTTACATAATCCAGAGGATGCAGATGTCTTTCTTCAGCAATGGATGTTCTGTGATATTCTTTAAAGGCTGGTACCTAAGGAACTTTCCCTAGGTTGTGACCTGGACTATGCATGTCTGAGAGGAAAAAAAACCCGGAAAGTAGGCAGGAGAATAGCTTGGGGTTCCTTCCAAAACCCTGAACCTAACGGAAGGAGTACGGGTTGTAAGGAAGAAGAGCTGGAAAGGAGCATGAAGAAGTCAGCCTTTGCACAGGTGGTGGGCTAGAAGTGCAGCATGTCTGAAACTTAATAAAGAGCCACTTAAGGAACATGGGCTTTTTTGTATTATTTCCTACTGTGATGTCCTGAGTTTGCTAAGAAAAAAGACACCAGAACTTGAAGTTCAACAAAGCAGTGACTACTTACAGAAAAAAAGAGCCACAGATGTTTGGGCTGATGGATTTCCAGAAAAAAACTGTCCTTTGCATCCCTGGAATCATTCATAGTCTCTGTAAAGAGTCAAGGAGAGGAGTTAGAAATGAAACAGTGAAATAAAATGAGTCACAGGCAGTTCCTGTAGTGGATACTCGGCATTCAGAGCCACCTGAAGATGATGGCTGACAAGCACTGTGTCCTCAAACTTGATGAAGTAGAGATAAACCTAGCTGAAACCTGAAAAAAAAAAAGAAAGAATATGAATGCTGAAAAAGACAAATGCTTATTCTGCTGACAACAGGGCTACGTCAATGACAAAGTGAACAGATTTCTCTGAGTGCCGTAGGCTATGTCTATACCACTAAACAAAACAAGGTCAAGCCTTGAGCAGTAGCTGATGGTTGTTCAAATAGTTCAATTGTTTGCATGGTCTCTGCTATTGCTCTAGCAATATCAACAAACATTTTCCAGATAATCTCTGCATGTGAGTTAGGGGATAGCACAAAACAGGGAACTACCTGAATAAGCAGTCTGGATGCAGCCACCCTGCTTTGTTGGGAAAATGAGTCTTGTAACCATGCCATTAGACTAACATCCAACTCAGACCATAGCCTGGGATCCCCTGATACTGCTGACAAGTACACGTGACCCTGGTCATAAAATCATTGGTGCCTGATCAAAAACTCCAGGCTCTCCTCTCTTTCCTTCAATGGATAGAAATCTTTTTGATTTCAGCTGTATTTCATAGAGCTATATTATATAGCCAAGCCCAATATAATCCCAATGGCTCTAGGAAATGGCAGTATTAGACTGGGGAAATGTGACCCAGTGCAAGTGGCATAGAATAAAAATATCTTAAGTCCATAGGCAAGCATAGGCCATCAACAGGAAACTCATAAAACAAGAGACTGGAGGTGTTAGAAGCACTTGAGCTAAAGCAGGGACCCTGTGCTAGGAGAAATGATGGAACCCAGCTGAGAATATGTCCCCCAGAACTTGTTTGCTAACAACTGGAAAAATGTCCTCTTGCTCCTACCTTTCCACTTGGAACATTACTGTTAGGCTGGGTCCTTTCCTCACTGCTGGCCATGTGGCAAAGGAAAAAAAGATGCAAAAAAGTGTCACCAAACGATTGCAGCTGGATGAACCTTTGACTGGATTCAGCTCTGTGGAGAGGCTGTTAGATCAAAAATTTTCTCTTCCCCTTTCTCCAGTTTCTTTATCTGAGCTTCACAAGGATGGTCTTGCTCTATCTTTCGCAGTCACCCCTTGTCTTTTCAGTCAGCATATCCACACTGAACAGCACTGTGAAAGAGCACTGGCAGGTGGTAAAGATGTGACCAGGTGGTGTGGATTTGTATTCTGAGAAAAAATAAAGGTAGTGAAACTGCCGGTACTTCCTGTTCTCTCTGCTGTTGTACTGAATGCCTCGGACTTACCTCTTTCTCTAAACCATAAGATTCTTGGGGCATGATCCTCTAGCGCTGTGTATGTGTGAATGCTTGTGGCTTGATCTTAGGCAATAATCATAATTAGAAAAATCGTTTCAATTAGCTGTCACACAGGACATGCCGTGACTTCCTGTGTAGAAAGCTAGGGAACTGCAAATCTTTGTGGGCTTTATTGGACCGTGCTCCAGTTCAACACCAAAATATCCTCAATGTGAAAAAGGAAGGACAACAGTCACCCTGGCTTTCACCCAACATGCAAAGCTGAAGAAAGCATGTGTTAAAGGAGGTGGAAGAGGTTGCTTCACAGTGAGCTGAAGATAGAAACACATTGGACATGTAGACAGTGAGAATACAGAAAGTTTCATTAGCTCCACTGAAGACTGGAGAGAAGTCCTGCGAAGAATAGGTAACAATACACCTGTTGAAACAAGCACAGAGAACTGGTGAGAATACTCCTCCTTCTTATGCTAGACATCTGTTGACTTTTGAGAGACTCCAGCTGCACTCCAAAAAATGTAGAGTGCTTAGGAACTAAAGGGTGGGAAGAAGTTCAGTGATTTATAGGGATGCCTAACTTATCTTTCTAGATTCTGCACATGCTTATCAGAAGCCTGTGAACTCTTGAGACAGTTAGCACATAGTGGGCGTATGGTGAGATACCAAGAAACAGGCATTTGAAGGAGTAAAGAAAAATGTAGATGAAATATCAGGCTTTAAGTACTACCAAGCAGAGCAGCCCTGGAACTGTGGTGGCTATGTCTACATAGACACACCTTTAAACAGCTGAGATTGTTCCTTGGGACCAAGCACCACAAATTTATGCCCAAAGCAAAACCCATCCAAGTGATACTCTAGTGTCAACAGTCTACTTCCCAGTCCCTAAATGTCTGCAATAAATTACTGCAAGCCTTTTGCTTTTGAAATTTAGGGAAGATCAAATATATATCATAATTCTATAAAAGTAACAAGTCTTTATGGAAAAAAAATAGAGTCAACAAGATAGTTTCAGCTAATATGAAGTTGTTTTTTTCATTTTCTGTGCCAACCCAGACTGAGGATAAGGCAGACTGGGCAGGTGTAAGTGAAAAACAGGTATGTCTGTCTGACTGGCTCTCACAGGAACAAAGCATGGTGATGCCCTTGTTCAGGATTTGTATCTTGATTAATTTTTAAGTGCACCTGGCACTGGAAGGAGGGGAGGCTTGGACTCGGGTATTGAAGGCTGCCCAGTATCTCTGGAGGACTTTCAAATGCTTATCTCTAGCATTGGGTCTTTGTGCACGTGGGCTCAAGATGAATTTAGGCATGTTTTAGAACTGAAAAGCAAGGTAAGGTGTTGTATGGACACAGATCATGTTGGGTCTTAGAAGGTAGGCTATGAGAAGAAGTAAAGGAAGCAGGCCACAGCATTTGTCACTGGAGCTCTGATACACAGAGAAAAAGGTATGTTTGTACTGGAAAGGATGAAAAGGCTGAGCTTTTGGAACACACAAATCCAATTACTTCACTTTTGGGTGCAACATGAACATGTGATCTCACCACAGTCCATTAGAAAGCAATATGAACAAGCTGATACTAAATATATCAAAGCAATTATCCTATATATTTGAAACTCCATTGATCATGAAGGAAATAGTAATGCTTATGAGCATTTCTAAGGGTGACATAAACATACGCAGTGTATTCTACTGTGAATATAAAGCAGCTGGGACCCTGGAACAGGAGATAAAATCCCTGAGCATGTTACAGTACCTTTCCATCCCTCATGAGACACTCCAGGCAGCTGAAACAAATGTGCTAGAAGCAGTGAAATGACTCATACTCCAGCATTAACTGCTTCATAATAAAAGACCACAGGATGTTACTTCTTATGGTGTGGCGAGTAGTGACTCTGGTGTGCAACACAGGTTCTTGAGTGCAGGGGGCCAAGCTGTCATGCTGTTGGATTCAGAATAGGCATGAAGGCTTAAATGAAAATGTAGGCCTTCCAGAGATGAGCCAGGAGACGTAGTCAATGGTCAGTACGTAGAACAGTAGATGCAGTGCAAAGCACTGCCAGCAGCAGGAGACTCCTGTTTAATGACATCCCAGGCGAACACTGCAAATTGCTCTGTTCGTACTGAAGAGCAGGAATTGCATTGTTGGAATAAATTGTAATACAATTTCTAAAAGCTGGATTCTCTTTTTAGATGAAATCTTTGTCTTAAAGGGCTATTTTTTCCACTAGTTAAAATGCAGTACGTTAAACAGCCAGGAGCCAATGACTGCTGGAAAGAGCATAAGGCAGATGACTACTGACTTTCAGCACAGAGAAAGCTGGGCAGAAATGTTGACTCACAGGTGTGTCACTAAATCACTCTGCCAGCCTGAATTGTTCCTTGGGTGATGCAGTCTGAGCACCACACCTGTCTAAGGGTTGTGCCTGCACAGATGAAGTAATATGAATCCAATTAGTTCATAAAGGGAAAAAGATTGAGAGGGGAGATGAATGAATTTTTCTCACTATACATACACATGAAAGAAGGAAGCCTCAGGAAGGCAGAAGAGCTGGTTAAGGTAAAGGATGATACTGGCATAGGAGTAATTGTTTGTAAACTGGACATGAATACATTCAGCCTGGAAATTAGAATAAGCTTCTTATCAATGAGGAGTAGCAGGGGTGAAAAAAAAGGCCTAGTGTAGTTCAGTAAGAAGTTCGGTTAGCTCAGGAAGGGGCTACATGGTGTAAGATTGCAGGAGATGGATTCACAGCTCTAAGAGTTCCCTTCTCATCCTACACTCCTACATTTTCAAAAAGGGAAGACCAAGATCTTCATTCAAATATACTAGCTATAACCATCTACAGCTGTAGGTATTCCTGCCAAGACTGGTCTGTAGTTGGGATATTTATATGTACAAATGACCACTTGCCCAGCTATCTTCTGGTTTGTGCAACCACGTGGCTAGCACATACAGGAGTGGTTGCGCACTCAAATAGACATGCACAGTGCTGCATATATGGAGTCTATGCAAGTCGTTAGCTACTTAAAAATATCTTGGAGTGAACAGATTAAAAAGCTGTGTCTACTATAGCTGTTTGTTCCATTGCTGAATCCAGCATCTCAGAATTAGCATGTGAGATATGGGCATTAATGAACCTATCTGTAACATATTGGCACCACAGAAATAAATCTCTTTTAGTGTTTTGTTTGTTTTTGTTTTTTTTAATTTGTCTCTTAAAAGACTATGGGGAAGTTCTCTCCTATGACTGACTGCATGACTTTCTAGAAGAAAACATTTTCCAATATATTGTGGGGTTTTTTTTACTGAAACAGGAGAAAATCTTGATGCTATCCCTTGGGGAAATACAGACTTAACATGCTACTTCAGCTAACCCCAAAGTCACTGGGAGTGAAGACCTCAGAACTCTCATGGGCTCCAGTTCAGCAAAAGGCTTTAGCACATCCTTAACATTAAACATGTGGGCTGTGCCTTTGAAGTCAGTAAGTGTACTCACATGCTTTCGTCTGCTGCTGGATTGGGCTTTGGCCACCTGTTTTTTATCTCAGCAGGATGGAGCATCCAGTCATTCCTGATATCCCCTTACTCATGCTAGTGGTTCCTGAGCAGTCAGTAGGATCACCGTGCATATAAGGCTTGCTCAATTCAGACCATGTTAAGCCCACTGGTAACACTGAAAGCTTCTTGTTGTTTAGCATTCTTCCTGTTTTTGTTTTTTTTGTTTGTTTTTTTTTTTCTTTTGACTGATAATTCTATTTGAGTTGGGTTGCTCCAGGGATTCCTGAACTCTTCCCCTCCAAAAGCCAGACAGACTAGTTAATAAACATTCATAATTCAGGCAGTCCAAGACACAAATTAGATTATCCCTTGTTAATTCATTTATTCACTTGCTTGAGTCAAGCTTCCATTATTTTGTTTTCTTTATATCTAAGAAGGGAACAGGAATCAAGCCCCTGAGCCCCTCCAGGCTGCATATTCACTACTTTTTCTTCTAAAGTGCCAAAATACTTAATTTATATTTTCTTCCTAAGCCTGCAAGGAAAATAAGATAATGTAAAATTAACTCCAGTGAAAAATCAAGTGCATACAAGTGCAATCTAATGAAGAAGTGTTGTTTTGAGTGTCCAGATTTCCTCTGTCCTGCTAATTTCCTCTTCTAGGGCCCAGACTTTGAAAGTACCTTTGTTTTGGGGAATGGCTGTACGCCACTGGCTGCTATCACTGGCTGGTTGTGCCCATTTGCTGCTTATGGCCTGTCAGCTCTAACATTTTCCTGTATTTACAAAGAGAGTCCTTGACGTACTTTTGGAGACTAAGGCCTGATTCTCCTCTCAGACTGATTTTGAGACCAATATTATTTTATTGCATTTGTTGGAATAACTGCTGCTTCAAAGTGACGTGTAAAGCAGAAGGGAGGAAAGACAAGAATACTAATGGAGGCAACAACTGGGATTTCGCTAATAGTGTTTTTGGGTCTGAACACAGTTCCTTGTTCTCTGTCATGCCACTGCTATCAAGTTCCACACTCTTTTCTGCTGACTGTTCTGGATATTCACATTGCCTTATAATGCCATTGACAGACACAATGATACATCCTGACGCTGGCAGAGTTAGGTCTAATTTTAGTGCCTAGAAAACATTAGTAAAAAAGGACTGAATCTTCACGGAAGAAAAAATTGAGTATAGTGCCATTCTTCCATGTTTATGAGAGGAAATGACCATTTTGCCCTGGATCAAATTTGCAGATGCTCCCTGGAACGTTGTTCTTGATAAATTTGTAATGACAATGTCTCATTTTCCAAGCCTACATTTTCTTGGAAGAAGTAATGTCATTCTGGGCTATGGAAAGTAATCTGCCTGGGTGGGAAAAGTAAAAATTATACTAAGAGAAAAAAGAGAATAGGGATGTTTACAAAGAGAATTCACTTATGAAAAAGGAGCAGGACCTGTGGGGTTTCTCATTTCAAAGTTCTGCTTTATGATATTTTGTTGTTTTTATTGTGGCTAAAATGTTAGCCATCAGACACAATCTTCTCATAAACAAATTGCAACATAAAGATTAAACCTTAAACTATTTTTAGGATCACTGGGTTAAGAAAAACAACCATAATGGAGAAATGGTAGTGAAAAAAAATAATCAGACTCTGAGCTCATCTGGCTCTTCTTCCATTTTGCAACATTTTAAAGATATTTTTAGGGAAAGGTACCTTTGGAGAAGCTCAGAAGTCAATAGGTCCAGGATTTTATGAATTAACTCTGAGCGTAAATTTTAGTTAGTTTTAGAAACTAAATGCCAGCATGCTATATTGATTTAAACAATACAGTCACCCATAATCCACTGTGCTGACTGCGTAAGCAGACTTCATCATCGTATCTCAAAACTAGCTCAAAACTGGCAACAACCTCATCTCTTCAGGCTTCTGTCGATTGCAGTCCTGCTGATCTACATTACCAATACATGAAATACTCCCATCTCATGACAGTCATCTTAATTGAGAAAGCAGAAGCACAGGGATGATATTGGCTCAGGAAAATGGAGACAGACAAGTATGAACTTTCCATTATTCTGGATGCTTGTTATAAATGTTTTTCCTCTTCTGACCTTTGACTTGTCATGGTTGGAAAATCGTTACAGCAAGTAGCTGCAGATGCCATTCAGTGCATATTACATGACTGTCGGACTCCTCTTCTGTATCCTTCATTAGAATTTCAGCCAATCTGTGTAATCATTTCTAGTTAGTCTCATAACTTCTGCCTGCAAAGGATGGACTTCAGTGTCTATCCACCACAGCTTCCTTACAGTGCAATGGTGATGTACAAACCCAAAACATAGTGCTAGATTCCTTCTAATTTTCCTGCCACTTTATAGAAAGTATATTTCCTCTTGAAGTAGTTTACTATTTCTGAAAAGTGCTGGAGTGACAAACCTGATTCAAGTCTTCAACCATGTAACAGAAAGAGCATGATTATCAACAACACAGCTACACCACAGTTTCCCTCCATCCTGACCTGTCTGTAATAAGCTTCTAGGTATGAGAGGGAATCCAGTTTCTATGCCCATTTAATTTTCACCTTCTCTGTTAGGACAGATAAGAAGGATGCTATTTTGGACTTTTTAGTCTCTCTTTGAACCTGACCTGTGAAGTCTCATGACCTTAGGCTTATTGAATGAGCCTGACAAGGAACGACACGGAAAGGCTTAGGGCAGAACTGCAGTACATTTGATTCAGGAGAAATTCATATAGGTCAAAGGAGACTTCAGACTTGTTATGAGAAAAGAATATAGTACATTTTATTTTGCACACTATCAACCTTCGTTTGACCAGGCCCTTCCACATATTGGTAGATGGTTTGGCAGGGCTGAAGGAGTTCTATAAAACCTGGACTTCTGCCTTGATATTTTTTTATCTTAGCTCCTCCAAAACACTCCTAATTTCGTTAATCTTTCTACATGCTACTTCTTTCCATGGCTGGTCATTTGACCAGCCAGAGTTACAAATATTTAAAAAAAGAACAGTCTCCAAAGTGTTACATCTTCTTTTTGTTGTTGTTGTTTATTTCAGTCTCCTTGGATCACATGGGCAAGGAAGAAAGTGGAGAAAATGGCAAGAGACAAATAAATGGCTCTCTGATCAGAGATCCCTTTCTAGCTACATACTTTTAGTGGGGAGAGAGGACAGGAGAGACTGACAAAGTATTGCAGAACCCAACAATGGGCAACTTGGCTTGTCAGAATAAGAACCTGCACAATGGAAGGAAGTTATATCCCTATCTGATATCAGATGGAGATCTGTGAAAAAGGGTGTCTGCTTGGTCATACTGTGTGTATCCAGTTTCCCTCGAGGAAACTGGCAGCAGTTACCAAGGGTGAGAGAGGTTCATAACCCAAAGGGCACAAAATATTGTGTGACGGCGCTATTTGATTCTTTTCTAGTCTGCTTTCATTGATTGCCCAAATTAGGTCAGTTCTGCAATGGAGAGCAAGAGACTAATTAACAGGATGTTGTTCCTGCAAAACATGATAAATCAGAAGGAACACCTGGAAGACCACAGAGTTAACACAGACCACACAAGTTTTCCATACAAAGAGAGGTACAGGCAAACTGGAAGCTAAGAGCAATGCCAAGAGAGCAGCTCACACACACGGGCAACATCTTGGAGACTCAAGGAAACAACAGTTAAAATACAAGTTAATTTAATTCATGAATGGGACATCACCTGAAGCGGGTCTTCAGCTCATGTTTAATGATATTTCATGTGACACCAAAGCTGACACTTTTTTATTATTCTTGAAACTGAACCTTTTTGCCAATGTTCTCTTATGCTTGGTAAAGTCAAAAGCACTAAATTGAGATCATGGTACTCATGTGGAAATGGAATAAAAATAAGTTTTTTAAATTCACATGATTTGATTTTGTAATATTTATTTTCTAAAGGTTATTCCGGTTAATGAAGTTTATCAGGAAAAAGGGATAACTTCCCAGGTGATCTAAGGCCAAAAATCTTAGAAAAGTGTCAGAGCTGACAATCAGAAAGAAAGTTTGCATCAAAGAAGTACTTAATTTTAGAATTTTAATATTTTTTTAACAAAAGTTCATCCTAATTTCAAAATTTTCCAACTAAAGTTTTAATTGAAAAAACCCATAAAAAATCACCCTAAAATTCCTTTTTCTAAGAACGGTTTCCCTGTCATTTTCATTTTCCTTGTCACAATTCTTTCCATCGTTGAACTGCAGTGATTCTTTACTGTTTACCATTATGTCTTTCTGTATCACCAATGCTTTTCTATCAGAAGTCTCCCCTAGAACTGACAGTAGAGGTTAGTGAAATATTCTTCTCTTGCAGGATAATTCTTGTTTTTGTAAGTTGCCATATTTTATACAAAGTCTATTCCTACATTTCTAGAATTTCTGATTACTTTCTCTGTTTTATAAATAGATGAAAACACTCATGCCATTTCTGCACAAAACATTTCAAAAGGGTCAGCCAATATCCGTTAGAATAAACAGAAGTGAAATTATATTAAAACTCCTGAAAGGAAAAGATGTCTAATGAGCATGATATTTTTATTTGGGGAATAGAAACAATGAAGATTGTAAAAATGAGTGAAGTTACAGCCAAAATATATCCAGAAACAGCATCCTGAAGAATCTGAAATATCTGTTTGGAAAATGACATGCAATCTTGTGTTAGGATTTAGTTGGCCAAAGTTGCCTGGCTGCTTCCTGGGGATTATTGACTGCAAGTCTCCAGTGTCTCACAGTGACATGATTGCCACTTCTCTGTTTAGTTAATTGAAGATTTGAGTAACTCATGGTAAAGAGAGGCAAACACAAAGAGCAATTGTCTTGTGGTTGTTTTGCGGTGCGGACTTGAAGGGCCATACCCTTCGAATGAGTTAACACCTTGTCCCCAGAGTAAAGAAGGATAAAAATAAAGATCTGAACAGTATTGTTCCAGTTGAGTAAAATTAGAAGCAGTTTTTAACAGCTCTCGCTCTGCAGTGCTATTGTTAGAACTTGTTCACTTGCTGAAGTGTGCTGCATAATGCTACAGTATGTGCTCCCTCCTCAGTGTAAGAGCTCTTTTCTGATAGCTTTCTGGAGCCAAGAATGTGCCATATAAAATGAATCAGCTATTAAAATGTGCATGAAAAAACAATTTGCTTTGTGCCTAGTTATACCTTCAAGGGTGATGGTTATCAACGTATTTAATCTGAGTCTCTGTGTCTAATCAAGCACTAGAACACAAAATGGTTGTAAGCATAATAAAACTGTGGCAGTAGGAAAGCCAGTGGGGGTAATTCAGTGATTTGCTGAAAAGTGTGTGGGGATTGGAAGAGGGGAGGAGGGGGAGGGAGAAGGAGAAAAGGAGTAGAGAAAAATGGGAAACAGAGGGTTATCCTACTGTTCATTCAGTCTAAGTGTGGCTTTTGCACAATTTATGTTAGCCAGTTGGGTGATCATCCCAAACTCTTTATACGGAGGCAGTATTTTCATACGAAATTTGCATGAACTGTAACACAGAGACTGTATTGATAGCAAACAGCCAGGACCCTGAAACAAGAGCCCAACAAAGACCCTACCTCTTGTAAATGGTTGGTGGAACGGAGAGATTTCTTCTTCCACCAATTTTTATTGAAACCATCATTTATATGTCTTAATAGACTAGTCATGGTAGAATGAGTCCCAAAGCAGAAATTTCATCCCTATATACTTACTCTTCTAGACCTCGGTTCAACAACCACCATCATATTTATGTCATTAGCAGACATTAAGTTTTTGTTAATAGCAGTACTGCATATACTATTGTTTCCATCTTCCTTGAAAACATGTAGACTGTGCCATGTTTTAGTAAACTACAAAGTGTAAGGGGAAGACTTAGAAAAGTAAAAGAGATCATGCACTCTTGGAAACACAGACAAAAATTCTAGGCATGGAAAAAATGCACATCCTCTCAGGAATTTATTCTCATTTCAGCGTGAGCAGGATTTTCATGTCAGTAATTCTATATTGCTGCATGCACTGAGAGAAACCTGTGGATTTAAACAAGCCTCTAGAATCTTGAGACAAGAAAGAGCAAATATTTGCTGGGCTCCTAGGGAGATAAACTTTACAGTGACATCTGAAAGGAGAATGAAAACATCCAAACAACACCAAGCCTTCCTTTCTCTGATCCTTTCCCTTTCTTTGAACATTCGAAGTGATAGTTTGTGGCAGTATGAGGAACTACCAGGAATACAAACTACCTGCAAATTCCACAGAGAGTCAAAACTGCAGGCTTCAAAGATGTATTTGGACATACTAACAAGCCTAAATGGACTTAAATTTCCATTCTGGCATCTGGTTTCAAGACAATGATCAGTCTTGCAGAAAACCCATTACTCAGAGTCCCTGTCCAAAAGTGCAATAGATGGGTGCACCAACAAGATTACGTTCCTCTGCAATGTAGCCTGAATACAACCTTCCCTTCAGGGATTGCACAGGAATCAAGGATCTGGAAGCCCTAGTAGATGTCCTGAATTACTCATTGCTTTCTGAAATCCAGGCACGTGAGTCTATTGAAGGGACCACTATGTCATGGTGTTACCTCGGAAGTCAAGCCAGGCCTTGATCCTCTGGGCTGCTGAAAAGTCATTGGGGAAGATGCAGGTAGACCACCATTCACACATAGCTCATTGATTTACACAGTTCTCCCTGGAGGACTGGGATCTAATGATATGTGTTTCTTACGTCAATAATATATCTCCTTCTGCCCCATAAGACCCTTTAGTTTACTTTGAACTTTCATGATATCAGTTTTTTGCAAGTGATAATTAAAACAGTAAGTACCTACGTCTGCATTCAACTTTAGTAGAATGATTTTCAAAGAGATACAAATTACATTCCCTTTTTCTAAAAATAGCATTGGTGGAGGGAGACCTGGTATAGTCTCTGTCTAGTATTATAAGGTCTATACAACAAGCTGTGATTTCCTCTACATAGAGGAATAACCTGGAAAAATTCAAGGGAAATGCAGCCACGGGCTAAAGGAATTTCTAAGGCATTTGCTTCTCACTTACTGAAATGTGTTAGTCCTTGGATGTGGTTCCTTCTTTGAATGTGGTAATACTTAGAGCCTGTGTTGCCTTTGATCACATACTTTAATCATAGAAATTAGAGATGGAACAGGCATATTCATTCATCTAGTCCATTTCCTGCTGCTGCAGGATTGGTCTGCAGTTTATTTTTGAGGGCTTTCTAGTGCTTGCATTTCTCCCCAAGATCAATGGGCGATCCTCACCCAGATCAAGGGCAGTGAATGGCTCATAACTTGTGAAATTCATACTGAATTGTATTTTGTACGATGTTGGGTTGTGTAAGTGGTGGAAATAATAGAGTATTCTTCTCATACAGCTCGGAGCAAAGCATCTGCTAGAGGACTAGGCATAGTTAATTTGTGCAGGTATTAGCTGAGTAGAAAGGAAAGGATATCACAATTATTTTTCTGTGCATTTGGCTTTCTAAACACAAGTGGCTTCCCGTGTTTATCATTTGTCTTCTCTGCAATGTTTTGAGTCAGCTCTTCATTCTTCCTCAATGTTTTTCTCTACACAGAGCTGATTAAGTTGCTCCCCACTGATTTTTTAAAGTAAAAATACTAGGTTAGTGTTTTGGTAAGTGAAAAAAGCATCAATTTTTAACCAGACAGACTGGTTTCATTGTATTACTGACATGTTAGCATTTAAGAAAGGACAGCCATAAATTGTAGCATCTCCTATGGTGAATTTTAAAGTTTTGGTCTTTGAAGAAATTCCTGATAATTTGCCTACCATCTATATTAGGAAAATTAAGATAGAAGCTTTGCCTTTGGGTTTCTAGTTAAAAAATATTGTCTAAGGCAATGATCATGCAGTAGGGGCTGTTTACACTTTTTTTTATTATCGAATTTGTTATAATCCCTGAATCTTTCCTCCACCCAACATTCCCCGCATTAATTGTTGTTTCACCTCAGAAGGTTCTGATGATTTGCAATATTCCTCTGGCTTCCATGATACAGTCTATCTGGCATTTCCTTTTTAGTACAGTACTCTTCAAAGTAATTAAAATATAAGCCACAACATGAAAAAGCCTGAATTCAGCTGTCAGGCATGTCTGCATATCATGGCACTGGTCCGACCATAAGCTTCTTAAACGACGCCCTGCCACAGAGTTCCACAAAATGGAAGATTGCCAAACAGTTTTTAATTCATGTAATTTAAACTCGGTGGCATGAATGACTAACTGCGAAACGCAGAAAACTGTCGAAAGAAGTCCAAATACTTGCCGAACTATAAAATCAAATGTGACTTTTCAGCTTCCTCTCTGGTTTGTAGTTAGCGTTCACTATTGTGTAACAAAACATAGCATCCCTAGTACCTGCTGCTTGTTTAATACAGAGATAAATTAAGCCCTTGCCCTAATCCAGAGCAGTGGCAACTCTGCATTTTCTCTGACAGCAGAAGGAAAAAACATAGTACGTAGCAGCAAACATGGAACTGCCCTTGCCCTAAATATATTTTAAGTGGGCATCTAATGAGCAGGACCAAAGGAATTCCATGGAGGAGGAAGTCTTAAAATAGTATGGTTGTGAGCTGAGCTGTACGAGGTATTTGGCTGGCTCTCAACCCACAGAAGGCAAAGTGTCACACAACAGCCTAGTGTTGCTGGGCGCAGGTCATTGTTAGTCCCCGCAGGAAAGGGATTAACTAGACAATTGCCTTTCTGCAGAACAGAAACAAACTTCCCCATTAATTGCTACCAGCCTCTTCCTGCTCCAGTTGGTTACTCTGGCTTCTTTCACTGCAAAGCCTTTACCAGCAGAGCAGACGGTACCTCTGGGCACAGGAGGCACTTCCCAATTAACTGTTTCTGTCTTTGCTCTTCTGCATTGCAACCTGATGCAACAACACTTGCCTTTTAGAGATAACAAAAGCATCTTATGATTTGTCAAGGAACATCAGTTATTACTATTATGCACAGCACATCACTATTATTGCTGTAATATAGCATAAACTTCTGTTCAGCTCCAGTGTAAGGGAAAACCTGTGTTTTATCATGCCTTTTTCAAGAAAAAAACCCTAATTTGTATGATATTTGGGTCATTTTTTTTTCCACCTTAGCTTGAATCGCAGTTGCAGGAATTGCAGTCCTGGAGCAGACCAGTAAATTAGCTGAAATGTGTTATCTTTCTCCAGCTATAGTTCAGGCTAGATGCCTCTCAGGACAGTGAGGCTGCATGCCTGCAGAAATGCATATTTTCTACCTCTTAGCTCATTGACTGCTTACAGTCAGAAGAGTGTGTTTTACCTATATGCTGAGGCACAAGAATCTTGTAGTTTAGGTTAAGATTATATTATTGTTGTTGAAGAGCTGGCATCTGGGCACAGAGAGTTCTTCTCTGGTTCCTGTGTTAAACCAGCGAATGTTGCACTTGTATCTCCATCTGAGGCTGGGAGAGGGTCATAGTCCAGTTTGTTTCATTTATTTCATTCAACTTGTTTCATTGCTTGATTTTTCCCTGTATTCACTTTGGTAAGTCTGAATATGTCTGAAACCAATCTCATTATTGGCATATTTTCTCTTGGTATCACTTCTAGCAAAACTTCTAGTTACTCATAGTGGTACGTGGAGTATTTAAATATTTACCTTTTCTGCCTATTCTCCTGCCTCCTTCTTATACACTTGTAGCTTTTTTATTATATTAAGATATCTTCCTGTGGAGATGTGTAAAAATATTCAATTTCCCCATCATCCCATTATTAAAATTTGCCCCTTTGTGGACCCAGGGATTTCCTGCATTTTCTGGATGCTCACTGTCACTCCAAGCAGGTTTTTGCTGACAATGTCACTCTCCTCTCTTGCACTGCTACACTTCTTGAATCTCTCCTGGCATAATTTCAGAGATTGTTGTAGCCTCACTCCTTACTTCCACACTGCTCTGTACGTCATCTGTGCTCATTCACAGACTGGGGGAATGAGTCTTCTTATTTCCAAGGGTTTAAATGTTGTGACCACAATTACACAGTTGGGGAAACTCTCCTGGTTTTATGTATCAAACACCTTTCCTCCCTTCTCTCAGAAACGCACGACCCACCCAGACTCTCAATATGCAGTTCCCTTCCGACTGAGCTCACTCCTGGGAGGGGCAACAAGAAACAGGAAAAACTGAAAACCCATAGAAATCTCCTCGCTGAAACTCGTTGTACACCACACTCGGGCACTGTAAAGCATGAACTTTTTACCTGAAATGCTATTAATAGGTTGAATAAAGAACATAAAACCTTGATTGTCTCCTGAAAGTGTTTGCGTGTGTTGCTTGAAATGTGTACACTGAACCTGATACTTCAGAGGAGGAAAAATCTCCCGTTTGGGCACATGATCAGTTATACAGTGCTGCAAATACTAGGATATATTTCTTGTTGCACTATTATTAATTATTACATTGCAGTTCTCACTGGTAGCAGTGTATATCCTGTTTTTAAACCAGTTAATTAGAAAATATATGCTAATCTCAGTTTAGAAAATTGAATTAATGACTGAAAATATGAATGTGTGGATGTCTGATAAAGCTTTGACTCTGCTGTGATTTTTCTTGCTCTGAAACTGAAGGCTGCAGAAATTTATATTTTTTTTCTTTTCCTACATAAACATTGAGCTTTTTTAGCTCTTTAATTACTTGTGACCACATGATCTTCTGAATGCTCTATTTTCTAAGCACAAAATTTATTTTCTATGTGTACACTAACATGAAGCCTGTTCCTGTGCAGAGGGAGTCTAAACCAATGACTTAAGAAATAATTCATAAGTTCAGTCTCTGTATCATAACAGCTTTGTCAGTTTAGGGAACATTATTAGTGGAGCATAAAACCATGTACAATTAGGAATCTGTTTTTCTTAGCATTATAACTGCTTTACAGGACCGCATTTAAAAAAATCAAAGAGCCCTAATAATTTATTTCCAGTGATATTTTTTCTTGAAAGATGGAACTGTTCCCAGGACTACCTCTAAATAATGATATTGTTATTTAATTAAAATAGATCTTTGGCGGCTGGTATTATTTCCCCCAAGCCATGAATTCATTGATTTATTGATTTTAGACATGATATTTACAAAGAAAACGGACATGAATACAGCACTGCTGTTTCTCATAGGATGTTCAGTGACGACTCAGCTACAAATCTTTTCATTCTTTGTCAAAGTTCAAGTACATGATGATAATGTAGGTGTGTCAAGGGGCTGATGGTGGCCCCAAGCAGAGACTTTGTTTCTGGTCTATCAGCCTCATCCCTATTACCATGGGCAAAACTCTGTGATGTCCTTTTGTTTACTGAATCAGATATCCTAGTATTGAAGTGTACATAGCTATATGTGCATTTGTATACATACATACATACATTCATATACATATGCATATATATGTGTATATATATATTGCTGTTGCTGCTGGAGCAGTAAAAACATGAAATAGCATGTATTCCTGAAATGCTTCTTAGAAAATGGCTTTGGATGAGCAACTGGGAAGAGCCAAAGACCTTGTGTAGTTGTTGAAGAGCAGAAGAAAGAGTATTTGGCAAAAGTGAATGTAGTAGGCCCTTTTCCTTTCCCCCAGAGCACTGGCTGTCATTGGTGGGACTGTGGGAGAGCGAAAGTCTGTGTTTATGTGGCTGATTTTCAGGGCAGAATTAGTCTTCAGACACACATGCAACTGCAGAGAAGCCACTATCTCCTCAGCATTTTGTCCTGCCCATTCCAGATGCTATAGAATATGAGAGATTTTTTGGTTTGGTTTTTTTTTTTCTTTCTTGGATCTTGAGAAATCCCTGCGGTTATGTCACTGTAACCTTCAACTTGACCATGACCATCAAATGAATGCTTTCTGTTGAAGGGAAATCTGCAGCAGAAACCAATTGCCTGGCCCTTCTGAGTTCTCACAAGAGAGAACTGATCTGTCTGTAAATAAATTAAAAGACCATAGGAGTTATAAATGAACTTTTGTTAAAGCATTTTATACACTAGGTCATGAGCCTTTTCTGTAAAGATTAATTCATATTAGCTTGTATAAGAAAATTATCACATGGATAACAAACCAGTGGAAACCAAAATGTGGCGAAGTTTCTAATTTTGGCACAGAACAGTTTAAAGTCTGGTTTTGATTTTCAACTTTATTAACGGATCAGTAGAGAGGCCAAAGAGAAACCTATTAAAATGAATGCATCAGAGACAACTGTGTGAATGCTTTTGAGGACAGAGATAGAAAAAACCCCATAAACAAGCAATTTTAAAAACCTTCCTTCGAAGAGAATTGATTATTGGGCTATTTAAATTGATTAATAAAATTAAGACAGGAAGGTTATTATTATTATTATTATTATGTATCAGATTAAGGGAAAGCTGTAGGGGGTGAACTTCTGTTTTTTCTTTTTGCTTTCCTCTGAACTGGGTGTGGTCCATCAGCTCCTAAGAGCTTTCTCTACCAAATTCACTGCTCTTGCAGGGGCCCTGGACAGCAGGAAACATTCTAGAAATTGTTTTTCATCTTTACAATTGGTTTTAAGTTTGTTAGAGGGTAATGAAGTTATTTTATGGCCTGTAGAGTAAGGGGAATGGGATGTAGTATCAGCGCTCTGGACTTTCCCAAATGGAATATCTTGGACTACAGAGGGGAGAATTCAGTGCCCCTTGTGACCCTCACGAGTCTTGCATTCCCATTGCCAACCCAAGGGCTATCAGAAAGAAGGTTTATTTGCACTGGGTTAAAATGAAAGCGAGACTCCTTTACTGAAGGGAGCCTTTCCAGCATTAATTAATCTTACAAATTGATTCTATGTTTTGTCAAACTTTGAAGCATGTCACAATCTCCTGATGATCTAACCCACGAGTTTCAAAATGAAATAATAGACTTTTTTTCTGATCAAGTCTTACAGAGAACAGCGCGTGAGTAGCAGACAGACATGATGTGCCTTGTTGCAGATCTGAGAGAGCTCAGAAAACCCCAGAACTGAGCCTGTGTTGCCACAACCCTAGAACCGAAATGTACCATGTGTTACCTCCGATGCTGCAGGCCAGAGTGGGGAAGGAGGAGGCAGGGAGCCAGCAGAAAGAGCCTGTGGACACCAATTGCTCACCGCCCAGCTCTGTTGCTACCTTGGAGCTGGAAGGGAGAAATTCTCATCTGAATCTGCATTTTGTCTCAGATGTATGGCACCAAGAAAACACTAACTTGAGAGAAGATACTGTCAGCTCCTACCTAGATCTCTTATTTGGCCTAGAAGGCTGCTAAGGAACACTCTCCTGGACTCTCCGAGTCCCACTGGATAGCATGAGACGCAGTAGATACCTGACACTTATTGCTGACCGTCATTTGAACAGCTGTACTGATCTATTACCTCTGAGCACCTCGTGCTTTTTGATATTTTGGTTTCTGAGAGATTATCTGATTAGTGCCAGTAATCACGGTCATTCCACTGATGACAAACTTTCATTAAATTCAGTATGGTTGCAGTCTGTTACACCTGGGTAAATATTACAAATATTTAGGAGGAAAATGTGCTTTTTTTGGTAATGATATCTGAGTTCAAACTAATCTGCTCTAGAGATTGATGAAATTGCTCCATGTAGGTTGCACAAATTACTACTTAATAATCTGATGCCTAGGCACTGGATGTGGGAACAAAATGACTGCTTTTGCTGAGGTCCTGACTGTTACAGAGCCTATAATGGGCAGTCTCAGCCCAATTTATGCTGAGGTACTGAACTTAAGTACTTGACATCAGAATGTCAGCTTGGAGTACTCTTCAGTGTTATGCTCAAGGCTAACAGAAGTTGATTGCTTAATATAGGTCCTTTATACATGTCTACGTAAGGAGAAAAGCTTTGGGATCTTATAAGATATAATATAAAATGCCTAGAAGTATTTAAAATTATAATAAATAAACCATATTATATATGTATTAGTATTTTGACAGGACTGATCTTCTAAAGAAACAATAAAAGGATTTGATATAATAATTTGAAATTATTAATCCTATGTGTTGAGAAGTGCTGCTTTTTCCAAGATGCACTGATTTTTTTATCTTCTTTTTTCTAGATAATAATAAAAATCTACCTGGATTTTTCCCTCAGCACAGTCTCCTAAAATTCACCCTTCAATTTTTTTCCATCAGAAGTCCCGACTTATCTTTTGAAGCCTACGTGGAGGGCTAGGTTATGATGTCCTTACTCATAATGACTGATTCACAATTTGTTACTTCCAAATTCTAGTCTGTAGGTGTGAATAAAAGGGAGCTATCAAGTATGAATTAGGAGTTTCCAAAATGACTGGGGCTTTACAGTAAATATGCCAATTTGGGTTATCGAAATCCATCAGTTTGGAACACCTACCGTTCCAACTGTAGAAAAGAATACTAACAATAAATAGCAAGACACAACAGCATGCAAATTACTATTCAATACTTCAAAGGTAGTAAACTGTGAGGCACCCTGCCAAAGATCAAGGAAGAGTGGGTTTTCTAAGTGTGAAATATTGCACCATAATTCATGCTCCAGTATACAATGCAGAACTTGTAAGATCATTAGGCAAATGAGCTTTTAAATATTGCTAAACCAAGTGCTAGGTTGATAATGTAGTATGGTAGATTGGGGTTCATCTTCCCTTTCAATTTATAGCAAAAACAGAGGACAAATTAGCTTTACCAACAGTACAGCATGATCCTGTTCTGTCTGGACTTGCATGGTTTAACAGGAGATGGGTTTACGTGAAACCCTCAGGCTGTAGACATTGCTGGAGGACAGAAACTTTGGAAGTCAAACCTAAGTTCAGTAATTTGACGTTGTTAACATACAAATCCTATAGGCTTTCAGTGTTATGTGCAAACAAAAAATTTTGACAGTGTACAGCTGTCACTGAAGCGTTATAATTTAGTCAATTGCAATGGTATCTAGCCTATCTTTAAAGGACCGTTTTGGTCTTAGGCTCAAAAGTTTTGAAGCCTTTTTGATGCCTGAATTTTGTGGCTTTTATGAGTGGTAACATAAGCAAGTGCTACCAAACCCATGGCTGTGATCACATTTTCTTTTTACTCTGATGAAGTAAATTCAGACTATTGTCCCACATGCTTCCAACTGGAAGAGAGAAGGTCAGTAATGATGTGACACCTAAACAGTCAAAACCTCCGCTTATTACACATTAAGTCTGTTTAGACTGCATATTTTATCTGTGTTTGGACATAAAAGCCTAGATCCTTAAAGGTGTTTATGAGCCTCATTTCTGCACAGGTACCTAATTTCTCACAGAATTAGGCACCGGCATTTCACAGTTTATGGTGTTCATCATCTAAGTGCTAAAACATGCTGAACTAGTAGCAACATAAAGCTCTGTCTTAACATTTTGCTTCTCTGTAACTGAGCTGGTCTTTAACGGCAGCCTTTCTATTGTGGACATCATTTTAGAAGTATGTTAAAGAATTTCCTTTGCATGCATGGCTCTTTGAGAGGTGGATATGTGAAAAAGTAATTTTCAACTGAAACGGTCCTTGTCCTCCAGCTGATCATGCTGGTGAGATTTTGTCCACATTTCTTTGTGTTAACTTTTTTTCATTAAAGCATCCTGCAAGGCATCTCTCTCTCTACAGTGCAATTGGCAACATATTGACCACTCTGTTTGAATGGCAGGATCACTGATAAAGACTGATGTTTCTCAGGTCTCATATGTCCCTACCCAACTGAATGGTGTGGACCGAAGTTCTGCATGCTCGCAGGGCAAGGGGACAGTTCTCAGAGCTGAGGTGCCTCTGCTTGGTTGAATTTAAAATTTTGCATGCAAAGAACAAATGGGTACATGAGGCAATATTTTTTATCGTCTCATTCACCTTCCAATTATCTTCTTTCAGAGTTTAAGAGACTGGCAGAAACATTCCTCTTCCCCTCCTTTTCAGAGGGTTTGCGTTTGCCAGAAAAAACAGAATTTGACATTTTACCAATGTAACTGAGGGAGAAAATGGCAAAATTAAAACAAGGTTAGGTTCACGCAGAGGCTACACTGATACTCGAGGGCAAAGAAAAAAGTTATTCAACAGAAACTTGAAGTACATAAACCAATAAGGCTGAGGTCCCAAACAAAGGCTTCTGGCACTGACAGAGTGTAAATAGTAAAGATTAATAAATATGATTAATTAAATCAGACCAGATTTTGCTATAGGAAACACTCTGAAGTGTTCAGAAACTTTCCAGTGTCCCTTCTTACCAATGCTAATTGCAGAAACTGAAACAGCTGTCTTATTTCAGTAACTGGAACATGAATATAGTCAAGAAGGATAGTCCACTAATTAAGGCATCTTTTGGGAAAACGGGAGACTGGACTTTCAGACCTCATGGTCTAACTGTTAGTGAGAAGAAAGTGATAACAAAAATGTAGGAGTGATTTAGATCACTAAATCATAGTTTTCCTATGAAAATTGTTGCTTATAGAGACTGTTGCTCACAGTCTTGAGAGATCTGTGTTTTCTCATCTCAGCGGGACAATTTTTCCTTGTTATACCCGGTATTATTATTCATGAAAGGATTAAAAGTGGTATAGCTACATCTTATTTGTTGAAAGCATAATTTGAAACACCTTCACGTAATATCTCTCTTCCTTTTTTCCTCACCAATAAGGAACAGGTAACTGAACAAGCAAAGCAACCACTGTAACATTACTGAGTATCTTTTGGGGATACCAAGAGATAAGTGATGCCCCGGAGGAGAAGAGGAGAGAGAAATATAGTGTCTGTCTATAAGCAGAGAGGAAAAGAAGACTTGAAAAATTATGTCCAGCTGGCCTGATATCAATACTGGGAAAGATAGTGAAACAATTTACTAAGCAGACAATTTATAAGTACTTAGGGATGATAAGAAAAAGCCAATATGGTTTTATCAGGAAAAAACATGTCAAGTCATTCTAATTACTTTCTTTGACAAGGTAACTGTCCTTGTGAATAAAAGGATGCAGTAGATATGATATGTATTAATCTTGCTTTTTGACCCATCCTCATACAACTTTCTCACATGCAAACTGAAGAAAAATAACCTAAATGAAAATAGTACAAAGTGGCTGAAAATCAGTGTTTGGGAACAGGTGTGAGTAGTTCACTATTAAAATGGGTAGTTGGTAAATCCATTCTGGTCGGTGTTTTGGATGACTGTATAAACTGTCATTACAAAATCTTGTGTGTCCTGAGAGCAAGGGATACTGTAAGTGCTTTCTAAAGCATAACTGACTGCAAAAATTGTTGTGAAAAATTGGAAGACTGACCTGAAACCACTGAAATGAGATTCAGTAAAGATGACTGTGAAGAGCTGTTTCCAGGGACACACACAGATACAGAGCAGGGAGGAGCTGGCCAGAGCAGTGCTGCAGAGAAAGGAGTCGAGGGTGATAGTGGAGTACAGACCAAGTATGACTCAAGAACATAATGTCTTTTTTGAAACAGCAAGGTTATTCTGCGGCAAACTTAAAGAAATGCTGTGTGACAGGCGGAGGTAGGAATTCCATCCTACTTGGCATTTTGAGCTCTCAGCTGGGAAACTCGATCCAACTTTGGGCACCCCTTTTTCAGAGGGATGTAGACAAATTGGCAAGTGTCCAGAAGAGAGCAACAGGAATGATAAGCGGTTTAGAAAACATGACCTATGAGGAAAGATTGAAGGAATTGGGTTTGTTTAGTCTACAACAGAAGAGCCTGAGAGGGACATGATAACAGCCTTCAAGTACGTAGAAAGTTGTTGTAATGAAGACAGTGATCAATTATACTCCAAGTCCACTGACAGAGCACAGAAAAAATGATTGCTTTAATTTGAAATAAAGAAGGTTTAGCTTAAATATTGAAAAAACCCACCACAAACCCCAAAGTTCTTTTACCACTCTGAGGATAACTAAGCTCTTGAACAAAGTACCTAGGAAGTTTCAAGAATTTTTAAAGAATTGATGAATAAAATAAATATGAGCCAGAAAAAATGCAGGTATTTTCAAAGTGCAGGGATGAACTAGGTAAAGTGCTGGAGCTCCTTTTATGTCCTATATTCTCTGATTTCTATGAAATATGAAATAATCTGTTCTGTGAAAGAGTTACCTGACCCTGAGATTCAGCAATGTCAGAATTAATGAATTTCCTAATTTATGCTGCGGTCATTTACTTCATTTGCACATCTGAATTTGTCTTCTGTTTTTGCTTCTGGAAAAGGGGGTACAGTGGTTTAAAAGGATTGCAGGTACTTATTTAAAGAAAAAAACTGTGTGTGTAGTAAGCCATTACTACCATTGTTATCAAAAGTTTTTTTAAAGTTAAGCAAATGAGGCATTTAAGGACTTAAGTTTATCTCTTAAACCACAAAGGGCATCAGTGACCTAGGGGGCATATATATTTTCCAGAGAGCATTAACATATTTTTCCGTTTCTGATATACTTGTAACTATGGAATTGTCCCTATAGAATAGCAAATATGAAAAAATCATTATCGCCAGCTGATCTTCTCAGCGCCTTAGCAAGGAAGATACCAGTGAAGGTGAGCTAAACCTAGACTGCGTATTGCGGAGACTGAGGCAGATATTCCCTTCTGCTGAATCTGCTTTGAGAGTCCTAAGTTCCAGCAAAGGGATGGCAGGACAGGTGAGAAGAGATAGCATCTGAAACCACCACAGGAAGATCTGTGACGGCTAAGCTGCCAAAAGCCTACGGCTGCGTCCTTGCCATAGGTTCTGGCAGTATAAAAACAAGGTGTCTAATTCTCTTCTGTGGCTACTTTTACACCATTCAGTACAGTTATTTGTGATTGATAATACTGAACTTAATTTCAACTCAGGTTAGCAAAGGGAAAGGAGATACTTAATTTGTTACAGGGTAATACCTACAGATGGGACTGAAAGGGATCTCCTGGGTCATAGAATCCAGCCCCCTGTTACTGCAAATTATACAGTCTTATAGTCCATCTATTTAATGACAGCTGTCTTAAAACTTACAATGAACAGCAGTAAGAAGCTGAGCCAAATGCATGTCTAATATTTCCCAGCTGGGACTGATGGTCAAAATCAGGGAAGGAAGTGATAGACACTTAAATGACTGTTTTTCATTTCTAAGTTGTTGCATTAAACTGATGAAACTATTGGAGGGAGCCAAGTTAAAGGGGTTAGGAAATCATCTCAATAAACAACAAATAAGTGGCATGAGAGGGAAAATTTTGTTTATAGATAAGAGGTGACTGACATAATTTTATATAAGCAATCCATTTATAGCTGTGATTGCATGTATGTGCATGAAATTGCAATTACAATTGCAAAGGGTACAATTTTGGTTAAGCATGCTTTCCACATTTTCATGTATGTTTGCATAACCTTTCCACCTGATCTGGATAGGGTCCTCTATTATTTTCTTCCTCTCATGTTTTACCTGCTTAAAATGCTGTATCACCACTTCCTTTCCCTCCAAGGATTATGAAATCCCCAGTATATATAGCGTCTATATAGGGTATCTCTGATGAAAGAGTCAGAAAGGAAAAGTGGTCTCCAAGTTTGAGCTAATATAAGGCCTCCCTCCTTTCAATGCCCTCCTAAAGGTCTACTTTAGCCTACCTGTGAGAAATCAGCCATTTACAAATTATTAGCTGGGCAGAGTTACAATTTATCCATAGCAAAAGAGCATAATAATATTGCATCCTCAGTTCAGAGCCACAGCCTTAAACTTTGCCTATTTTAACCTGCAAACTCCATAGAAACTGTCTTCTTTTACCTAGTGCATAATAGAGTATTGTGAAACCGCTAGACATGATGTTGCTGGAGGAGCTGGCTTTTCAGGGTTACGTGAATCATTGCACTTACCCAGCATGAGCCTGAAAGCATCCCTCAGATACTGCACTGGAGTATGTGTCCTGGTGGACTTTGAGCTCTCACCTTTCTGAGCTTGCTTGAAACCCCTCACTGACTCACACATGTCAACTCCTTTCATTATAATTGTCATTGCCATCAACTCCTGTTCCTTGGTCGCTATCATAAGACCACCTTTCTCTACATGTCTTTATCCATATTTTTCCCTGATGGCCTCCCTAGAGTGCACTTTATTCTCCCTCCCAGTTTAGCTGTGTATTCCTTCCCTCCACATGGACTGCAAAACACCTCTGTCTTGTAAAGAGACAGCACCATATCCCATAGCCAGATCTGCTAGACCTCATCAAAGGACATGGTAAAGGTATAGGCGTCAGGGTTATTCATGACATTTTCCTTTTACATGCTGTTTGACATAATCTCCTTCTTTCTGAGAAGTCATGCCCAGAAGGTCTTCAACTACCAGAAATATTACAGATACATTTATGCTGATAAATACGTCATGAACAGGGACCGTTCTCTTGTCCCTGTCACACAGCATGTGGTGCTACATCTCCTCTGAGCACGTAGTTTCCCAGTGAATCTAGGGTATAACTATTACTTTAAGTGCATTCTTTTCAGATAGGCTCAGTAAGGTGAGAGCTATGTTTCTGCCCATCAGAATTAGGGTTTCACAGTGTGAAAATCATGGGCTTGGGCTGCGTGTCTTGGTGCAAAGGTGTGTAGAGAACTTTGAATGTACAAAGCCTGTGCAGATAGTATTAGATGACTGTACAGACTCTAATCTGTTGTGGACTCAACCCACATTACCTGCTGGGAGTGCTCCCTGCCGCATGTGCTCTCCCGTCAGTCATGCCTGGGCATTATTGTAGAAAACTGGTAGTCGGTGTATGCAAAAACTGCACCAGAAGAGCCATAAGAGGTACTAATAAATAAGCAGAATAAATTATCATAGTCCAGTAATCAAGTTCACTCCTTGACCCTGGTTTATTTAGTGGCACAGATACAGTCTATGTTTTGGACATGCTGTACAAAGCATTATCTGTTTTATTTTTGCTGTAATGTACTAAGGCAATGTGTAACATATCAGACACTAACATTTTTTAAGATATTTTCAGCCACCAGATTTTTTTTTTATGACAATAATAACAGTAATTAAGAAATGAGTGCCAAAATGTAGCTCATGTTTTGCATGTTATAGCTATTCTCCAAATCAGGCAAACGTCCTGTGCTAGGAAATAAGAACCAAAGGGTGGCAGAGTTCATGGACAGTAACTCTTGCTTTGAGCTGGAGACCTCTCTAGACATGTTTGTTATCATTTCATACTGATTCAACTGCAGGTTTAGCAGCAAAATAAAAAGCTGTCTTGTTTAAAGGAAGATGTAACTCATTTTATGAACAAGAACCGCAAACAGCTGCTTCCATATGTTGCTATTATCAGGACGAATTCTTTGTTAAATGGCATCTTTAAGATTAAACTGTGCTGAAAATAAACACAACAAAAGCGTGAGATGATTGAGGAGAACAGTGACCCACTCCAGGAGAAAATCCACTCTGTTTCAGCTGGTGATGAATCTGCGTGACCCAGACAGAGCGTCCTAACATTGACTATCGCTGCATTCTGCACTATTTTGACATATAGTATAAATGTCTGTGATAAGGGGAAAAAGGCACATTGGTCCATCTGTGCTAGTTTTAAACCTGTTTATCGAACTTTACTTTGGGATGTTCTAGCCTCTTTTAAAAAAAAAAAAAAAGTGAATTTTTTACATAGTTTGGACCTACTTCTGTTTTCTGTAGTATCTCTATTAGAAAATGTTTTAAGTACAAATCTCTGTTAGCCAGATTGAAACACTGTTCGCGAAGGTGTCATCATGCTCTCTTTGAAGTTGAAGGGAGACGCATCTGCCTTGAATGAGAGCAGGATCAAATCATCTAAGCAACTGGTTGACTATTCAGATAGTCCTAAGAATGCTAAGTATGGTTTGAGACCTTCTGTAAAGGAGACAAAGCTCTGGCTTCAGTTTTAATAGTGAAGTATTTTCCCTTCATAACAGCTGGAGTGTCAATCTCCTGCCATCATTCTCATGCCCCTAGGTTTACTCTTAGTCCTATGGAACTTTCTTCTCTGACAAATCCATAGAGACAAGTGAGATTTGCAAGCCCAGTTAGGGCTGTCTAGTTCTTGCAGTCTGCTCCTAGTAACCCCTGATCACCTGCTCCTTGCTATACTTTCATACTGTTGTCTCTTTATGAGTTCTATGCCTTGCTTCGAAGAGTTCTGTAGCACAGCCTAAGGAATCCTGTTTGGCATATAAAGTGCTATCGATCGTTAAACGTCTTTCATATGCACATCTTTTACACAGGGAAAATTTTGTTTCTAAACTGCTGCTTGAAAATTAGTTGAATAAGGTGTGGGAAGGCTAGCGTATGATTATGGATGCCTGTCCACAAGCATACACGTGCCAGTTAAATAAGTTCCACATTTTTTTTTTCCAGAGATTTTCAAAAGAGAATGAAATTTGCTTTTGCATTACTGGTTTGCAATATTTTCATGATATACAGAACATTTATTTTTTTTACTTTGGCAGGCACATATTTACTTTTTGTTATGTTTGTATGGGAAATCTTGAAAAGATGAGCCACCTACTGACAGTGCAGAGAGCCTGAAGTAATAGCTCTCATGGGTCTGAGTTCCCATTTCAACATCAACTGATTCCTACTGCGGTGCTCATCCCAGCACAGCATGCTGGACGGTTTCTTCAGGTCCCTCCCAACCCTGCATTTCTATGGATCCAGGATTTCAGAAATGTCTGCATTCACGGTATGTGACTGCGTTACAGGAACCCCCTCCTTGGGTGTGTTAAAGGCACTACTCTGCAGCCATTTAGCCTTAGCCACGGTGTTCAATCGTTTTTAAGAGGATCACAAGTGGCATATTTATTACTGCGGGTTATATCACCTGCAGTCTTCTGTCTTGCCAGATTTTTGTTCTTAATCATGTCGGTCTTTCTGTGTGTTGTATCTGTGCAATCAAATGCATGTCATTGACACTCCTCCTATTATCTGAATTGAGAACATACATTTCAGGCTTGTATGTATCCAAGCAAAGTGAGTGAAGGAGAACCCAAATGTCAGTAACTACTGCTTTCTGTGTCTCATATGGAAGATTTATCTTGATATACAGTTTTGTGTTGGTTTAAACAGGGAAGTGACATTTAAAAAAAATCCACTTTGGGGGATGTTATTGAAAGAAGTTAAACGCATGTTATGATTAACTTGCCAAAGCTACTAGGAGTAAACACATCCTTAATGTAGACTAGAACGTCTCCACATAAAACTCTTTCCCACATCCCCCTCCCTCCCCTTCACCTCCCAGGTTTCATCCTAGCCCAAGGCAGTAAAATCCATAGGGTGGGGGTTTCCTTAAACACATTGTATATGAGAGTATGTGACTTATCATCTCTGTGCCTCATTTACAGTGAGACTTAGCAGCTGCTTCGCAACCATGTGATACATTGAGCTTTGTATAATAGTTCACTTGAAGGTCTTTGCGCAGTTCAGGCATGTCAGCTGAGTACCTTCAAGCAGTGCAGGGACTTGTAATTAGAGTGGCCCCGGGCTGCTCGCCTTTCTGAGGGGCTTTGTCTTCCCCGTGGATCCCAGTGGCATCCTGTTTCCAGAGGCTCGCCATCCAAGCGCTCCAGCGCGGGCTCGGCGGGTGCTGGGGGGATCCGAGGTATGTCAGGAACTGTAAAACAGGTATGAGAGTTCAAGCCTAGACAAAGGTCTTGTTAGTCATTTGAACACAAAGCATGCAGCACCTTGCCTCTCTGCAGGATCCGGCAGCAGGGAAAGAAAGAACCCCCCCTATGCTTTACCTCAGAGGAGTTATGCCCCAGTCCCTTTCCAAAATAAACAATCCACTGTGTTTATCTGTAATGACTTTTGTCACTTTAAGCAAGTTGGCTGATGCAGACATTCTTGGGAAGATGTCAAAGGAAGAAACATACTGTTTTCTAAGTCAGCCTTTTAAATGACTGCATCACTTCTGCAACGCTCTGAGCACTTTATACCCTGCCTGCAAGTTCCCATCCATTTTTCCCTGAGCATTTTTGGAAGCACAGACTGAGCAATTTGGAAGGGATAGGCTGGAACTTCCTACTTCTGCCTTTCCATTTCCGTGATGCCCTAAGACAGAGGGGGTAAAAACAATAAAAGAAAAAGAACTCTTTTATACAGAAGAGTACGCTTTTGGCCACTTAAATTTGCAAAGGCACAGTGAAGTCCAGAGGATTTTAAACAGCAAATCAACAAGACATTGCTCAAACAGCTGCTGTAGGAAACAGATAACTTGGTTTTACCTCATAAAAAGTTTACTTTTAATGGTTGGAACTACAGGAAAGGTTCCTCACAAGTGTAAACTGGCACACTGTTTTCATCTGTTACCCTCCTGCGCTGGCTCGGTAGTAAGTATAAATCAATGCATAAGAAATGACAGGTCTGACTGTAGGGAAGGACGTTTACCTGCTCTTGTACCTCTCTTTCATGGCTCACTGAGGAAAAATTATGCCTAGTGCCCACCCTCACTGCCACATGAGAAAACGGGATTTTTCTGCAGAGGTGTGGAGAATCACCATTGCGTTGGGCTGGTGCTCACAAGGCACAACAGCCCTCCCTTCCCACCACCTCCTACACCCACTGTCTGCTGCTCCTGGCTGTGCCATCCCATCACCTTCGGAGAGGTGGGAGTGTGGTGAGTGCTCACCAAAGTGACTGAGGGTGACACACAGGTGACCCACTTTTTAAATAAATCTGGAGAGCTGTCATTTCCTAAGAATGAAGAAACAGGCCCCCTGTCAGTGCTGCCAGGAGGCACATGGCCCTCCTTCTTCTGCCTCCCTGGAAGAGCAGGACTGAGGACACCAGATGCTCATATTCACCACAGCATATAGCCCTTGTGGCTATATTTATCCATCTAAAAAAAAAAAGAGGGCCATGGACCACCCTCTGGCCCCAAGCCTGCTCAGACTCAGCTGTCCTCAGAGCAGGAGCTATAGCTCTACTACTTAATGAGATGGTTGGATTAAAGAGAAGTGGATTGGCTACACTGCTGCACCATGAGGCTGGTCCTTGGCTCTGACCAGTGCCCACCAGCACTCTCAGACAATCGCCAGAGATGGTCCAGAGGTCATCATGGCCCTGAGACTGTTCCCCATAGGCCAGCTGGGCACAGCCGCCTTATTCCATTGGGAGTGTGATGGGGGTGCTCTCCCTTGTCGGTTGGCCTCAGAGCCAGAGACCAGTCCCAGGCATGCTTAATTACCAGTATGCGCAGCTGGAGTTTGCACCCCTGCAACTCAGAGAGCAACCCTGGGTTTCCTCTGGGCCATGGGGTGTCCCTGTGACCCCAAGACATAATTATCATGTCACTCCTGGTTATTCAGTTCAAGGTTTCTGAAATAGTTGAGGGCTATGTTGCAAGCAAAAAGCAGTGTTTTTATAGCACAGATTGAATGGATGTGCTGCATACCCAGAGGTGTGCCACGAGGGCACGGGGAGCACTTCAGGGTGCAGCGTCTGCTGAGATAGCGTTGGAGGCATGGGGAAAGTGGAGGGAGCCAAATGTGGTCCCACCTTAGCCACGCTGCCCTTTGGAAGTGGTCCTTGTGGGGGACTATCCCCTTACCCCCTCCACCATATGCGCTATCATCTGCTGCTGCCTTTGCTGCACCAGCTTGCTGCTCTCGCTGCCTCTCCTGGCATTGCCCCTGCCACCGCTGCTCTGGTTCTGCCCCAGCCTCCACCGAGCCAGGCAGCAGCAGGCACACCAACGCACTGCAGACACACAGGGCTCCCTTCAGTTCTCCTTGCTGGGCAACACAAACCTGACATCAGGTTTATGTTGCTGGCACTCTCAATAACAGCTGCACTTTCTTCCAGCCCTAAGCTCCTTGCCGCTGTGGGTGAATGGCTTGCGGGAGTAAAGCTGGCTAATTTAGTACTAATTTTGGAGTGTCTACATTGTGTTTTTGTCACGGCAGCCTAAACAGACATGAGAAACATTCAGCAAGCTTGTTTGGGTTTTTCTTCTGCCTCTAGAAACAGCAGACTAGAAACGGCCCAAACCACTGGGACTGTTTAGCTAGATCTGGGGTCTGGATACTGTAATTCACTCACACTAATATTGTTATTTATATCTACCAATAATACCAAGTAATGTTGAATAGATTTTGGCCTGGTAGATCCTTTGTATATTCAAAAATAGGGAAGCCTGATGAAAAGATTTCCCTGCTTGTCCCTCTGGGTGTGTAACTAAAAGTTTTGACTTCAGGCTTTGCATTCTCTCTAGTATTTTGAAATCAGCATCTCCTTTTATTAACCTGAACGTTCTGGAGCTTACCTAATTACCTATGACATAAGAACATTGTCACTTGGCCAGTTTTCCTCTTAGAGATAATATTCTATGAAGTTCTACATGTGCATTGCTGAATTGCTTCATGTTTTTCAGTGCTCTTGGAAATGAGTGCTGTATCAAACTCATCACAGAACTAAACTTGCAGGTTCCCAGGCACAAGGCTCATCCAGCAAGCGTGCATCCAGCACATGTTATTTTAACACCAAGCATGTCTGTGTTTGTGCTCTGCCTGGTGTCAGTGACAAAATCCCATTGATTTAAAGGAAGGTAGGATGGGGCCCAAAATGCTAATTCTGTTGACTTTCTTAATGGGCCCCAGTTTAACCCTACAGCACTGAAGACTGTTTCACTTCCTATGGCCCAACTTTATCGCTTCATCTCAATACTCCAAGTTTACATGACTCCCTTTTTCATCCCATCAACAAAGATTTATGCTGAATTACGGCTTTGTTACTAAAGGGGAATTGTGTGTTTGAGGTATATTTTTCACGAGGCATTTTGGCCAAGTGCATGAGGCATTAATATGAGAAACTATAAACAAATCTTGGCTTTCTAAACGGCGGATAGAGTGATTGGCTTAATTTGTTTCTATACACTGCCATCTTGAAAACTAAACTGAAGCATCCAAATTAAACAGGAGATGTAAATATTAGCCAGATGTTCCCTGGTGTCAGAACTCTTTTTTGTTTCTTTTTTTTCTATTAAATGGGTACACTTTTACATCTAACACAATGACCTATGTTTTAGATTTTGGTGCTGGCCTAATGGCTTTTTATCATATGGTTATGATATCATCCAATCATGTAAGCGTCATGAGATGCTGTTCAGCTTTGCTGAAGCACATGAGTGTCAAACTGCTTAGTTTAGGCTGAACCATTTGTCTGACTGTCTTAATGTGGGGAGTGAATGTGCTGTTAATTTAGGAAATGCCAGCTGAGGCTGAGGGTTTAGTGAGCCAAGCAAAACAGAGCACTGACCACAGATTGAAACATTACAGAGTTCCTTAATGGTTCTGTCAAAAAGAAATATAACACTTTTTCCCCCTCTACAGAAGTTGCAATAGTATTCTGGTGCAAGTAGCAACCAGTAGGGTTTTAGCATTGATAAACATGGATGGAAAAGACAGGCACTTGACTTAGCTTTTGGTTAGTGCTTTTCTTCTGAAGACATTTGTTTGAATTTGATGATAGTGAAGCTCTTGGTTCCATTCCTCACATTTAATATTATGAGGCAAATGACTGCAACTACCAGTAAATCAGGATTTAACAGGTACAGACAGAAGATTTTCGGTATAATTAAAATCATAACACTGGCTTTATGGGCTTAATGCAAGTGAGCAAAGTAAACTGGCATCTCTCTATTTTTTTCTGTTACCTCAATAGATTTGCTCGGAAACATTTTCTTTTTAAAGACCCTTTTGTTCCTGAGCAGCACAACTGCTAGGGCCTTTGTCCTCCCTTGTCTTTTGTTTTAGTGTTGGGCTTTTCTCTATTGATCTCTTCAAAACATTGCTGAGCTTGTTTGGGACAAGAAATTGTTTTGTGATGTCCGCTTAGCACCCTGAGGATTTTGGTGGGTGAAAGAGAGAAAGCTTAATAAATAAAATTATTATTATTATTCTTTATCTGTCCAAACCTTTGTTAGAGAAAAGAGGCCTGCCTGTGAACTCTCCTCTGCAGAAATTCTCATCACTTGGGCCATTTAAAAATAGACGGGACAAAGCACTAGGGAACAAGCTGCAGAGGGCAAGTCTGCACTGTTAGCGATAGGGACTAGATGACTTTCCCATATCTATGTTTTTTATTGTAGCAAGGTAATATGCTACCACTGTGTCCTCTAAAGCAACAAAACAGAATAAATTAACCTGAAAAGCACATCTGCCCTGAGATGTCCACCACAGTCAAGCAAATACACTGAAAATTTTATCTGGAAATGACCAACCAAGAATATTGCTGTTAGTGAATTGCAAGATCTCTCTCATGGTAAGGAACACCAGTGTTTGAAAGCAAGGCTTTGAAGGTCCTTCCAGCTTATGGGAAAGTGCTTTCCAAATCATCCTTGTGAAAATAATGTAAATGGTCTCTTTTCTCCCCTCTCTGACAAAAGGTGTGAATTGCCTCAGGTGACATTGTGTCCCTCTGTCTTGCCACTATATGAAGCACCCAGCCCTGTAAGACAAAAGAGGTGCAGGCCACTCCCACTCTCAGAAGGCTCTCATCTCATTGCAATATGAGGCTTTATTTTGGTTTATTACTCTATTGTCTGGAGAATGTGAAAGAGATCAGGATGTCTTTCTCGTTGAGGAAAGGATGTATCTGTTGAAACAAGTGCACCAGGATGAATGGATCAAAATCTAGAGAAGCCTTTCATTTTGGCTACTGAAGCCACTTTATATTCTGTCAAGCATGTTTTATAACAGTTAAAACAAGCAGACTGAGCCTTTAAAATCTTCATGGTTTTTGGCCTTATACATTAGGTAAAAGGCCGTCGGTGGGTTTGCATTTTGAGAGGCCCCTGATACAGCTGACTGAAAAATAGTCTGTACTTCATACCGAGGAATTAACCACTCTGAACAATCCCAAACACGCCAAACACCGTAGCTGAATTAGCGAGATGTGCAGGTGCTAGAGATGAGTAACTGGTCAGGCTTCTCGCCACCTCCCTCTCTCCTCTCTCATAATCTCTCTTTATTTCACGTCTAAAACAATGTTTCAAGATCTTAATGGCTGGGCCCACCTCTTTATACGCCCAGTAATATTTGTACTTCTTTACTGGGGACTATTAAGTAGTAGCTCCCAGATCCTCAGTAGCCTTAAGGAAAAGCGCCGCCACTCATTGACTGACCAGAAGTGTGTTTAATTCATATTTAATCTTTGTTTATAGTATCTACAGAATGTTTTCTGAGATACCATGTTGCATCTTCTAGACCTGGAGTCCCCAACAACCCAAAATATAGCCTCCAGTCAAAACGTGTTTTGTCCTGTCTTGTTAAAAAATTACACAGGGAAGGAAACACTTTATTTCACCCTGCATATAGAGACAGAATATTTGTTTTCCATTTAATGTTTTGCAAGATCTATGCAATATAATTCTTTTTGTTAAATATTTTATGATCCTTTAGTCATTCAAAAATACTTCAAGAACTCTCCCTGTGATTAAAGTGTGATGAGACTGTCCCTTTAACAGACTCTCTATTCTATCATTATTTCTAAAATGGTAATTTAAAAAATGACAGCACTTCTGTTATCCCAGGTTTGTAATCACAGCAGCTGTGTATCAGTGTTTCACTTAAGTGTTATTAGTCAAGAATTGCTGCTATCACCAAAACCCTGTGATAACAGAAGCTCTGTTACAGTATCACTACTTCCACATTAAAGCATTTACAAGTCAAAGAGAAATCATTGGGTGGAAAAAAAACCCCAGCCCCCAAAATGCCCAAGACAACAAAAAAAGCAAACCAAAACCCAAACACATGAGGAATGAAGGTTCTGCAAGAAAAATTGCATAGATATCAGATGGACATAACACTGACCCTCATAACAATGACATAACACTTGTGCATATCACCTTGGGTGGCTTCATAGCTGCCTGGAGTGGAAGATGGAAAGCAGTCTCGCTTACATATCTCCCAAAAGTGCACTGAAGCTGAACTGAGTAATGTCTGGACTATTTTCTGAACCTATCCAAGATAGGAGTTGAAATTCATCCAGGTCCAAAAGGCCATAACCACTTCAATCAAGGTTTTTGTGTTCCCCTGGCAGCACCTTTCCCATGCACTCAGAACAGTTCTGGGGATGAATGCTGCACAGGAGCCAAAGGCCATGGGGAAGACTGTGAGCTCTTAACTTACGTATATCTTCTAGTTTCAACATGCTGGACAAATGGTATGAATTATCTACAGGCTTTACTCTAGCCATAAGCTGCGTTGCTGTCCAATGCCTCAGCCATAGCTTCGAGACTGGATTTCAGTTTCTAAGTATTTTGGGGGCAATATCCTGGAACGGTCTTCCAGCCAGGTGGTGAATAATATAAAAGACTGCAACATTACTAAGAGAAGAGTTTTTCATGTTTAGAGGAAAGACAATTCAGGATTTAAAACTGAAAGCTTGTAAGTAGGTGATTTATTGGTATTCCCAAGGGGACGTGTGATTTCTGTTTGTTGATCATTTCTTTTATACCGTATTTATACTGGCCAGGAAGGAATTCCCACTTCCTTTTCTCCCTTGATGTATAACTTGGCCTCTAGGTTGTTTATTTGTTTGCATTCCTTTGAAGCATTTAGAGACTGGCCATGGCTAGAGACAGGTGAATGGGTGCACTAATAGCAGCTTCCAGGTGCTTGCGAGGCTTGTGGTCCTCACACAGCATCAAACCCATGTGCCGATTTGGCATCCAAAGCCATTGCCCTCTTCCCCCACATTGCACTGTCAGCGAATTTTCAATGTTTATATTTTGCTTTCCCTTGCAGTGGGTTTGACCACACAAATCACCTGCTATGACAAGGACTATGGACAATGGCAATGCCCTTAGTTGACCTCTTTATTCTCTTGTCACATTAATCATCATGACTTTTAGTCCCCTTCTGCTTGCTATAGAGTTATAAGAACTATTCAGGGTGGATCAAATATAGAAAGACCTTTTTTTGGCTGCAGTTTCTGAAACCGCTTTATGTTTTATGACCATGAAATCTATACAAGAAATCCCTCTTATTTGACAGCTTCTTTCTCTTAGAATCTGCATCACGGTATCCCCAAAGATCCCCCCAGATTTAAACCTCTTCCATCTTTAATAAAGGAGACTTAACCATGTTTGAAGAAAAATTTCTTTGAGAATCTGGACTAGTCTAATAAGGCAGAATTAATGTATTTGTTATTACTACTGCTTTGGTTGTCTTACAAAAATATAACAAACACCACTGACCTTAATAAAGCCAACAGGAGTTCAGTATGAGATACAGAAAATGATGAAAACGGGAAAATGTTTTGTTACATTTTGCTATGTAAAATATCATTAGAAGTTTGTCCCTGACATATGATATTGATCATGACCTCCTAATATCCTCTACCTGGAACTGCAATAAACTGCCCATTTTTGTGTCTGAAGGCTGAGAATTCCTCTTTAGAAAAGGTGGGAGGAGCATAAATACTATCATCATCTCACAGAAAAGAACACATAGGCTCAGAAAGTTTGCATTTACATTTACCAAGTTCACAAAGACCCCTGCAACAAGGCCACAAAAAGATCCTCACAGCTCCCAGATGCTGTTTGCCTGCTACAGACACAAAACTACACTTCCTAGGACTTAAGGCAATTACATCAAGGATATGTTTATCAGCAAGAGTTAGTTAAGGCTTTTGTGAGTTTATGTCTCTGTAGCTACTAACTAACATTTAGAGAATTTCTGTGGTCAGTTGCCATTAGGATTTCACTGAAAACCACAAGACTTTAAAAAGCATGTACATAGGCACATGCATGCACATTAAAGCAAAACAAAAAAATCCTGTTGCAGGAGAGAAGTAGGGAGTTTTAATTTACGGTAACTGAAGGAATTTAAGATTACTACTGACAGGATTTCCTTCTTTAATAAGATCATGGTAGTATAAATAGAGGTGACATATTGCTTCACTGAGAACTATAAAGTCCAGGTCTATCTTATGCAGTATTTGCAGCAGTTGTTTGCAGATGGGAAAACGTAGGAGTAAAGCGAGGAGCTGCAGACAAATCTTAATGTCTGTACAAGGTTAGAAGCCTTAAGGTTCAGGAAGTCTATTTTTAAATTTAGTTTCTTTGAAAAACCAAGACCTGAGACTAATGCTTGTCATTATGGTATAATGATCTATCTTCTTGCCAGAGCATTTGGGGATTATGTTTCGCAGAGAAGTAGAGTTATCTGCCAGAGATTATTCTTCATGTTTGTGATCTGTTTTCTCTCTCTTCCTAGTGAAGCCTAAGCCTTCCATATTTCCTAAGGCATTAAAATCAACCGTGCAAATGTCTTCTCTCCCAGATTGCAACAAACCTGCCTCTGTCCAAGCTGACTGCTCCCGACAGCCTGCCTGGCGTTTTTGGTGTGGCAGGAAACAGTGTCCTCCTGCTGTTGCTGCTCAAGCATCTTGCTGGGCAGCTTGCTTAAGATTGGCCAAATGGTTGGGATCAGAAAATCTCCCTGAAAGATTGAACTAATACAACTAACTTCAAGAGAAAACTACTGGAAAAAAGAAAAAATGCCCTCTGTTCAAGGATACTTAACTAGGTATGACTTCCCCAACAGCAATACCACCAAAGGCCTCTGAGCAAAGCCAGTGGATCTTCTCTGCTCTGGTTTCATGATCAGCTTCCAGTTTCACCCAGGGCTGGATGGTAAGGAGACATTAGTGCATTTGCATGCATTATATTTATATATGCAATTGTATGCTATGCTATCAGAAGGATGTGTGCCTTCTGGGATAGGTGACAGCCCTTCAAACCCTCTGGAACAGAGAGCTAAAGAAGCTCTGTAAATGACAAAAGACCTGTGCACATAGCATATGGCAAAGTGCATGATCTGCCTACTGGCTATGACGTTATTTGGAAAATTTCTCACATATGGGGACTTAGGCTGAGAGATTGCACCATAATGTGGTAAGTTAGAGATGTCCAGGCACTGAAGAGTTTTGATTGTGATACTCAGGTGGATACTAGCCCTGAGGTCTCAAATCCCTTCCATGAGGCTATGTATCCATCAAACCCCAAAGAGCCCCCCACTGTGAATCAGATATCTCACAGTGATGAAGGCCAGTTTTCTATGGGTTTATTTATAGAAAGCAATTCTTGTATCCTGTGATTTATCTATCTGCTGTACAGACTGACTGAGAAGGATACTTCATGTATAAGACAAGGAGATTCACCAGCCGGTGCTTGTCATTCTCTTACAACAGAGATGTAGAGAAATGTGCTTTATAGCTGTGACTATAAACCACTCGAGAGGCAGATCTGGAACAGCCAGGAGAAGTATTGTAACAAAATATAAACGAGAGAAGCAGATTGGTAAAAAGCACAACTGTTATGTCTTCATAGCGTTACAGTACCAAATACAAGTTTGTTCTTATTCTATCTCTTGCTTGACATACAAAGGCTTGCAGCAATGAAAGGCAAGCTAGGGAGAAAGAAGCTATATATAGATAAGGAGAAGACTTGTGTATGATAGAGGCATTGTAGGTTTGATCTACCCCTTATCTGCTGGGAAATAAAATGAACAGAAGGATGCATGCTAAATTTGAAACAGAGGTCAGACTCCTCCTAATTTACAGGAACTGTTCCAGATTAAATGGTCTGTTCAGGCTGAGAGATTACTTTGGATGGAAAGAACCAGATAAGCACTCATACTCTTTCTTTAAATACTCTTACTGCATTGGTTTCAAAACTCAGAAAGAAAACTGAAAATCTGTGTAAAATATCCCTCAAAATACCCTAAAAAGCTAAGCGAAGTGGATCTAGCAGTGGTATAAACTGATCACACACAACAACTGAAAAAATGCAGGGAAAAGAAAGTATTAGTTTTCCTTGGCTTTTCGAGACCTTGTTTTAACAATGTGTTTAATGGTCTGCCTACATTTAAGCACGTGATTTAAGTGAATTGGGTCTAAATTAAATGGCTGGCAACAAACAGCAAACTGTGCTTTCAGAAATACATCAACAGTTGCTTAAAATGGTTGTGGTTAGTCACGGCAAGGTAGTACACTGTACTTCTCAGTCTTGTCAATTCATTCTTTATCATGATTTCATTCTGCAAAAGTCATTGGGCTCCTCTACCTCCTTTCCCAAAAACCAATTCACGTACATCTGCATCCTCCAAGTTTTGCTCTTCTTCAAATGAAGGCTGAAACCCCAAACCAACTGCAATTTCACACAGTGTTAGTACAAAACTTTATGGGACTGGGACTAAATCAGCACTTCTGCGCAGTCAATTGTGGCCACATTAGGGCCATTATCAGCTCAAGCAGTTACTGAAAACACTAAAATAAAGTTTCACACTACTTGTCCTGCTGATGTGTTTACCAGGCCATATTATCTCCTCTGCATGAATCCAGATATTGGGGGTGCTGTTTTCTGGTCATAAAGAAAGAAAATCAAGGAAAAAAGAGCTACCTCCTTCCCCTCTATCCTACCCTCCCTCTCGCCTCCCCCTCCCCCCCCTCCTCGATCTTGAGACTTCTTAAAAGGTAATCAATTTATTCTCTTACCGTAAGTGTCTGAAACCCACTGCCATCAGGAATACTCTGGATTGCACTGCTTATTAGGAATAGGTAATTTTGCAACACTTTATAGATCCATGTCCATAGTAGGTTATAACCCCGCATCAGCTTGTCATTTATTGGCCATAAACATATTTTTTACCAAAAAATTGTGTATAAAGTAAAAGAATCCCTGCTTTTAAGCCGTCTTGCTCAGGAAAAGGAATTAAGTCATCCAACTTGGATATGTGTAATCCTCCTGAATTCTTTAAATTTATAACTTTCTATTGCTGTGTAAACTTGAGTTTCCTTGTAGAGATGCTGTTCTCTCTAATTGTTTGCTTCTTGAGGATATAATTTTAAAAGATCATACTGTATCTAGTCATCCGAACCATCTGATGCAATTTAAGGAAAAAAAAAAAAAAATCACTAAATATAGTTAACACAGCTTGGTTCTGTCTTCTTGTAACTCCCTACAGGCAATGGAAAAGGAGCCCAGAAAACAATTTGTTTATTATAAGCAGGTCAGTCCTCCAGGGGATTCATGGAATCACACAGTGGGAGAGGACAATCACGGCACTGAAATGGTGGGTAATTTTATTTGTTCCACTTGATGGTCACAGTGGCATCATGCTGGCCAATTACTCTTGAGTCAGCAGGTTTCAGAGGTTAAGACCCCCTTGTGGGTTGCAGCACTGCAGGCAAAGTATTCAGGCCAGATTGAAACCGTTTCAACAGCAGAGACGCCAGCCGCCTTCTCCCTTGGAGATCTCCTTTTTCAACTGTGTACGAGACATACACGTGATAAAATAGGCATGTCTCTAACATCGAGACAGCTTAATTATTGAGAGTGGAAAAAATGCCAGTTTCAGATAAAGAAAGGAAGAAAATCAGCCAGAGAGACAGGCTACGCCAAGGAGGCATGAAGCGAACAAATATTGCAAACTTCGACTGCAGGTTCCAAAGGAAAGATCATGTCTGGGAATAATCCTCATGCCAGTAGCCTGCTAGTGTTTCAAGCCTGCTGAACCTTTAACAATTTCATCACATTTTTCTCCAGTGGAAATGTTTTAAGCTACTTCTTCAGTGATCTGTAATTCTAAGGGGAAAAACAGCAGCAAAGCATTTGCTTTACCACTAGAGCTTGCCACAAGTGATTGGGCAGAGGCGGATATGAAATCCAAGCTAGCAGAAATAACGCGTGTGAGTGTGTGTCAGGGAATTGGTCAGGACTGCTGTCCAGGACCGGCTAAAATTGTTCCATTAGGCTTTGTCATAGGTGAAATTCATGAATTGACTCACATTTCATTTGGAGAGGGATATGGGAAGCAAGGAAGTGGCATTTTATCCTCTTAATTATAATACTAGTGTTATGATCTCGGAAACAGGGGAAGCTATTCTCAGGCTTAAGCTCTGTTGTGTATGTGACATTTCAGGCTTAAAACATCTCAAGTGTGTATTTCCTGTCAGAAATATTATGCTGTGAGAGCTATTCAGTTTCTGAAGGATTCACTAGAGAGTTAAGATCTATGCTTTAATGTTTTTTTGGCTAGTATCATGCCAGTTTGCAGTTTCTGGAAAACATCTCAAGAATCTCAGAACCAAGACATAGATGTATTATTATGATTAATAGTGGTGCTAATTCATCCAGAGCCTGTTCTTGGGAGACAGAAATGATCACTGGGACTCTAAACTCTGATGTCTTGTTCTGCAGAACTGGATCCAATGACCTCCTAAGTTTAATATAAATGTCAGGCTATTTGAATTTGCAAAACACATTGGGATGAATTGGAATGAAAGAAAATGTAGATATCAGGGGTTTTTTAGCAATTTTATTACTAGGAGTAATTTTTCTTTCTTTGAATATGACAAATCCTGCAACTGACTTTTTCAGTCAAAAGTATTTTGATCTGAAAAATGCTGTAGCATTGCTTTTTTGGAAGCGATATCCGAGGGAAAGGAGGAATCCAAGGGGGGAAGTTTTCCTCATCCGCCTTATTCCTCTAGCACCACTTTATATCATATGAACACTGGAAAAGTCTCACACAGAAAAGTTCTCACTATGGTCAGCATCGACTGTTGACATTATGGCTGTATCTAGCCCTGTTTCTGGGCATCAAAAGTGTAGCAAAGGCCAACTTGCAGCCTATTTTAAATCAGGTACATTTTAGATTGCACTGATTTGAACACCAGCAGAAAGTTAAGCACATACTTGCTTAACTAGCTTTGCTAAGATGTGGCCACTGTGAATGTGCACTCATTGTGAACATTGTCTAATGAACAAAGGGCATGCAAAACTTCATTTAAAAAAAAAAATAATTTTAAGAGCTTGGTAATGATCTTTTTACGAGCCTGAAAATCTTTTATTTGGAAGTTCAGAATATGAAACAGAGCTTAGGAGAAAGATAAGAACCAGTCTTTGTCAGGTAGGTTTAACTGCTTGAACTAAACATTTAGTTCCCCTGCACAAATGGTTGGTGATTAACCCCTGCATGACACAGAGAGAGGCAGTAAGTACATACTGCCCAGAGGTAGCCCTACACTGTGCTGCATCTAAGCCACTACTTCATCTTCCAGGTTTTGCTGCAGCCTATTTGCCAACTTTGGAGTTCATACCAGGAAAGATGGTAGCCAGAGAACAAACTGGACTGCAAAAAGATCTCCAGGAGGAGGGAGAGCTATGAGGAAACACATAGTTTCTCTTCCCACCACCATCAATAAAATACCAAGTAGGAGTATGTACTTTTCATTTTGCAGACTAGTGAGAATAAGTGATATTGATAAGAATAATGTAATTTCATTGGTTTAACTGAATATGCTGTTTAATTAAATATGTCTGGTTGACATCTTGTGTTTTAGAGATGATCGGCAATGACAGTGCAGAGCTTACCATGTTTTGGATGCCCTGGGAAAAATAAGGTATAATTAATTGTAAATACTCAAATTCATTTTGATGGCAAACAAATTCCAGTTTGGTTGATGAAGCTCTCTTTATGAGAGAAAAGACCTGATGCAACAAATGACATATACGGCAAATTTGTAAATCAATAAATGAAGGAACTGGGACTTCTTGATGCTTGGAAACATACATGCTGCTCCACTGCAACAGGTTTAAATAGGCTGTGTACCAAATTAAAAGAGAAAATTAATAGTTAATTTGCCTAATCTGTCCAAATTAGGATAAGAAACTTCACCTCTTTTAAAGTTTTTTTTTTGCCATAAATAAATCATAATCTTAAATAAATAAGACATGGGAATGTATTTTTAATGATAGGAGCCTGTATTTCAACATCCAACTTGCCGTCTATTCCCAATGCTTATTTAGTAATTTTGCCTAATATTATGATTTTTCCAGGAACAGGAGGATCTGGCATTAAGAAACATGGCAATGATCAACAGAAAGAAGGAAATGCAATAGTTTATGGGATTTCCAATCTTCTTATATATACTTCTCATGAAAGATTGTCTAAGATTTTATCACTTGTTTCACCAAAATAAAATAGCATCTGTTATAATTAAATACACCAAGAACACTCCAGGGAACCATGAAAGTGTGTTTCAGAAGTGTCTATCCCAAAATCATTACTTTTTTTGAATGATATACTGTACAAATTATTAGGGCACAATCTGTGATGCAGAAAAGATATTTCAGCCCTTAGGTGTACTCATGAATATGCAGAAACAACCTCAGATGTGGAGAGTCTCAGCATTTTGTTGTAAACATATGTCCTTGTGTATGGATCTTCATGTATGTACAGGTATAGATTGATAAAGATCTACTGAACTAAATGCTTCAAGGGAAAACAATTCAGGACTTTAAGAAACTTCAATAAATCTCAGCTGGAAGATTTTTATTTCTGAGATTTCTTGAGGCCAGGTTGATAACACATGGAATTATCCCATCTCCACATCTCAGACAAATCTGCACCTAGTTCCCTCAGTAAAAGTCAGTTATTAGGGACTTCACCATGATGACAATAAAAAGAAAAAGAAATCGTGCCTTGCAAATTAAAACCTCTGGAATAGCTGCCAAAGGAGAAAATACATGATTAATCATTGCTGAAACGCCTCTTCATGTGAGGGGAAAGCACATGATTTCACATCCCCGTCACACTGGTGCCACACACATCCATCAATGCTGTTGTACCTCAACAGAGTGAAAACAAGGCCAGAATTTAGAAGGGTTCAGTAACTGGAATTAAGACCATAACTGAATTTGCAGTTCCATGGCTAAAACAATAAATACATTTCATCAATTTCATCCAAACTAATTTCATTTTTCTCTAGGGCTTTTTGCTCACATGAAAATATAAAAAACCTTACTTTCCTTTTTTTCCCCTCTTTTTTCTTTTTGTTTGTTTTATTATTTTTTTTTTACCATAGAATCACAGAATTCTTGTGGCTTGAAGGCATATCTGGAGATTGTCACATTCAAACCCCCTGCTCAAGCATGGTAAGCTAGAGTAGGTTGCCCAGGACTGTACCCAGTTGGGTTTTGAATATCTCCAAGGATGGAGACTCCACAGCCTCTCTGAGCAACCTGTTTCAGTGCCAGTGTTTGACCACTCTCACAGGTTTAAGTTTGATATATATGTATAATATAATCTGTTTAATGCACTTAAAGTATATCTTTGGAGCTACCTGCAATAAAAGGTAAGAAGGTATAAGACAACATTCATAGGACTTTAGAAAAAAGTCATCCTCTTGTACTGACTTATGCACCGCTGCAAGCCTATGTGTCCGGTTAGCCCCCGGAGTTTCCAGGTTTAGGCATCACCCCACCTGGTAGGATTTGAACCAATTTTCTACCTCCAAGTAGTCTAACCACTAGTCTGCAAGGTATCCAAGTATAAAAAAGAAAGAGAGGAGGTCAGACTATGACACATAGCACAGCAGTCCAGGCGCAGTCCAGGGGGACAGATTTAAGCCTGTATTCTACCTGGTAGGGGTTTAAACATGAACTTGGTGGCATTTTCCAAACTTGCTACTCAGTCAGCACGCACAAGGCCAGATTTTAAATAGGGCAACATCGAAGTGTTCTTTTTTCCTGAAAGCTTCTGAAACCCCGTCCCTTTTCAAAACAGCTGTACAGGAGTGGAAACCTTTTGCCGTTGAGCCACAGGTTGCAATTATGTTCACCTCTGCTGTCCTGTGAGTTTTCCACCTAAGATTTGCAGCGTGACAGCTTCCTGTGGAATGAAGTGTCCTGGTGGGCAAACCACAAGGACACACACAGATAACCTGTGGTCTTTTCCTTTCCCTGACACACATGCAATGTGTTGCAAACTACACTGTTTCCACGCTGCCTGTGTAAAGCGCTTTTTTGACAGAAACATTTTTGACCTTTGGCCTATGGAAAAGACATATAATGTTAACAAAATTTGGAATATAATGGCTCTGACTAGACTGGAGCAAATTCACATATTACAATATCGGTTGTCCTCTACTGTAGGATAGGAGACCTACTGAAATGTACCTTGCCTGTATGTCCGAGTTTCCCTTCTGTCCTGGTTTCGGCTGGGGTAGAGTTAATTTTCTTTCTAGCAGCTGGCAGAGTGCTGTGTTTTGGATTTAGGATGAGGATAATGTTGATAACACAGAGATGTTTTAGTTATTGCTGAGCAGTGCTTACATAGAGCCAAGGTCTTTTCTGCTTCTCACCCTGCCCCACCAGCGAGGAGGCTGGGGGGGGCACAAGGAGCTGGGAGGGGTCACAGCCAGGACAGTTGACCCCAGCTGACCAAAGGGATATCCCAAGCCATGTGACGTCATGCTCAGCATATAAACTAGGGGAAAATCTGGCTGGGATCTGCTGTTTGGGAGCTGACTGGGTACTGGCCAGCAGGTGGTGAGCAATTGCATTGTGCATCACTTGTTTTATATATTATTTTATAATTATTATTATTTTCCCTTTCTTTTCTGTCCTATTAGATTGTATTTATCTCAACCCACAAGTTTTACCTTTTCTTTTCGATTCTCTCCCCTATCCCACTGGGGAGGAGTAAGCAAAGGGCTGTGTGGTGTTTAGCTGCCTGCTGGGTTAAACCACAACACCTCCATAGGAAAGTGAGGTTGCTCACCAATGTTTTGCCCTGACATGCAGTGAGAATGTAACCAGATGTGCACCCAGAGATCGGGACTGTAGGACACACTGGGAAATGCATCCACCCTATCCTGTGGATAGAGCCATGAGAACCAGCTTTCCTGTTAGCCATTGCCCCCTGACCTTTCCAGCATTTGTCTGACATATTCTGCAGGCATTACTTAGTGGGGAGCCAAAAAAGAGAAGACTGTGTCTATTCACTGGAACCAGGCGCTTTGAAAACTCCAGCATAAAACTAGCTCTGCTCATGGGAGCTGAACACTGATTGTGTGCAGTACGAGGTGCAAGGTTATAATCTGCAGCTCCTGGGCTGAGGTGTGGATGAAGAAGGATTGGATTTGTGCTGCATATCCTTTGCTTATGTAGGCAGAGTCTTATCTCTCACCCTCGTCTCTCTTAAAAGGTGAAATTCTCCACTGCACTGCCTGGCGAAACCAGATTCCTCTTTTTCAGAGCATCGGTGTACGAGTAGGATTGTTATATTCTTTATATTCCAGAAAGTTTCTGAATGTATAGAAAATGTGAAACTTTGGAGATGCATGTGACTTCTCACTTAGGCACAGATTAAGAGTTTGCATTTATGCAAGAGTTCTGATGTGATGCTGTGAGTGCTCTGCGGAGCTGTATTGCTCACACCTGGTAAGACCAGTGTTTCCTGAATGCACCAAGATTTCCTGACACATGTAAGTGATATATTCATGTGCAGAGGAAGATACCTTGCTCTTTATTTTGATCTGATGAGATCGCTGAATGTACATGAGAAATCAAAACCCAAAACCTCAGTTGTGTCCCAGCATAATTTCTGCTGGAGAAAAAGAATAACACAGGGACATGGTAAACATACTCAGGAACATTATACTCAAGCGCTACCATTAAAGAGTCAGGGAAAAGTCCGAGTGAAAAACACAAACTGCCTGTATTCCATAAGAATAAAGAAGATTTCTTGACTAGTATGGGAACTATGTGCTTGAGTTTCCTTTACAGATGTTCAAAATTGTAGGAAAACATGTTGTCTGAGTAAATTAATACAGTGCATTCCCTTTAAGTCTGTTAGCCAGCCTGCAGCATATTGGCTACTTGGCTCTGGAAGCCAGTCCATGGACTGGTTCATTGTGCCATGCATTTTATGTGGCTCAAAAGCAGGAACTGAATGTAGAGAGAGGGTAGAAACAATATTCTTCCAGTACTGAGAATCTCAGAAATATTCCTAGGAGATGCCACACCCATTAGAATTCTATGTTTTTACAAATGTAATCCAGTAGGATTCAAGAGGCCCCAGGTATTCTTGGGCTTCGGGTGTACCTGTTAGCTTTGAAAGGCCCCTGAGATGCAGTGGAACTCCTGCACTCTGTTTTTACCTGCTAAGCAGTTTGGTTTATCTTCTTTTTGCTTTGACTTCTGCTGCTTGCAACATCAAAGTAAAATGCCACTCAATAAATAGTGAAGATCTTCACTATGGTGTTCTCCCATGCTTTCCTTCCATGCTTTGGTCAGCCAGAGAACTGGTTCCTCTGCTAACATTTATCATCTCCTTGAGGACTGTCCCTACTGAAACCTTTCTGAGTGAAGCGGTGCCAATATACTGCCTTGAGCTGCATATCTCTTTGTGACTTGTTTGCCTTTGCAGTATGTTGTTTGGCTGCTTGAAGGTGACTACAAGTGTAGTGGTTACACTTGATTACTGTCAAAGCTCTGTTTTTTTCTGGGTAACTATAGGAACAAGAGACTCACTGTAGTCTTTTTAATGAAAATTGAGATTTTGGAATAGAAAAGAGGATGGAAAGGTGTGCCACATATTAATAGTACTGCTCAAAAAATAAAGTGTCATTTTGCTCTAATTCTATCTTTGCCTAAGTGCAGAAGATGTTTCCATGTATACATTTGTGTATACATACCCACTTCTGTACTTATACATACATATATATGTTTAGAAGGACTTGTTTTAATTAAGAAAATGGGAAATGTAACATAGCTGGAATAGATTAAAACAGAAGAGTTTTAGTGGACCAGAAAACATATTGCACTGATAAGGATTTTTTGTTTTAAATTCAATCCTACCATAAAGCCATTTATTACCCATTGTTTGTTTTTCTAGAAAGGCCAGTGCAGCACCATTTGCTGGCTGATTGACAATGCAACTCTCTTTTTACAACTTGGAATTTAAAACAGGAAGGCTGCCATTCACATCAGTTAAGAAGTCTACGTTTTAGATCACCTGGAAAGGTTCATCTTTGGCATAAGCAGATGGGAGGTTCAAATGCCTAAAACCAAAATGGAACATTCCCAGCTCAGCATAGCCCATGCATATATAGTTATCTGCAAAAACTAAATCAGAAGGAGTAATTAAAGAAGTGCATTTCACTTCAGCTCTCCATTTCCACCAAGTTATTAGTTTCCCCCTCAAAGAGCAACAGAAATGATCATTTTACATTCCTCAACAGAAATGCAACAGTACAGACTCTGCAAGCCTGGCTTGTCAGCTGGGTTTTATACATCGAAATCTGCAGCTAATCAGTCCTGGTCCAAGCAGGAAAGGTCGCAGCGATCCTGCTGAACTATTACCGAGGTGTTACAAGACACGGACATTATTCATCCTTACTAAAAACAGGCAAGGAGTAAATAAAATGAAAGCAAATGGATTAACTCTAGGATATTTGCTGTAGTCCTACCATGAGAAGGACTGTTTCCAGCTCTTCTTCTGCCACCAAGCATACATTTTCCCACCTCTAACTCCCATCACAGGTCACCTCAAAATCCTGTCATTTAAGCATTAATGTCTGGGCTATACTTTAGGCACAATCCTGGGAGCAAGAAGGTGGGTAAGCTGCACTGTCCTGAGACTCAGATCAGGTCTGTGTCAGGCATTTTTGCCAAGAGTGTAAGGGCTGGTTTTGGTTTGTTTTGGTTTTTTTTCCCTTGCAGCACTTCTGTACTGACAAAAGCTAAAGTCTAGTTGTAGTTATATTGGCTTGCAAGTTGTTCTCCTGCTTGGGCAACCAGGAGAAGCACTGCTGGCAAAGCATATTTTATCAATATGAATTACATACGTGCTAGGAGAGTTTGCTGCACAGTTACATCAGCAAAATCCCCTGGCGGGAAGGCTCATCCTTCGAAACCTGAGTGAAATGCTGGCCTGCTTTCTTCCCAGCTGCACCAGGTCAGAGCGTGGTGGCTCCTGGCAGCGTGTTAGGCACAACTAACATTAAAGAACAGGAGAATTAAAGAACATGAGAGCATTAAAGAACATGAGACTAAAGTTAAAGGACAACCTTGTCCAATGTAGTGAGCATTAACATTCACAAGAGTGGCTCTGTTTCAAGGGAGAAGACAGTCCTGCTCCTAGATAGTTTGACTTGGTCATAATCTATCAGTGAAGGAGCAATACAAATGCCTGGTTTGACTTTACATGACACCTCTTCAAAATATTACTTCCTTCTTTCAAAATGAGGGATTGCATGGATACTGAGCTATAGTGTTATCTGTGGAGGTAATGTATGTTACAGTTCTAGTTGTGGGCCCCTAAAAAAAAGTACTATGCCAGATTCTAAGATCTTTCTCGGAAAACAACTTCCTTTATGTTTAGGAACAAAGTAATGTGAGTAAGCAAAGATTAACTGGACTAAAAGACCTAAAAGCTATTTCCTGTTTAAAGTGGGGGACCAAATTCACACACATGATGGCAACATATTTTTATTTTTGCACATGCCACAGAACAGTTCCTTCCCCTCCATTAGTGACCTAAGATGCAAACAAGCATTTATTTTCTTTAAGGACTGTGACATTTCTCACAGTGTCAACATGCAGCAGCAAGCATTGTATGTGCAACATTTCCTCTCTTGAGCACATCATGTAAAAGTGCAAAGAGAAGATCCATAATTTCAGGTTGTGTTCAAGAGACCTCTCATGAAATTTTTACTTTTTGTTTTAAACAGGGAGATATAAACAAGATAGAAAGGCATTTACCGAAGACAAATAGAAAAAGCTCCTCAAATATACGGGAGCTCAGATGTAATAACTTGTCTACAGTTATCAGAAAATCTGTGAGGAATTACATTTTCAAAAATCAGTTGAGCTTGGCCTAAATAATAAGTCAATGTCATGCATTCTCTCCTCCAGTACATAAGAAAAAGCATGGGGAAAGATGTTAAAAAAACTATAAACTTACCACAGAAACTCAGAATTACAACCTCATAATTGTTAGCACAGCGATCTGACATACAAATTGTAGCAATACAGGAAAAGGCAAGAGTTCATGACAGATAATTCTGATTCTCCTCCAGCCTGCTTGATTATACAGCAAGAAAAAACCTTTACTAGAAGAAAGAAGCCATAGAGCTCCAAGTAGGTCAGTGTTTTAGGAAGAACAAGATGCCTAGGCTTACAGATTTCTGGCTCTACTTCCCTCTTAACACTGCAAACCTAAACAAATAACACATGTGATGTAGTACATGGGATCTCACCACAGCAAGGGATTATTGAAAATTGCCATTTCTGTACCAAATGTCCATATAGATTTGAAATACTGCTTCTGTTGGTGGCAAGTGCAAAATTCACTGGCAGAAAATCACTGTATGGGACAATCCCAGGATAACCTATATATTTGAGAATTTTCACCACCAGAATGCCAAACATAAATAAAATCTAACATATTATATTTTTTAAAACCTTGGGAAAATTTTTTTTTTTTTTTTTTTTTCCAAAACTGGAAAAGAGTGCTTTATCTGAGAAAAAATATGAATATTCCTGTTTCAAAAAGTGAAAAAATGGAAATATGTTTTTAGTTAAATTTTTAGATTTAAAAAAATAACCAAAAGTTAAATCTTTTTTTAAAAAATGTTCCCAATTTTAGTTCTGTACATTTAGAATCATGGAATCATAGAATGCTTTGGGTTGGAAGGGACCTTTAGAGGTCATTTAGTCCAACCCCCCTGCAGTGAGCAGGGACATCTTCAAGTCAATCAGGTTGCTCAGAGCCCCATCCAACCTGGCCTTGAATGTTTCCAGGGATGGGGGCCTCCACTACCTCTCTGCACAACCCGTTCCAGTGTTTCACCCCCTTCATTGTAAAGAATATCTTCCTTATATCCAGTCTAAACCTACCCTGCTTCTGTTTAAAACCATTACCCCTTGTCCTGTCACAGCTGGCCCTACTAAAAAGATTTTCCCCATCTTTCCCATAGGCCCCCTTTAGGTACTGAAACGCCACAATCAGGTCTCCCCGCAGCCTTCTCTTCTCCAGGCTGAACAAGCCCAACTCCCTCAGCCTGTCCTCAAAAGAGAGGTGCTCCAGCCCTTGGATCATTTTTGTAGCCCTCCCCTGGACCCGCTCCAACAGTTCCATGTCCTTCTTGTGCTGAGGGCTCCAGAGCTGGATGCAGTACTCTAGGTGGGGTCTCACCAGAGCAGAGTAGAGGGGCAGAATCACCTCCCTCGACCTTCTGGCCACGCTTCTCTTGATGCAGCCCCGGGTACGGCTGGCCTTCTGATCTGCCACATTGCCGGCTCATGTCCAGCTTTTCATCCACCAGTACCCCCAAGTCCCTCTCAGCAGGGCTGCTCTCAATCCCTTCATCCCCCAGCCGGTATTGATACTGGGGGTTGCCCAGTAAGTTTACATGTTTTATATATATATATATATAGTTTATCATGATTTTGGATGTTCCTTTTATTCATAGTTTATATTTGTGTAATTAAAAAAAAAATCTACTATGTCCTCAGTTCCTACTATATAGTGCTTGTAAACACATATTAAGTAGAATGCCCTCCTATGAAGGCTGACATTTTAGCAGTCCTTCAGACCTCTCTTTTTCTTCTTTTTGTTCCCAGAACCCATGTTGTCCTGCCAGTGTGACACACCTAAGCGTCTCAGAACAGACTGAGCATTTGGGTTCAACTATTCGGAAGCAGCCCTCAGTCATGGCTCTGCTGTGACCACCAAACCAGAACTTACAGTGGTGATTTTGTAACCTATGAGGAGAGGTCACTGGGAAATAAAAATATCAGTCAGAGCAACTATTTTTCTGCCAATGGTGGGAAAAGTGGGGACAGAGAAAAGGAGCGGAGCAATATCTTGAAACCACCTAGAAGATGAAAGCCATTTTCCAAAAAAACTGATTCTCTGTCAGTAATTCAGGGCTGTCAAAAAATCCAGACTGTTTCTGAGTGTGGGCCTTGTCCAGTCAGAACTAGTTAGGACCTAGACTGAGATGCCAAGCTGTTTCACAGACACCACCGAAATGTCCATCACAAGTCACAAGATTCTTTTTTTAATTTCTCTAGGACACAGCAGCCTCGCCCAGTTTCATGTATTACAGACGAGTAGTGAATGCTTTTCTAGAAATCTTGGTGAACTGTCTTCCAAAATATCTTTTTCGCACTTTCAAAGATGTAAAAAAATAATGATTTAATGCTAAATATGATGTAGCCTTTACAGAGATGTGTGTGGGATTTTTATTAGTCTTTTATGCGTAATGTTATTACTTTAAGTCGTTGATTGTTATTAATTCAGTTTTTGCTGGACTTACTTAATAACTGCCAGTTTTCATTCCTCCAACCCTTTATTCATTGTCAGCTGTGGATGATCTGCCAGCCCACATGAGAGGGCAGGTTACATTAAAAGGACTTTTCTTTGGTTTAGGGACACGTGCACAATCTGAGCGAATTGCAGTGCAACTTTGACTGCTTCTTATTAGCTACTTAGCAGATGTCTGTGACTTCGTACCCTGATGTTCAGTGCTTGTACTGGGAACCCACAAGACTCAGCGAGTCATAGGCACTTCCCTGTGAGGGATTTGTTAGACCAAACTCCTGCGTTCCCAGGTCATGCCTTTGAAGAAGATATGAAAAGACGGTGGTCAGGAGCTGCTGCCATTTGATGGCCCAGCATGTAACATGTATTTGTTGTTTGATCCACCTCTAGGGCTGGTTAGAGGCAATGCCCACATCTTATCTCGTCTTAAAATATCCACGATCCCCTGACTCTGACCCCCTGACAGCCACATCTGGGAAGATGATTCCTATGTAAGGCAGAGAAAGCAGTAACAGAAGGGGCTAAACCATAAGAAGTAAGGAGAATGAGAAGCTTAGCAAGGTGAGGAATGGCTTTCTATAGTCTTCTTCAGCTAGGCAAAAAGCTCTGTTTTGTAATATAAGTAATACAAAGCTAAACTTATAGGAAAGTATTCTCATCCAGAATGTGTGGCATTCTCAGTCCTCCCTATGCTGAGTGGATGGGCCGATAACTTGAAGAACACCCTCCTTTGACTTTGCTCTGCTAGAAAGCACCCTTGTGCTTGCATTTAAACCCACCTTTTTTAATTGAGGGATGGCTCTAGCAACAAAATGAGGGACCTCTTTGCTGGTTTTTCTGAAGCAGATTCCCCAGATTAGGGTTGCAGTGAAAGGATTTGCATGTTTGAATGTGCAGACTAGTCAGCTGCATGTCTACCTGTGTGAAGAGACTGTGTGAATGTCTGCATGTACCTCAGTTGCTCTTTCAGGCTTACAGGGTGAAGGCTACTAAAAATGTTGGAGGCTGTGTGAATTTGAGCTGGCATTCATGTGATTGCTGTTTTCTGTGCCTTATTTTGACAAAATGGTGTAAAAATATGTTTGCATAAATGACAGATATTAAAGGGCATTTATTCCCTCTTGGTAAGGGCTGCCAAACTATGAACTTCATCCACCTTGCAGCTACTTAGCATATGCGCTGGGAAACCTTCTGGTGGTGCATATAAAGCAGAAAGGAACAAAGTCAAGAGCAGGCTATGTTCAACATCCAGGTAAAAGGGAGAGAAGGGAGGAATGTAACAGAAATCAGCTGTTGCACTTTGCAATAACTTTTGTCTTACAGAGATGTGGGGAAAACAAAAGAATGAAGGCCATGAAGGAGCACTTATGGTTTTTTACCCCAAATGGTGAGTGAACCAGAAGAAGAAAAAAACCAAAAAAGTATTGTTTTGGAAGGCATTCCTGAAGTACTGAAAATGTAAGTTAAGAGGAGCTAGGTGACCAAGCTGCCAAACAAGTAAAACCAACACCACCATGCATTTTTAATTCTTTTTTTTTTTTTTTTTTAATCTCTAGCCTGGTTTGGCTGTGCGTCCCTCAGAAGAGACAGCAATGCAGGTATAAAATTAAGCTGCACCATGGCCTCAAAGACTCTCGCAAGCCATGTTTCACATGGTGTCTCAAAGAGGATACACCTCTGCAGCAAAATATGCACCCTTTTAAGAACCCCGTGTCTCGTACTTACCTGAGGCACCCTAATGCTGCACTCTGCAACAGGACAGGGAAACCCTTGCGCTCCCAGGAAAGCACAGTCCCATCATCCATACCCTTCAAAGTTCCTGATGATTTTGTATAGATTTGGAATGAATTAAAATATTTAGGAACAAGGGACGGAGCATGCAAACATTTGTATTTGTACTCTACTGTTATGGCTTATACAGTTTCCACAACCTTTATGCATCCTATCAGCATCCCATCAGAAACTGAGTGGTATTTCCACCTCTACTCAGCAATGGCAAAGCCCTTCTGCAGTGCTGGGTCCAGTTCTGGGCTCACCAGTGCAAGGTGGGCATGAGAATACTGGAGTCCAATGAAGGACCACAAAGGTAATTAAGAGATTGGAGCATCTCTCATATGGGAGGACTGAGACAGCTTGAGAAGAAAAAAATCAAGGGAGCTCTTCTCAATGTGTATAAATACCTGACGAGATGGAGTAAAGAAGACTGTCAGACTCTTAGTATTGCCCAGTGGCAGGACAAGAGGCAGTGCACACCATCTGAAATACAGGAAATTCCATTGAAACGTAAGAAAAAAAACTTTTTTACTGTAAGGTGACTAAGCACACCCAGAGAGGTTATGGAGTCTCCATTCTTGGAGATATTCAAACCTCAACCGGATAGTCTTGGGTAAACTACTCTACTGACCCTGCTTTGAGAGGAGGGTTGGACTAAGCAACCTCCAGAGGTGTCTTCCCCCCATAACCATTCTTTGACTCTGTGATTTCACTTGCACTGTCTGTTCTTATTTCTTGCAGCTGCCATTTGATACTACAATACATGCAGGTTGGAGTGTGCTTCTCACATTCCACTCTTTATGTTTCTGTGAACCAGAATTACAATTTATATATTTTAACTGTTAAAACACCTACTTTAAAGAGAAAAAAGCAAAAATCTAGGACAGCTAGTAAAAAACATTATTTCTAAAGCAGTAATGTTCATCACTGAAAATGTCTTATTCAAAAATAAAAATATATTTTAAGATGAAATTGATTTGGTTTTATGTCAGGGGAAATCAGGTGTAGCACAATACATCAGAATTAAATTACCAGGTTTCCCATTGTCCTACATTTTAAAATTGAAATTATGTGATCTTTAGGGTGCTTCTTTTGACATGATTTTATGGAGCTTAGAGCAATAGGCCCTGAGCTTGCTTAATGACAACAGTAACTGTAATAATCCAAATAATAGAGTAAAATACAGAAGACAGATTTCATGGTGCCTTAATCTGAGAGGCATTTATCTTAACCTCTTGGTGAGTGCATAAGATGTTTTTCTGAACTCCACATTAGATAGTAGCATAACTGCAGTGCTTTGAGCATAAATGTGTACTTTGTTCTGTCTTAATTTTGTGCACATCTTACTTCATTCTGCAGCCTCTGAGGTGAAAAGCACGCCCAAACAGACACAAGGGAAGAGAAAAGACAAAAACAAAGCGAATCAGTTATTGCCTTCAGCCTTGAAGAACTCATACATTTGACTTGTAACTGCACATATGCTCTGGTGTTTCCGCTCTTCTCTGCACATTCAGGAGTTGAAAGCAAATTGCCAGAACATACTAAAGAAAGGATCTAGGTCTTATTACCTATAATGGGCAATCATATAACCAAAAAGGTATATATTTAGAACATTTGAAGTAACCTCTGGGCAAAAGTCCCTTCCCCAGATCTACTGATTTTAAGCAACTCATTAGTGAAGAGTTAAAAAAAGAAAGAAATATGTTGTATATAGGTTGCTATCATGCAGGTGCCGTTAGAGGAGAGGCTGGCTTTTTCACAGCTCAACGTTTCAGTTAAAAGAACTACATTTAGTACTGGTGTCAAAAATTAAAACTAAAAATGTAATTGATTTCAGAAAAGAACAACAAAGATATTTGGAGTGCAGGAAGCCTGTTTTCCTAAGAAATATTTTAAAAGTTGATTATTTGGATATAGAATCAGAGATGTCTTGTAAGAAATGTAGCAATGGCCAAAGAGATTCAATGGGTAGATTCACCATGGAAGGAGCTTTTCCCTCACGTTTTGAGAAAGGCACAGGAGTCATCAACCAGCAGCTCAGAACAGAATTCAATTTACATTGATAAATAGCTTGTGCAGGTACAGAAGGGCATTTCTAAAGTACTAAGGTAAACTTGTGGAAAATGTTTTGGATAAATGTCCTGACAGCAAATAGAAAGCAGTCTCACAGGAAAAGCAAGAGAAATTCAGCTGCTTGGGAAGTTTATGCTGCAACTGGACAGCGAGCTAGTAATCTGTGATAGAGCACTCTGTTTCAATTAAAGAAATGAGCCAGAAGAGCTTCCAGTCTTTCCCATCTTTGTGTTTTATGAGTACAGGTGTTACAGGCATGCAAAGTAGCATATCTTAATTGTCATCTCCAAATCAGACCAGTTCCACTTGTGTTTGGTTTAGCATACTGTATTTTGATGAAGTTTTCATCTGATTTCCCTTAAGGACAACAGTAGAATTTCCACTCATTCAAGAAGTCAAGCTCTTATGCTATTTCATTTACTATGGGCGTAGAGAATTTCAAGTGTGAATTAAAACAATGGAAAAGCCTTTGTGACATGACACAGGAGAGCAAACCTAGAACTTTGACAGTACAAATAGCTGTTGACTGCCAGAGCTTTACCCATACACTGGTAAACTTTGCTCTGGGAAGAGAAAGCTGCACAAATTGCTGCTGGAGCCTAAGGACTTCAAAGCAAATGACACGGAAGTGCAAATCAATAGAGTAACCACATGAAACTTTTCAAGGGTATTTGATCCCTTCATGTGTTCGATTCGAAATGTTACCTCACAAATTCCCACTAACCCTATCTTTCTTGAACTCTCTAGCTATTTCCTGAAAAAAATCTAACAGGTCCTAGGGAATGGTTGTTATAACCTTGAGATTTGGTCAGAAGATGCTTGGAGAATACGGAAATCTTCATTTGAGCTGACCTTTTTTCATGACAGTGCTTCCTGTGGGGAAAAGGTACAAAACATCTATCTTGTGCCTGTTGCCTAAGTTACTCCAGTGCAGTCCTGCTGAAGCAATCCTCTGCAGGGCTCAGCTGGGGGACACACAAGGCATGAATGACCTGTTGCATTATTTTACTGAAAAGTACTCCTTTTTCTAGAAATTTGGACCTTGTGTTTATCCAGCTGTAATCTTCTTGTTAAACTGTTGGCATTTTGGTTTTTCTATTACTTGCCCCTGCTGGTACCCTAATGTAGACATAGTTGGCTTCAGATTGGATGCCAAGTAGTGCTTATCTGGTTTCAAGCTTTGTGCTTCGTTAGAAGTTGAAAGTAGTGTTGTTTTGCACTAGTCAGTTATGATGAAACATGATTTGTTGATGTTGTAATGCTTTTATGTAGTTCAGATCTTGGAGTCCTTAGTTAAATCATCAGAAGAAAAATAATTCTACTTTTTATTACTGGATAAGCCTTTCCGGTGATATAATAGTTGATATACAGTCGTAATACGTCACTTGACAGTTCTGATATGTAAGATACTTGAATTAAAAATATCTTTAATCTTTCTGAAATGATCATATAAGGTATATCGTAGTGACTTGACCACTACTTTAAAAGAGCATTACACAAACATTTCTGAACTCCTGTAAGGCTCCAGTGACTTTAATGAACTTTGGATCAGGCCCAGATCTCCTAATGTCAGTCTCAGGAAAAGCACTATAATAAGGCTGCTCTAATAGCATCCTTTCAACTGTTAAAATGCAAGAAAGAAGTTTATTTTAAAATGTTTTTGATAAAATATACTTCACAATGTTGTGGCACTGTTCTAAGTAGCAAAAAAAGCAACAGTGTTTTAAAGCAGTGACTCAAAAAAAATGCTCTGTACCATTTTAAATGTTTTAAAATTCAAATATGTGTATTCTTTTCTAATGTTCAGTACTTGTGAACTAAGGATTCGCATCAGAAAATTCACTTTTGTCTTCATATGGTTATGTAGAGCCACTTACGTTTTTCTATGTTCCAAAACCTTGATAAACCAGATATGGTTGTTTTCTTTAATTAGAACAAACAACAGAAACATTACTTAAAAATGTTTATTGTAAAAAAGTGGCTAGAAAACAACATAAATTTCACTTCACACTTTCTTCAAGTTATCTATAGATGCTGCTATAGGCAACAATTCACTTTCATTCATAACACATTCAATCATATAAAAATAAAAATATTTACATTATATCCACATACTTTACAAAATCATCAACAAAAAAGGCACTTGGAGGGGTAATGCTGAAAATATTGCATTTCCTTTGTGCATTTTAAAAAAAATAATTGTCAAACTCCCGTGAATCCCCTCTCTTGCACTTATTCCCGGTTGTAAAAAAAGATTAAAGTTTAGAGGAACTATTCCATACTAAAAATGGTCAAGCATGCACCAGGAATGTTTGAAGCTACAGTCTTTTTTTTTTTTTTTTTTTTTCTTTTTAAAAAAGGCACATGCGGTTAATTTGTGACTTTAATTTTTGTAATTTACATGTTTTTTTTTTCCTCTCTTAATTATGCAGCTTTAAAGCATTTCAGATCATTAATGAAGGCCTTGGCTTCTAATAAAATAAAATAAAAAACACAGCAATGAATAATATTAAACATTTACTAAGGTAAACTTGGAATACTTTTTAAGGCACCTGAGATAAATGGTGTCTAGAAAAATTCACTTGGGTAGTATTTTTATTAAAAGTTCCACTTAAAATACTGTTTCTTTGGTTGAAATGGCTTGGCAGGAATGTATTGTTAACTTTGCAGCCTTTTCTAAGCAAGAAAAGACGACCTACATTTGGCTTCATCTACAAAGAAAGCTGATAATGCTTCTTCCTTTAGATCTACTTGAAATGTCATGCACGGTGTCTTTCCCCATATTTCAGAATTCACACTTAAGAATGCGAATGTGTGACTGCACAGAAACTACTTAAAGCTCATTTCTACTGACATTCTACGTTCTTCCACTATTTTGTTTGTTTGCTTTCTTGTTTGGTGGTGTTTCGGGTTTTTTTGGCTGAAAAGTAGACGAGAAAACGCCTTTGGATTTCCACTTATCATTTGGAACAGGAGTGGAGAAATGCATCGAGTCCAGGTAAACATTGACTGCATGACTCAGTGTGCTACACAGCAGCCAGATTCCTCATGTTTGTGCAGAAGAGACATTCTGGAGAAAGTTTTGGAGCAATTTTTGCACTGGTATTTCTTCACATCTGAGTGGGTCTGCAGATGAGCCCTCAGATTGGATCTGTCTGCAAAAGCCCTGTTGCAGTGAGGACAGGAAAAAGGCTTCTCTCCTAAAAAGGAAACATAAAGGTAAAATAGGATAAAGCTTTAAAAAAAGAAGTATACATGTTTAGGACAGGTAGAACCTGTTTTTATCCTCAGAAACAAGCAAACAAACAGAAAAGATTTGTTATAATAAAGAATGTGTAAGAAAACGTTAATCAGGCCACAGATACAACAGCTTTCAGCACTGCTGACTGTACTTGCAGAACTCAGTCTTTTCAGAATACGCTGCTAAGTGCAGTCCCCGAAGACAAGCTGCTGTCACCTTCTGCATCTACAGGTGCAGGCAGTACTTTTAGGCTGGGCTCCCCCCAACGTTTTCAAATATTTTCACAGAACTTTTCCTGCTTAGTGTTGTGTGAATTACTGGGTACAAGGGCTTTGACTGAAGAGCAGCAAACAGCAGCACAGACATTACATTGTTACCCAGTGTTCTACTCAAAATCAAGTTTTTGCCTTAGCAGAAAAAAAAAGACCGCTTTGGTGGTGATGTGTTTCTAATTCTTAAGGACTTGAGGTAGCGCATGGAAAACTTGCCAATTGCTTAAGGAGTCAGAAAGCAGCCCCTCATGCACTGCCTTTCTGTTTTGCTGCTTGATTTCAGGGTCAGCTGGAGCCTTCTCAAAGTTAGCAATTTCCAAAGCCTGAAAGTTAACATAAAATCCTTAAAGCAGAACCTTCAGCTAGTGGAAATGGGTTAAACCATCCTAAAATTATCAAGGGAGCAGTGCTGATTTATGCCAGTATCCGGTCCACGGTTATGAGACCCTGCTACACGCCCCCCTGCCCCCTTCCACCCCCCAAGAGGAAGAATTTAGCCTTTTGATGATACATTTGAAATTCTGCACATGCATTTTAAGGTTAGTAAAGAAACACTGCTGTTTTTTTCCACCTGTGGAGAAAAATAGCAAAAGGGCATCCTGACGTTATAGGAGCAAGAAACTGCAATGGTAGCAGTGGTTCTTACCAGTGTGAGTTCTAATGTGTCCTTGAAGTAGCCAGGGTCTAGAGAAAGCCTTGCCGCAGATCTTGCAGACACAAGGTAGCGTGTGGGTCCTGATGTGCATCTTAAGCGCTCCCAGGCTGACGTACTCCTTGTCACAGTACTTGCAGCTGAACGATTTCCTAGACTGGGCATCACAGTGCAGCTGCTTATGTTTGGCCAACCCAGAGAAAGTTGAATAGGTCTTGTTGCATAAACTGCACTGAAACTTTTCGGCTTCGATTGCATGGGGGTCTGAAAGCTTGGACTGGATTCTCTCTTCTTCATCGCTAATGGGACTTTCTGAACCACTGTGATCTTTGGAGGAGGTGTCAGAAGGTGGAGGTGGGCTGACTCGTCCCAAAGATGAGGGGTATCCAGAAAGCGGAGAGAGGTCGTTGGGTAATGGAGACGGTAGCAGCCCGGTTGTAGTCCACACAGTAATGGGATTGTAAGCTACTGAGCTCAGGATCTCTGGCTGTGGTATGATAGGGACTGGATAGCTTTCATACAGGTATGGGGATATAATCACTGGAGAAAGAAGAAAATTTTAAGGTAAGAGAACAAACAAGTCTTTCAAAAGGCAGCAAAATTAACACTTTGGGGATGAAAAGGTGCATAAATTGAACACTCAGCACAGTCATCTGAATATAAGGAGGAGTAAGGAAATACTATTTCACAGATATATTCTGATGGGTAGCGACAGTGCCCTTGAACAGGCAAATTACAGCTGGAGAGTCTCGCCAAGGCAGCATGCTGTTTCTCAGACTGTGCAGCCTGATACAATGAAGCAGTGAAACTTCCTGAAGGATTTGTACAAAAGTTTCAATTCCACCACCAGCAGTCACAGAACAGGAAAACTCCAAACCCTCTCTACGTAACTGAGTTCAAGTGGATGAGCAAACTTTATGATTCATTCCAGGCAGCATTGACACATTTCTCAAAACTCCCTCCTTGTAAGCAAAAGAAAAAGGAGCTAGCAACGAACTAACCCATTCCCTCAAGCCCGAAAAGCAAGCCCACCCCTCCTCGTTACCGCCATGCAACGACCGCGACCTCAGGAGCAACGCGGTGGCATTAGATTTCGTTCTGTTACCTGTATGAGTGTCCAGTTCGCTGTAGTTCGGCTTCTTGGATGAATTGAAATGTTTCTTGACCAGGAAGGAGCGCGGCATTTTGGAGGCAGGGTTTCTCCTTCTTCCAGGCTCTCCTCGTGGGTCGGCGTAGCGGTCCCCGGCTGGCGTGCAGCACACACACGCACACGCGATCACTGCCAGCGCATCGGTCCCTCCCGCGCCGCCTGCCCCGCGCAGTCCATCCACTGTGGTCGTGTAGTGGCAGTGCAGAGGCGCCTTGAAAAGTGCTGTAAATACCCACTCGTCAGGTGCAGGGGGGGAGGGTTTTCCGCTCCTCCAATCACTTCGGGATGTTCTCAAGCACTTTTCCAAACAGACTGTTTTTCTGGGAGGGCTCTCTGGCTGCTGGCAGGAGGGATCCAATCCCTGCTCGGAGGGTTTGGTTCAGGTTTCAGCTCCTCCCGCTGGAGACAGCTGTGAACAGAGGAGCAAGCTGTGGTCAGAGCACGTTATCCTGCTACAAAGTGGGTGTATGTTGCCCTGTAGAATTTTGGTCTAGAAAAATGCATTGGTCAAAGTACTTTAAAAAAACCCAAAACGTCAGTTTACTGATTCAGCTGAATTCTTTTTTTATTTTCTGACAGAGGCCTGGCTAAGTCATAGGCACTGAAACGTCTTTTTTTTTTTTTTTTTTTTTATTTTTTAAAATGAGTCTGCTTTCCAGATGTTTGATATAAGAATTACAATGGAACAAACTGTTCATTAAGGGAAGAAACGGGGGGACATTACAAGATAACAAGTTAGCCGGCAGAGCTAATGGAAGCCTTTGAACTGACTGCTCCATTTGGGAGCTGCCTTTGAATAGTTGCATCTAGGAAAGGCTGGAGCCAAGCAGCCTGCCTCCCTAACCTGCGCCCTTCCAGGCAGAAGGGCCAGCGAGATACTGCAAGTGAGTTCAAGGAGAGCGAGAAACCCTGGAAAAGATGACACTTCAGAGCAGGATGACGGGTTTTCTATAATACGCATGCTGCTTCAGATCGTTCAAAGGAAGAAACACTTTCTTTCTTACTTTAAAAATCTGCAGAATGCAAACCCTCGACCTTTCCTTCCTTGGGAGTAGCCCTGTCACTCTTTTGCCTATCCTCTTAGAGCACTGCCAAGGAAATTTTCCTAATTATCCAAAGCAGTTAAAAGATGCACAGATAAGCAACCCCCCCAAATTACAGACTGGGTAATTTAAATGTCTCTTAATCGTCCTTCTGCATTAGTATATTTAGGACCTCCTTATTTCCTCCGAAGGTATAATGTGTATCATGTATTTCATTTAGGATGAAAGTCTCTTCAATGTGCCACAGAATTTTCTGGTTATCTGGATTGATTTAGAGGCGATGGTTAGTCACAGATAGGTTTTTTAATTTTAAAATATTTGCATTTTCAAAATACGGACAGCAGAATGCTGGTAAATTTCTAACACAAATTACACTCCGATTGACTCTTGGTCTGCCCTCCCCCCCCTTCCCCCCCCCTCCATCCCCCCCCCCCCTTCCTTATGTATTAGCTACACCTGCCTGGGCACATACCGGTATGCCGTGCTGGTGTGCCGCTAGGGCTCTGTCCTGTTGGGAGGCGGCGCGGAGGGGTGTTTTACAGAGACCACCCTAGCCCTTTTTTGCAGCAGGTGTTGGAATAGATGTGAAAAAAAAAAAACAAACCCAAACCAACAAAAAACCCAAACCCTCTGGTTCTGTTAAGACATGTAAGAGTAAAATGCTTTGTCAAGCTGCGGGACTTCTTAATCTCAGGGATGCCAAAACAAGTGCAGGGAACGTTAGCCATTTTCAGGGACTGATTAAAAAGATTCAGCTGTTCAGCATCTAACTCTGGTGTCTGTCAGTGGAAGGTGTCACATGGGTTTCCAGGCTGCAGGGAACACACCCAGGCTATGGGAGGAAAGGGAAAGTGGCGAGGAAAGGGACTTCCCAGGTACTTGCTTCGCAGCTGGGGTGGAGGAACAGATGCAGCTCTTTGCAGGAGTGAGAGCAGTGCTTGCAGAGACACGAGCCATGGCTTTCCTCAACTCCACAGAAATGAAGAAATCCACAAAGCATTCTTAAAAGGTTGCATTTGTGGTCCTGCTCCCCTCTCAGCTCTGTTCCATCTGAGAAGTCCCCATTCCCTGCCAGCTCTGGGAAAGCATTGCATTTCAGGATGTGAGGCATTAGTCTGTATCTAAATAGTCTGTTACATGAGCTGTGATTCAGACCTTGAGCTGGTTTAAGTTTGTGTGTTGAAATGAATGGAGCCATGCAGATTTTCACTGGCTCGGGATCTGTTCTTTTGTATGTTTGTTAAAAGTAAAGGGTCTGATTCACCAGTGAGGCACTCCCTCTCGGGGCATTTTCACCAGCATAACACCCGAGTGATGCAGTTTAAATTAATTGCACTTATATAAATCACAGGAGCGTAAGCAGTTAGCCCACTGGCTGAGCTGATTGAAGGATGTTAGGAATTGGATAGAAGGCATGTTATTACACGGTCCTGAAAGGATATTAGCAGCACATACTACCTGAGTGAGGTCTGCTGTCAAAAAAAGGGAGAGTCTGCGTGAGGAGTGGGTGAGTCAGAGTAAACAGGTGTTCGGGGTGTTTATGGCAAATGTGGATGAGAGGGCACTCGGAGACACGCAGCATCCATCCCCGTGCAAGACAGGCAACGCACAGGTCCAGAGCAGCAGGCAGGAGGTTCCCCCTCCTTGGGGGGAACGGGGGATTGGGGAGGGTGGCGGGTGGCTCTGACGGTCACGCTGCCTGCGGGCAAAGCCTCGCGCCTGCCTCCGAGGGGTCAGGCCTAGAGCTTCCCTCTCACATTTTAACAAGTAGTTGGTCTTTTAGGGATTCTTCACATTTTCACTTTGAAAGCTCCTGTAAAGCTGTCTTGTCAATGCCACCGTGTTGCTAATTGCCGCTCTGCAAAGCGGGTAGGAAATGATCCGAGCAATTCTGTTGCCTGAAACCTTGGCATGTGCTTTGCACCAATTAAATGATCCGGACCATGCAGCAGAAATGGCTTATTTTTTCTTTCTTTATTTTTTTTTTATTACATCAGTCCACTTGTTCCTGTGCCTAAATACCTAAATAACAACCTGTGAGCTTCACTTTAGCCTCCCCATTTCTGACAGCTCCACTGAATCCCTTTCCTTGTCAGGCTTTCTGAGAAGGGCAGCAACTTTTGTTACTCAGCTTTCTGGAAGTGGAAGGGTGCCAGAACTATGTTTGTTATCAGAGGGAAGAAGGACCCAAGCTAAGCCATCACCAGCTTAGTTCTTTACATGACAGCATTTATGTCCTTACCAAGCATCAATTCCTAGCAAGATCATGGATCAGAAAACATTAAATACCTGTATAAACCACAGCAGAGTCAAAAAAATACTTTCAGAATATTAAATGAGTTATGCTGGATCACTGTTTCCAGAGCACAATATATTTCTCAGGCAGCACTGTTAAGCGCATTTTGCCTGGACCTGCCATGGAGCCCACAGAAGGCAGCACGGCGAGGTTCAGAAGAACCCCCAGGAGGCACCAAGCCCAGGGGAACATACCAAAAATAGCTCTGGAGGTTTATTGATGCAGGTGATGACTTCATTCTGGAAGGGGTAAAAGCGCAAGTAACTCACACTTACAGCATAGCTCTTGCAATTCATAAGCCTCCTACATTTCAAAGGAAAGTGTGAAATGGTTAATACGAGAAAAAAAAATTGATCAGTTTTCAATAATTGGTTGAATGTAGAACATATCAACTCAGCTGCAGTGTTACCCCTTGCTTTTGTATTTCCCCCTTAGTGCCAGATAGTATATCCTGGAAAAGTAAAGAAGTGGTGCAACTTTCAGAAGAAGGAAAGATTTAGTAGAGCTAGAAAGAGAGGATTACCTCAACCGTGATTAGGTTGGACATCAGAGAGGAGTAAGCCCAAAATTAACAGAGTAGGGAGAAATAATTAGGGAATGGCATTCCTTCCCATTGCCCCAACATATATGCCTTAAGAAATTTCTTTGAAACGTATTTTTAGGTTACCTTTTCCTTCATGTTTTGCTTATCCTTCCAAATGCTGACCTGAGCTGTCAGCAGAAATGGCAGCAAATTTAAAGAACGACCGTTATGAAATCACGTCAAGCTCCAGTCTTCTAGGCCTAAAGTTCAACGAGTCAGAATAAATCTGTGCATCTTGGAGAGTTTTTCCAATTCAAGTAAAAAATCTCCACATTTTGAAGGTTTTGCACCAATATATATGGCTTTTCTAAAATCAGCAACTTTAAGTCAAAGTTATCAAGTACAATTCTGTAATAGGATCTCAACTTCTGAGATTCAGAAAGATTATAAAACAGGTTTGCTTTTAGGACATGTTATAGAACTAAGTGTTCCTCCATGTTTTGGTTAATTTTATAACTCCGGTTTAAGCCTATTAAAGAGAAGATGCTTGAACTGCAAAAGTCTGATTCAGTCTGAACTTTCCAATAAGTCAAGGAGCTTTGAAGCGGGTCTCTTAGAGGTCTAAGCTCATCTCTAATTTTGATATATGTACCTAAAAGTGATGCTCATTGGAAATAAATTCGCATTTATTAAAAAGATGCAAAATGGTTCATTCTGGATCAAGTAGTTCAAACAAGGCTGGCTTCTGCGTGCTCTCTCCTTCACACCTGTGTAACTTCACCGACTTAAGAGGGTTCCGTTTAGACTCAATTTAGCCCATAATGAAGGAACCTGGTCATAGTTCAGTTTTCCTACGTTGTTTCTACACAGAGGCATTTTAACATTGGGCCAAATTCTCCTGTCATTCCCATCTGTAGTATCCCCACTGGCTACAGCTGAGCTATTTCGGATTTACTCGAGCAGAACTGGGGTGTGATTCTCGCCCAGTAAATACAACTCTCATTTGCATGTGTACTGTGACAAGTATTCGTTAAACAGAAGTGTGTTCCATCCCAGCTAAAGCTCCCACAGGCTGGAAAGCAATGCTTTCCGCACCGTATTACGTTTTCCTGCTCTTCCAGCGTGCCACTGGCGCTATGCAGAAGAGGAACAAAAGATTTGAAAATGCTGACCTTGGGCTCCAGGGCTTGCACGGAGCGTTGTGTGGTTGGAAAGAGCCATCTGCTGGGCACAGCCACCGCCGGGAGGAGGCTGCTCCCCGCAGCAAGACCTGTGCCAGCCGCCCCACCGTGTGGCCAAGCCAGTGAACTGGGGGTGTCTGAGGACGCCTTGGGGTGCACCACGGGCAGGCGGCTCCCACCGCCCTGCTGCTGGGGGGGCTTTGGGGAAGGGAAGTAGGGGGGTGATGGAAACGGTAGAGGAGTGGCTAAATCGCTTCCCGAATTTTGTATCATGGCTGAGACTTGGGGGTGGGGTGGAGTGGGGTGGGGTTTTTTTGGTCGCTATAGTTTGTTGCCTACAGCAAAAAGATGTGAAGGTATCATTTGAAACTTCCTGCTCTGGGGAATGCATGGCTCTGTGTGTGTGTGTGTGTGTGTGTGTTTATACGACAGAGATGTACACTTATATATCATGTACATACGTATTCACAATCTACTTATGTATCTACATACACTCACGTTTGTACATATTCTGACATATAGTTGCGACCATACTTCAAACACTGACACTTCAATCACCTGACAAGTATTTGTAGGGAAGAAAGTGTCATTACCCCTATTTTACAAATTAACAACTGAAGCATGCAGAGATTAAGACTGAAATTTTCAAACCCTTAGTTCTTAAGTGTATTTTGAATTAAGGCTTGTGGTACCCTTTTCTCCCACAGCCTGTGTTCCTGTCTCCAAATCTTGCACAAATATTGCCTATGTAGCAATAGTTATTGTATTTATTTAGAGTTTTCTGTCAATAAAGTATTATACACAGTATAATTTGTATTTTTAAATTATTATTTATACTGACGTGGACTTTATCCACAGCCTGCTGTAGCTTCATAGATGTTCACTTTTCATAGATTTTTTTAAATACAGTTTAAAAATTTTGATACTTTTTAAAACTTATGTGCTTGTGCCTTTGCTCTAGTTGGTGGACTAGAGTACTTGGATTCAACCATCTATGTTTTGCCTAGGTTTTACTTCTGGTATTCTCATACCAAATGCTTCTTGTGATGGTTGAAGTGTTTTTTCCTTTCTGCAGAAGCCTATGGTCCATTGTTGAGCACGCCTTACCTTGCCAAAAGTACCTTCAGGTTCCCCACCACCTTGATTTTTGATTGAGCGTCCTTGAGGTAGCGCCTGCCCTGACAGAAACTGCATACGTAAACCCCATCATCATACACTCCTTGATATTACACTGACCCGCTTGATATCAACAACTTCCTACCTTTGGATTAGGTTTATATATCAACATGACAGCTTCTTGGCCACTTTTTCTACACACCTACATAACCAGCTACATTACACTTCTGATTTTTTTTTTTCCTTTAGAAGTGCAGACCATTGCTTGATGCCCAGTAGGCAAAACTTGGTCACTCCTCTCGCCTTTGAGTGTGTCGGGTGCAGGAAGCAGCAAAAGGCTGTGGCATTGAGTTTTCACACGGCGGCCAGCCCTGGAGTGTGGTACTGCTACCTGGCAGCCACAGCTGTGTCGGGGGTTCTGTCAAGCAGCAATAAATGTGTGGGCAGCGTGCTCCATGCTGGGGACAGCAGAGACCCTCCTCTCTGCTGCTGAACTCAGTACTCAGAAATATGTCATGTATCTGCCACAAAATGCAGCTTTCTTGGGCACTTATCTTAGATTAGTGGATCAGTGAGTATCTCTTTTTGTTTGTTTATCAGCTGCATATTTATTTGTTCAAAGGATTCAAACTCATGAGTTCTTTTCCACATCTATCCAGCTCTTGGCTTCTCTGTGGTCTGCACTGTAATTGCGCTGCTAACAGCTGGGACACTTATCTTTGTGCTCCAAAATGAACAGATGACGTCCCTCCATAGAGTTAGTATCTCTGTTTCACTAGAAATTCATCATTTTGCTGTGGTAACAGAAGGTGAGAGGTGCTGGGTCTGCTTCAGCATTATTTTCCATTTCATGCTGAGGCGTTAGGACCTTCTGTAACCCCTGCTGCTCAAAATAATCGCAGTGCTACAAGGCTGGCTCACCACCTGTATTGACTATTCTTCATTCCTTCATTTAACATTATGTATTATTTGCACACTGGCCCGGAAACTGTATTTGGCTACTCTTGTAATTTCTTGCATTGACTTAAAGAACTTGGGCTTTCCATTTCTCAAGGCCTGTTTGGAAGTTCCCAAGACCCCAGAGATTTGTGATAGTGAAGATCTCTCTTCTCCTGAGCTCCAGCTCCTTTGCAGTCAGACTAGTACTCTGCTTCTGGCTCTGTTAAGCTTGATAAAGACATCCTGCGCTATCTTCTCCTATCGCCTTAGACAATAACCGTTGCCAGCTGCAGGCCTGATGTCTGAAAAATCCTGTTCTGTCTTTATCTGCTATCACTGAAATAGCTTTGAGGTCAGGCTGATGTCTGGAGACTTTTTTTTTTTCTTCCGTGGTACCTGGCAAAAGGCGTAGCACAGCTTGTCAGGGTCTGGGTGATTCAGCATGCCAGAACCTATTTTCGACATTGCAAACAGAGATCTTTTTAGTCCCAGACAAATCAAGCAGTATATCCTCAGGATTACTGCATAGTGACTCCTTTGGAGGCTCTGTTCCCTGACGGGAGGTTTCCCAAACATCCAAGACATTCTTGAGGGCTTTTCACCACCGTAAAAATGCTAAAGGCTGCAAAAATGAAAAGGCACAGCTGCCAACTCTGGTTTCCGTGAGTGTGAGGGTGTCTGGGCTTTTTGCTCTTCCCAGTTCCTTTCTTAGCAGCTCCACCAGGCTTGAGGGATGTCTGCACTTCAGGTTTTGTACTGGCTCCCGTGAGAACCTTCAGCTGACTATAGCATGTGCTGGAGGAGTCGATCTCCTTACAGTATGTCTCTGTCAGGCTGCTGGAGAGGGCACAGAGTGACTATTATCTTTTTCTTTTATGGTGGGAACAGTCAGACATCGTATTTCAACCAAATGGGTGGCTCACTTTAGTAATTCTCTGGCAATGGTACCACCTTTGCATCAACAACTGTACATTTCAAGTGACAGCAGCTTTGGTTGTTTTTTTTTTTTTAATTTATGTGTTAACAACCCATGTCGGGCCGCTGGCTTCAGAACTGTTTTACTGCATATTGCCAGCACTTCTTCACCCTCATGTTGTGCTGCCTCAGTACCGGTGGGACTGAGCTGCAGCTGTCTCTGCACATTGACCAGAAGCAGATCCATTATTGATCCTAAAGTCCAATTATAGCTATGGTAGTATGGCTGATTCTTGAATCAGGTGAATTTTTGCTGATCTGTCTCTCTAACTTTCTTTTCCATGGTCCTGAATGTTTCCTCTGCAACAGTGGCTGTCATTGCTCATGTACTTTTCCCGTTCTTCCTCTTTGGAGACACTTAGGATTAGTGTTTCCTTCACTAATTGTCTCTGCAAGGTGGTATGAAGTGCACCATAAATGGCTGTCTCTAGGGAGATGATTTTTATGCCTCCAATGCCACATGAAGTTGCCAGCCATCTCAATTTTGTGGTACAAGTATCTCATTCTGCTTCCTTTCTGGGGATATAAAAACAGTGTTTCTCTACAGTCTTGTTCTGTTTAATACTGCTCTTTCTGCCACAAAGCTGTGTGATCTCTCCAGCATCTCACCAGCCTTCCCCACAGAGGCTGCTGAAGATTTAACCCTCATTCCCTCACCTCTGCTCAGATTGTGTTTTGGCTCCCCATGTCTCCGTGCAGTGGGTAGCGTGTATCAAGAAGCCTGGCTGCATGCTGTATCGCCTTTTCCTCTAGTTCTTGCTTGTGCTTTAGTTCTTAGTGGATTACAACTTTCAGCTTCACTGCTATAAGAGACAGAGACAGAGACCTTTCCTGGGCTGACCACTGCCACCAGAGTTAATGGATAGTTTGCTGGATAGTAACACTAAGACTTCATTGCCACAGATAAATTGTATACGTATAGATATATATGTTACTACATTGAAGAGGTTAGAGACCGCCTTGAGGCTCAGCATCACAGCTGACTCATGTTTTCATGTGTAAACTGAGCTTTTTTCTCTAAAACAGGGCGGCTACAGCTGAACTGCCTATTAGAAACAGCCTTGTAAAACGCTGAACGATGCCTAAGCCTCAGCTGGGAGGATGCTAATGCTTACAGTCCAAAGCCATGCTAGGAAAACACTAAAAATGAAGCAGTGTAGACATCTGTAATCCTGTGCCTTGGCTCTGTTTCATCTGCTAATCCAGGCATAGCTCACGTTCCTGAAATCAGGCTGATTCTTCATTGAAAGAAATATTTGCCAAGATGTTGAATGCTGATATTAAAAAAGGACAAATCTTCTCTCTACTGCCTCATCTACACCCTTATTTATAACAGTTCTTTTCCTGCTAACAAGTTATATGCATTGTACTGCATATTATGTCCTGACCTGTATCTGTCTAGGGAAAAAAAGGAAGAAAAAATTGATGCATTTTACTCAAATTATGCTGTAATTTTATTGTGTGCAATTTCAAAACTTCTAAATCAGTCAGTGAATTTATAAATTTAAGGTCATAGATGTTTCCACTGCTACTCCTGCTCTTTAAAACTTCATGTCAGCTTCATCTACTCATTATGAAGCATCTATCTCATTTTATTTTGTATCACTTTGGTCCTAGCCTCTTACTCATTGCTATCCTTTTATCCACACAGCTATTGAAAAAGCTCTAGGTACTTAGTAAATGACTTCAAGAAGATTTAGATATTCATGACACCTGGGAAACCACTACTGCTGATCCCAAATATCTTACCGTTCCTCATCTAAGATGTGATAGTGGCAGGTGATAAGATGAAAATGCTGAGTCCCAAATTATAAGTATCACCAGGAAGAAGAATGAGTAACCAGTATGACCAGCTGACATCTTTTGAAGTGGAAGTAATAAAGACTTGCAAGAGGAGGTGGCCTGTTGCAAAATCATAATTAACAGGCATTCCATGGCTGGTCCTGTTTCAGTAAAGAAAACAAAAATTTTGTGGGGATACTATATATGTGATAACCTATATTGCAAGTGGAGTGATGTTTGAACCTTAAAAATCTAAAGATTACCTTACATCCTCTTCACTCAAGATAGAGCAGGAGTCCAAATGGAAAGACTTCAAGACGAAAGGTAACTCTATGGTTAAGGCTTGATTCAATTCATCCTGAGAAACACGTTTCATGTTTCTTCATCCTAAGAAACAAGTCCCGGTTCTGCAGCAGATTACTACCATTTGTGTTTCAGCCACTGTTTCTCATTTCTAAAATGGGGCTTATGGCATTTCCCCATCTTCTAAGAAGGCCTCAGGACTACTGCTTTAAAGCACAGGCAATATTAATGAGGAGATGAGTAGTGCCTTGAAGTGGATTGAAGTCTGAAAGAAAATTCAGAGCTGGAAGAGGCTGATGACAAGGGAAAGGAGGGAGGAGGAGGAGGAGGCAGTCGCAGCTGGAATGTGCACCCTGAAATTCATTCAAGGCTGCGTCATTTCCCACCCCAGAAGCAAAAGGTGGCGCCACATTACTGTGAGCTTGTCCTTCCTCCTCACTTCAACCATTCTGCTCCTGTACCTTTTGTGCACATGTCCTTATCATTTTGCAGAGTAAATCTCTGAGGTACTATTTTGAGAGATTGTGTGCTGGACAAAAAAAATCTCGAACCGGAGCTGAGGCTTTTCGTTTCTCTGCCTCCTGGTGAAGCAGAGATATGAATGAATTGCTCCTGTCATGTGTTATTGCATAATTCATGAGTTGAAATAACTATGGAATGGTTTGCTGAAATTTTAAAGATCAGCAGAGAAAATTTGCATTGCAAAATCCTGTTTAGAGCATTGACAAACACAGAATATAGAAAAGAGAGGCCTTAAGAGCCTTTAGGATTGCTTTTCACTTTTTTTTTCTTTTATTGCAGTTTTGTTACCTCATTAATGACTCTTAATAAATGAGTCAATATTTCTGTGAGTGGTAACACTGGCTATACTAGCTGCTAGGAATTGCTCATTTCAGGCAATTACCTATTTTGAAATTGCTGAATCCCCAGTTTATTTATCCCCACACAGAGTAGATTGCTTTGACGTGAAGTTCAAACTTTATCAGTGACTTGAGCAGGATGCAGAAGCTGCTCCTCAAGGAGGTGACAGGTAACTTTCCCTTAAGTTTCACTTCACCTGTGCCCCCATCAGCAGGCTGACAAATTACCTACATTCCACATGCTGATTTTTCTCACTTGATCACTTTTTCCTCACCAAATGACATGAGGTATCCAAAAATAACCTTGAGGTCTAAGGCAGTTAAAAAAAAATAATATACTGAAACAGCTTTAAAGCCTACTGAAAATCAGACTGAATGGTGTAGCATGTAAAAGCAAATATCTGCTGTTTTGCGCAGCTCCCAGCTACCACACGGGTTTCATGTACAGATCAGTTATTGTTTTACAATTATTGTTTGCTCATGCAGCCTTTTTGTTGGGGATTCTTTGTGAAATGCATAATGATAAGAAAGTTTCATGTAGGAGAGGTAACAAGAGAGAAGTAGACCCATGAGAAGAAAGAATGAGCAAACCAAATAAATGTCAGGTATTGATCTCTCAGATCATGCAAAGCCTTTGAAAAATATGGAGTCTCTTTCAGATGGCAGAGGAGTCCTTTCAATTCTACTTTACTGACCTCTAAATGCCAGCATAGTGCTGTAGCAGCTGACAGGACTATTTGCCTCCTGAATTGCTTTAGGAGCAGTGTTTCAATTCCTTCAGATTCTCCCTGAAAATCACACTTCTTCAAAAATTCCTTTTTATTCAAATGTCTTTGCTAAGAATTTTCCATAGGTTCTCTATGTCATACACGCTTTTATGCCTTTCCTTGGTTCTTTACATTTTTTTCTTCCAGGAATGGTTATAAGTTTTCACATATGAAAAAGATTACAAATGAATGTGCAGCACTGTGCAAATTACTAAAACCTGTCTTAACAACTTAGGTGACCGTCCTTTGCCAGAATAGCCAGGTATATCAAGGGTTTTCCGGAAAATCGAACATGTGGGAAAGGCACTTTTGAGAAGTATGGTGCCTTACCGTGCCAGCACAGCCCAGCTGATCTGCACATGTTCTGCAGAAATAGCCAGGACTGGCAGATGTATTGTGCAATTTGTCCTTCACCAGCCTGGAGGTCACCGATAAATGTAGAGTCCTCACATTTCATCCCGACAGAGCTTCCTTTTGAGAAAAGAAGCTGCATCTGAGAGGAGCTCGTGACATCTGGTAGGCAGGGCTGGGAAGTCAGCTACCTCCATTTTAGTGATGGAGTACTGAGGCACAGGGGAGATAAAAAAATTATACTCAAAACCATCAAAAACCCCTGTGTAGCAGTGGAGCAGGTCTATCGAGAACAAGATTAGTTATGGAATAATCTTTCCTTTTTTCAGCACTATTTTTAAGCCATCGCTGAAAGAAGGTGATTCCATCAGCAGGCCTTTGGTCTGTGAGCAAGGGAGAAGTCCCCAAGGACAAAGACAGCCGAGATGGGCAGTGACTGAATAGCACATTTCACTGTGAACCACATAATCAAGTTATTTCTCCAGTTATACGCAGTGTCAACTGAAGTTATACCTCATGTCTTGTTAAAATCTAGAGAAGTAAGCTACCTGGAGAATTTGAGTAACATTTGAGAAGAAATAATAATGAAAAAGATCAAGGGGATTCACTGTTAAGTACTGTCAGGGATGTTAACAAAATTACCAGGGAAAAAGAAAAAATGAATCAATGATGAATAATCATGTACTATATCAGGTAAGTCAAGCCATTGTCTCTGCAGTAATTAACTGTTCCGACGATATGGGCTGGCAATGTAATGAAGAAGCAGCAGTGAACACGCACTAATTACATTTGCTTTCAAATTTAACAGAAGCTGAACAGCTGTTTGGTGCAGTAGGTAAATTAAGTGCACTAGTCAGATCCAATTTTGACGTGAATCCTTGATGTCACTCGGTGATTAATGTGCAGGCTGGATGTTTAAAGGCATGATTCAGCTGAAAAATACTGTCACTTGGTGTCTTATTAGCTCTTCCTGCCTTGATCACACCTTGCCTCTACAAAAATCCATTTGGGGGTGTGTGTGTGTGTGTGTGGAGGGGGTAAGGAAGAAACAGATGAGGGAAGTGGCTTCTGTTGCTCTCCTTGCAGAATCTTCTTGTCAGATACTCATTTGCAGGGAGCAGAAGGAGAGAACAGGATTTGTCCTCTCCTCCAGAGAAAACAGCTGTGGGGACAGTTTGTAAGGCTTGTAGTTATAGCCTGTACCTGGGGCCTACTGGGTTGGAGGTAAACTAGGGCGCTCATCAGAGGAGAGTTGTGCCAGTTCATCGGATTGCCTTAAAAGGCATTTTAAACAGGAAAGGAAGTTTTTAACTGTATTACATTAACGCATAAACTCCTCAGGGACTGACTGAGTGGCTCCATGCCCTACACCATTGCATCTTCCTAGCTTTTCTATTACATAGCCAACCGCTATACTAAGGACTGAGACCCTGAGCTGGAGTAATAAAATTGTAACAATACAAACTTTTCTTGCTGTGTTCCTGCTATGTCTGAAAAATACATTCCATATTCTGGTATTGCACACTCTTCCTCCCCAGCTTGTAATGAGACGTTGATGGTGTTTCATTTCTGCTGGTTTATTACACGCTCCACAAAATATCCTGATCTCAGAGTGTGATGTGGCACTGGTTAGTAAGAGCTGAAGAATAACCACAGCTGCTGCTTCTCCATATAAAGGTTGACATGACAGTCAGAAATCAAGATAAACCACATTCACTCTCAGCCAAGTGCCTTGTTAGAGAGAAAGAGCTAGGATTTATTTAAAGCCTTTACGTATTTAAACTCACCTTCTCATCATGTGAGGGCTGTTTTGCTTCTTCTATTTTTTGAAACCCAAAGTAAACCTGTAGAAAAAACACTAAGTGTAATGAATGGGATAATCTATTATCATTGTCTTATCAAAGGGACTTTCCTGGTGAGTGACATGTGACAAGTCATTGCCCTTTGTAATCTGAAGCTTAGGTCTTGGTCTTTCTACATGCCTTGAGCAGCAAGTGCACTTCCTTTATCAGTTTACTTCATCCAGTGTCCTGTTATGCCTGACACAGTGACAGATACACTTTGATCACTTAAAATAATATTTTTAAAAGGAAAGAAGAATCTGTCTGTTTGGCCAATGCTGGTTTTGAAAATGAATTAGTCACATACAGAGATTCTTGTCTCAGGCCAGCACAGGGAATTTGTAAGAAGTCATGTTCAGCATTCTTGTCTGGATGCCACTTCCTTCAGAGCTCATCAGCAGTCCTGCTCTGAAGCCTGACTTTGATTTAGGTGCATCTGTTAGCTCCATATAAATGAGAATTAGTTTTAGGATTATTAATGGGTCTACAAAGACAGAATCATGGCAGTGAAAGACAGAAAACAGCCTGCCATCCTCCTTTCAATGACATATTGAAATGAAATGAAGTAACTTGGGTGAGTCATATAATCAGGACTTACGGGGTCAGTTGCAAATTTATGGTCCCTCAGTCCTCTCTAAATGCAAATACTGAGGCTAGAATCAGTACTTTGCTAAAGAGTCAGGTATTGACCATTTCAGCATGGACTGAAATAGGCTTAGTTAAAACACTTCTGGTGGAATCCAGCTACATCTTTAAAACTGATCTCCTTATAAAATCATAGTTTCTCTATGTAATGTCATCAAAGCACAGAAAGCCAAGAATAAAGAAGTCACTACACTCAGAACTTCCTAGATCTCCCTTTTCTGAAAGTACAACATGAATTCAGAAGAAAAGGTTATACAGACTTATTCAATAAAACCCATGTTGTAGTCAAGATATGAAAATACGGACTGCTAGGCAGCACTGAACCAAAACACATCCATCTCAGAAAATAATGTATAGTCATTTTGCAGTGCTCCTTGAAAGTGAGACTGAAGGTCTATGGAATTGATCACCAAGCATAATCAAACACAGCAAAAGCCAGCAACCACCCCCTTCCTGTGCTAAAATACAAATATATTGCGGTGAACTGCCTCTTAGAGGTGCTCATGTGTAGATACGTGTTTGGGTGGTCATGATCCTCAAGGTGGGATTTCCACCTGAAAGCCAGTCCTTCACTGAAGAAGAGGAAGAAAGTACCTCCAGCCACATCCGGCCCTGCCAAAGTACACTATTTCTATCACTTGTAATCTGTGACATTGACACACTGGGAGGAATATTGGCAAGACAGACAGCCTAAATCCAAGAAGAGTGTGGAGGGGGTGGAGGGAGACCAGAAGGGAGAAGCATCTTCTTTTGCTTCCTTCACAGTTAGATAGAATCATAAAATCATAGAATCATTTAGGTCGGAAAAGACCTTTAAGATTATCAAGTCCAACTGTTAAAGATAATTCACTCCATCATTTTTCATTAAATCATCTTTGGATCAGTTACATTTCAAGTCTGCCTTAGAAATATTTGTGTTATGTGGTTTCTCATTCCTTGTCTATTACTATGCCTCAATGCGTTATGAAGAAGGCATTCACCTAAATTGTTATAAAGCGTATGTATGGTGTCATACATTACTTATTGTATCACTCAATAGTGAGAAAGAAAAAAATCTCTACGCCAAAAGAAAAGGCTTTACTGACATCTCGAAAATCCTTCCTTTGCCATGTCAACATTAATCATTAAGAGGAAAAGATTTCCTGGAGATCGGGACATAATACCTACAGCTTTGCATTGATGTGCACAGACAAGAAGGAGACTAAGAGAAAAGAAATGGAATTCAAGGAGAAGCACGTAGCATCTCTAAGTCAGCAGAAATCCCTGTGCTTAACTTCCTTCTCAAAGGCTGGTCTTTTCTTAAGGAAGTTAACACACAGTTTGTGAGGGGAAATGGCTCTATCGTATTACCAAAAGAACAGCTATGCAGTAAGCTCTATTTGCATATACATACATATACTATCCTACTCTCTTCTGTTAAAAACTACAGATGTATTTTCACCCATATATAATGTTTACCTGTTGAAGTTTACTATTAAAACTACTACTAAATCCAGCAATTTCTAAATTACACTGTAGATTCTTATTAGATGTCAAATTTACATGAAGGCCTCGATATTTTGCCTTAAAACCCAAGGTAAAGATTAGCTAAATAGCCAAAAACTTTTCTGAAATGGCTAAAATATCCTCACATATAAAGGTTTTCTCTTCTTCCTCCCTACAAAAAATGCTTTGAGAATGGAAAAAAAAAACAATCGGAAAGGAAATAAAAGGAAAATTGGGAAATAAAATCACATGGGAGGGAACGCAAATGAAAAAAAAAATAAACAGATAGGGCATACAATGTCAAATGAAAAATAAAGACAGAAAGATAAAGGAGACGGGCTGGAATAATAAAGCAATGATTGAAAATGGAGCAGTGTAGAAGGGTGTGAAAGGGAGCAATGACAAAGTGTAAATGAAAGGGAAGGAGTGGGAAAAGAAACGTAAAGAGGCTGATGTCTCATGGCACTTAAATTAATAATTTCAATTGTAATGTAAAAAATCCATACATGTACACTACTGGAGGAAAGTAATGAAATGGACATTGCAATAAAATAACTGTTTGGAAAGGTGGCCTTCTAATTTGTGTCTTCAGAAAGAGATAGAAAGACAAATGTAAACAAATTAAACAGACCTTTAAGTTTCTTCTCCATGAATATCATTAAGATATAAAATTATGTTTGGATATGATTTTGGCAATAGAACTTTTGTTAGTAGCCATTATATGCGAAATTTTAAAAGAAAAAAATTTATAGCATATCACATTGTTAATTATTTGACTTCATATTAATTGTGCCTCTCAGTTTTTAAGTTACATGAAATGAACTTTGCAGTCCCAGGGTATTCAGGCACAGATGGATTCCAAATCATGTAATGTCTGTGTGACCGTGACAACTCATGACTCTTGGGAAATCCAGCCTTTATCAGACCTAAGAGTGTAACAACAGGAGGGAAAGAGACTAGATCTGAGCTGCCGTAGCAGAGTGGTGTATTGGACGAATCTTGTAAAATACAGCCAAACTGAGTCTAGGACTGGCAGTTCTTTTGTGACTTCTTCATTCTAAGCTCTGAGAATCATCAAAATTACTCCTTAAAACTTCCAACAAAGACCCACATGTCTATCTTGTATGACTAAGAAGAAAAAAAAAGGAAAATATTTTTTGCTCATAAAGACCATGAAACAAAGACCATGAAACACTGTTGCAACTGATTTTTTTTTTTTTTCCTGTTAAAGTAGAGGGTTGGAATATTGCATTTCATTATGAAAGTGAGATATGGCAGTATCTGCCAGCATATGGCTATCTCGTGATTCTGATATCCAGCAATTTCTGCCCAAATTTTAGAAACCCACTTAATGTTTAGTATGGTTTTATGTGTCTGAAAAGACTTATGACTCATAAAATATTTCATCCATTACCATCGGTATACAGAAGTGATGTGCTTTGCATTTTCATTCACATTATTATACCTTCCATGTATTCACTATAAAAAAGCAACTCTCTGTTTGGAAGCCTTTCATACTGAAGGAAAGCGTCAAAGAGATGCAAAATAAATGGTTAAGAGAAAATGTAGTATTTACATTTCTGTCTGTAACATCAGCCACCTTGAATTCCTTATGCTTTTGCTTTTCAAGAGACAGTGAGGTCAATTCTTTACATTTTAAGCTGCAATCGAAAAAGGAAGACAAAACAATCACATAGACCAGTCACATATTCATATATAAAACTGAGCAAATGTTCTGCTATAAAACTAGTAAAAGAATGATGAAGAAACAAAGCTTTCTAAGCTACCCAACAACATTTATATGATTAAAATCCATAATCTGACAAATTCATTTTTAAAGTTTTGCCATAGTTTATAATGTAGAGAGATGACTAAAACTTACATTTGTTCACTGTCTGCCTATATGACTTTCTGCTTTGAGAAAAAACAGGTGTATCTTCTGCTAACATAAAAACATATAAAATAGAAGTGTGCAACATTATCCAAAACTCTGAAGGAAAAAAAATTTGTATAATGTACCTAGGTATACTATAACTATAGTATGGTATGGTATGGTATGGTATGGTATCGTATCGTATCGTATCGTATGGTATAGTACAACTATGACTTCTTATATTTTAACTTGTCAGAAACAGTGTTTTGAAGATCAATATTTTGCTTAACTAATTTTTTTTTTTTACTCTTTCAATAATTTTTCTAAGCTTCCATTGATACATGGAGATTTAGGTTTGCTGCCAATCTTTTGTGAGGTCTGCCAGAACAACTCTGGATAAGATTGAGGAAATGCAATATAACACTCAAATGCTTTTTCTGCTTTAAGAGTCATTCTCTTACTTCATATGAGAGAAGGATGTAAGACTCACAGGAAGGGGACTTGACAATTTGTGCCTTTGAGCATAGATGCAACTTATTTTTGAGATTCCAGTTTCATTGGTAATGGTAGCAAGTAAAGGGGCGCTTGCTGTCTGTTCCCATTCATGCTTGCTGCCAGGGGTTCTAAAAGGGTATCAAAGGGCAAGTTAGACTTGGTTAAGGTACATGTTGTGGTCATGTACGTTCCATGTTCATAAGAGTATGTCATAATATTTTACACAGATGTTTGAATTAAGGGAGGGACCAGTCTTCAGGTTGTGTGTATGGCATTAATGCCATACACTGCCCTGTCAGCATAGTAGAGTACTCAACTCAGAAGACTGTGTTGACCCTTGGGCTTTGTTTCTTCAGGATTTCTCACATTCCATTTTAATGTATTTCCTTCTGGCTGCCTTGCCTTTCCATAAAACCTAGATTTTATTGGTTTTCTAGCCCAGAGATCTGAACTCCATATTTCTGAAATTTTCCTGTTTGAAATGTTAAAGAGCCTCTTAGAGATATTTCATATGGATACCAGTGTCAAGATGTTCATGAAGTGCTCTTTTGAAGCTATCCCACCAATTTTGGTTTTAACAATGAAACAAAGGAACACCAAAGAGCAAAACCAAAAGGAATTGTGAAGTGTGCAGAAATGCGGTTGCATTTTTTTAGCCAACCAGATCAAAAAGAAACTTGAACAGGACCTTTGCAAGGCAAAAAGATGATTCACTGCATTAAAGCTTACAGTTGTTTCAGCATGCGACAGGAGCAGCTGCTGACCCACACCAAGATGTTATGCAACACAACACTGTATTAAAAACCTTAGGTTTAAACATTAGCAATATAGTCTTTTTCACTTGAAAAGCATCTTTCACCCTGAAGTTTACATATGAAGCCTAAATCCATAGTGACACTGCAATGCTACTAGTATATATCAAAAACCGACATATTTTTTGCTTGTTTGCTTTTCAAAAATTTTTCTGTTTGGAGAGGGTAGACTAACACACACACATAATTTTAATTTGATGTATAATTTAAAATGTGTTTAAAATTTAAACAAAATCAAAATAAAGGAAAGTGTAAGCTAACAGAGGTGTTTCAATGTCATCAGTAGTTTACCACTATGATGCCTTCATGTAAAAACAAGCAGCACCATGGAAAGCAGAAGTGGTGAAGGCTGGTGTTTAGACTTGCTTCCTCTGCTTCATTTGGTGGTGTCAAATAAGCAGTGAGTTCCAAATGCAGCGTTTCCATGGCTGGAAATATCATAATATCCCTCTTGGCAATAGGTTTCTGGATGTTTTTTGAGAGCTGAGATCAGACTACATTCTCTCGGTGAGGGTACTTAGAAAGCCATCCTCCTCTAACTGGCTGCCTTTTTTTGCTTTAAATTTTAGAAACTCAGCACATTAGGACTTGTTCTATCTGTCAAATTTAATAGCGTATACTACAAGCAAAAATTACAGGACGTGCAAACTCACATATGCTATGTATACATAAAAGATGATTGCATAAGCCTTGTTTCTTCAAGATAAAAAGGAATTATGGCTTGCCAGAAGCATGAAGAATAATTTAAGGGGATTAAGAGAAAAAAAATAAATCTAAACTTCATCCATCCACTTGCTGGTGTTTATGTGCATAGTTCCATATACAGAGCTAAGGATTAGGTCTTCAGATTTCAAAGATGACTAAAGTGAACTAGTACATGTAAGCATATTTAGCATGTAACAAAACAGGCAATGTTTTTAATGATGCTATAAAATGCTAACCAGTAAATCATTAAAGCAAATATTTAAATGTTCTTCACTTAACACTCTGTAGCATCTTTTTTACTTATGCAAGCTGATGGAAGGTTGCAGTGTCTTTGAAATAAATATATCTGCTCTTTGAAAGCAGAAGTCTGATACTCCAAAGAAAGAATAATCTTAAGGAAGAATTTTAAGTCTCTGGTTTATATTTAGTAATTTGCCTAGTGTCTGTAAAAATTATAATCTTCTTACAGGTTAGTTTTCTGTTTATTTTCCAAGGCAATTATTTACCAACTGTCCAACAGTGATGCTAAAATTACCTGTGCAGTAAGGCAGAGGAAGAATGTCAAGGTTATTTATGAACTCTGAAATATTTGAAAGGCAATCCAAATTTAGGAGGATGAGAAGAACATCAGGAAGATAAAAAGCATTCTTACTCTGAAATTTTCTCTTTGAAAACTGTACATGAAGCAGGCTTAAATATTACACTTGATATATTACATCTTATGTTTCCTTTGAATGGCTATTTTATACACTACCAATAAAATCAATGAAATAAAATTGCATGGGGTTTTTTTGTAAAACAAAATGCCCAAATCAGTGAGAGATACTAATTAATAATAACTAGGTTTTCTGTTCAATTTTTCTGCCTCTTGATTCTGGATTTCATTCCTTCCTTCCATTTTTTCTAACTTCTTATGTATGGCGTTAGATCTGGTAAATACAAAAATGTTCTAGCTTAATTGAGAGATTCTTCTTAAGTTACGCCTTTGTAGTTGAATGTTTTTATTGATCAAAAGAATATTTGAAAATCACCAACAATATTTTTTTCTTCCCATGAATGCCTGTGAATCAAAGAATTTGAAAGACTGTGAGAACTTGAGGCATCCTTTCTATTATTATGTAAATGTGAGACATTTTATGGTGCTTGTTTAATTAGGTGGAAGTGAAGACTTCTGGTGAGATATCACCCTCTTTGCAGACTCAGGCATTTTCTTCCTGAACCAGTGCAGAAGAATAGAGAAGACATTTCCCAGCAATCCATTTGATGTCAGTGTATTCTTGATCTTACTGATGGATTTTTGCTCACTTTTCTCTGCACCTGAGATTAGCTAGACAGTTAATCAGGTAGCTCCCACTTGGGAGACTGGGAGAGAGGGAGGGGAGCAGTGGGAAGGGCTAGGTGGGGCTGTGGGGGGGACGAGGGCAGGTTCTGCTGCAGGATGCACTCCAACCCTGCTGTGGCCCATCATGAGGACATATATGAGTGTCACCAGAATCTGGCTCTGTGGTACAGGCCTGCCTACAGCCCTGGCATGGCTGCCTCATGTGCACTCCCATATCCCACCTTACAGCACGAGGAAATGTGAGTCTGTAAACCTTGCTCGGTGCCCATTTGAAATGGAGGGGGCAATGAGGTGGATTTGGGCTGAGCACACAGTGGCAGGATGAAGCATTTTCCTCAGTTCTTGATGCATTCATTTATTCTTTAATATTGAGCCCACTGTTCTCAAGGAGACTTAGTGATATATCTGAAAACCTATGAATGACAGACGTAGAATCCATGCTAGAAATTAACACTGATTAAAAAAAAAAAAGAGTTCATACTAAATTACTCTTTCAATGACAGGAACAAGCATTTTTTTTCACGTGGTTTTCAAACAGTTAAGTATTTGGAGGGTGTTTTTGATAAATGGAGGACCCGGGTAACCTGCCCTGTTAAAAAAAAAAAATAATAAAAAAAAGAGAACACACATCTCTAAAACTATCTGTTTTGGCAGATTTTGATATCTGCAGCATTTTGTGGCAATTTGAGAATGACTGTAGTGGCCAAAAAGACTAAGGATATTCTTAGGGCAGCAGAATATTACTGTGTTGTAGATGCCTGATCAGGCCACAAGAGAGCATTGTAAATCCAAAGAAGTCCAGTTTCAGCAAATGAAGTTCATGAGTCCTAAATGCGTTGCTTTTTCCCCACTGCTGTCAGAAAGCTCAAGAAATGATGACTATGTTCATTGACGTTAGTACCAGATAGATAATTAATTATTTAGGATTTTTCCTGAGCAGTGAAAAGGTCACCTTCATTACACACAACTTTGAAAAATACCGTGAGTGATACTGCAGATCATGAAACATTAAAATGCAAACAGTGATTGAGAATTTCAGAGCCCATATGTTTGTTTTACTTGCCCTTTCAGGTTTGTAATGCTTGCATTTCTACACTAACTGAATGTTGTGTTTTAATAAAAATATCATTAACAAACCCTACCTTGAAAAAGCAAAGGCTGAGGTCTTTTCTATTGCGACTGCAAGGAAAAAGAGAAATGGTGAAAAGGAAGTCTGAGGGATTACACAGTATTTTTTCAACATTAGAAAGGAACAGAAACCTAGTAAACAAATGGTCAAGACCAGAGAAGTGGGGAAAATGGAGATTAGGAAGGAAAAAGGAGAAATTAAGCTCCAGGTAAGAAATATTAAGAGGTTGGCTGGAAGGCAACATAAGCAACCGGATTTCCAGTTGTGTACCCTGCCAATCTCTGGGCATGCGCATGACTGTCCATCGCACATCTCTTTCTTTCCAAGTTTCTCCAGCAAGCAATGACCGTATTCTATCCCTGTGGATGGAAGGCTGCCAGATCAGCTCTATCAGCTCTCCCCAGGTTCAGCCTTGGGAAATCCCACACCCTGCTTCCCACATTCTGCTGATGTTGCACAGTGAGGTTGCTGAGAAACTCTCACCTTATTTTCTCCCCTTCCTTGCATGTCATTTCTGGATATGGAGTTATTTCTTGTGCAGGCTTGAAAGAAGAGCAATACCCTCTCTCCACATTGCCTTGCAATCCCCTTCTCTGCTCCCATGGCATTGTACTGCCACAGAGACCTGTCACCATCTGCAGGGTAGGGTTGTTCTCTGGGGGACATAGTGTCCTGCCAGGCTTCACTACTGGGAAGCAGACGTGCAACTGGGGAAATGGAAGGTGTGGGACAAGTGCCTCGCATCAGAATTTGTGTCAGAGGTGCATCAGCTGTTTGGGGTGGGATAAGGTGGCATAACAAGTGGATTGAAATAATAATGGAATGGATTTTTAAAAGGTAGAATTTTATGTGTTATGTCTGCCAGGTTAAGGGAGTCTATTTATGAGGATTAACAGAGAGGAATTTCAATAAGTGCCTGCCAAACATGCCAGCTTCAGGATCTTCAAGCAGTGAATCTAGTAACATTTGAGCGTGCAAGCAGCTTGATGCTTTTATCCAAGTACATACAATACAAACTTTCTGAAACTCACTGAAAATAAACAATGAAAGATTGGTGTGAATAAGGGGATGGTTCTATGACATCAAGCAATGATGCCAATTCTGTAGGGATTATATTTTAGCCATCAGAGAGACTAGATTAAAATAGCCTGTAATTTACTTCATAGTTTATGTCTCCTCTCTACAGACTGGTTCTTGGCCTTTGGAAGTACCTTAACAAGGAGGAATATAAGGTATAGGATTGTAGGGTTGGAGCTGAGGCTGAAAGAATCAACTGCAATGATATGGCAACGACAAGGTTATGCATTGTATTTCTTGATAATCTTTGTACCTGAACTATAAGGAACACAAAATGAAACTAGTAATGAACTTAAACTTGCCATTCAGGGTTGTTTACAGTGAAGCTGAAGGCTGTGCAGCGGGTGCTGAAAAGAGAATTTCTGCTAATAAAGCTGCAATATTCCTGCTGAGGTCAGTGTCTGATCCTCTCTGCATGCAAAGCCACATTTTTATAACTGTAATTGCAAGATTTGGTGGTGTGATCCTGGCCCCAGTGGCAGGTTGGAAGAGGTCCTCAGTAGCATGTGTGGTCACTTGTTGGAAAGATTTTCCCCTTCCAGTCAGTTGACTGGTTGTACTGTTTATTATGTTAATGAACTTCTTCCATAAAAATAACGTATAAACGAAGTTTCCATGTAATTGTTGTATCTAAAAACTGGTTGTGAGGGAAAGGGTACATTTTGCAGCTGGAGACTGAGCAGTAGGGCACGTGTAGTAGTTAAAATCACTGGCAGTTCTGTTTTAGAGCTGGTATATTTTCCCTTCTACATTAAGTTGGAAGCTGACTGGAACTAAGTGGCTTTGGGACGAGCTTCAGAATGGAAGCTGGAAGGACCATTATTCGTGTCTCAAGAAGGTGGTATCAGAAAAGAATGTATAATATGTTCAGTATTTACATTAAAGAGGAAAATCAAATACAATATGCATTTAAAAGTGGTGGGAGGAGGACTTGCTTATTTTGTCTTCTGGTGGGATGAATACTTTGAGGTATTCTGACACTGTGTTGAAAAGCAGGCTCAGCTGCCAAGTTTATTTGTCCAGAGCATAGGGAAGCCTGTACATTTGCAGAGCGAGATGTGAAAATAAAATTGCATTTATACCACATCTATACCACTTCTTTTAGATACTCTCAAAATCTTGCATGTCATAACCTGTTTGGTTACAAACTGGGCAAAATACAGACCAGCTATGCCACTTCCTTTGCTCTTGTTCTTCACATATCAGCGGGTGTGTTATTTACAAATCCTTTATCAAATAGTTGTGGGGTTTTTTTCCCAGTGAATTGTTTCAACTATTGCTTGCTAGCTGTCTTGTGAGGGAGAACAAAAAAACCCAGTAGCTCTCTAGGCAAAGTGAAGAAGGCAGAGGGGGAAAGAAGAGACCTTGAAGAGAATCTCTAGGACAGCTGTGAAACTTTGGCTGCGTTTTTCTGTAATTGTTCTGGAGCTGCCAAGAGAGCCAAGCCCCAAGGGAGGGTGTAAGCTGTGTCTGTATGCCCTGCTGAGGACAGGGTGGGGACTCGCTGTTCAGACATGGGTTTTGGCTTGGGCACTGAGAACCTGGCACGGATCACCGGCACCAGCGCTTCAGTGATGGAAGCCTTAGGGCAGCTCTCAACATGCAAAAGCAGGCCAAGGGGTATGTCCAAATCCACTTCTGTAACAACAGACCCCATCAAACTCCTGGCTAGTTCCCCAGTTATAGCTGTGGTAAGTGAAACCATCAGGTAGCCCTAACTGCAACATTTTCTTGGATGAAAATAGGGAGCACATTTGGCTTCTTGCAGTTAATCCCGGACAGAAGCTCAGGATTATGTGACTTCCATCTTTTTGCTATTAGATGCTAAATCTCAAACAGTGATTCAGCTCCCAGAACACTACACTAATATGATACTAATCCATGAAAGGTTATTGCTAACATAACAATATCCCATAATAGCAGAACAAGAATATTCAGTGGCATTTTACATGTGCTTGGTGCTGTTAAACTAGCATTTAGTGTCACTATAGATCCTATGCAGTGGTGAACATTAAAATTAAGTCTTTTCTTTCCTTAATTCTACTGCCTGATGCAAATACAAATATGGGCTAAGACAAATACAAATTGAAAACACTGAGAGGGCGATAGATGCACTGTGAATGTAATGCTAGTCTAAATTTGATCTTTGACGAGATGCTATCTGATGAGGCAAAACCGAAGCTCTGGGTCTTGATAACTGAGCCAGGAGGGTCTGTCACAGATTAAATACTATGAAAGTTGGGATGCCCCCAGAGCCCTAAGAACCTGGAAAAACTACCCAAAGTAGAAGTGACAGGGCATTGATTTTGCTACAGGCCCAAGAAGCTCCAGTTTTGTGAGAAATGTCAAAAAATGTTGGGCTTGGCCTCATTCAGACCTAGCACTTCTGGGTTTTCATCTTCACCTTTTCACTAGATGACCGTGTGCTCCCTGACTAGCACATATTCCAATAGATGACCAGCAGAAATTGTGGGCAGGACCGAAAACAATTGCTGTTCTCAAGTTCATTACATGCTCAGCATGAAATACTTTACATGAGACTTATTTTCATAATGCTTGGACCATTATTTGAATAAAAGAGTAAAGCCTTTCTTGTATTCATGTTGAGAGAGTGACAGTCATTAAAATGAACAAGTGCCTGTTACCTACGAAGCAAGCCTTCGAGCAAGTCTCTCTCTGATCCAAGTATCTGAGTGAAGGAGGAGATGAGAAGGGAATTGGATGGAAGTTAAAAAGCAATTGCCTTTGGCATATTTTTATTAATTTTTGGTTGATATGGGGGAAAAGGTTGGTGTGTTTAGTGAAGTTTCAGTGCTTCACAAAGTTATGATGAAAATAGAAGTTACAGTAAATGAGTATTGAAGTAAAAATTGCTGAGGCAATATTTATATGAAGAGTGAAAAATCAGAAAATCAGGCAGCAAATATTTTTCAAAAGCGGCTGCTTTATGTAGTTATCCCAATCATAGTAACAATTAACATTCAAGTATTACAGAGCAGCACTTTGTTCTGTTGTATGAGAAAAATGAGTTTTCTGGCTGTTCAATAGAGCCATTGAGAGGAAATGGTGGTTGTTCCTTTCCTAACTTTGTGCTGTTGAACATGAGTAAAAGCCAGCCTTGCCCTCTGCGACTGTCCTTGCCCCAGGCTGTGACTATACTTGTTTTAAACTGTCTTCCAATATGTGTTAAAAAAAAGCCAACATTTTGATATTGCAAATGTAGGGGATTTTTTTTTTAATGCAAACTTAATGTGTCTGAGCCTTCTTTCACTTTTGCCACTGTCCTGTTCACAGATTCCAGGTCTCTGTAGCAGGCTTCTGTTGTTGCATGGCAGGAAACCTATTTATTCTTTTTGCGCTACGGACCTCCTTGGAAACATCCACTGAAAGTTTGATTTTGAACTTTCTGTTGCAGTACCACAAGACTGGAGTTTCTTCAATTCTTTCAGTTTCTAAAACTCTCAGCGAGAATTTGAACAGCCGTAACCTGGTAGTTTGAGCACAAACATACCTGTGCAGCCAGTCACTGATGGCCTTTCCACAGCATTTTTTTCTTGTTCAGATAACCAGTTCCTTTGAGCCAGAGCTCCTTTTTTTATCCTCTTTGTGTAACTCATATGTCTTTTGCTGGTGCTTGGAAACTCTTGTAAATGGGAGTTGCCCATTGCAATTCTGGCAACCTTTTTTCCAAATACCAGGCATTGCCTTGGTCTGTGCAGTTGCATACTCTGACTCTGGCAATGCCTTTGTGGTTAAGGTATCCTTTTGGTAGTGTTGTAAATTCTCTGCTATGTTCACAGGCAGACATCCACTGTTGGAGATAAATGATATGAAAAAAAAGCAAACCAAGAAAAACCCAATTGCATACTCAGTGAGCCTACAGATCATTTGATAGAATAAGTCACTTCTCTCAGGACTGTGGGATTTCATTAGAGCCAAAAAGGCTTTTGTATTTTTTTTTGTTTATCTGAGGTTTGGATTTATAATCTGTATAAATCACACCTGTTGCAGAGATGAGATGGACATGAATTGCAGCAAGGAATTTTTCTTGCACTACAGGAGAAAAGGTAGTACAGACCCCTAATTTAAATATGCAACAATACTGGATATTATGAATAGACTTGGTTCACATTTTGAAGATTTTACAAAGGAAAGGACCTCACAAAGAAAATATGTTAGGGACTTCAAAATGAACAGCAGTCTTTTCAGCTGAAAAATAATGAGCAGCATAAAGAAATCATAAATTACATATGACTTTCATCATGGAAACAGTCTGGCGATATTTTCCTTGCCTTCAATTTTTTTCCTGTAAATTTGGGTGTCTGAAGCTCACTTTCCCTGTGTGAACATTTATGCAAAGAGTAGCTGTGCTGAATCTACTAAATACATTAGACTTCAGCTGAGCGTCTTTGTAACATGATTTTCAGTATGAACATTACTGGCCAGTTGTATCTTTTGTGTAATTTCGCAATTGCACACCAAATATTCGTTAGCCTGTTTTCATGTTTAAATTAGCTTAATTTAATTTTAATATTGTAGGGAGAGTTACTTAAGATTAGTATGCTGAAATTAGTATATATTTCCTATTAAATGGTTATCAGATTTGGTTTTGAACAACTCTAAATATGTCAGGACAGGAGCTATTACACTTCTATACCTCAAAAATTTTGAATACTCTGAAGAAATAAGTGAATAATTATAATAAAATTATTATTTCTTTTTTTTTGAGATTTCCAGGAACATTTGGCATTGTTTATGTTAATGAGGTGTTCAAAACCTTTCAGTCAAATACACCAATGTAGAAACATAGAATCGTTTATGTCGTAAAAGACCCTTAAAATTGAGTCCAACTGTAAACCAAACATTACCAAGTCCACCACTAAATCATGTCCCTAAGCACCTTGTCTACCCGTCTTTTAAATACCTCCAGGGATGGGGACTCGACCACTTCCCTGGGCAGCTGTTTAAGTGCCTGACAACCCTTTTGGTGAAGAAATTGTTCCCAGTATCCAACCCCCGGCACAACCTGAGGCTACTTCCTCTTGTCCTATCACTTGTTACTTGTGCAAAGACACTGACACCCACCTGGCTACAACCTCCTTTCAGGTAGCTGTAGAGAGCAATAAGGTCTCCCCTCAGCCTCCTCTTCTCCAGGCTAAACAACCCCAGCTCCCTCAGCTGCTCCTCATAAGTCTTGTTCTCTATGTTTCAAATTCATAACAAAATAGCTGACTCTCAGATAAATGTATTTATACTGTATGTGAGATAAATGTGGAGTCATAGGACATCAAGTATATTGCATTCAGTAAAAGCACAACAAAATAAATGAATGAAGAGCTTCAACTACATTGAATGTTGTAATTAAAAATATGTATTGTAAAATTTCACTAAACAAGATGCTATCCACTGTTCTAAAGGCAGATTTTGAATCAGTCATCATGACAGGTATGAGGAAAGACTGAATAGCATTTTACAAACTGTTCTGCTAGGGTTTAAGGTGAGAAAGGACAGAATTAAAAAATTTTGATTCATTGCATTTTGGGATAAGTCCAGGAAAATGTAGATGCTGTTTTCATAAAAAGTTTACTGGAATGTACTGCTGTCCCTTGTTATTTCTTTGACACTTTCCTATCTCGCCTTCTCAAATTTCTATCTTTTATCAATTCTGACCTTTACTACACCCTGATAATTTGCTGTATCTACAACTTTTGCTATACCTATAATCTATACAAGATCATTTTTATGATGAAGTATAAAGCTTCTGCCAGCACACAGTGAAGCCCTTGAAGACTACAAAGGGCTACGTCTACACTGGCAAACAGAACAGATTGATAGCACTTAATCTGTAGGGCAAATAAAGAATCAGAGATTATTCACATTTGAAAGGGCCTCTGGAGGTCACCTAGTCCAACATCCTGCTCAAAGAAGGTCCATATAGATCAAGTTGCTAAGTAACTTGTACAGTTTTTTTAAGTATCTCTGACGATGGAGATTCTCCACCACCTCTCTCAGTAAAATAAATAATTAAATGGATAAATAAATAAGTAATCTGATAGGATAACAACACTGTACACTTTTCATATTTTGGAGTGCTTCTAGTTTCATTTGGTAGACTGAATACCATAAGTAGCAGGAAATTTTAGGTTTGCTTGTAGAGCAACTCTTCTAGTTTAGCTCTATCTAAAGAAATTGAGTTCATGCAGTTCAAGAATAGTTTCCCATGTGAACCAAGTGGAGACAATCACTTCAGAAGAGCTCTCCTGAGCTCAACTAAAGTGCTCGTGTTGTCACATAAGGTTTTCTTTTAAGAAGACAATCCTGTCATGACCTCCTGATAGTTCATTTGTGTTTCTTCATCTCTTTATCTTCTCTGTTGACAGCTTTAATGGAAAACATGGATGATTTTCTGTGCTATAATCTGGTAAAAGTGATGGCTCCTCCAATTTTCATGGGCATTTCTAGCAGAGATACATAGGCCATGGAGACCCCCACAAAGCTATAGGAAATTTGATATCTGCTAGAGATGAGGAGATGAGACAGATTTCTTGCTTGATAATGACATCTGCAGGAAAGGGATATCAGTTTCTGATCTCTTTCTCTCCGAAACAGCAGATTAGGGAGAAAATTCTGAGACAGGGTAAGATGACAGGTAAATATAGGCTTACACCAAACAGATCAACATTTTAATTTAGGCACAAAGTAGAGCTTTTTTTTTTTCCCCTCTAACAAAAGAAACCTTGTTGAACAGTGGAATTCTGATGATAAATCCTTTTTTCCCCATAGATGAGTCAGTGAGAGAGCCAGTTTTTGCTATAGCAATGTGAACCATGCTAGGGATCAGAAGAGTTGACACAGAGTTTTTCTGTGCCTCACATTTATTCTGAAGAAAGTCCTTATCATGTAATCCTTCAAAAAGGTGAGATCTTACCAGAGTCCTAACTGAAGTTTAATATTTCGACTGTTAATTGAAACCTAAGAATTATAGCCAGTGAACAAATTATGCTCTTGGTTATGCTGGTATAGCCAAACAGTCACCCAGGTGCTGTTATATTTCTCACAGCTGGAGAACACAGTAGTTTTCAATCTAAACTCAATTTAAGGGAAAAAAATCAAAACTGAGAACAAACCTGAAACTTCTATGACAATGTAACATGAATTTTCTGTAACATAGTATAAAATTCTGCTTCACAAATGGCCTTTGCCCCTGTACAAATGGATTTGTGAGGATTTCTAGGTATGGTACCAAAGCAATCATTACAAATATGTAGCTATATACACTGTGGTAACACTGTGGTAATTTAAACCTCACAAGCATGTTTGTACACTGTTCTTTTTTCCTGCAGTCTTGTATGAAGGTTCAAAAGTTTTGGTAGCTTGGCAGGGTGTTACTTTGATGCTGAGTTCTCTTTCTTCACTTTTAAATACACAGCCCATGAATAGTCAGGTCTGGTGACATGAGGCCAACCTTAATAGATAAAGCTATATTACCCTGAAAATAATACAAAAACCCCTCAACACTTTCCTGTGTTTTTTTTTTTTTCTCAGTCTCTATTCCATTTAAAACATGTCCCAGGGCTCATGATAATTAGAATACAAAATACAGTGAATATCATGGTAGTGCATCAGGTCCATTACCCTTCCTTATCTGAAAACCAGCTCTAAATTCTGTTTAGATGATGAAGAAAATGCTACTGATGGTTCCTCTTACTTGCCATGTGTGTGTGACTGCTTGTGGCGTCTCAGGAGAGATGGCAAGAATGAAATGAACAGAAATGAATGCAAGAAGATGGATGCACAAGAGCAGGAATGGGAAGGAACATTTGAACACTAATTTTCCCACATTATCTAGTACTGTCTGTGGCTCTGTTCTGCATTTGCATTAGTTGCTTTTCTCAATGTCCAAGCAGTCTACCCGTCCCTCCATAGAGGGACGCTTTGTGATACCTGTTGTATAAACCAATATAGCTAGCACCAAAATACATAATGTAAGAAGATAAGCAATGTGCAGAATATGAGGGAGAAAAAAAAATAATTTGTTAAAATAAGAGTGGTGCAATAGGACTGCTGTTAGCTTTACTTTTAAAAAATAAAATCAGTTTTATAAAGGTATAGGATGGTTGTACTCTACCTTTTGTTATCTGCTGACTTCAGTGGAATAGGATGGGGGATAAATCTGGTTGTAATGCTGAAACATCAAGCAGCCTCTCTTCATTAAAAATAAAACAACCCATTTAATAGAAGACATCAATTACTCCATGCTTTGTGTAAGGGTAAATCAGAGGTAACTTAATGGAATCATCAGAGTGGTACTGGAATTAAGTTGTTTGGAGATTGGATTTTGTCAGATCAGATTCTTTCCAAAATTTCTAATTGTCAGCATATTTTTATGATACTTCAGTTCAAACTAAACGGGCACAGAAACTGAATCGGATATATCATGTACTTTAGTCTCTATGTAAACAAAACAAAAGGTATATGGCATTTCCTAAACTTCATTCATCTTGGTTTTTTTAACTGAGGAGATTATAATTTCCATTCTACCTTCATTTCAGTAAAAGCTTTTTGTGTGTGTGTTTGTACGACATTTTTTCATACACAAGAAACATTCTGAATCCTTAACAAACCCATAAATATTGCAAACAGTTAGAACCACAAAAGTATTGGCTGATCTGGAGACATGATGCAAAATGTTGCCATCTCAACAAGGCATCTTATTCAAGGACAGTGCTTAAGGATGTGGACTTACCAGATGAGCCTCCTTGATGTCAAAAGCTATGACTCAACATTAATGCACAGAGTTATTTTTGCCTTTACTGGTATCTAATGGGTAGCATGAGTAATAGCTCACTTGAAAGCAATTCTACGTTTTCTCAAAATTAAAGTACTATTCAAAGGCACCCGATTGTTATACTCAAGAGCCAGCGGTCAATAAATCTGACAATAAATCTGAGCTGCAGAAAAGGATATACAGGTGAACACCTTACCTAGTTTGTACTCATGAGGGAAGATTTTCATACACAAGTTATTTGTCTTAATGAAAATATAATGTAGTTAATTTTTTAGGTTCATATTATAGAAGAAACCAGAACAGGAAATATAAGGTTCCTTACATTCCTCTAACCTCATACTCAGTGATGCATTTTCTCTGTCAGTTTGATAAAATACCTCTTTCGGGTTGCATCTCTGGTCCCCTGATCATTCATTCTCAATTACTGCTATTTTTTCCTGTGGGAGACTGGAAGAACTATCTGTGTTTCAGGGGTATAGATACATAGAACATGAAGTTGAAATCTGTCAGTATTTTCTCAGCATGTCTTTTGTCCAGGGAAGCCCCAAATATGCCTTGTGTGAACCACCCACCACAGGAAGACCAAGTCCCACTTTTCCTAAAGCAGCTGTTTTAGAACATGTTCATTCTCTTTATTTTGTGTTTGTCTTCAGTAACAGAAAAGACTTTTACCCAAGAGACCCTGAAAAGAAATTAAAAAAAAAAAAGTAGAGGGTTTCCTAAAAGTGTTACTGGAGGTGGCTGAGCATCTTGCTCCTTCTCGGCATGACAGGTACATAGGGCAGTGCAGGTTCAGCAATAAGAGAAGGCAGGTGACCTGCATGAAAATCTGTGACAAGAGGAAGAAGTTATTTCCTTAGCATGACAAGTTTTGACCACAATGACACCTTGGTACCACTCACTGTCCTCAGCTTTCTGGGCATGAGGCCAGATGTGGTCAGGTGAGGATGCCTTTATGCCCTGCATCCATCATACCCATTTGTTTCAATGTTGTTTAATAATGGTGTTATAAACTTTTGTACTTTGCTCATATAGGAGGAGTTGATTAGGTTTCCTAGATGATAATGAGTACAATAAATATATGCCCATGCTATCGCTGTGTGTATTCAAAAGCAGTAAATTGCTCATCATTATTCTATTGCAGGAATGAATTAGAAGACTCTGCCATTACCCAAATGATGATGGCTATCACTTTTTAATCAAAACATATAATTTTATGGCTTATGAGTTAACTGGTGGCTGTGGAGCCTGATGTAAAGTTGATACATCAATCATAACACAGGTCTCAGAGAGAATCCTGGTTGATACGACAAAAAATGCAGTTCAAAAGTATGGGTAGTGCCTTGTTTTGCATGAGTAGTAGTCACCTTTTACTATCTCTAGAGACAGAGATGAAGACAGGTATATGAAGATTTGTACTGTGATGGTGATTCTCCTTAATATAACCTCCTCTGCCTGTAGCCCTCTCCGTAACAAACTGGGGAGGAGAGCTTCAGCTGTCGATGTTTCAAGCATTCATGGCCCACCTCTGATACGTCCTGGCTGCACAGCCTTGGCTCAGGCTGCTGAGAAAGTTGCTAAGTCGGGACAAAGCTGTGACAGAGTCTGTTAAGTCTTTAAAATAAGAATTTTGAGACATGGATCAGGGGGAGCTCAGTAATTCAAGAAGAAAAATATTGGCCTGACAGGGTGTAAAATCTTAAAGGAAAGAAGAAGGTGATGAGGATTAGTCCAGCTGTCAGTGTCATCGGTGTGTCAGTATTGACCGAACTGGTGGATGATGGCAGCTCAGCAGCAGTCAGCAGCTTTCTTCCAGGGAGCTGTGGAGGCCACCTCTTCCCCTGCTGACTGATCCTCTCCTCACCAGCAAAGTCTCTTTGAGTGTCTTATTGTGATGAAGAACACACTAATGCCTAGCCTAGCAGCTTGTGAAATCCTAGCTGGCTTCTGTGTGCATTGCCCAATAGATCACTGCTTTGTACTTTTGAGTATACTGCTTACAGATCATCTTTGCACAGCCCAAGGTACCAAAACAAACTGGCCCCAAAACATAGCAGTAGCAGTATGAGCATTTAAAAATACGCCTGTATTTTTCTCAAGTGTGTAACATAGATCTGTGCACCTCTAATCAAGAACAAAACACACTGCAATTGCCTAGAAGAACACTTAAGAAAACATACCATTTTGGGGACAATTTGATAAACCACAGATTTTTCTAGGGGTCCAGGAAACGACAAAGAACCGGGGTAAGCAAGCACGGCATCTTGTAAACAGAAGGAAGGTAAGAACAAGATTGCCTGTGTACAGACCAATAACCTCATTTTCATCCCTGGATCTGGTACTGAATGAGATAAGGAATGACTTTCGAAGCCTTGGTTAAAACAGATGTGCAGGTAGACTTCCTTGCCATATTGCAAAATCCTTTGCTTTTGCAGCGCTTCTTTCTTTCTCCTGACATTAAATCATACCTTGTTTCAAAATGATGCTGCTTTCCAAAGGAAAGCTAGAAGATTTCAAAGCCCATCAGGCTTACTGAAGGGTCCTGCTTGGTGCAGTGTCCTTGGAGGTCCAAACTACGGTGAGGAAGCTGCAAAACTCCTCTGGGAGTGGTGATGGGTGGCACAGGTCCTCTTGTCCGAGGCTACGCACTCAGAAACCACAACCGCACTCAGAGAAACTAGAGACCCTGAACCATGACATTCATAAGCATAGATCCTTCAGGGACCCATCACAGCCTTGCAACAGTGCTTGTTTTTATTTTACTTCTGTGGTTGTGGAGCGATATGTGTGTGTGTGAACTCCTTACCCTTTCTATTATTTCACGTTTCAGGAGCTAAGAACTGGAAATGTCATTTTATCTAAGGTATTCTCACCAGGAGACAACTGCTAACTTTTGCTAAATGCATCATATCGGCATGTAAATGGAACTAAAGTCTAAGGTTATCAGCACATCTTAGGTAACCAGAAAAGTGTGAAAATCCATTTCCTAGCTTGGAGGTCCAGATACTATTTAAATAAATGAGACCAAATAATGTTTCATTTCCTTCACTTGAAGATCAGAAGGAGAACGAAAAGCTGAGAAAATGGAAGATTGTCCTTAGGTCTCAAAGGTGGAAGTCGGAGTCAATACGTTGATCTATGCCTGTAAATCAATCTTCTGTTTGTTTCTTTCCAAACTTGGATGATGTTTTCTGATTTGGAATAATTTTTAACTTGTTTGCAAGTTGAGTAGTGGTGTAAAAAGTATTAAATGCCTATAATACAGAATCAATACAGATATTGAATTGAAATAAGGGAAAAGATTTTACACTTTGGCAAATGTCAGATGAGTTCAAAGAGAGCTTGGCAATGACAGGATTTTACCTTGTTTATAGAGGTGCGTGTAGCATAAGAGGTTTAACGGTTCTGTGTGATAAGTGGGAGAAATGGTTTCTGCTTTTTTCTACTATCTTTAATCTTTCTTTTCATAACTTAAAAGGTTTTGACTCTGTATATGTATTTTTCAAGCGAGCTGCACTGTTGTGGAGGTGTACTGTCCCTTCGCCTATTAAAATCTGTAAGTAAAATAGCATTGTAGCAGTGTTAGCTAATGAGAGTGTTGCTTGCCTCTCTCTTGACTTCTTGCTGGAGGGTGAGGGCTCCAGGGCACTTGTGCTCCAGAGGACAGAGAGTGGCTGCCAAGCTAGCTGGAAATCCAGATTTTACCCTATGGGAAATCCTGTGAGAAATTCTGTAATGTTTTCATCCTAAATAATAAAACACTAAATTTATCTCAGGAGATAAATTTTTCCAGAGAATATTTATTTGGAAACATCAAAATGATCACCTTAAAATGCTTTCTTCTCCCTAGTTATGTCCAAATGCTTAGTTTGGATAACGCCTGCTGTAACAACACTAACAGTGTATTCCCATCAATGGCACAGAATTTAAGATTTCAGATGGAACTGTAGAGAAAGATCAATAGTAAACACTGTGTTTTGGGTTTGAATAAGTCTAATAATTTCCCACTAGAAACATACACAAAATGAACATTTTGTTTTTTGACCAAACAACATTTTGCAATAGACAGCTGTGCTGTAAAAATAAACATTTAAACAGTTCTGTTTGTTATTTCTTAACTTCAGTCTCATATTGCACAAGTCAGCACTATGAAAAGCTCTACTATTTCAGCATGCAGGGGTTGGTCCTAGCTGCTGTCTTTGCTTGTTATTGCATTTTCTTTTTTAAAAAAAAATTAAAGAAACTCAAACCCGAAATATAATCAAAACTCAAACTCTCTTAAAAATAGCAGAATGATTGCAGAGTAATACAGCATGTAACTGACACACACAAACAGAATCACTCTAGGAGAGAGTGCACTGTAGCTTACACCTGCCATCAAGCTTAATATCTACATCACGGTGCATTTCTGCTCCCAAGGCTCACTCTTATCATAACTTTTTTTTATGTTGAGGCTGGTTCATCATAAAAACAACAACTGTTCTTTGTCACCCTTAATCTTTTCAAGGTGATTTAGATTGTTGTATAGGTTTATTTTGAAAGAGTGTAAGGGACAAATACCCAGGGACCTGGGATTTTTTTTCTGTCCTTTCTGTTCCTGACTGGATTTTCTCCATGCAACCCCAGCGAGGAATCTCTGCCCTTTCAGAACTGAGCAGGTAAATCAGCCAATTTCCAAAGCTCTGTCGCTGTTTATAACAATGTATTGTGACTACAGGGAAATTAAATAAAACCACAAAAACATACAAAAGCATAAGGTATTCAGCTTGAAGTTAAGGGACCGGGTGTTGAGCATTTAATTAGTGCTAATAAGAGTACAACTGCATTGCCACATGTTGTGTTGAATATGTATGCTTTGGAAGTTAATAACCCTAATTTCAAAACTGATGAGTACAATACAAGTCTCAGATTGAAATAACAAAATTCATTCCATTGCTTAAATTATTGTTTTACCCAATTATTTTGTTTTTTTCAAAAATTCTGATAAAAATTGAAAAGGAAAAACAGTTTGGAGAGCCAAAGTGATTAAATAAGAGGGGAAGGTAGTTCAGTTTTTTCTTATATGTTGAAGTGCAGGAAATCTTAACATTACTGGCAGTATATAAATAACAACAAATGCAAACTCTTGGCAAATTTCAGCTGCAATTTCTCATGAGAAAGGAGCATAAGATCAGAACCAGCAGTACAATGCAAATTGCACAGATTATTATTATTATTAATCATAATAATAATAATAATAATAAGTGGTACGAATACAGAAAGCAAACTCTGAAGCATTACAGAGTGACCTTGCAATAACTCATGATGGCAGTGAAGAACGCCCCCGGGGCCAGCAAATTTTCCTGGCATGCATCTGCTGGTGATGGCCCTGCCACCATGGAGGCGTGCTGCTATGCCAGCTCTGCCTGAAAGGGACACGGACAGCGTCTGGTAAAATTCTGGGTGGGCCACAGTGGGCAGAAGAAAGGGAAGAACTGTGCCATGTAACAAAGCCTTTATGTGGCATTAAATTTTAAAATATGTGTGACTTTGTACTTCAGAGAGCAGCAACTTGCCTTTTGTAAGACCCACAGCCTGAGATGCCCCACGTGGGTGCATTAAGGGATCAATGCCTTTACCTGTTAAGTAGATGTACTAAGTACATAATATGAAGCCATTCATTCATCTGTTAATGAAATGTATTGATTTCCTTTTTTAAACTAGTAAATCAATTACAAATCTTTATTAATTGGTTTATTAACCAGAAGCCCTTATGTTAATAAAAATACTCAGCAATATTCCATTTTGTAAAAATATCATAAAAGAAAGCAGGAAGTATGTGTTGGAATTCAGGTACCATACACTCTGGACAACGTCCAGTTGAGAAAACAAACCGGTACCTGCCTGAAGATCAGACACTCATTTGCAGCAACTTTTAAGTAAATTGCCTGGTTGTAAATTGTTGGGTCCTTGGAGCACATCTATGTCATCCTTTGTGTTTGTACAAGGACAAGTAAATGGAAAGATATAGCTCATACCAGATCTTGCAGATTGATCTCTGCCAAGAGGGACCTGGGAGTCCTGGTGGATGACAAGCTCACCATGAGCCAGCAGTGTGCCCTTGTTGCCAAGAAGGCCAATGGCATCCTGGGGTGCATTAAGAGGAGTGTGGCCAGCAGGTCAAGGGAGGTTATCCTCCCCCTCTACTCTGCCTTGGTGAGACTCCACCTGGAGTACTGTGTCCAGTTCTGGGCTCCCCAGTTTAAGAAGGATGAGGAACTCCTAGAGAGAGTTCAGAGGAGGGCAACAAAGATGATGAGGGGACTGGAGAATCTCCCCTATGAGGAAAGGCTGAGGGAGCTGGGCTTGTTCAGCCTGAAGAAGAGAAGACTGAGAGGGGACCTCATCAATACATACAAATATCTTAAGGGTGGGTGTCACGAGGACGGAGCCAGACTCTTCTCAGTGGTGTCCAGCGACAGGACAAGGGGCAATGGGCACAAACTGAAGCATAAGAGGTTTTAGTTGAATATGAGGAAGAACTTCTTTACTTTGAGGGTGACAGAGCACTGGAACAGGCTGCCCAGGATGGGTTGTGGAGTCTCCTTCTTTGGAGATATTCAAAGCCTACCTGGACGAAGTCTTGTACAATCTGCTCTAGGTGAACCTGCTTTAGCAGGAGGGTTGGACTAGATGATCTCCTGAGGTCCCTTTCAGCCCTTGCCATTCTGTGATTCTGTGAAAAAATTTGTAGGGTTTTTTTTATGCTGTCAGTTTGAAATTCTTGTACACCTGTAAATCCTGTTAGGCTTGGTTCTCTTCCCTAGGTGTACATCCTGCTATGGTGTTGATGTGGATCCAGAGAGAGTGCTTCCCGTGAGGGAAAATGGTAGCAGCAGGGTTGCTGCTGTTACTATATTTGAGGGATAAAGCTCCTTCTTTACATTCTGTCAATACAAAATTTTGTGTGCCTTCTAGAATTTGTGTCTTATGCAGAAAAACTGAGTCTACAGCTACTCAAGTGAATGCCACAGGACAAGAAAACCAGCAAACTAGTTCAAGAATTGTCACATAATTATAACATGCTGTTGAAATAAATACAAAACTTAATTTAATTGTTAGCATGCTTCCTGGCATGGTTTCAGATCAGGGCAACTAATCTCTCCCACACAATTCCTGGGTATGGTGTTGTGGCTGCCATAGACCAGGGTATCTATCCAGGGGTCAGGGTAAATGAGGCAACCTGCTCTGGAAAGAAGATAGTATATCCATAAGGTTATAAAACATGCCATGCCCCTTCTCAGAAAACAGACTCCGTTCTATTTTATTTATAAGTATAAACGCAGCCTGTGATCTTACTATAGCTCTAATTGCAGGTGCCAGCTGACCTTAAATGACATGCCCTGTTCAGTGGGTCATGCATATGAAAAAGACTCTCTCTTCCACTTGACGTCAAGCGTTATGAGCCTCTGAGAACAGGAACTAAGGACGTGATACAAACGTAGGCAGGAGAAGAAGCAAGAACATGCACTAATAAACATGCCCTGGCTTAATTTTTTTTTGGTCCACGGAGGAGAAAGGTGGTAGGGGAAGATTGTTCCCAACCTCAGTAGCTCCCCTGTATTTCAAGGACCAGAAAATGTTTGGTTCACAATGAAAAGGTCTCATTCCAATCAGGTGGGATGATGAGGAAAAAGGTAAAGGAATAGTATTTTGGTATGGACTGAAGTTAATAACTCAGCTAGTGCTATGAGTTATTACATACCAATCCTCTTTCCTGTATTTTCAAGAAGAAAATGATGATTAAAGACTGTCCTAAAATCTAAACATGCATATACACCTACTTTAATTTTAACATAAATATTATGGAGACCTACATTAGATGTTTCAGAAATAGTTAGTGCTAATGGGCCACAGTTATTCGTAACATAATATTCCTAGCATTATTCTTCTATATATAGCTCACAGATGGTCTGCATGCTTTAAAAGGAAACAGTTGGGACTGGTTTATGGTGAAGGATAGCTTACTTGGTTATGTCTTTTAATAGAAAGTATACAAAGATTATTTATGTGCCTGGCAGTGACAAGAGATTTTGAGCAGAAAACACTCTATTACATATTATAGCGTTGTCAATTAATTTGTCAACACATTAGAACTATTTCAATGGCACACAAGAATCTGCCAGGATATCCTGTTTACAAAACAGCACCTGAATAGCATGCAAAATCTGATTCTTACTGGGTTTGTTTGTATGAGATGCATAACATAAAAGAGAGTGTATTAAATGTCTAACACAAGCTAAGCTGTGAACAACGGAGAAAAGCTGAGATGGGATTATTAAACAGGCAACAGAAACTAATTACCATTAAAACCACCTGACCGTCTTTGAAGATGGTAAGACTCAGAGACAGGTAATGAACTGGAGGTGTTGCCTATGGCACTAAGTATTAATACAGAATTTATTTTTGCTTTCAAGATATCTTCGGCAACATTAGAAATTACTAGGTTGAAATAGTCCTCCTTTGCCTATCTCACTGTGCAGTCAGGACAAATGATTTAAGATGACCTGCTGAATTGCTGGGTTCAGCCCTACACAGTTGTGGACGACAAAAACAGGGTTGTCTTTCCCCATTGCCAAAGCTGCTGCACCCCATCATGTGGCAGCGCATCATCCAGTCATCACAAAAAACATCTTGTGGATTGCTTTTTTCCCACTTGGCTGTGCCACGTTGGTTTTTTTTTTACGTTTCATCTTGGCTTTCATTTCCAGCTTCGACTAACAACATGTGAACAGTGATCTCTGTTAGATGATCAGGTCTATCCTTCACCTTTGCCGTTTTGACAGATTTGGGCAGGGAGTCCTGACCCTGGACTCTGGCAGAGCTTTGAACTGCAAATTAAAAGGAAAGTGAAGGGTGATTATGTTCCAGTATTGCAGAGTTACAGAGTTACAGCGTTACAGATGAGTGAGAATACTGTATATATAGGAAAAAGAAATGTGCACTAAATTGTCATTACACTTAATGAAACGGAATTGGTTTCAGAAAAAAGATAAATTACAAGAGTTAAGGGTTGTGCCCCTAGAATACAAAGGAAATACGGTCTGTAAAAGCATACTTCACATCTACAGAAGCATCTTAATACAGGGAAGCACAGAAAACAGGTCTAGAAGGGATCTGAGAAGGTCATTTAGTCTATCCCCTGCTCCAAGGCAGGATAAGCTATATATAAATCATCCCTGACAGACGGCTGTGTTATGTCCTGCTAAAAAAAAAAAAACAGTGAGGGAGACACTGTAGCTCCCCAGGCAGTCTACTCCATTACTCAACGATCTCCCCATTAGAGAGTTTATCTCTTGCCACAGTGTAAGCCCCTGCTTCTTTTCCTATCATTGCTCAAGCAAGAAAAAAAAGGTTTATTCCCTTTCTCTTTGCAGCAAGCATGTATTACAAAAGAGCAGAATGCTCTCAGGAGAACAGTCTACATATGGAGACTGTGATATGGGCCATACTCTTTTCGCAATATTAGCAAAGTTGGTGGACCTATTCAGTAATTAAACTCATGCAATGAGTTACCTATCTGTACAAGGTACTGAACAGAAAGCTAAAGTGTCAATTTAAATCTTGCTATTGACTGCCCACCACCTTTCCCTGTGGGTGCTTTTAGCTATGTCTACATGATATGTGCATATATGTACTCTTATACCTCAGCCTCAGACGAGGAGTTTGTAAGCTGTATATGATGGATCACCTTAGCAGGACACGGTTATTAAGCCTGCTAGTTTGTGAGACAGCTCAGAAAGCAGTCAGAGAAAACTCACACCCCTCTAGAGCTGTCTTTTTTAGTATGAAAGGACCGTCTGTCTAGGGAGGTAGCTGTGAGTCAAGCCAGGACACAGACACAGATGCGGCATGAGCTGCTGCATAAGAAATGCCCATGTATGAGGCATGCACTGAACATTAGGCACAGAGGAGTGGCAGGTTGACTAATTAAAAGACCTCTCCCTATTTTCCTGACCCAATTATGAAGCTCTGTGCATTGGGTAACACAATGGGAGCCAGGCCACCACGTGCCTCGGGTGATGTGGCAAGAGCCCAGCTACAGTGGGACATGAAAGAGGCACAGCACAAGGCTGCACATGGAGACAATCTGGTGCCTAGAGGGGCCTGTTAGTTGCAGAGCCTTGCACAGAGGCTACTGGCCTTGGCTGCTGAGGAGAAGTAAGGGTTTTTTACAGCTCTGGATCTTGTATATGAGGTGCCACTGGTTGGTGAATCGATGCATGAGTGGGCTCATGGGGTACAGGGCCACCAGGAGCAGGATGTGTGAGGGTCTCAGTGCAGGGACGGTAATGTGCTCTAATTTCCGCCCCCCGCCCCCATTTCTCCAAAATGTCACTCCCATATGTTAGCCCTAAAAGTGCTTTTCTGTGATGTAGCTTACTTGACATTCAGTATGGGGCAAATGATCTCCGTCTTAATGTGTACTACGGAGGAACTGGAACATGACATACCCTAGCTCACTGATTTCCCCATGTAGACGTGCCCACATAGGTAAAAGTAGAATTTAGTTGAAACATATTTGTCTTTCACCTGACATTTTCTCTCTCCTCTTTTCTGCTTTTTTCACTATATTTCTAACTGATCCTGGTTTCCTCAAAGTAAGGTAAGAATTCAATAGCTTTGCATGTTGTTGGAATTAGAGCTTACCCTTCCTTAATAGTAAAGGTAACCTAGAAAATGACAAAAGTACACAAATTTAGGTTTAATACCTTCTCAAATCTTAGTTCATCCTTTATAGCATATATGATTATGGACTGATACAAGATAATTTTAAGAACAAGAAACACTGCTGAGTGGTTGAGTCAGGAGTGTTGGTCCCAGCGATGAATTCTCTAGCTTTTATGCTTGTGTCCGTGTTAAAACTGTGAACACATTATTCTGCCAAAGAATCCTCATCCCCACCAAGTGAACAAAATAGAAATCATGTAATGAGCTAGGCAGAACTGTGAGAGATGCACACGTATACACTTATTTCTTTCAGAACCCTTACAGTATTTCCTTTAGTTCTATGCATGCATTAATATTGTAAATACATGACATGATAATGAAAATAAGACTAATGGTTTGCAGAAGGATTCTAAAGCTTCTTAATGAAATCGAATAAATCGGAGATAACACTTAATTTTTAGACTATGGATTCTGTACTTGAACAAGTGCGAAAATAACTCTGTGTTGATAGACAAATACCAGATCATACCTCCTGTATGCAGAAGCAGTTGACCTCAATGCTTTAAATATGACCATTAGAAGCCTTGCAGATTATATTCTTCTATCAGTCAAAGAGTGGGTATGTTTTTCCCTTAAAACAGGTATATTTTATGAATGTAGAAGATATACCTAAGAAAAACATTCCTGATGAAATCTTGCCTGGAATCCATCTTTCTTTTCTTTGACATCTGGGCATAAGGCTGGGGAAGAAGGGTGGGGTTTTTTTCACTTTCTGCAGAGTATTTTGCTTTCCTCTGGCAACTTGCTGATTTCAGTCTTATGGCGAAGTTTTAAAATGTCACTTTTATTTATGAATAATTAAGTTGCACATATGTATGTGTGACTTTTCAGCATTTAGTTTTAAGGTGGAATGAATGTATAAGTATATAAATACAGAGCGAGTACATCAAAAGAAAAAATTGTGTCTACTATATTGTATTTTTAAAAGACTTACCTATTCATGTAGGGATAATGGAAGTGGGAGAGTTTCTGTACAATAGAAAATAAATTAAGGACAGAACTTTCCCAGTGTTTCTAGCAGCAGAGATATGTTCTTTCTCAAGTTTAAATCCAGTACCAACAGACTTGGTTAAGCCATTAAAATCCACAGAGGTTTGGGATTCTTCATGTTGCTAGGAATCCCAGAACATACACATCCTTAAAACAATATGTTTTGGAGACATATCCCATCTTGTTTTTCTATGAAAAAAATAGATTTCAAAGCCTAAAATAGAGGAAAAAGCCTAGAATACAGCTTTCAGCCACCACGACAAAGAGCCTTGCACGAGGCGCAATGTAATTAGGAATTTGCAATACCTTGATGCTCAATGCCTTCACAATCTGCAGGCTAATCAGGACGGTGCAGATCATTTATTCTGCAGCCTGATGCAGCCTATTATCTTTACCTTTGGGCAACCTTGTCCAGCCTTCAATGGCTCCTTTTCTTACCAGTCTTTTGGGACACGGCAGTTGAATAAGGGAATAGTCCTGAATTCTGAAACTGTGACTGTGACCTTGGCTGTCTGTTTGAAGGTAAATACTCCTTTTAGTCAAGTCTACATTGACTTATTACATTCTGGGGTTTAATATTTATAAAAGCTTTAGACAAAAGGTGCTGCATATTGCAAATTACAGTTATGGGATCTGCCCTGAAGTCTTTTTTTCGGTTTGCCTGATCAGTGGGATTTTAGTTGAACTAGCATTTGGCCTGTTTATTATGATTAATGCATACTAAGAGAACTATGCTAGCTTGTTTTGTCTATTTTCAGGAGGATTAAAACTGTTCCAAGCTGCATTACAGAAGTCAAAATCAGAATCATTCATTTTCTCATACCTGTGTTGAGGTCCCGAAGCATTCAGTCTTAAGACATATTAAAACTCCTTGCTTATACATTAAATCAGAGTATGGAGAGTTTATCGGGAATAAAAAAAGAGATTGGACAGAAAAGGTTTCAGCTGTGACTCATGATCATGAGCGTTCAGTTCAGAAATCTGAACTCAGGTTTGCCTAAATGTCAGAGGATGTTGCTTGTACGTAGGATTAAACATTCAATATTTTCCTCGTGCTGTTTTTGCTGTACTCCGCGGGTTACCTTTGCCCCACAAAAGGCTGCTGGCTACGACACACTCTGGTATACGTGAACAGCAAATTAAAAGCAGAGAAACACGTCTGGAGCACAACGGGCTATTTTAGTACCCCGTGTAACTAGGGTAAAGGTTGCAGCTGGTTAACAAATATTTTGGCAGCGCATAGAAAGGAGCGAAAAAGGAAATCCAGAATGCTGAGGTTTGCACTATCAAAGACTTTTCGATTCGTATTAAATTTTAAACACCATCAAATGCTTGGCTTGAACATACAGGCATAAAATAGCATTCGCAACATTTTTTAATACGAAGGCTTGAAACAAGGAGCTGCTGACACAGATCTTTTGAAGACAACTCCAGCATTACATTTCATCGAAGGAAATTTACTTCTGAGTTATTACATGTCAAGGCAGCTGAATACCTTGGCTGGACATACGAAGTAGGATGGATCAGTTTATTCCTGTTGCTGTGTTCCTCCTAAGTGTGGTTCAGCAGAAACAGGATTATCTTCTTTTAGGGCTTGACTTCACTGCCCTGGTCAGATTACATTACCACACTTGAACAATACCCACAGGGTTTAACTCGGGGGAATTCAGAGAGAGCGGAGAGAGAGATGAGCAGAACTGGTCTGGAGCGCAGAAAGCGTCAGTATCAGCAGTGGGACGGGACGAGCTCTCCCACCCCACATGAGCATCAGCAGCATGGGAGCTGCAAAGTGTCCCCCAGCCTGACGACGTCAGCATCACCTCACGTACAGCTCAGCTTGAACTGGAAGGCTTTGCCAATGTCAGTGAGGGTTCAGTTAGGCACTGAGCTGGCCTTATACTCTGGGCTGAAACTCCTGCTTAGACAGGCTTTTAGTCCTGAGTGTGCCTCACAGCACTGGAAGACCTACCTTTCCTCCTTCCTACCTTGCAAAGCCAGGCTTGAGACAGGTCTGAGCCTCACTGCCTGTCTGATGCCCAGTCTATGGGTAGAGGAATTCACTGCAAGTGAATTACACAAGAATTTACAATAGCTTACAGAAGGTGCCCTCGTTATTAGTTTTGATATTCACTTGAGACTGTGTTTGTCAAGTCACGTTTTCCTTAAAAAGTACTAGGTATAGATTATTCACAGAAGGCCAGGTAGACAGTCAAACTTTGTTTGCCTCTGAAGAACAGAGATTTTCAGGGTAAAGTTAGTGTTGTTTCCTATTTCTCAGAATATCAGTGGACTTTTACCAGCGCAGTATGTAACTTGGCATGCTGTGCTATCAGGTGCTCTAGTGCATGTTTGCTCTGGTTCTTCCAGCAATCCACTGTATCTCCCTCACTTGATGCTGGGAACAGAGGCAGGAGAGGTTACAGCTGAAAAGTACATTAAGTTGTTTTGAACACATTTTTGGAAGACAGGGTGATATTCTGGAACTTTGTCACCAGTTCAGTCTCTCTCCCACTGAATTAATGCCAGTGACCGACAGCAGCAGTCCTTGATACAACAGAACAAATATTTGAGGTTTTGCCCCAAATAAAATAGAATTATTTCCCACAAGAAGCTATAAGCAATTTAAAACATATGATTTGGCCTACCATATATGAGGCAGCTTTATATGAACATGATATACTATGTTAGCAGAGGGACCTTTTGACATATCCAGTTAGATGGATAGACAGTCCACCTTCCAAACAGATTTTCTCATCGTTACGCCATCTGCTTTTCAGCCACCCCATACAACATAAGGCAACTGCAGAAGGGATTGCAGTGAGAGTCAGAGCAAATGTGAACTACAGGCCAAGCTACACAAAAGCTGTATGCTATCAAAAGACTTCCACAAAACACTTTAACATGCTTTCAACAGGTATTTTGGTCCACATATAGCTTTGAAAGTTACTTCCCTAGAGAGGCTCAGCATGGATACCCTATATAATTGTTATCATCACCATGCTTTTTGCCTTGCTTTCCTGACTTGTAAGAAGTGTACTGAAAATTACTTCCCAAAAGCACCCCACGATTGTTTTAAAGCAGGGCATGGCCACAAAAGTTTTTCTCTGAAGATCTGTCTGCTTGTGGCAACAGGTCATACAATTGTTTTTTCATTCTTTATATAGTTTTAAACTAATTTAGCGTACCTAGAAGTTCATGGATTTTGACAGGTGACATTGTGTTTCTTTCTTCACTGAAAGGGTTGTCAGGCTCTGGAATGGGCTGCCCAGGGAGGTGGTCGAGTCCTCATCCCTGGAGGTATTTAAAAGGAGGATAGATGAGGTGCTTAGGGCCATGGTTTAGTGGTGGGATGGCAGGGTTAGGTTAAAGGTTGGACTCGATGATCTTAAAGGTCTTTTCCAACCAAAGTGATTCTATGATTCTATGTGTTCCGGGGCTTTCTTCAGAGCGAGGTGCATCCAGAATAACTAAAAAAAAAAAAAAAAAAAAAGACTGTAAAAACATATTTTCCCTTGAATGTGCTAGAAAATGCTAGAATTTTCCCCTGCATCTGTAACAAAAATAAATATGTTTACCAGAAAAGTGGTGCATAAGTAGTTGACCAGAAAACTATGTGAAGCATCAGCTACTATGGAGTGGACCTAGCAAGGGCTTAAGGGATTTTGAGGACTACAACGAAGTCTTGCTTTTTAACTCACAGTACCAGAAACTGTACCAGGTAGGTACAAAGCATCAAATTTCAAAGGATCTAGTTTTTAGGGCTCAAAACCTCTGTAAGGATGGTACAAGTTTTAAACTTCCCATATAGACGCTAACTTGGAGTTTCAGCAGTACAGAGGGATTGCCACACAGAAGCGTCGTCTCATTTCACACATATCCTTGCTGAGATGAATCAAATGGCATAAAAGATGCCTGGCTGTGCTGAGCATTAGAGTCAGAGAAAAAAATGTACAACCCGGGCTCCTTCCTGTCCCCCCGGAGTCCTACATGTCCCAGCAGAGGAGTGGATGGTGCGGCCCCATGCTCCCCAGAGAGTAAAGCCTGCGGTGGTACTGGGCTTGCTTACAGCAGAGGGAAGAGCGCTCTGGGGGTATTTCTTTGAAAACAGCAAAGAGATTCTGGCCCTTTGAAACTTTTTCATGAAAGCCTACCATGCTTATTCTGTCGCATCAGAACTCAGCCAGAAAAATTTGCTTTCTAAAAGTAAGTAAATTCTGTTAAAATCAGCTGCTTGCTGTAGTTGATGGGGTTGTTGCAATAAGAAAGGTTTTTTGGGATCCAGCTGCTTTCTTGTGTATCACCTTTACCAGAACTCCACATGTGTTTAAATAATTAACAGTAGACAATAGTAAGGAAAGATATCATTTTGGATAACATTGTCTACAAGATGGAAAACTGAGACTACAGGAAAATTCCGACAGGTTGGCAAGGGAAGGGGAAGAGTCTCCCTTTTTGCTGCCTTCAGAGCGAGACTAAGCGCTTCCTGGAAGATTTATTTCAGCCAGATGCAAGTTATTGGGCTCAGTGAAAGCCAATATCCTGTGGCCTCTGTTGTACAGGAGCTTGGATGAGTTTATTTACTAGTCCTTAAACTCAATGGATTGCTGAAATACAAGAGGAAGGGCTCCAACCCAACTGGTATGGGCTGTATGAGATAAAAGGCAGGCAAGGGAACGCAGAGACAGCAACAAGGAGAGGAAAGACATAAAACCTTTCCAGTCTTATAAGTCAGAAGTGAATCTCTTGACACCAATACATCAATGTAACAGCAGAACAAGACTTATATGCAGCTATGTTAAACAGCCTTGCAAGGGAAAGTATAAAGCTTCTCAAATTTGAGGCTCTCCAGAGGCTTTGAGGAAAAAAAAGTGGTAAAAAAGCACCCATAAAGGACTTTTTAGTTTTAGCAGTATGTAAAGCAACTTAGTATATTGTTTGATGTGTACAGGTAATAGCGTTGCATTTCTATGTTTTCCCTAGTATCACATGCTCTGTGGGCAAATATATTTTTCTCCTGTTGCTGGTAGCTTATGAAGCATTGATAGCAATATATGTGAGTAATGCCATAAGTACCAGAAAAAGCATTGTAGTGCATATTGCAGGGAACCCATAAACAGCCAAAAATGTATGGCTAAATGTGAAACTACTGCTTGCTCTTCAACAGCGCTCTAGGAAAATTGTGATTTTCAGATACGATCTGTTCAGTCAAATTAAAGTCTCATGACTGCCTCAAGATGTCCATTTATCACCCAAAATAAATCAAACTGAGACAACAGGCAACAATACATGATTATATTCAAAGGCAACGCATCAGCACCTATGGGTAAAATTTCCAGCAGCAGTCAGATAACAGGGGCAGGAAATAAGAGTACAACAATAGATCACATCAGGACAGGATATTACAGAATCTTAGCTTGGTTCATAAATATAAAATAATGAACTACTGCTTTCATAGTCTTACCTGTCAAACTGTATTAAAAAACTTGAAAAAATGTTATCATCGCCGCTTACAGCTGACGATTTGGTCAAGGAATTAAATAGATTGTACTGAAACAAGTACACCTGCTATTTTATGTATGCAGACATGAAAGCAAGAAAAAGAAAGATAATAGAGTATGTAATGCGCATTTTTACACTACGATTTCCTCCTTGGCTTTTGTTTTCAGATTCAGATTTAAAACTTATGAAACCTTTTGGTCATCTTCAAATTTGAAAGCTTTACTAACAAACTTTAGAGATTGTCCAGAGCTATGGTTTAGTGCCTATGCAAAAAATCAGGAAAAAATGATGTGAAAATTCAGGTTAAAATCTGTGTGGAATTACAATTCTTCTTCAAGCATTAGTTGGAGAGTGTGAAGAATGTTTGAGCAGAAAGTCTGGCCACCAGATGGAGGATCAAGATAATTGGAGGTAATGCAGATCAGCAGATGGAAGCCTGAGAATTAGCTGAAAATAAAAACTTAAGAAAGCAATTTATTGTACTGAGCACTTTACGTTTTTCTTCATCTTGAAAAATGTGCAAGTTGCAAAGCAAATGCGTGCCCAAAGCGGACATGTGAAGTGCTGAGCTAAGTATTAGTAATGGGAAAGGGGTTCCTTGCCTGAATGTCCAAGAGTCTCTATGCAAGTTGGTACAGCCCTGTGGGCTGTGCCCCAGCAAAATGAGATGCGCCCTTGCACAGCAACTGGTTCTCAGCCACTGCTCTGAAGGACTTCTACCTCATTCAATTTGAATCACAGCTTTATCAGCACAGAGCTTCACAACAGGAGGAGGTCTACACCACTGAGCAGATATCTGCTTGTATTTACACAACCTTATTCCTTGCAGCACTCCAGAGGACAAAGCCTAATTTTCCATGTTGCACAGTCTGTGAAATGCTCCTGAGGGTGGACTGAAAGCACCCACTGGAGAAGAAAACTCCAGAGGCACTCCCACACAAGAATAACTCACCAGCTGGACTTTCCCCACTTAAAGTGCCTAGGGCTCCTGAATTAGAAACATTTTTGAGGACTGCTGACAAGAAGGGCCAACTGAGTTAGAGATGAACTAGAAACTGCTCCTGGATAAGGCTGCACAATGAGGTAGGGTGAGCCTGCGTATGTGTTGAGGATTTGCAAAAGAATGAGCTAAATATTTCTACTGCTGGAGCCACATAGGCTAGAAAAGAGCTCCCTATCCTAGTTACACAGACTCTTTAAATTGCAGTGTGTGTGACAGCATTTTCATAGAAAGGACATTTCATGGAAAGGGCATACCAGGCTCCCTAGTACCTCAATTGCCATTCAGATTTAGTTATGTAGCTGAAGTCCCCATGGACACAGGAATCATGAGGACTGAGCTGCATACAGCTGGTAGAAGAGGATATGACTACCTGCACCTTGTGGGTGAGCACCTACACATCACAGATACCAGTTTCACTGGAATGAGCGTGTTCTTTCTTTTTGAAATTCTGAATTTTTTGAATTCTGAAACCTGCAGTAGATGTGCACTTGGGTCACTCTTCTGTGCATGAATTGCCTGTGGGATCTCAGTGATTGTGGAATATGATGGATTGGCAGCCCACGTGGTTGTAGTAAGTGCTGGCCTTGTCCAGGGGACACTGGCTAGGAAAAAATGTCATCCTCACATCCTGCCTAGCACAGCTCAGTGTGCTATTCCCCCTGAATACAGCAAAGACATCCAGGGTGGTGTAGACTTTCACCAGACGGGGAAGGAGCAGATGGTGGTGGCCTGCAGACTTTCATTACATCCACAGCCACAACAGATTTACTAACACCATATTGCTGTGCCATGGATCCATAGGAGTCTGGCAGAAACAGCTTCCAAGGAGAAATGCCCATACATTTCTAGACTGGGAAAAGGAAAATGGAAAGAGGTGTGATGCATCTCCACCCCTGAGCAGTTTCTGAGATAGACCCATGAAGGTAATCTTTTGCATGCAGGAATTTGCAACACATGAATGTAAATCACCAGGAGGGGCTCATGATGCATGTCCAGAATTATTAAGACTTGGCAAAATCAAGTTTGATGGTGGCATCTGCCATGCTTTTAGCACACCAGAAAACAGCAGAGATTCAGCTGGTGCTGGCACAACTTTTGAAGAGCGCACTCGAGGAGTTCCAGTAGCCAAATGTCCTCCAGCAACTATCCAGGGTGATAGGGTTTGCTGTCCTTGGATCTGGAGATACCTGGAGTTTTTTGCTGCCTCTGTTGTTCTTTGTCAACCTCACAAGCTGTAGCTTGTTGTCACACATTGAGTACAGTGCAGATGCTGTAAGATGGCAGCAGGCAGTGGTCCTACAGGTCCTGTAATCTGTGTAGGAATAAGAGATGCCTTTTAAAGGCGATATAAGAGCTTGCATGATAGTAGTCATGTCCTTGAGAACTTCACCCTCAATAAAGCAGGAAAGTACCTGTGGCAAACTAAGGCAACTGCGGACACAAACAAGGCACTGCAGCCTGGGGCCTCCTTTTTGTGGTCATGGGAATAGCGTAGATATGGCCTAATTCTGCTTTGCTTGCCTTGCAGCACTGCAGATCCATGGAAGAAAGAGCTGAATGGGCAAATATCTACATGTAAGATTTCCCTGTAGCTTAAATACATGTATATATAAAAGGACAGTGCTAATGATGCATTTGCAAGCTTCATTACAGATTTCTTAAGGTTTGAATACTTGCTTTCAGATCTTCACTTCTGTAAAAAAATGTGAGATTTGTTTAGGTAGGTGTTAAGATAAAAGTGTGCCTTTTTCCTCCTACAAGTCCAAAATGACAAAAATGACTCTAATGATCCTTTGGCAAGATGCTGCAAATTTGCAGAAGATGGAATCTGGAGCCTTATTGCAGCCAAGAGATGCTCCTTTCCAAGATGAGCCTGCTGCCAGTGCAGAGAACAGGGTGAGCCAGATTTCATTTAGTACCTGGAATAGTGCATCAGGGAAACCACAGGGAGAAGATTTCACCCAGTGGGAACACAGCTGCTTCACAGACCCTCTTGTGTTTCTGAGATGCTGCCAGGGCCACCCTGGTGGTCCTTGTGAGCCCTACTCTTCGGGCAGACACCTGCAACTGTTCAATCTCCTGGTTTTGAGCTCGAGCATTCGCAGGCATCCTTCTGCCCCCAGTGAGGGGTGACAGGACTGAATTACACCATTAGGTCATAATTTCTAAGCTTACTTAACTATGATACAAATTAAATGTTTACATAGGCTAAGTGTTTGAGTTTTAACAATTCAGTAGAGAAACCCCAAATAAATTAATCAAGAGAAAGGAAACAGTGCTTTAAAAATTACCAAAGAGTATCTATTTCAGAACTACGAAAGTTCCTATCAATTTCAAAACCATAAAATAACTCTTTGATACAGATTACTATTAGAACAATATTTTTAATCATATTTTGGAAGAAAATTGTGAAGTTCTGCAGTAAGATTTTCTGATCTAAGTTTTGCTCATTTTTTGTATTTCTGGCAAATTAAAGAAGTCATTATAAAGTAATAAAGAAGGATATAATTTTGGACTGGATTATAATTAAAATGAATGAGGTCAATGAACTGTATCTGAATCACTGCTTTCATACTCAGAAATGCTGTTTGGTTGAGATGATATTTTATGTCTCTATTATCAGTACTACACTTTCAGACAAATCAAAGAGTCTAAAACTCTATCTGTGATATACAGACAAAATCACAGTAATGACGCATAAAGTTGAGTGTCTGAGCATAGGATTTGTTCTTACTTGTTGGCTTTTAATTTATGTCTGACTAGCTAACCCTTCTCTGTGTGCTGTTGTGATTGATGCAAAATCATCTTGTGTACATTTGCCTGAAATTCTGTATGTTGCAAACTGTACATATTTAAAGATTTAAGCAATTGAATTTGTACTGCTCTTATTTGTGAATACTTTCTTTAATAAGCTAATTAGACATCAGCACTTTATAATAAAGTTACAGAGTTTAAGAATTAAAATACAAATAGTTGGGGTTTTGAGAATGAAGCTCTCCAACAATATTAATAAAAAAAAGCTTTAACATTGGGTGTTTGGTGTCCTTGAGTCTCCCTGACAAGAATAGAGACAGAGGTCTGTTGATAAACCAAAAATACCTGTACCGAGATCCTCAGAAGCATTTAGAAACACCCCTTTTGATTTCTGTCCAGGCACTGGTCCTTCTAAAGGCCAACTGTACCAAGCTGGTGAGCTGTAGAGCAGATGCATGAGAGCTGAAGCCAATGCTGAGCAGAAATACTTTGTTCTGGCAGCTTGCCTAACTTTAATCTTTCTCTGTGTGTCCCAGCACCAATACCAAAGCCCATTCAGACATGCAGAAATACCTTTTCGAAAAGGTGTTGTATAAGAAAATTTTAGGTATAATGACAAGCTGTTCCTTTAAACAATTATTTCTCAAAATGCAGGCCAGTACCTTTCTAGCAGCCCTGAAAGGGCTTACAGTGGGTCGGTCAATATCATGTGGCAGCAGTTTTCCCTCTCAGGTTAGCAGCAGCTGTCGCATTAACAAGTGAGGACAGTCTATGATTAGTGGCTGCAGGATTTTACGCAGGTTTCATGGTTTAACTCCAGCTGGCAATTAGGCACCACACAGCCACTCGCTCACTTCCCTCCGGTGGGATGGGGCAGAGAATTGGAAGGGTGAAAGTGAGAAAACTTGCGAGTTGAGATAAAGACAGTTTAATACGGAAAGCAAAAGCCACGTGCTCAAGCAAAGCAAAGCAAGGCATTCATTCACTACTTCCCATGGGCAGGCAGGTGTGCAGCCATCCCCAGGAAAGCAGGGCTCCATCACGCGTAACGGTGACTTGGGAAGACAAACGCCATCACTCTGAACGTCCCCCCCTTCCTTCTTCTTCCTGCAGATTTACATGCTGAGCATAATGTCATATGGTCTGGAATAGCCCTTCTGCCAGTTTGGGTCAGCTGTCCCGGCTGTGCCCCCTCCCAGCTTCTTGTGCCCCCCCAGCCTCCTCGCTGGTGGGGTGGGATGAGAAGCAGAAAAGGCCTTGACTCTGTGTAAGCCCTGCTCAGCACTAACTAAACCATCCCCGTGTTATCAAAGTTGTTTCCAGCACAAATCCAAAAGGTAGCCCCATACTAGCTGCTGGGAAGAAAATTAACTCTATTGCAGCAAAAACCAGTATGGCACGGAATTGATAACCACCTTAAATTGCTGACAGCCATTAATTTTCTCCCACGTGAAGGAGCGGATATGAATGTTTGTAGCAAGTTATAGGCTTTTCTCTCTTGGCTGGTATGGAGGAGCTAAGCTGCTGGAGAGCCTAGCTGAAGAGAAGTGAGGGGTCTGGAGCACAAGGCTTACGAGGAGCAGCTGAGGCAACTGGGGTTGTTTAGTCTGGAGAAAAGGAAGCTGAGGGGAGACCTTATTGCCCTCTACAACTGCCTGAAAGGAGGCTGTAGTGAGGTGGGGGTTGGCCTCCTCTCTGAGGTAATGGGTGATAGGACGAGGGGAAACGGCCTCAAGTTGCACCAGGGGAGATTTAGGTTGGACATTAGAAAAAATGTCTTCACCGAAAGGGTTGTCAAGCACTGGAACAGGCTGCCCAGGGAAGTGGTTGAGTCCCCATCCCTGGAGGTATGTAAAAGATTGGTAGACGAGGTGCTTAGGGACATGGTTTAGTGATAGAGTGGCAGAGTTAGGTTAACAGTTGGACTTGATGGTCTTAAAGCTCTTTTCCCACCTAAATGATTCTGTGATTCTATGATTCTATGAGATGAACTAAGCGGAGGTGACTTTTTCAGGGTTGTATAACCCAGTTCTAGATATTGCTAGATTCTCTTACTGAGTTCAAATACTCTATTTTCTTCATTTGTGTTGACAAAGATATGTGAAATTAATCTAGCTCTTCTTTCAGCCTCTTTTGCTCTCACTTCTCTTTAGTCATACAAGCGACTGGGAGCATTGCAAGAACAGAATCAAAGCTGGTTACAAAAGCAATTGCAAAACATAACCAATAATAATGCAGAAATGAAGCCTCAATCATTAGTTACAGCTTGACACTTTTTATTTACTGAGGATTTACAGAATTTGCTAGAGATGGAGATATATAATGCAGGATTTGATCACGTTTCTTCTGTCCTGAATAGAGCTTCACTTCTGCAAGCACGGGGTAGGTCAAGCATCTGCATGGCTCATTTGTGGATGATAATGAGATCTTTAAGCATTTAATGTAGATAATTGCAGGTACCAATGAAAGGCAAGTGTTTGAAAAGTGTATTTCTATTTCTACATAAAAATGTCAGACGACCTTCTTTTCATTATCAGAGTAAGTGTAATGCGGTTGCTGGCAGTGAAAATTTCCTGTCTGACGTAGGGTTTTTGGGTTTTTTGTTTGTTTTTTTTTTTTTTTTTTTATAGAGCAATTAGGACTAGATGTGAAAGGATAACATCTTCTCATTTCTTTAGTCTTCAGTCATTTGCTCAAGCTGTCAAAATGGATCCAGTTAATATCAGTTGCACAAGTGAATTTATCTATAGTTCCACTGAACCATATTATCATTTGGAAATGGTAACTTTTAATCAGCAGCAACAAATCTGTCGCTCCTCTTGAGCTGACAATCTGCAGGTAACAATTTTCATTCCATTATCAACCACAGTAGTGGTACTGTGTTATTAAATAGACAGTATTTTGTTTTCGTTGACTGAAAGAATGAAATGCACGTGTAAAAATCAGAGCTAAGACCCACCATTATCCCTGATTTCATCATGCCCAGTGCCTGTGTTGCAGAGGATACAGTTCTGCAGCAAAGCCTCTGAGAAGTCTGGATCACAAGATTTGTGAATTGTTAGTGCTGAACACTGCACAGAATTATGAAAAGGCCACAGTTTCAATTGCAACATTGTATGGTTTTGGTCATGTATGGTCTATGTTAAGTTTTAGAGAAAGCTATGTGAAGAAAACCTCATAGACTTGTACAGATACGTCTAAAGTTTCAAAAGCATTTTTCTAAAGTAGGTTTTATCTTGGCAGACTGTGAAATTATATTTCTTTATCACAAGGGAGATGTCAAAAAATAAGGTGTTTTGTTAACACCCTGCTTCCATTATAGAAATGTTACTGCAAATGGTTGGTGTGCAAAAAGAAACTGAAACTGAAAAAACAGATAGCAAGTTTGAAATTATGTGTAATTTTTCTGACGAATACTGAGTGATCAGTAATTCTTAAACTGCTTCTTTGATCAGTTTTTTTAAATTTGATTTGATTCTCAACTTCATATAAACTGGTAGAACAATGGTATCATCACACCTGTTGTGAAGATAAGTCCTGTTTCCTCAGAAGTATCTAGATTTCTATCTATTTGTCAGGGTTCACATGTCACAGTGGCTCCTGCAAAAGAACAAATTATTTATCACGCTTTCTTCATGGTGCGGGAAGGAACTCATGCCTTCATTTTGTAGCACTGTAAGCAGACTAAATTAATAAAACTTCCGCTTACTAAACCAAATTATAGAAAAGGAGATTTTTAGTCCATTCCTTGTAGTTATGTTTTTTGGACAGCACATATTTTTGAAAATCCTACTGTTCCCACAGAAAATATTTAACTACATCTCTTTAATTTATAACTCTGATGGAACCTGTTGAAAACCAGAGCTCTTTCTGGGAAATATCTCTTCAGAAACTCAGTAGATACGCTCAGTTCTAGTGAAACTATGGTTTTGGCCATGATTCCTCCAGATGATCATCAGCAAAAGGCAAAAAGTGCCCAACTGAAATTTCACTCTACATGTGGGTATGATCTGGTATCATTTTATGATTATGTCATCACCTAAGGAGACTTTAAAAGACAATGATCTAGTTTCCTTCAGGCTAGAGCTGGAAGTCATTTTGGCAAGTGAGTATAGAGAAGTTAGTATTTTCTTTGAGGAGGTCTGGCCTAGCTTTCTGGAATGGCAGCCATTTTTTTCTTTGCTTTACTTTCTTATTCTCCCTACATGAAGGCATAGATTAATCCATGAATTCTTATTTTCTTTGTCACTGGGCTGAGCTCATCATAGTTTGAGGGGTTGTTCATCTTGTCAGTTGAATCATCATTTTTCCAAGTTTGCTCTAATAATTTCCTTTGTCTTCTTTGAAGATTTAGTCTCTATTAGACCATTTAAAATTGGATGATGCCAGGAAACTGAAATAGGTTTACTAATAGCCTTTTTCTTCTTTGTGTCATCCTCCTTCTCAAGGCACTAAGCCTTTGTTTTTCACCCTAAATGCTTATTCAATATTCATCTTTTCATTTTCTGGCTAAGGGTCCAAGCTGGAGGCATCTATGACATTAGGACATTTCACAATCATGAACTGGTCAATCAATTTCTCCATAGGAGGAACAGTCTGTAATGCTTAGAGGCTTTAAAAACCCTGCATTTTGTGCATTGGGTCAGTTTGCCTATGAATGCAAATCCGTACAACCTTCAGTACCATTTCCCCTGCATTTGCTTGTGCTATCACTTGGAGCCAGTCATTAAATTTTAATTCTCTAAACGTTGCCACAAGACAGACATATGTCCTCTCAATCATATCCTCTCAATCAGCTAATTGTTTCTGGTTTTATTGGAGTACCTGTTTCACCTTGTCTCTCCATTCTATTATAAAGCTTGATGTGTTATACCATACCTTTGGTAGCTTTGGTATATAAGTGGTTTTGACGGTTTTCTATAATTTGGTGGTCTTCTATAACTCCTGTTTTTCTCAACAAAATTCTTCAAAGGGAGTAGATTGGTTTGTCACAGATATGAGAGGATAGGAAACGGGAGAAGGAATGGGGGGAACAAATTAGTGATAATCCTAATCTGTGATCTCATACATAAGCATTTAGTGTACCTTTTCAATTGCTGCCAATTCCAATATTCTGCCAAAAGTCAGCTTTCACATAGAGTGTGAAATGCTTTCCATTTCCAAATTTATAAAGGATCTGTTGGACTTGAATTTGCTCCAGAAACTTGCAGTTAATTTAACTGCATTGCAAGCAAAATGGAAGAAAAACTTGCACTTAAGCAGGGCGAGAGAAATGGGCCGTGCACTTTTTGTCTGATTGGACTCCTCATAGCTGAGACTGACCCTTGTAAGACTATTTTACAACTGTTGTACTTCAGTGGTATGAAGATAAATGAAAAAATGCCTATCATTCTACTCACTGGTAAATTGGAAAGTGGCTAAACTCAGCCCTTTATTTAGTGGTAAGAAGTAGATAGAACACTGAACAAATAAAAATAAATAGGAAAAAAATTCATCTGTGTTAAACTTTGACTACACTATTGACTCTCTTCTTTAGAACCTTGTCTAAGTTTGTTTTTTCCACGCTGGAATTTGATAAAAAACCTGCTATGAACTTGACTGATAAAATTATACTATAAGTATACTTGTGTTTTTGAAATTACAAGGCTGTGTGTAGACCTCAGTTCTCATTTGTCGGAGAGAAATGGATTTAACTTCTGCAAGGCTGAGAATATTTTAAACTACAAGAATCAAGTGAAGGTCAAGGAGCCAGGTGTTTTGTGTCAAGCAGCTGTATGCGGAGTCGAGTCTTCTGGAAGCAGAGTCTAGGCACTCTGAGGAGAGGTACCTGTATCATCAGCAGAGTGTGGTCAGCCTCCCAGTTACCTGAAGAAGATCCCCTCCACCAGCAATACATCAGTCTAAACATCTATTCTACGTCAAATTTGATCTGATTCTGTGTCATGGTAAGCACCCGCCAGTATTGATCCTGCCATAAGAGGCAGAGGACTGCAGCAACACATCTCAACTGGATTGGACTTATTCACAGTTAATTAGCGTCTCTTCAAGACTCATTACAGAGCATAGCTCTATGGTAAGAATGGTTCACATGGTTTTGTTAGTGCCTTGGTAAAGCACCTCCTACAGATTAAGAAACCTCTGGATTAAAGGACCACTTGCTATTCTTTCATTTCCTCTTCCTTGTTTCTAGGATTGTACATCTGTATTTATACTGTTTTAGACCTGTATCTGTACTGCTTTAATAGCAGTGAATATGACCTCAGGTTCCCAAGACCCACAGCATGAAAAGAGTGGACCCTGACACAGACCAACCAATTGCATCCACATTATACTTTGGTGGGGCATTTGTGGGTTTTTGGTGCAGAATTTGATAATATGATTACTAATCCCAGCCTGCCTGCCTCATGCGCATCCTGGGACCAGGAAGCACGTTGGAAAGGTGAGACCCTGTCCTCTGTGGTTACTCTGGATTTGCCACCAAAGACCTACAATTAGGAATCTTTCCTCATGGCCATTTATGCCCCATGAAAGAGCTAGGCAAACCAAGATTGGTGGATAAATTCCTCCTTCTCCTACTAATACATTTCACCAGGGAGGAATTACAACTTCTTCCTGCCTTGAACAGAAAGAGTGTCATTCTCCCTCTAGTCTCACCAAAGGTTGTGACCTTCAGATCTTGGGGTCTGGCATACCTGAACAGGATACCACTAAATGTTAAAGTGAAGTTTCCAGTTGACACACACAGTGTCTATCTGGGACTACATTGCTTTCTCCTTTTCTGAAAGCCTTTTTCATCCTTTTGGAGTTCCTCTCTCTGCTTTTTGTACTACCTTCTAGTTTTGGACCCTGAACTCCATGGGAGCTGGCTGTGCTGCCTTGCAGCAGCTGGTCACGCAAGGAAATGAAGCCTTAGGAGCCCCAGAACTACTTTGAAAAACAAAAGAGATCAACATACCTTTAGCAGTTCAAACATGTTTATTCAAACAGGAAAAGGGAAAACTAGGTCAAAGACCAAAAATTAATTTAGAAAAGCCAAACAAGATAGGAAAATAAGAGCATGCAGATAAGATGCACAGTACATAGCCAAACACAACATATAATAGCAAATAACACACAAATCATGTCAAAAAGAGTTCCCAGACATAAACATGAAGATGTGTAGACAAAGGGACCTGAAGAAGCCCCTCATCGTCTTTCCTCAGCTCCAGCAAATGCTGACAACTATGCCTTCATTGCTGGTGAGATGAGTTTGTGGTTGGAGTAAATTCTGCTGGGATGATGGGCATTTTTACCTTGGGAGGTGCCAAGCTTGTTTACCTTTACTTTTTCATGAAGGCAACTTGAAGTGTGGTGTCTGTATGTCATGCTCAACAATGGTGTCAAGTAGAACTGAGACTGGGACTAATGGTCTCCCAAAGAAACTGCTTGTCTGGTTCTTTTCTTTCCTTTTTTCTCCTAAGTTGTCACAGAAGCAGGGATTGGCAGTGCTTATTCTCTACACTTTCATTGCTGACGCTGTGAATTTCAGGCAGAAAGCTCTCCCTAGTTGTCTGAATGGGACTGTGCACCAGCTCTTGCTGTGCTAGAAGACTTGGCACTGGGTGTGCAGAGGCAGCTTTGCAGCAGCCAGAGCAAAAGACTTTCCACCAGCAGCATCTGTGGAGACGGAAACAGTAACCACACTAGATTCATTAAGATCTAAAGAAATGCAATAACTGCACCCTAATTAGCCACCTATACCCTAATGTTAAACATGGTAAGTTTGCAAATGGATACCTAGAAGAGACTCACTTGTTTGCAAACTTAATGGGCTCTGGGCCTCTTACACCAGCACCAGTGATGTCACATTACGGCCTTTCAGTACCTAAAGGGGGCCTATAGGAAAGATGGGGATAATCTTTTTAGTAGGGCCAGCTGTGTCAGGACAAGGGGTAATGGTTTTAAACTAAAACAGGGTAGATTTAGACTGGATATAAGGAGGAAATTCTTTACAACGAGGGTGGTGAAACACTGGAACGGGTTGCCCAGAGAGGCAGTGGAGGCCCCATCCCTGGGAACATTCAAGGCCAGGTTGGATGGGGCTCTGAGCAACCTGATTGACTTGAAGATGTCCCTGCTCACTGCAGGGGGGTTGGACTAGATGACCTCTAGGGGTCCCTCCCAACCCGAAACATTCTATGATCTATGATTCTAAGGTTAACTTAGCTAACACTTAAGTTAATGCCAGGGAATGTTGGAACAGGAACAGAACATGATTGTCCATATTATGAAAATGTTAGAAAGGTCCTGGAATGGCTTGGGGTTTTCCCTTGCTTCCTTCCCAGGCAGCCTGGGATTTAACACAAGCAAGAGACAATTCTTCACAGACCTTTTTGGATGTAACCATATTATTTTGTAGTAGAAAAGAGTGTGGATATATGCCATTTCATATTAATTGTCTTCAGGGCCAAAGAATGGTTCCAAGCATATTTAAACTATTGGCACAAACAAACTCTAAGTGTGTGGGAGCCTAGAAGAAATGGCAGTCCCTGGTCAGTCCTAGCGATGTTTGCACTTCTGAGGCCAGCTGCTTACAGTGTGGGAGAAAAAGGAAATAACAGCATAATGAACTAAGGATCTGGCTTATCATCACTGCATAAGAAGTCCTATACTGTCAGTGTCCCTCTACTATACTTCTCTGCAGGCTGGTCTGATTTGTGAGTGGATTAAGACTTTCATTTTGCTTCAGGTGTTCCTGTAGAAAATGGAGCAGGTATTTGAGACACATAATGATATACTGGATGTGTCTATTGTAATGGAGCATATATTTATATAGACATACAGGGACATGCTCTGTGCGTTTACTATAGAGTGGCTTTGGAGGAGACAAAAGTGCTGTGGAGGAGAACATGATAGAAGAATGAGCTATGTGGGGCTGCTTGGTCCTCCTGATAATATGGCTCTCGCTAAATCAGTGGACATTTGTGACTTATGCAGAGCTAGGGCAACTGTCATTTTTCTTGTTCCCAAGCGTGAGCTCCCGCTCACTGCAGCAGAGTAAGCTACTACAGCAGCGTACACATTAAAGCTGGTTCCTTCCCAGCGGCTTCTGCACAAACAATTTCAGACAGGTCCCTTGACACCTGCAGGACAGTTGTACGGCCTGGGCTGTAGATTCTTCTGATGTGTCCTGGCAGGCAGACACTTCTCCAGCATCCTAACCACTCTCACTATATTCAGTATGATGTTAGCACTGGGATCAGGACACGGGGCAGGACCAAGGGAGCACAGATCACCTGATTACAGGGCATAGCCACCTCACTGTGTAGGGCTCCTACACACCTTCATGACATTACCTGTCCTGACAGTTGGTTCTAACCCAACTACACAAGTACACTGTCTTTGGCTTCTTAAATTTGAAACAGTTCTGCTCTGTGATGTGGTGGATGCTGGCCTGGGCCAGCTGTGTTGCCAGGTTAATGGGAAATTTTCCAGCTGCAAAATTATGAATAAGTGCTTCTTGTTCACAAGCTTCTTGGTTCCTTTTGCACCTCATGCTGTGCCATTGAGCATCTGGCCTGGTGACAGAGCAACTAGCCAAGAAATGAGGATGCCAAGGTTGTCATATCTCAGTGCTGAGGAATGCTGGCTATACCCTATGGGGCATGCTAGGCTATAAGCATCTTCCATGATGCCTTTGCAGAGCTGCAGAGGTGTCAGGTTGTGTTCAATCTGGTGAGGCTGAGTCCATGCTACTTGCAAGGACAGAGAGTAAGTACAGAAGTGAATCAGAGCATAGTCTGTGTGTGTGCATCAAAATGCAACAGTACTGTTTACACCAATTGGAAAAAGTGGATGCTACACAATAAAATGTTTATTTCAACCAAAATAGACAAGGATACTAAAATATATATGGTTTTGGCCCTGCATCTCTGTACTGGATATGAAATTGAGTAACAAGCCAACTCTTCTCATCTTTATAGATCAATCAATCTCTAGGGACATATTAAAGGGTTCTATAAACATGCCTATGATCCAATTTCACTTTATTCAATTACATTCCATTAAATTACATATTCTATTTTGTAGGAATATGATTTATAACCCCCATATTTGGTCATGCTGGAACCTTAGGGCTTCTTCTTTAGAACACTTGAGAGACGAATGTAACAAGAAGTCCAAGTATTCATATGCTGCTTTAGAAAGATGTAAAACTTGTAGCTTGCTGAAAGAATTTTATCAAGCTTGTGCAGCTTGTATCTGGATCCAAAGAAAACAGTGTTTCCATTAAATGCTAAAATACAGCTAAAAAAACACACATGAAAATGTTTTTCTTTTCTTATAAGTGAAGTGCTACACAGGACAAGAAACTGAAAGAAGAGAAACTTGTAGCAGTTAGCTTTTGAAAACTTGACGTATTTAACTGTAAGTGCACAAAGTTGCATAGTTCAGCAATGTGTATAGTCTTTTCCAGTATTTTGGATGTGCAGTTTATAGGTCAAAATATGCGTTTTCCCTACTTTTGCTGACATTTCAGGCAATGTGCGCCATTCAGAGGCATGCTGCATGGAGTCTAGAGTTCAGTAGCTACCCTTTGCTTTCAGTGTCATCTCATCTGGTATCTTAAATGGTCAGGAATAAAAAAAAAAATAAATCTTTTTCTCGTCATTAAATGTTTTTTTCAGAGCGTTCCATTTACATTTGTAGTCAGGATTAAAAACAATAATAATAAAAATAGTGCCAGAACTGCCAGTAAGCAATCACTTCACTACTGGGAGTGGTCATTACTACAAAGCTGATGATTTGCAGTGGTGCCACACACGGCAGCGGTGAAGAGAAAGGCTTCTTCTGTCCCTTCTGTGCTCCCCAGCAGCAATATGGCCCCGTGTCTCTTTCGCAGGCTATGTACAGTATAATTTCCGTTCCCCTGCCACCTCACACACTGCCATTTACTTCATCAATTCCTCGAACCCTCTTGGTTTTGATAGATGAACCCTGTATTCCTGCTGAGCTGTCTGGCTTGGAGGAATATTTGAATAGTAAAACAAATGAATGAAAAAGGTAAGGGATGGCACTGGTCCTTGGAAGTGGCCATCTAAGCAGACAGGTTGTAAGGGACTAGAAACTTGTCTCAACATTGGTGGCAGGCAAGCTTATCTACCGAAGCCTAATCACCACGGCAACTGAGCGGGGAAGTTTAATCACCAGTTTCAGCCCACTGAGTCCCACCCCACCAGAATGACCTAATCACCACGACAACTGAGTAGGGCAGTTTCGGCCCATTGAGACCCACCCCACAGGAACGTGTGTCCTGTTATCTTGGAGTACACGTCCTCTGCGCATGCGCCCGGGCCCAGAGTTGACTGACAATGGGGAGGGAGCTTGGACCCCCTAGAACCTTCGAACATACTCTAGTGACGGTACTGGGCATGCGCCCCACTGCCGAGTGGGAGGCGTGGGTATGCAAAACAGTCATTGACTGTGCAAAAAGACAACCCTATGAAAGGGGGAACCAGCGGAAACCAAGGGGAGCATCCAGGAACATCTACCCTCCACCAGATTCGAAGATATGTCAGGTGCATTGGACCGCTTGGACTGCACCAGCCGCACGGACCGCGTGGATCGCTCAGGCCGCAGGGACAGCACATAGACCCGTGGCGGTAGCTATCGCAACACTCCCGTGCCATTTGTTTCTCCCCTCCTCTTTCCCTTTCTCACTTTTCTTCTCTTTCTCTGCTTTCCTCTCGTGCATTTGTTGTTGGCCAAATAAAGTGACTTGGCACTTGACTCCGTTTTGAGTCTTAATTCTGTTCCCGAGAATGTAAAAGGAACCTAGTCATGATAAAACATTGGAGTTAATCAGAAGTTAAGCCCAGCCGCCCACAACCTCCCAGAATTATCTGAGGCTGGTTAGAAAGCAAGGGGGTTTAACCTCTGCCAAATTGTTCAACCCAATAGTGGATCGTGACACAGGTTTTGGTAACTAATTTTTGCATAGTGAGGAGTTGTTACTTTACATAGTGGAGCTCCGCTTCATTTCTTTAATGCAAGCCTCTTTTTACAGACTCCTTTCAAAATTTGGAAGAACAAGTATGCAAAACAATTTGTTGAGACAGCAAATAATTAGAGTTACTGAAAGATGCACGAAGGAAACATTTCTGAAAGTTCTGAAAATGTTAATACGCCCATTACAAAATACTACCCAGGAAGTTCAGTCTTTTCATGGAGAGTCAAACTGTCAAATTAAGACATAATTCCCTTCAAATAAGAGTGATTTACACTTTCTGTACAAAAGTTGATTGAAATGTTAATTACAGATAGGCAATAAGACTGGACAGTTGTGCTGGTTTTGGCTGGGGTAGAGCTAATTTTCTTCACAGCAGCTAGTATGGGGCTACCTTTTGGATTTGTGCTGGAAACAGCGTCGATAGCACAGGGATGTTTTAGTTAGTGCTGAGCGGGGCTTACACAGAGTCAAGGCCTTTTCTGCTTCTCACCCCACCCCACCAGTGAGGAGGCTGGGGGGGCACAAGAAGCTGGGAGGGGGCACAGCCGGGACAGCTGACCCCAACTGACCACAGGGATATCCCACGCCATCTGACGTCATGCTCAGCATGTAAAGCTGGGGGGAGAAGAAAGAAGGGGGGACATTTTGAGCGATGGCTTTTGTCTTCCCAAGTCACCATCACATGTGATGGAGCCCTGCTTTACTGGAGATGGCTGCATACCTGCCTGCCCATGGGAAGTAGTGAATGAATTCCTTGCTTTGCTTTGCTTGGGCATGTGGCTTTTTCTTTCCCCATTAAACTGTCCTTATTTCAACTCACGAATTTTCTCACTTTCACCTTTCCAATTCTCTGCCACATCCCACCAGAGGGAAGTGAGCATGCGGCTGTGTGGTGCCTAATTGCCATCTGGGGTTAAACCACAACAGCAATGAAGAAGTGCAAAATCTGCTCTTCCAAAAGCTTGGAGGAGGGAATGCTCTACCCTCACATGCCAAAAATGTACCTTTCTGCATATGCATGTGGAAAGATGCTTCCACTGAAATTGTTCACATCTCTCTAAACATTAATGTCAGAGTACCCATACAAACCATTCAAAGGACACAGCCATGAAGTAATACTGTACAATTTCCAATGACACGCTACTCTTCCATGAGGTTAAGTAACAAGAAAAAGTTAAAAAAAAAAAAGTCACAAAAATGCATTGAAGAAAACACCCAAAACAAGTCCCCTAAAGGATTGGCATTGTGCTCACAGGTATTCCAAGAACTGAAAGAGTAGCTAGGTTTATTAGGTAAACAGAGTCTAGTGAATAATTAACAGGTCAGCTTCAAGGTGAAGTTCAATATAGACTGTTCTTTTGGTTTTGTTGTTGTGGCTGAAATGTTTTCATGTCTAAAAAAGGGTTATACCAGGTAATCCTGGCAGGATTAGGTGGGAGAGTTATTTATTTAATGGGCCGTATTGATTTCATTTTTAGATTTAAGTTATAATTTGGATAAGTATCTGTGATTCACGGGATGGCATACAATTCAGTGTTTTGTCCATTTTGCAGTTATGGATACACAAACGTTAAATGAACACTGTTGTTCAAATCACAATACTAGCCAGTCAAAAGGCTGAAAATGTTCCTTCTCTAAAGGCGTTTTTATAAAATTGGGGATTATGTACCATTTATGTCATGGGGCCTCTGCCTCCTTTGGCATGAAACATCGATAGGAACTGAGCTTGTGAAATTAAAGAGATTACAGAGTGCATTTTGTAGGACTTCTTCCATGTTTGTGACAGAAGTTGAGTAATGAATGCAGCAAAGGCTTCCAGAGAGAAAAGAACACGTCAGTGGTTAAGGCAATTGAACGCTGTCTTGAAAGCTAAATTATAACTTTGCCCCTGAGTTTGTAATTGATGCTATGCAAGTTACTTACATTTATCATAGGTGACCACCAACCAATTTTTTCAATGTCTGATGAGAATCTGATTTATCAATGTGTTGGAGTACTTAAATCTGGACCGGAAGTGAATGAGAGCTGTAAGTGGGTAAATGAAGAGTGGCATAGTGCTAAATAGTTATAAAAAAAATAAAGTCCTAGAACTGCTCTCACATGAGACAGCTAAGCTTTGTGGATTCTTTTATCCTAGGTCCTTTGGCTCTCAGAATTACCACTTCTTAACTGAAGATAATAGCATGCCTTGGTTTTGTAGCAATGCTTGAAAATAAATGTGCCGGTGTTTTAGAAGCGCTCTGTCAAAATAACCATGGAAGAAAAACCACGGGCAAAATCTGTAGTTCTGTATTCAGAGCATTACTTGAAGAAAATACAACAGATAGGACATAATGCCAGATCGAGTGGGAGAAACAGTGGAAAACTTTTCATTAGATAAATACTTTCTATTCCAGTGCTATGCATGGAACAGGGCTCCAGGAAAAAAAAGGGTAAATGACTATGTACACTAATGATGTAGTAAAATAACAGGCATGAACCTGTGACACAATCTGAAGTATACCCCAGCTCCTGAGTGTTTTGGCATGGCTCCAATGTGGATGGATATTCGCGTGGATCGCAAGAGAACCACTTGTGTCTGCTTTCTTGCCAAATACAATGCCTAGACCATGGGCATGTTAGAGCCCAAACAGTTTTTATGATAAAGTAATGGCCTTGGCAAAGTTATGAGTTGATTAAAACAGCATCTTAAATCTGAAAGGGAATGGCAGATGCAATAATTGATAATGTTACTAGCTCCATCTAGGACATAGTGCTATCCCTACAAGTGCCCACCCTCATGATCCAAGAGGAGTACTTCCTACGGCTCACTGGGGAGAACCTTCCCTTCTTTCAGGCATGGATCTCACAATTCGACAGAGTGCCCAGTGTGAGGGCATTTATGGTGAAAAAACTAAATGGGGCGGTGCAGAAAGCTATTGCCCCAAAACAGAACAAATGTCAAAATGGAAATTCATTATTAAGACAGGAAAAGAGGTGACGCATACAACGAGCTAAGAGCTGAGCTACCTTTAGGTATCCAGAAACAAGGAGCTGCAACAGTGGGTAGGGACATATGCTGTGAAGGGGCTACAAAATTATCTTAAATTTTCTACTCTTACAGTGCTTTTTTACATAACAAAATCAACATACAGGGTAACTGGTTTGGTACCAATCCAGCTGCAGAGTATTTTCTGCATCAATCTCACAGATTTCACAAAGGTTTTGCTCAGGAAAGACCACCATGTTGTCAGGACTCTGGCAGCAGGTCAATAAAGAGGCCCAGGAAAACACACGATGCTTATCTGGTACAACTGCTGTACGAGTGTTATTTTCCAGGCATTTTCCCCGCAGTACCCTTTACAACCTTTACAATTATGCTAGGAGCTGTTATGAACCATGTCCTTATCATCTGAGGTAGGACGCAGCGCTCAAGCAGATACGTTGCAGGAACATGGTATCACACACACCACACATGGCTGTGCCCCTACCCACAACTCCTGCGATGAAAAAACAACGATAAGACATCTCCTTGTGCAGCAGGAGCAATTCAACTAGCCCAAGCCATTTGCTACTTTTTCTGTTGACGACTCTCGAGAGGTGAGGTAACACGCTGTAGGACAAGTCTTGCCATGAGATAGGATTACAACAATTTAGAGAGAGTTGTGCGCTTATGTACGGGAGGTAAAAACTTAGTTGGTCATCTGGGGCTTAGTATTAACTTCATGAAGACTTTAGGCTATCGCAGATTTCACTTGTTACCGTGAGAGCGGAAAGCAGTCAAAGGACTTCACTTTCTCTAGCCTACGTGCATAGTACTGTGCATGTTTGTAAACAAAACAGAAATCTCTGCTGAAACAGGCACCTGTCCGCTTCCTCCCCCTCCTCCCCTTCCCCACGGGGGAGAGGGTACCCACCTAACGCCGCAGCTCTCAGCCCCCGCTTAACGCGCTCCAGGAAAGCGCTCGGAGCTGACACCCGGGAAGAGGGACGGAGGACACCGGGCCGCGGGGGCGGGGGCGGCGGCGGGCTCCCCCCTCCCGCCTGGGGCCGGGCCGGGGCTGGGCGGCAGCGTCCGGGGGGGCGGTCCGTCCCGTCCCGTCCCCCCCACCCCCCCGGGGGGGCCGCCCGCCGCCGCCGAGCCCCATATAGGGGCGGCCCGGGGCACTGCCGGCATCTGCTGCGCAGGGGGTGCGGTGCTCTTGCCAGCTTCTGGCTGCGGCTGTCCCTGGGCCACCCGGGTGAGCCGCCGGGGCGGGCAGGGACGGGACCGGGACTGGGGGCCGCCGCTGCGGCGGTGCCGGGGGGTGCGGGCCGCTCTCTTCTCTCTCCATACCCGCCCCCGCCCCGAGCGCGGCTCCCCTCGGCTAAACCGCCTCGTTCCCCCTGCAGGCTCCTCCCGAAAAGAGGCTGTTTTCCCGTCCTGCTGCTGCCATGGCTTCTGTACCCTCCGCCGGCTGCCTCCTGGCTAAGAACCAGTACTACAGAAGTAAGTGCTCGGGGGGACGGGCCGCTCTTCTCTTCCCCCCCCCCTCTTCCCCCACGGGCGGGGGGGAGCTCCTCAGGAGGAGGGAGGCGGAGGGGCCACCAGAACCTCGCCCGGAGAGATGTCCGGATTGTTGCCATTCAGGAAAAGTTAGAAAGTGTTTCAGGTGGTGTCTGGATGAGCTGGAAGCAAAAGAGTGTTTTTGCCTGGTAGTTTTTAATTGCTTGGAGAGTTTTTTGTTATATCAAGGAACTTCAGTTTTAATGAGCATTTGCTTCTGGCTATTGATCTACTTTTTCTTTTCCTATATGGAATTGTTCATTAGGTCTATGTAACTTTTTTTTTTTAAATTCTAAAACATGACATAGAAAAAGTGTTAGCCCAGCAAGTCCTGGCTTCTAGCTGTACTTCATGTTTACTTTGCAGAGTTAGAACACAAAATCAACTCACATGTTTGTTTCTAAATATGTGAAATACACTCTCAAACCAGTGACAATCTGGTGTATTAGGATCCCTCTATGCCGGATGGACACTAGTGAGAGTACAGTATTTAGTTGAATCACAATGGGAATTATAGCAATTAGGTTGTTTTGGACTTGAAAAGTCAAGGATAGACTTATCTGGCTTGATAGCAATGTGTACATGATCATAAGATTTGTCAGTGGCTTCAGCAGAAGTTGTGTAAACAGATGTCAGAAGGCTTTTAAGCGAAGAGTAAGTAGACTGAGAGATCAACTTTTATAAAGTTTTTATATAAAGTATAGTGTGTGTATATATATACTGTAGTAGAATGGTGTATAAAATACAGCAGTTATACTTTGTAGCAAAGTAAACTTATCTTTTAGATTGCTTCCTCCAAGACTACAGCAGGTCTGAAAAATTCTTGGCATAGAAAAGTTCTTGGTGTAGAAATATCGTACCCTCTAGAAGCATTTTTTCATTATGTGTGTCTCTGTTTTCCATGAACAGCAAGGCAGAACTCGGAATCCAGTGTTTCTTCCAGCTCCTCCTCCTGTTTGGATGCTGTGAACGCCACAGACCAGGAGAAAGCATTTCATGGTATTGTTCCCTTCTCTCAAACAGTATTCTGCTTTTGCCTGTTTGTTACTCAGCCAGTGTCTAATGGGGTGGGCTTTTTTTCCTCCTCTTGCAGGGTTACCTGAATTAATTGATAAATGTTGGTGGATAAAAAGCTTTTTCCATAGCGAACCATCTCCACCAACTGTTGGCAGAAAAACGCTATCAGCAAGCAGGTGAGTCCTGTTTTTACAATGATGAGGGTAACCTACTCATTCCGTTTTCCATTCAGTGGAAGTGTTAGTAAACAAATCGTAATCAGTTAAAACAGTCTGGGGGTGCAGAGCTGTTTTGATGACTTAAAAGAGAGTGCAAATGTACAGCTATAGAAGCTTCCCATGTTTTCACTTTAATAAACAAACTTGTATGCTACTTCATATTAAGCAGGTGCTAGTGGCTATTACTGTTCTACACTTACAGTGATATTTATTTAATGCTCTACTTACAGCACTTGCACACCCATTTATGCAGCTTAGCCATTTTATTTCATGTTAAAATGCTGATATGAATGCATTCAAAAATACTTAGGTGGACAAATATCTCTGAGGAAAATACAATGATAATTCTACTCATAACATTTTTTATGTATATTTCTGCAGTACCAACAGTTGAACAGGACAGCATGCTGACTTTACTGACCGAGATACTATGTACAGACTTGTTTTTCCAAGAGGCTTGGGATCTTCCTAATGTCTGGGTTCAGCTGCAAGAAGACGACAAAACCATTAGGAGAGCGGAAAAGTGTATTTTCAAAATATTTGTCAGTAGCTTAAATGATATTGCTTAATGAACATGCCCATGGCCTACCTTGCTCATTACAGAGTTGCTATAATTTGAGATGTCTGTCTAATGGAAGTTACCTGGATTAAATATCCTGATGACTGACTGGGATAGTTAAGAAAAAAATGACAGCAAAAGTAAGCTATAGTAGGTTTAGGAGAAGCATGTGTATTGAACGACTTGGCAATACGTGATATTGTTAAGTTTTACCTTTAAGATATAGGCTCTATAGGCAGCCATGCTGGCGTAAACAAGATTCAGATATATAGTCCAGAGTCCAACTGTGCTATGGTACATGTTTTCCATCAAGTATTTCTGTGTACCAGTTACAGGGACTAAGTTTACAAGAATGTTTGTTAATAGCTTTGCTTTTAGAAAGCCCAATTACACCAAGAAACTGTAATTAGTTTGGTCTCTCTGTTAGAGCAGGGTGCATAGATCCCAGCCTCAAATACTCGGGCACAACTTTCATTCATATCTAAGCATGTTGGTGCTTGAGACCAGAATAGGAGAGACAAGAAATCGGTAATCCTGACAGACACTGACACCTTCCAAGCAGAATAGCAACCTTAATCAGAGTTGGTACTCCTAGATCTGTTTTACCTCTGTTTTACTTTTAGATTACTCTCACCTGCTTAGCTGTAGCTCAAAGAGCTACTTGTTCTCAAGTGACTAATCAGTATTCACTGCTGTCTGTCAGCTTAGTTGTTATGTGCTAGGTCTGGCAAAGCGTTCAACTCAATCACGTTAATGTTACCAACCAAGTGTACCTTCATCATGATTCATGCTCTTGAAAGATACTGTAACATAGCTTCGTTTGGTCTTCAGCATTGCAAAGCGGTACATCAGATTGTTTGTTCTAGTGGGTATGACTGAAATGCGTCAGAGGTCATAGAAAATATCAAGTATTTGGCTGTATGATATTTCTGTAAACTATCTGTGCAACTTTTTGATGTACTGTCACTAAAATCTATCTGACCTTTGTCCATCACTGGATGAGCTAACAATAGCAAACTACAGTTTTCATCTTAAGTTAATGTTTGTCATGGTTATGCATAGGACTCCAAAGTGTATCGAGTGACTGCTTCAGGAAGCTGATGGCTTTGGTGGAGACCATAATGCATTGCATGTGACAACAGAAAAGAACACAATGCTGAAAACAGTTTCAGGAATCTGTAAATTGACTTGTTACATATCCCTACAGCTATTGTGTAGTTACTTCTTTGTCCTTTCTCTAAGTGTACAGAATGAACTATTTTTTATACTAAGATTTTTTTTATTAATAAAGATTCAATCAGTATTTGGTCTGTCTTATTTTTGGCCTCTAATAACAAACTGGTAGTCAGTGCTGCTTGTGGTGTGGTTGGTGGGTGGTTTTGTTTGTGGTTTTTTTTAATGTGACATATTAGTAAAACTTAAAATTCCCTCAGAAGACTTTATGTGTGTGTCATGTTCTTCCTTTAGCCACTTTAAAGTCTGATGGGAGGTCAAGAAGGAATGGTAGAATGTAAAATAAGAAAAAGACCCTAATACGTTTCTCTGTAGTATCAACTTGTAAAGGGGAGAAGACTCAGACTGCTGTTGAAATGTGGTTGTGGCTCTCTTTGAAGATGCTTGGAGGCATAGAAGAAAGAATTGCTGTAGCCTTTGTTGTACATGAGATTTGGAAACAGTGGGGAAGTGCAGTGACAAGCTCCCTGATTTCTGACTGAGCTTAAGCTGCTTCTGTCTTAATATAATCAGAAACTGGCATGCTGCACATGCTGAAAGAGCTGATAAGCTGTTAAGACCCACAAAAAAAAGCCCACTTTTTTTTTTTGTGGGGGGGGGAGAGGCTGGAACAACAAGAGAGGGACTGTATATTGTTTTTATTCACCTGGTTAGGCTATATGAACTACTTGTTTTTTTGACAGCATCATGGTGATCAGCTCAGCACTGGAATGGCACCACCACCTACTCAGCTATTTGGGCCAGTTCTTCAAAATACAGTTATTATACCTAAAATCTAGTTGTTAATCAACTCTAATAAAATCTAATGTTCCTATGACAAACTCCTGAGAGGATATGGGTAAAAGGGACATTAAAGTGCTTGCTATCAAAGTGGTGCATTTTGTTACATCACAGTAATAAGGAAACATCAATTTTCTTGAATTAAACATCAATATAATGTAGCTTTGGGGTGAAAAAGCCTAAATGTAAACTATTTAGAGAAGCTGAGAGAAAAAGGAAAGGGAAACTATATTGTATAGCTTAAATGCAGCCTAGAATAAGAAAACCAGGAAAATAATATGATTTTAATACATATCTGGGTAAGACAGGTACAAATGTTTGACCAAAGATTAATTGTAGTAGAAAAAAAAAAAGTTTTTTTCCTATTAGGACTATAGGTAGAGATTTATTTTGATGAAGTTAAGCTGTATGTTGTTATTATCTGGAAAAAAAAAGTGTCAGAAACAGGACTTGTGGCAGCATGTAAGAACTAAGTTAGATCCAACTATCATCACCAAGTTAGGAATGGAGAGATGGACTTTAAAGAGATTTTATATTGCTCAAATGCACATATAGCAGTGATATTCAATAAAGGGCTTCCATTTTTTTCCTAAAAGGGAAGCCTGAGTCATAGTCTATTGGTCCTAGTAATACCCCATTTTAGGAGTCAAAAAAAAAAAAAAAAAAAAAGACAAATCTTGTATCATTTGTTTTGGGTCAAGAAGGAGGAAGTCTTCCTGTTGAGCACATTTAGAGAGAGATTTTTATTACCATGAAATCATTTTTTCCCCACTTGTGGTTTGGAAGAAATACCGTAAAGTCACATTTCTTTCCAAGGATTTTCTTGCCTGTATGTGAGGTAAGCAATACTACATATTGTGGATGGACAATAGTAAGGATTAACTGTAAAGACTATAGCTGTTGCTATGAAATGGGATTTTTTTTTTTTTGTATACTAACCTTTTCTGCAGAAGCAAGAATGATAACTCATTTAAGAAACGGGTGTTCAATATAAGAATAAACAGCAAATCAACCAGCAAATAAAACTCAATTTCAGTTGTTAGGAATAAGTATTTTTTTTCTAATATGTGCAATGATTAAGACTCCCATAAACAACGTGCTTTAGCATTTCTTTGTAACTTCTTTGGAAAGCTCATTTCTGTTTATGATATTATAACATTCTGACATTTTAAAATATGTGCAAATCCCTCTTTTTTTTTCATGATCCTAACTAATCATGCATTATTTCTTCCTGAAAGCAGACTCTCTTATCGTCACTTCTCAACTCTTCTGCAAAGGAAAAACCCAAGCAGGGTTCATTCAGCCATTTCTACTAGGATTAATGTTTGCAAAACATTTATTGGATTATTGCACTTACAGCTGGTGACTGTGAGAATTTTGACCATGACCCATGTTCGGTGTCCTGGCTGACTCTTCAGTGATGGAGGGATTCTGTCAGATTTCTCTTGACATGCACTCTGCTGTATGCCATTTTAAGCTGTTCTGGCAGTACCAGATGTGAAATATACTGCACATAATCACTGGAAGTTAGGTCTTTGTGATAGAAAGAGACTATCACTAATAGGGAAGAGAATCAGATCAGTATATTGGGAGGAATTCAGGGGAAAAGCATATTTTTTTTTCCTTTTTTCCACTTTTATCTCTCTCAGAAACTGTGGAAAAGAAATCACTGTTTCCCAACCCTGTGCCAAAAGAGAAGATTCAGCTTCGTTACAATACTCAATGGTGTGTTCAGAGCCACTCTATCATCTTTTTCTCAAAAATAGAATTATAAAAGTGCTTGTAGTCATGATGACAAGACATGATCTGAACAGAGACATAATACTTTTATTAGATCAACTCATAACAGGGAAAAAAAAGGGCTTGTGCACTCAAAGTAGTTGCTTTTCTTAGGTGTGTCAGCCACAGCATCTCCTTAAAACTTTGTCAACTTTGGCTTCAATAAAATTAATTTTCACTTGTACCCGTGAAGCAGAACCATAATTTTATTTTACTACTTTAGTTGAGGTAGCAGTATTGGGTGCAAGATAGAAATGTTTCTTTTGTGAGGTGCACATAAGAGCAGAGGACTGACAGGCCTGGCTGGAGGTCAGTCACCCTACTGGGATTGTTCCCTGGACAGGCTGAGGCTGGAATGTCCAGGAGAAATGGCATCAATACTGGGAATAACTTTTAAGAAAGACATTATTCAGGTTTTGTTTTGGTTTGGTTTTTTTTTTTGCTTTTGCTGTTGCTCTTTTTGCAATAAGTGAAAAACCCACCTCATCCTGACTTCGAAGTAGTCAGTGATGGAGAGTTCATAAAACACCCTAGTAATATTTTCAGTGGTTGATCACACTCACCTTTAACAATCTTCCCCATTGCTGCCAACTTGAATTTCTCTGTGAACAGCAGTTCAGGGGTTAGTCAGGAATGCATGACTCAAATAACCAGCAAAAAACTTTTAATGTGCTGATTCCACCTCCTATTCAAAGATGTTGACAGCGATTTCTGAAGAGGTTGTATAATTTTGTTTAATCCCCAGCTACACCAACTTCAAGAAGTATTTTGGCACAATAGGAGTGGATCAATAGGTGGAAGCAGCTGGAGATAAGCTTTTTGCTTCTGTGAGTGAAAGCCAAAAGCCGGGCTCTTAGAGTATGTTTCCCACTCTGTAGTTTACTTAGTTCAGATGAGGCGAGGACATACGAGCTATTGCTAAGTAAGCTAAATGAGAAGGAAAAAGGTGATGGTGCAGTTTTGGGATGGCATCAAAATGTTGACCAGTTTGAAATCTTAGTACCTAAAACTCATGCTTTAACTTGCTTCACTTGGAAATGGAATTTACTGGACAGATTCCTTAATACCTCAAATCTTAATATGTTTAAAGAGTTCTACCCATTGCAACTAACTACTTGTATGAAATAGCACACCAATTCACTTTTTTAAAACTTAATTTTAAAATAATTTTCAATCCTCTCTTTCATTACAAGTATCATGCATTATTTTGTGTTTAATTCTGTTGTCACATGATATGTAGAGTAGCATCTTCATATCAAAAAAACCCCATTTTATATTTTGAAGAAAATTTTGGAGTAAATAGGTTCTTACAATAAACCTATTTTAAATATAATCTATCTTTCCAAGAACCTCAAAATTGCAAGTTTCACTGACTCATAATAATGTCCAAGTGAAAGGATAATACTAGGGGTAAAATACACAATAAGTTCCTCTGAATATGTATTTCCTCATCAGATTTTAACCAGGTTAATTGCATGCTGCCACAACTCCAGCTCAGCCTCATTGTACGTTTGAGTTCATTTAAGTTCAGGTGAGATCTAGAATTACTAGGGAATCACACCGACAGGATGCATTAGTGGCTGAACAATTTCTCCATGGCAGTAGCAGACTGAGTGAAATCTTCAAGGTAAATGCTGTATGTAGTAATCCTTTCACATTCTGTCACAACAAAATGCCTGCCTGCAAAATGCACAATTTGGGGAAAAAAACCAGAACGCTCCACCAAAAAGACCCACCCTGTTCCCATTCTGTGCTTTCCAGAAACATATTTTTCTAAGTGAAACATTAGTTGCTTTGTATTTCTTTCTAATTTCATTGCAAAAGAATGACAAGCTGAAATGCATTAAGCAAACAGATTGTTACTTTTATGACTTATTTTTCCCGGTTGTCATAATTATTGTCCTACATTAATCTTGTGCCATTATTGCTTAATGTGGGGGCGTTGTTTGTTCTGTTTATCTATCACCATACTGTGAATGTAACAGGAGTGCTGTCTGGAGGGGACAGCTTTGTTGTGTACACACTTTTTAAACACCTACACACCATTAAAACAGAGCTCCAGTGACTAAGTGGGTCAGCTCAGACCTTCTGAGATAAATGCGCAGACTGTAACTCTGAATGTGAGGACCGATTTTATTCTGCTTTTCTACAACATAGAATTGGATATTAATCTTGAAAGGCATCAACTGGTAGGCATTATAATATTATATGAGGCCTTTATGACTAATTCTGAAAATGGATGTCCTTTCACTTCTTTTTGGACATTAAAGCATCCACAGCATTTATTATGCATTTTAAAGGACGACTTGCCCTGTGTAAGGACTATGATTTATTGGCGAAACATTGCTCAACTGAGAACAGGCCTATTTCTGTACAATATAGTCAAATACTATATCCTCCGTATATTTAACTTGCTCACACTTATAGCATTTAGTTTACCCCCAAACAGGAAAGTCACTTGAGATTTATTTAGACTGAAGACCATTCTTCTTCAATGTCACCTAATGCTGAAATCCACTGAGATCAAAAGTGCTTTTCATAATAAATAAATGTAAATTCATTGATGGTAGATTTGAAGTAAAAAAATAAAAAGGTCACAAAGTAAGTGAACATTTGTGATACTCATTCCCACCTACCTAAAATCCTAATGAGCGGTATATACGGGAATCGCTATGGTTCAAAGCATCACAGAGATTAAGTTTACATCAATGCTCATTCACTCACTCTTCTCTCTCCCAGTTGCTCTCTGCACTAATTAAAAACCCCCACAAACAATCTTTCAGCACCTACACAGGAATAATACAGAAATTATATAGAAAAGACAGACAGGAGCCAGGGCAAACAGCAGTCCCCTTAGTCCTAGAATGGGTCTGCCTATCTCCAGGACATACATCTTTCTGCCTCTGGTTAAAAAAAAAACCAAACACTACCAAACCAACAAAAAAGTATTTTTCTGTGGCCAAGAAATAATCTAGACCATATCAGCAGCTCAGAAAGACCAGGCACTAGTATCATTTATACTGAGCGAACTCTCAGGTAAGGAAAATGGATTGAATGAATCCACAGCCTCACAGTAAAATACAATCTTTTACCTCAATAAAACCTTGACTTTTTGACTGAAAAATAGCATCCCTGAAATATGTTGACAGGATATGTTCCTGTGATGGCTAGTGGGAGTTTTGTTTAAGACCTCTTTTATGGGCTGGTCTTCTCAGGAATTGCTCCTGTTGTTTCGCACCCCAGTTTTATGCATATGTTACATTAAAGTGGATTAAGTCTTTAAGAGGAATAAGGTGATGGGCTGCAGCCAAGCAAGAACTCCTTGAGACGTATCCCAGGTGTGTATTCAATTCAAAATGCTGTGAGTTTGGGGGCAAACATACTTTTTAAACATCTGTAGTATTTAGGTGAAAGAACAGAAAAAAATGTATGTCAAAACATTTTGACCAACTGTAATAATGGCTGTTACAAGGGGATGTAGTGTGGGGAATTAGTTTAATATTGGCTGGCAACATCAGAGAGAGGAAGCATTTGACTCATCTCTGAGAAAACAGTGCTAACCACTGTAAGTAAATGGCATATGGGGTCTTGATTCTCCCTTCCTTTCATTAAATGGTTGGACTCAATGATCTTAAACATCTTTTCCAACTTAAGTGATTCTATGATTCTGAACAGTGCGAGCAGTGATGTCTCTACTTAGACCAGAGCCATCAGCTGGGCAGGCTGGGAGGAGGTATGGAGGATGGATAAGCCAAACTCTCACTGGCTGCTGCAGTTTATCAGAAAGAAAATCTGCAGGCTCATCTGGGGTCCGGACCTAACATGACAAATTTCTTGTCACAGAACTAGCGAAGGCTGTCGGTTGTCCATGATTTTACAGTAAAAGATCATTTTTTTTTTTTAAGCTATAGGGGCTGAAATCTCTAATGAGCCAAAAATTCTTGGGCAAATGGATGCCTAGAAAGTGACACTGGTGGTTTTTTAGCTCCTGAGAATGTCTCCCTGAAACCTTGCTACATATATTATTAAGATTTTGATATACATTTAGCTTAAAATAATGCAAATTCATTAACTGAGGTTACTTTTTATTTACATAATTTACAATATGAAGAGTGACTATGCGGCTTATGGCAGAATATATGTAAGGATACATTTTTAGTAGGATTTCAGCTACTTGGGTAACCATTTAGTTGATGAAAAAGATGCACTTTCAGCATGAACAAATAAAGGATATTTTTATGGTGTCTTTTCAGGATTGAAAAGGCTGTTCTGCTGAAAGTAAATTTCAGTTAATAAATCTCACTTCCATTTCCCTCATGTGGAGGAGTGACCTAGAAAGAACACTGCTTATATTTGGATCCTGAAATACTGTACTACAAATACAGGATGAGGAATTCATGTCACGTAGCTCCTTATTTCCAAGAATTCCAAGTGCATCTAGTATTACATAAGTCACCCAGGACACTAGAGTTGAAGTTACTGTGCTGAGGCTTGCTTAGCACTGTTCTATAATTAGTTAGCAAGTCGATTCAAGATTTATTTCAAGTGTATGAAGGAGAAGCAGATTCATGAATAGATAATGGCAAAGGCATACAATGTCTGAATGTATTAGTTTAAAAAAGTGTTCTTAAAATACTGCTTTATTGAAAGTGCGCATTTGAAGACGTTATTCTGTTTGCAAGTCAACACATTATGTGCATTACACTTGTACTAAATTATTATGCCTCAGCTAAATAAAGGCCCTCATCCCTGATGCTTCACTTTTATGAGCCTCCTACAGTAATGTGCATAAAGGCACATAGGAGAGAAGGAGAGAAAGAATTCTTTGTATTTTCAGTGTTTTATTGAACAACATAGTTTTTGAGTCATCACAAAATGTAGGTACAATTTGAGCGTAAGAAAAATTTCTCTTTTGAGAATGCTCTTTTGAGACTCACCAAGATTTCCTTTAGCCTTTCTGCTTTCTGACACAGCATGAAATGAGATCTTAACTTGTGGGGCAGTGTGGGGCTGTTTCATCAGTTGTACATTAAAAAAATCAACAGATCGCAACACGTAGAGTCAGTATATAAAGATATGGAAAGCCAGAAATGCTTGAGAGGGGAGAGACAGGAGCAGAGAAGGTAGAATGTAAACCCTCTGACTTTAGCTTGCTTCTTCCTTCTGCAGTTTTCTGGAAAAAAACCCAAAGTAACTATTTCTTATCAAATTGATTTTTTTCCACATTATGACTACTCTACTTTTGCCAGTCAAGACTGTGGCTGGACAGGAATGGGAATAATTAACATCAGTGATTTGTAACATACAGAGTCTAAAAGTCAGAGTCTAAAACCTGACATCAATAGGTATAAGCTTTTTATTTCAATAACAGGTAAAATGTTATTGCAAAGCCTATATTAATATAAGGGTAAAGCTAAAATGTTATATCTGACTAAATGCAAAAAATAATATTTCTGGAACTGATTTAGCAATGTTATACATATATATACTTTATAATGCTCATTAAACAGCATACTATGTTTTTATTAAACTACAGCCTGTTGCCCCAACATTAGCATTACTATATTATTGTATGCAACACAGTGTTTAACATTTCCATAGAAACTCTTACTTGCATACCCAAACTTTTTTGTCTGTGTAATCTTAAAACTGTATTAGCATCTTTTCTTTCATATAAAATGGGTAATTCTGCGTGTATTTTGTAAAGCAATCTATTTCATTTCCTAGTTCCCCGTCTTCAGTCTCATATCAAACCACCACTAATGATGCCTTTGCCTAATTAGTGGGGCCTGTACTAGAGTAAGTTTATAATCAAGGATGCTGTGTAATGGTGCTTGCATTTCTGCAGGGAAAATTGTTTCTGAACATACTGAATTCTTATAAAGCAGCTTTCTTTTCCTAACAGATTAGGTTTTTTTTACTCATTTTTTTTAATTTAAAATCTAACAGTAATAATATCAAAAATAGTAATTTTTGTATTCTTTATAATGCTTATGCAAGTTAATGACACAGTTTTGGTAATAGCTGCTACTAAGCCAGTTGAAAATATACAAAATATATCTTCTGTTTTACTGATCAGGTTGTATGTTAAAATAATTATCCTCATTTACTGGGCAAGGTTTTCTGGCCCGTATTATGGAAAATGTCCTCACAGACCCACTGGATCCCGAATCATGAATCTGCACTCATGTTGGGGTGTTCTTCTACCAAAGGCATGTTGCTTTAGTTTTTAGTGATTGATAGAGCAGGCCTGTGCTGTTGTGTTTTAGCCCCAGGCAGCAACCAAGCACCACACAGCCACTCACTCACCCTCTCAGCCCCCCTGTGGGATGGGGGAGAGAATCTGAAGAGCAAAAGTAAGAAAACTTGTAAGTTGAGATAAGAACAATATAATAATAGAAATATACTATAGTGGTGGTGGTGGTGGTGGTTGTGGTAGTAGTAGTAGTAGTAGTAGTAGTAGTAATAGTAGTAATGAAAACCATGAGAGAGAGAGAATGAGAAACAAAACTCAGGAAAACCAAGTGGTACAATTGCTCACCACCCTCCGACTGATGCCCAGCCAGTCCTCCAGCAGTGACTGCTGCTCCCTGGCCAACTCCTCCCAGTTTCTATACTGAGCATGATGTCATATGGCATGGAACAGCCCTTTGGCCAGTTGGGGTCAACTGTCCTGGCTGTGCCCCCTCCCAGCTTCTTGTGCACCTGGCAGAGCAGGGAAAGCTGAAAAGTCCTTGACTGGTGAAAGCACTGCTCAGCAACAACTAAACTATCAGCGAGTTACCAACATTCTTCTCATGCTAAATCCAAACCACAGCACTATACCAGCGACTAGGAAGAAAATTAACTCTAACCCATCCAAAGCCAAGACAATATCTTATGTCATCCTCCATTCTCATCTGAGTTTATCTATCTTGGACTTCCATGTGGCTGAGGAATCTGTCAACAAGTTAGATGATCCCTCAATAAATCAAGTAGAACAAGCAAGTCCAGAGAAATTCCCAATATTCTGCATAACTGTCTGCTAAAGCATGCACTGAACACTGCATTAAAATCTTCAGTGCTACCCACAGAAGTAGTAATGACCTTAAGTCATAGGATCATAATTTATAAAAAATGGTATCTGTATCAAAGTAACTGAAATCAACTCTGCTGGCCCAAGATGTTCCCTAGTTCTCTTATCTGATGGTAATAGCCTGTGTCTTGCAACACGATAAGCCTCGGTTATCAAAGCTTTGTCTTGTGGCTGTCTTGTGCTTTGCTCAAGGTTGAATCTTATTTCCACTAAAATAATTACTATAATCACAGTAATAACAATAACAATAAAGCCCTCACCTCTAGCCTACTCAAAGAGGTTTGCCCTCTCAAGAAACATATTTCAGGAATGACAAATTGTCTTGGTGAGATCATATATTAAATCAGTTTTTAAACTTTAAACTTTTTGTGGCTTAAAGATACATTTATTCTTGAACATGTAATTTGCCCTTCCATTTACCATGGACAAGTATGCTCTTCCTTCTCATGCAATCAACACATTTAAGACAATTCACCAAAAATGAAAATGAATGAGATTGCAATGGCACTGAACGTTGCTCGAAGACTTTTATAATGGGATTTTCTTTTCTTGGTGAGCTCAAAAGTCGCTTTTATATAAAGACCTTATCCTTTTCCTATTAGCATGAATGCAATGTGGAAGTGGCTATTATTGAGCCCCTGACATTCCTTACATGGGTTTCTGAGTGTGTGTGCTTACAGATGCTTCAGGAATGAATAGTTTTTATGACAATATGTCACTGAGGAGCTAACGTGCCAATTTCAAATACTGCAAGTGTAATAAATGGAAGTGAGGACAAGAGCTAATTTAAATAACTTCCCATTACTAAGCCATCTCCTACCCTAAAAGGATTCTAAAGCATATCTTGCCCTAGAATAAATGATGTGCACGGTTTTTTTTTTTCTGTGAAGTTAAATTAAAATTCACTTCTTCCTCATAGAACAGAGGAGAGAAAAGTAGACATGTGGGATATTGCTATCCAAACAGGATTTTAGTAAACAGACAAACAAAGAAAATGGCCTGTCAGTTATTGATTATGGTCACTCATTTACATTCTTTACTATAGGCTAGGTACCAACAAAATGCGATTGCTGTCTACTCATTAAACTTAGGAGTCAGGCAGCAGAGGTACTAAGAAAGTATGATGTTTATGAAATGCCTAGAGAAAAAGAAAAAATGGATTTATTTTGGTTTTAATAACTGATTTCTGTATTGCTTCAGTGGAAAATGCCACATGACCTTTTAATGACTGAAAGTGTTTTATAACCTTTTTGGAAGGTGACACTTCATGCCCTCACTTGTCTCGATGAACTAATAATGTGACTTTCAGACAGCCATCTAAATTTGTCCAAATGAGATGATAGCTGTCCAGTTTATTCAAGCTTCTACTGAGTATACAGTTTATGAATCACAGTTTCTGATTTCCCTTTCAAATACCTATTTTAGTATATATTTCCTATTAATTTATGCACTCATGCTTGTACATGAGTGCAATTTGCAGACCAAACTTTTGAAGTCCAGCCTGAAAGAGAATTGAACCCATGGTCCATGACATAAGAGTCCATGGCCCTTGATGTTGATGGGGGAAAAAAAAAGGACAAAAAAATAGGAGAACAGTATCTCTCTTTAACGTCCCTGTGTTAGGATTCAAACTAGTGTATGCCAGACTAGTCTCAATTTGATTCAACTAAAAAGGTCTGCAATGCTAAAGTAAGGCCCTCTCAGTCAGGAAAACAGCTTTAAATAGTTACTTCCTCCTCTGTCATCCCCAAGCCCACCTTAATTCACAGTCCCTGAGAAGAAGTATGAGACTAGTGAGGCTAAATAAGCAATGTACATGATTTCCATGGTTTTGGTCTGAGGCGTTATCTGTTTTTCAAGAACTTCTGTGGTTTGTTTCCTGGGAGTTTCATGCCAACTTTGTATCAGGATTTATGGCAGTTAATTTTTTCATCTACCACTTTTTTAAGCTCTGTGAAGACACAGGAGTGAAATCTGGTCTCACTGAAATCTCACCCAAGAGCACGCGAACAATTTTTCCTCCGAGTTTAGGTGAGAACTCTTTATTTTAGGAATGCAAATTAAATGGCTTTTGAGACAGCAAAGTCCTCTGCCTTTGATGGGAGATATTTTTTCCCAGGCTTATTCAGCATAGTAGCCACACATAGTTCCACAAAATTAACATGCAACATCTGAATTGTCTTTAAGAATTTAGTAGTCAATTTTGCAAAAGTCCCTAATTAGGGGATAGAATGAAAGTCGAACAATGTCGTGGTTTAAGCCAGCTGGCAACTAAGCACCACGCAGCCACTTGCTCACTCCCCCACTTCCCTCAGTGGGATGGGGAAGAGAATCAGGAAGGAAAAAAAAAAAAAAAGTAAGACCCGTGCGTTGAGATAGAGACAGCTTAATAAGAGAGAAGAATAACAATAGTAATAATAATAATGGTAAGAGAATATACGGAATGTACAAAACAAGTGATGCACAATGCAATTGCTCACCACCCCCCACCGATGCCCAGCCCATCCCAAGCGGCAATCAATCCTCGAGCCGCGATCACTCTCCCTGCAACCGACTGACTAACTCCCCCTGAGCATGACATTATACGGTATGGAATAACTCTTTGGTCAGTTTGGGTTAGCTATCCTAGCTGTGCTGTACTCCCAGCTTGTTATGCACCTGGCCGAACAGGAGAAGATCAAAGAGTCCTTAAGTAGTCTAAGCACTACTTGGCAACAACTAAAGACATCAGTGTGTTATCAACATTCTTCTAGTACTAAATCCAAAACACAGCACTATGCCAGCTACTATGAAGAAAATTAACTCTATCCCAGCTGAAACCAGGACAAACAACAATAAAAAAAAATCACACTTCTAAAAAATGTGAAGAATAAAACATTAGATTAGTTGAGGCACATCTGCAGGAGAAAGCTGTGATCACGAATTATTAGCACAAGAAAAGTGAGTCAGTTCAGTGGCAGTCACACGCGATCACAAGATGACTCCCATATCTCTTAATTTTTGGCATTTCCAAATCAGGTGCAACAGGACTGAAACTTCTTTCAGCACAACCAATGTTTTGTTTGCATCATATTTTCTGTATCACTTTGCTGAAACATAATCCACATAAGAAAAGAAAAGCTGCATTAAAAGTTAAACTGAAGGACTTCGTTCTTTCTGTGATGTTTGCATGCTTGGTGTACACAAAGTCACTTATATCACCCAAATTTAAGTACCTATTTAGCTGCTGACTTTGGCCAGCTCTTACATATGAAAAAAATTATGAAAATAGAAATTACATTTTGCCAAACATTGTCTCCAAACCTGACTAAGCTTAGATGCCCTGTCTATTTCTGAGGATCACATAGAGAACCTAAGGTGATCGGTTTTATAACTGAAGGCATTGAGCTAGGTGGCCAAGGTCTGAGTAGGAGCAGACTACCTGTGCACAACAGCAAGAATGCAATCAGAAATATTCCCAAAATGGAGATAAACTTTATAATCATTTTATATCCAGTTTACATCCAACTTCAAAATGCAGTTGCTTCTAACCAGTCTGCTTAAAAATCTGCTTGTATCACAGCAGCACTGTAAAACTATTTAGAAGTGACTCCATGGCAAGTTTTTTGTTTATTTTGTTAGCAGGTCGTAGAAGAACAGCTTCAAGTAAGCTGAAATGCTATGTAACAAAATAAATGGAGCAGGATTCAGCAATCTCTATTCAATTTGTATTTGCAAGAAATACTCACAATTAAAAATTTGAAAATCATAGGCAGCCTTTTCAGATCACACTTTTAGCTCTTGTGATCTTAACAGCTACCCAGAGTGGAAGAGAGTAAACTTGAAAATCTATTATATACATATGAGCCATCATTAAATAAGAAACATAAAAGAGACAATGTTTGATAATACTGAAAGAGAAGATGTTCACCTTTTGGTTAAAAATGGGATGTCATCAAGACCACTCAGAGCAAGAGTGGATCAAATCCTCTGAGAAATCATTTGAAGCTATTTCCCAAGCATAAGGAAGACCTCAACACAAAGCATATATATGTGAAGACTCTTACTTCCTTTCATTTTCCTGGAAGCATTTCCTCTTTTCTAATGAAAGAGGAGTAAATAGGTTTCTTTCCCTGTATGTTTTTTACCAGAGAAAAATATGAGGCTCACTAGTTGCTGAACAAAGTAAAACCAGTGAAACAGCTGACCTACAGAGATCCAAAATGGGCATCAGCCCTACTATGTTACCACAAGCTCCAGTACTTAAATTTAAGAAGTACTAACTCAGTGCTGCTGATGTTGAGACTTGAAAACCAAGAGCCACAGAGTAGTTTGGGACACCTCAGAGACAGACTGAAAACAGTAAATACAGTGTGCACACGAACTTTCTAAAGAGGTGATGGTCCAACCTGAACCCAGGAGAGAAAGGGGAATTGTGCAGCAGTGACATTAAGACATGATGTGGGAGCAGCTACTTCACCAGCTATGCAAGGGAGAAAGCGAATCACTGTGACAAATCTATGCCTGTTTCTGAGGTCCATCTCTCAGTCAAATTTGTGAAGGAAGATTTTGTTCTTCAACTGGGCAATGCTATGCGTGCAGCCACTGCATTTGCAGCAATTCTGTGCAGTCCTGACACACTGAAACCAAGAGTTCACTTGGTGTTGCTACTGTTCATGGGAATCAACTCATGCTGTTTCATAAGAATCAACTGTCTTCATAGGATTCTTATGACAGAACCTTCTGAAACAAAAATCCTTCATAAAACAGTTAAGAATTTATGTAATTGCTGCAGAACTATTTCCAGGTGACATGCATGCTTTGCCAACAGCCCAAAAATACTCTTTTTCATGAAACTTTACCTGCAAGGTGCCTGAAAAGAATCACTGGAAAATGGGAGGAAGATGCGTCCTGCCATTAGGAGAAAGCTTAAGGCAACAGTACTGAAAAAAAATGAGGAAAAGTAGGAAATAAGGTATTATTTATTGCTATAATGTATTACCATCCAAATCTGGTCTTTTTGCACAGACATTTGGACAAAGTATTTGTTAAAAGGAAAAGATAATTACTGGAATCTTGGTATAGGGTAACACTTGCATGGAAAATCAAATCTCCCAAGCAGAATGGTTAATGGCTGTCCAGTGGTGATGGGAAGCTTAATCTCAAGGGTCCCTCCAATGGTGAATTCAGATGAATCATGAGGGACTCCTCAAACTACTCTTTTTCGCTGTTCTTACAACCCAGCTGACCACGATGCTATGTGACCACCCCAGTATATGCATAATTCATTGCTATTGATACATCTTAACTATACACAAAGCACCTCTTAAGGACTACATTCATAAGACTGTACTTGTGGCCATTTCTGCAGGAACAGTTTCTATTGACTTTGACAAATCATAGAATCATAGAGTGCTTTGGGTTGGAAGGGACCTTTAGAAGGTGCAGTGAGCAGGGACATCTTCAACTCAGTCAGGTTGCTCAGAGCCCCATCCAACCAGGCTTTGGATGTTACCAGGGATGGGGCCTCCAACACCTCTCTGGGCAACCCCTGCCAGGGTTTCACCACCCTCATTTCAAAGAATTTCTTCCTTATATCCAGTCTAAACCTACCCTGCTTCTGTTTAAAACCATTACCCCTTGTCCTGTCACAACAGGCCCTGCTAAAAAGTTTGTCCCCATCTCTCCTATAGGCCCCCTTTAGGTACTGAAAGGCCGCAATCAGGTCTCCCTGCAGCCTTCTCTTCCCCAGGCTGAACAAGACCAACTCTCTCAGCCTGTCCTCATAGGAGAGGTGCTCCAGCCCTCGGATCATTTTTGTAGCCCTCCTCTGGACCCGCTCCAACAGTTCCATGTCCTTCTTGTGCTGAGGGCTCCAGAGCTGGACGCAGTACTCCAGGTGAGGTCTCACCAGAGCAGAGTGGAGGGGCAGAATCACCTCCCTTGACCTGCTGGCCACGCTTCTCCTGATGCAGCCCGGGGTACGGTTGGCCTGGGCTGCCAGCGCAGATTGCCGGCTCATGTCCAGCTTTTCATCCATGAGTACCCCCAAGTCCCTCTGGGCAGGGCTGCTATCGATCCTTTCTTCCCCCAGCCTGTATTGATACTGGGGGTTACCCCAACCCAGGTGCAGGACCTTGTACTTGGCCTTGTTGAACCCACCTCTCCAGCTTGTCCAGGTTTTATATCTGAAGCTACTTTCTTTTCTGAAAAAGAGAGTGAAGCTGTACCCCAAAAGCTCTGATGATGTGTAGACCTGTGATGTGCCTGTGAAAAGCAACATTCTCAGCCTTTGCTCTCATGCGTGACTGAAGAGACTGAAGAGGATTAGACATGCTTTAGATCTGCTGCCAAATACTTGGGATTGGAGTATTTTTAAATTGTCTGTAAATGCAAAGAAAAATTCTTCTGGTTAAGCCCAGGGTATGATACCTGCTGTAAAAGTGACCTTTTCTATTACTGATAAAACCATTATATTATTTTTAGGCTAGATTTTTTAGGACTCCTTGAAAACTGTTTCAGAGTTCTCCTTTAAAAAAAATGCATGAAGTAACGTGGAATCCAAGCCATTTTTATATGCCCAAAAGGTGATAAAACTTTTGTAATTTTAGAAAAATGTCAGATGAAACATTTTTGGTTTTGTTTTTGTGAAAACCCATTCTCATCAAATTTTCAGTGGTTAGGATTCTCAGGTCTAATGTTAACACTTCCTATCTTCAATTAGATTCTCTTATTCTGACTAGAAATAATACTTTAGACCAGACAAACATAACTTGACTTTTCTCTCATCCTTCCATTTCCTTCTCAAATGACTACTCAAATATTTTTTTTTAAAAAATGATTGCTTCAGTAAGAGAAGTTAAGTTTGTTCCAGCCTCCTTTCTCTCTTTTTTTTTTTTTTAATTTTCTATTTTTGGAAAACTTTTCCAAAATTTTTGTGTTGTTCCTAATGAGAAACAGATGCATTTCTAAAATGTCTTCATCTCACCTCCTTGACGAAGATCTAGTTTAAGAAGAAAGCAAAAAGGTCCATCTTTGGTCAGTGGCTTTCTTGTGTTCAGGATGTGAAGCCAGAAATAGCTCATTGTTTTCTGGAAATTTGAAAGTCCGAAGATCTGTAAAACTAAACTTTTCCTTCTAAAAAAAAGATCAGATGCACTTCTGCTCATAGAAATAGGCTTTGGGTTTTTTTTCACCATATGTAAGGAAGCCCAGACCCACAATTTATTAGCACTCACACAACTAATTCTGACAACTTTAGCAGAACAAGACACACAGGATCAGACCTTATGATTCACTTATAAGTTGCTATTGTGGTTTTTTTTCCCGATGTTAATTGGAATTACTTTGAGTCCTTACTGATAGCAAAAGGAAAAACTTTAATTTATTTTGAGCTAGCTCAAACTAGGTTTTTAATTAAATGACTTCATTTTTTTCTCACATTGACTTGCTATCTCAGGTTAGAAGCTCAAATTAGAGCTAATCAAGTATATTTTTAAAATGATTCTGAACATCATTTAAATTTTGCTTCAGACTCCTAGTCCAGACTCCAGGCTTCAGTATTGTATACAACCCTGAGTGAAATCTTCACCATCTGTTCCTTGTCAAAACCACTAGCATCAGCTCAAGCTAAAAGTAATTATTATACATGAATGAATTGAAACAAGTTGATTTTCTGCAGGCTTTAATTGTACAAAATGTATTAGAAGTATCAAAAACATTACTTGTACAACATTCTACAGGAATTATAAAATGTGAACAGAAAATCACATCTTCAGATCCAGCCACAGCTTTGTTATTCATGCAGAACCTAAAATTACCTACAGACATATTAGAAATATGCAATAGAAGATAACTGACTCTTTTTAAGTCTTGAAGGCCATTTCCTTTGAAACATTCGAATCTGACATATTTTGGGGCTGTTCCATAATATTGGTTTTAAAGTCCCTCCTCCGCGCAGTGAACTCATAAATTAAGGCAACAAGCAAGGCTTTAAACTATTTGTCATCAGCTGTGCATGCTTGATACTATTTATTACCTTCAGAAACTCCTGAAACAATAATCATCACTTAATTAAAACCAAATTTTGCTCTATCATGCCTTCTATATACGCAATCACTGTGCAAAATTCCTTAAGCTTTCTGAAAAGCAACATCTAAATTATAAATAAAGAGCAAGCTTGTGAGGATTACATAAAGTAAAACTGTTGACTTAGTTTAGCTCAGTGAGATCATTACTGAGCTAGGAAATTTACTGAATTAAATGAAATTTAAATATACTCTAAGGTTTATGCATCTTTTTTATTCAAATAGCCAATCTTATGAATAATGATCAGGAATCATTATTAGGAATCTTCTCTTCAGAAGAAGCAATCACTATTATTGAGTTTACATATATCACAATTCCTCCACAGGTGGATGAATTAGCCATGGGAAAGACACTTTAGTGTGCGTGCCAGATTGTGAACATTGAGGCTGTTGGGTGGGAGAAGCAGAGGGCACGTTGAAAGGAATCTGCAATGGGGAGCACTCTCACAGTCAGGCTTCCAAGGTGATGAAAAAACAGATGTTTCCTATGGACCCTGTAGGGATGTTATTGCCTGCAACCCCAAATGCCACTGGAAGCTGCTGGACTGCAATGAAGTTTGGAGCAATCTGCAAGGGCCCACTGTCTATGAAAGATGTATGTGTTCCCAAAGCATTTTATTTTGATCTGCCAATAGGTCAGAAACTTGCCACGCTTAGAAAGCTTTTCTATCTTGTGTTCCTTTTGACATGGTCTCCTTAAGAAAAGTGGCAGACAGATTCTTCTCAATGGTTTCACTGAATTTATGTCCTGTCACAAATTAATTTACTTTTTTCCAGGGTATTATTTACCCTAATTTCAAACATAGACATTGTGAGATAGCCATAAATCATAGGTCCACATTTTTAGTCCTGAATACTTAAAACCACACATCTTAATATGCATGCTGGTCATTGATTTGCCAGATTAGAGGTCTGCCAAAAAAATTCTAATGCCTATTCCTTCAGAGAGATCTCTTTTGTGGTCTTTCTTTGAAAAACAGGATTAAGGTACTATTGAAGGTTAAATAAAAGTAATGTCAATAACATCTCCTCCTATAAATGAGTGAGAAATTGTTTCTGCAGAGTGCTCAGGCACTATAATGAACTGTAGGGAAGAAATGCTTAGCTCTTCAAATGAGCTTTGGGAGCACTGGAGTATTAGCTGTTAGGAACTGAATTTACCTTAAACTTGTCTTCACCCATCCATGTAGATTCATACCATGAAAGTTAGGAACTCTAGGGCTCAAGGTGGAAAATGGATCCATCCAACGCACAGAAAACGTACCTTTCTCATGATCTGCCTGCCCCTCTCACTTCACAGGCAGACAAAACTGTTGTGAGACTTGAGAGGGCCAGGGTGTACTGCAGAAAGAGTTGAAAGCCCTCATCTTTCATTGACCTGCTAGATGAGAGGCATTGCCACTTAACTCAGGGAGATGACTGCTACATCTCCTCTCAACAATTGCCAGAGCTGTAGGAGGCAGTAACGTGTTCAAGCGAGACTATCAGAGGGGACTGTCATTAATCCTTACCCTTCAGAGTAGCATATTTGGGGTATGGACATTTTCATATAGTCAGAAATTTGAACTTCTTTTGGTTTTATATTATAGAGGCTCCACACCTGTTCTGGATAGGTGTTGCATGGGCAGTGTTCTTGTGCTTTTCTCCTTTTGTACCCATGCAGAAAAAGACATAATTTAGCACTTGGCACTTTAACATTCAGTCTTGATATGTAGTTTGATCTGTAGTGAAACTACAGAATTTTGGCTGACCTCAAGAGCTGTTGCATACCGCACAGACAAAACTGTGCTCAGTCTGCATAATGTCAAGGAAATTAAGTTTATTCAGAATTTTCTTGTGCTGCTAGTAAGTCCTGGGTGATTTAACACTGATACTTTAAGAGCAAGCATAAGCATAGACAAATTGAAATTCTTTCTGCTTTAATACATATTTTCACATGTTCATGTTCCATTGTACCACTTGTTCCAAAAAAGCCATCTTAATCATTAAGTTATTTGCTGTGTATTCCATAACTATCCTTGGCAGCAACAATCTTATTAAATCTGTCATCACCAAAAGCAGGGAAGATACTGTATTTTTTCCCCTTATGAGAGCTAGAAAGATAGATACTGTCATAAAAGAAACAGTGCTCAAAGTGAAGTTTTTGCTAAATTAAAAAAAAAAGGATGCAGGAAGAATTCAGCAACAAGTTAGCTCTAAACAACCATTTCATGATCAAACTCCAAGGGCCTAAATTTAGCTTTGTCTGCATTGATCTGGACTGGTGAAAGGCTGCTGTACACTTTGAGGTGTTAGGGTGTTTAAACAAATGAACATACCCAACTAAGATTTGCTTATTACCAAGGTTTATGTTCTAATTTTAAGCACTACGTTTTTCTTCTGTTTAAATAATAGCAACTAATGATATTTATATTATATTATATTATATTATATTATATTATATTATATATAGGTGTTTTTATAAGTCTTATTAAATTCAAACCCAATAAATTACCAGTTTTGCATGTGTTCATTTTGCATGGCACCTTTTTGAAGCAGTTATTGGAACAGAGTTTTTCTGAGTAATCTAATATTCAATTTATTTTGCATGACTATTAAGTACAGCTAGTAATATGGGCACACAAAAAGATTTTAAACCAAACTGTAATTGAATTGAGCCTTACACGTGTTTCTGCAGGTGCTCAAACTGTTTGGTGTATTCCTGAGAATTAGCTTGATCATGGATTCACTATTTGAACATCAGTTGAGAGTATTTGTTCCTCCTCTTGTTGAAAGCATCTGCTGCTGCTGCTGCTACAGGCCTGATTTAAATTTATTGTTGCTGTAACCAAATATATTTTAATATGTTAATTTTAATGTTGTATGTGGGCACTCTAAAAATGTCTTTATTCCTGTGTCTTTAAACTCAGAATTTGATTTATACTGACATTATTACTTTCATAAGGAAATTTTATGTTCCAGTGCTCTGTAGAATGTTTTAATACCTAGTTTAATGACTTGTTAGCCATTAAAGAACCAGAGGCTTTTCTCTGACACTATAGCCTGCAAGAAAAAAGGTGATAACTTGCTTCTGCAGTGCTTCTGAATGAGCCAAATAAAGTTTTTTTTTCTTGAATACACGTAGTTATAACATGCAGGCATCATTGCAGAAGAGTAGTTTTAGTCCATTAGAATCTGAAACTAATATACTTTGAATTTTTTTTTTGCTGCAGCAAAAGGATGGATAGAAAAAAAAAATTGCCACAGCCATATATCTTTTTATTAAAAATTTGTTTCAGATTTTAATTTCAGAATACACAGTGGACCAAAAGATAAATGCTTTCAAAATACCAGTAATGTAAGTACCTTACATTATACTGTAGTTAAAACCAGACAAAATTGATAGCACAGAAACTGTTGCAGTGCATTGTCTCTGTTCAGTTTTACCTTCTGTTGTATACAGTGAAGTTCAGCTGAAAAACTGGTCCACAGTAAACATTTTTTTAACTTGCCTGTGACATTGAACTTTAATAAAGCGTCATGTTCCCTGTAGGATTAGCCAGGAGGTACTTTCCATCCTATACAATACAGATCACATCTCAGTAATATTTGCATAATTTTTCTCCTTCCTGGTTTGATCATTGGACAGTCCAGCTGGATATGAAAGCTACAGCCTTAAGAAAAAATGGAAATAGAACATGATGTGTAAGTAACTCTGCTAAAAAGATGACTGTAGACTTTTTCTCTGCTTACTAGCTAATCTTATAATGCCTCATAAAGCTTCTAAAGGACTAATGGATTCCCACAGACAATAAGGAAATCTTCAGCCCTTTCTTTCTTTGTTCCAAGTGCAAAGCACTGTTCTTAACTGAAGCTCTTAAAAGCATGGTATATAATGAGACATCAAGAAAAAAAACCTGCTTACATGAAGCAAGAAACCACAGTGAACTGCTCTACAAGACTGTTTCTTCAAGTGACGGTTAATAACACGATCAGCAGTAGTCAAAATAAATATTCCTTAGCTGAAGCGCAAATGAAGATGCAATACTGTATCCTGAATCTGGATAACTTTTTCTATTGGCTAAAGACTATAACAAAATTAGTTACTTGTGGTTTCCATTTTGGTACTGAATGTACTTCATTCATTAAGGACTCAGGTATTCAGAAAAAAATATGCCAATGAAAGCACTTTACATATACACAGATGTATATGTAGATGGAAGAAATGCTTTGCATACAGAAAAGGAGCTGAATTAGCATATCTGCAAGACAGGAGAAAGTGACAAATTGGTCTCTATAAAACGATCGCACAACTCGCCCTGGCAACTCTTTGGTATGCTACAGCAGTATTGATCCAGGAGCTACGTCATGATCAATCAGACTCTCAGAGGCCCATGAAGAATTGCAAATGCTTAAGTTCACTAAGCACACAGTAAAAAGTTATATTGAAATAAAAAGTGACTGTTTTAGCTGGAGATACTTACCAGTTTTTTTTAACCTTAGCTTGCTTGAAAAAATAATTATGTGAACTTAATAACTCTTTCAAAATACTGACTTCATAAACTAGCTCACTAAGGGTTCTGTTCTCTAATAGTAACTTCAAGTCACATCAGAGTAACAAAATGTGCCAAAACAAATCTTGTAAACCATTATTTAATTCCAAGCTTCCCTTAGAATAATAAATGTCTCCTACACCATTTTTACACTCAAAATCAAGGTGCAAGACCATTGGCTGCTAATGCAGATCAGCAGTATGTGTGCATATGTGTCTACTCCCCTGTCTCTGTATTACAATTTGCTCTGTGAGCACCACCTTTATTAGTATTGGGACTTCCTTTACATGATTTAAAATGGTGATCAAGCTGTAACAGCGTTGTTTTATGTTGTATGTCCTATTTATTAAAGTTAATATGTACCTGTTGAAAATCAGCCCCCCTCTGCTCCTGCTAATACCTGACAAAAAGATTAAGCATAAAACTTTGCCTGAAGGTGTTCAAAACTTGGCCATTGCCTTTCCTTGAGAAAGCAAAAATGCTCAACTCCAACTCTTATTCAACTATTTTTCCCCGTGTCAGCTAACAGACACATTTCCTTTGAACAATTCCCTTGGTCTTCTTCCCATTTCTAAGTTCTCATATTTTCTATTTTAAAAATACAGTTTTGCCTCCAAATGGCTGTGACTAACATCTTTATTATGGGACTGAACAAGAAACAAATCCGAAAGGAGAGAGAAACACCCTGCAGATCAAACATGTTTGTACTAAGTCTTATCAGCCTTGCCCTCGGGGCCATTTCACACATTTACTGTGTTTCTGCAACAGAGGAAACAGCTCTTGGCAATGACCTTTTTGAATCTGTGGCATATCTGAAATGTGCAGCAGTGCATAGCATTTCTCACCAGTAACCTTTTTGTCTACTCTCAAATGGTTCCTTTCAGTCTTTCATTCCTTCTGCATATACCTGGCACTTTCAAACACACATGCAAACACACACACACATGCAAACACAGACACACACACGCACATATGCGCGCACACTCTGTAAGAAACTCTATCAAGAATTCACAAGTATACTAATCTATGCACAAGTCTCAGACTCCCTCTGTTATCTCTGGAGAGATGCACACCTCTACAGAAACAGTGGCACCGAGCATTTTGTCTGTGCTCTATGGTACTGCCTCAAACATTGAGCAAATATACCTGCTCAAGAAACAAACAGAACCTAAGAGCCTGGGTAACTGCAAAATTATTTGTAATGGAAATATTTTCAAACTATATATTATGCCTCTGGAATATGGACTTCTGTTTGGAAAATGTCTAGCATGCTGCACGATTACTACTACAGTCTAAAGAAGACACCACAGAAATGCTGAAATGAATCTCAAAATCTTACCAGATATGTAATATAATCAGAAGCTTCTCCAGTTTCATCTGAAGGAGATGGTCTGAGGAGTAATTAATTGTGCTACACTGTGATCTACAATTTTACATAAACCAATTTATTCACTTCAAGTTTGTAAGGTAAGACTGAGAGCCAGTGAAACTGATGAGTAACACTGACATTCATAAGCCATTTATTTTGTCTATTACTTTACTTGAAATATTCCATTACTTATTTTATGGAATGTCTCACTCTCTTCATACTTTATACATGGAAAATAATACTAAATATTCTATCCAGAACAAAAGCAGCAAGATATTTCAGGTCTGTTAAGATAGGGCCAATGTTAAAAGATTGTCCTCTCACAACATCTATGGCCCTGCCTACAGGCCACGCTCCCTGACATTTGCACTGTATAATCCCCAGAGTGCCTTCGGATGCATCTCTGCAATCCAGCTGGAAAACCAAGTGGAAGATCTTTTGCCTCACCCTCCCTGCATCGCTGGAGGCAGCCTGGGACTCCCTGTCTGGAGGGTATCTGAGTGTGCCAGTGCACACCCTGCAGTGCGCTGTGCAGAGTTTATCCCCCCATGGCCTCATGCCCCTGCCAGGTGCTTTGCACGCAGATGTCCCTTCGAAATGTGGCACATCTTTCATTTTTCTCACATCTGTGTGTGTACAGTACCCTAACCACAGAAATCAAGGGTCTATCTGAATTTGTATTAATAAGGGAAGGATGAGACAGAGAGGTTAGCATGTTACCTATTCTTTAAGCAAAATGGAATGCACCCTCAGCAAGTTTGCGGATGAAACCAAACTGAATGGTGCGGTTGACACACCAGAAGGACGGGATGTCATCCAGAGAGACCTGGACAAGCTGGAGAGGTGGGCCTGTGTGAACCTCATGAGGTTCAACAAGACCAAGTGCAAGGTCATGCACCTGGGTCGGGGTAACCCCCGGTATCAGTACAGGCTGGGGGAAGAAAGGATCGAGAGCAGCCCTGCCCAGAGGGACTTGGGGGTACTCATGGATGAAAAGCTGGACATGAGCTGGCAATCTGCGCTGGCAGCCCAGAAGGCCAACCATATTCTGGGCTGCATCAGGAGAAGCGTGGCCAGCAGGTCAAGGGAGGTGATTCTGCCCCTCCACTCTGCTCTGGTGAGACCTCACCTGGAGTACTGCGTCCAGCTCTGGAGCCCTCAGCACAAGAAGGACATGGAACTGTTGGAGCGGGTCCAGAGGAGGGCTACAAAAATGATCCAAGGGCTGGAGCACCTCTCTTATGAGGACAGGCTGAGAGAGTTGGTCTTGTTCAGCCTGGGGAAGAGAAGGCTGCGGGGAGACCTGATTACTGCCTTTCAGTACCTGAAGGGGGCCTATAGGAGAGATGGAACAGGACAAGGGGTAGTGGTTTTAAACAGAAGCAGGGTAGATTTAGACTGGATATAAGGAAGAAATTCTTTGAAATGAGGGTGGTGAAACCCTGGCAGGGGTTGCCCAGAGAGGTGTTGGAGGCCCCATCCCTGGTAACATCCAAAGCCAGGTTGGATGGGGCTCTGAGCAACCTGATCTAGTTGGCGGTGTCCCTGCTCACTGCAGGGGGGTTGGACTAGATGACCTCTAGGGGTCCCTTCCAACCCAAAACATTCTATGATTCTATGATTCTATTCCCAGCTGGAATTTAACCTGGCCACTGTTATAAGGGATAATAAGAAGAGTTTTTATAAATATGTTAACAGCAAAAAGAGAGCCAGGGAGAACCTCCATCCACTAGTGGATGCAAGGGGGAACATTGCCACTAAGGATGAGGAAAAGGCTGAGATACTCAACGCCTTCTTTGCCTCGGTCTTTAATGGCCCGACAAGTTACCCCCAGGGTACCCAGCCTCCTGAGCTGGAAGATGGGGACAGAGAGTGGAATGAACCCCCCATAATCCAGGAGGAAGCAGTCTTTGACCTGCTATGCCACCTGGACATCCACAAGTCTATGGGGCCGGATGGGATCCACCCAAGAGTGGCTGAAGGGGAGCTGACAGAGGAGCTTGCCAAGCCACTCTCTATCATTTATCAGCAGTCCTGGAGAACAGGGGAGGTCTCAGATGACTGAAGGTTGGCAAATGTGACGCCTCTCTTCAAGAAGGGCCGGAAGGAGGATCCGGGGAACTACAGACCAGTCAGCCTAACCTCGGTACCGGGGAAGATTATGGAGCGGTTTATCTTGAGTGTGCTCACCAGGCACATGGAGGACAATCAGGGGATCAGGCCCAGTCAGCATGGGTTCACAAAAGGCAAGTCTTGCCTAACCAACCTGATTTCCTTCTATGACCAGGTGACCCGCCTGGTAGATGAGGGAAAGGCTGTGGATGTTGTATACCTGGACTTCAGCAAAGCCTTCGACACAGTCTCCCATAGCATTCTCGTGGAGAAGCTGGCAGTTCATGGCCTAGATGGATGTACTCTTCGCTGGGTTAAAAACTGGCTGGGTGGCCGAGCCCAGAGAGTCGTGGTGAACGGAGCTAAATCCAGTTGGCGGCCGGTCACAAGCGGTGTCCCCCAGGGCTCAGTTCTAGGGCCGGTTTTGTTTAATATCTTTATCAATGACCTGGATGAGGGGATTGAGTGTGCCCTCAGTAAATTTGAAGATGACACCAAACTGGGTGGTAGTGTTGATCTGCTGGAGGGGAGGAGGGCTCTGCAGAGGGACCTGGACAGGCTGGATCGATGGGCCGAGGCCAATTGTATGAGGTTCAACAAGGCCAAGTGCCGGGTCCTGCACTTTGGTCACAACAACCCCATGCAGCGCTACAGGCTTGGGGAAGAGTGGCTGGAAAGCTGCCTGGTGGAAAAAGACCTGGGGGTGCTGGTTGACAGCTGGCTGAATATGAGCCAGCAGTGTGCCCAGGTGGCCAAGAAGGCCAATGGCATCCTGGCCCGTATCAGGAATAGTGTGGCCAGCAGGAGTAGGGAAGTGATCGTGCCCCTGTACTCGGTGCTGGTGAGGCCGCACCTCGAATTCTGTGTTCAGTTTTGGGCCCCTCACTACAAGAAAGATGTTGCCTTGCTGGAACAGGTCCAGAGGAGAGCAACCAAGCTGGTGAGGGGTCTGGAACACAAGTCATACGAGGAGCGGCTGAGGGAACTGGGGTTGTTTAGTCTGGAGAAGAGGAGGCTGAGGGGAGACCTGATCGCCCTCTACAACTGCCTGAAAGGAGGCTGTAGTGAGGTGGGGGTCAGCCTCTTCTCCCTGGTAACAGATGATAGGACAAGGGGGAATGGCTTGAAGCTGCGCCAGGGCAGGTTTAGGCTAGACATTAGGAAAAACTTCTTCACCGAGAGGGTTGTCAGGCTCTGGAATGGGCTGCCCAGGGAGGTGGTGGAGTCCTCATCCCTGGAGGTCTTTAAAAGAAGGATAGATGAGGTGCTTAGGGACATGGTTTAGTGGTGGGATGGCAGTGCTAGGTTAACGGTTGGACTCGATGATCTTAAAGGTCTTTTCCAACCAAGGTGATTCTATGATTCTATGATTCTAGCTATATTTACCCCAAATAAATTAGTATTTCTTCAGATCTGACTAACTGGAATGAACAAATGTGTCCTTTTCATGTAGTGTTGTAATGGTTTAACCCTGGCCGGCAGCTAAGCCCCACATAGCCGCTTGCTTACTCCCCCCACAATGGGATGGGGGAGAGAATTGGAAGCGTAAAAGTGAGGAAGCTTGTGGGCTGAGATGAAGACAGTTTAATAGGTAAAGCAAAAGCCGCACGTGCCCAAGCAAAGCAAAGCAAAGAATTCATTCACGACTTCCCATGGGCAGGCAGGTGTTCAGCCATCCCCAGGAAAGCAGGGCTCCATCATGCATACCAGTGCCTTTGGAAGACAAACACCATCACTCTGAACGTCCCCCCCTTCCTTCTTCTTCCTCCAGATTAAATACTGAGCATGATGTCATGTGGTCTGGGATAGCCCCTTGGCCAGTTGGGGTCAGCTGTCCTGGCTGTGCCCCTTCCCAGCTTCTTGTGCACCTGGCAGAGCCGAGAGCTGAGAAGTCCTTGACTGATGTAAGCCCTGCTTAGCAACAACTGAAACATCAGTGTGTTACCAACATTCTTTTCATACTAAATCCAAAACACAGCACTATGCCAGCTGCTGTGAAGAAAATTAACTCTATCCCAGCTGAAACCAGGACAAGTGTTGAGCTGGTCTGAGTTTTAATTTTCAAGAGATTGTTTAACCCACTGTTGAATTAGCAAACATTTAGCAGACAGAGTCTTGAACTTCAAACTCCCTTTGCTATAATAGCAATTTGGTCTGCGTTTAGCAGTATTTGTTTATGGAAGTGTTAGTTCCATAGAAGACTTTTTAATCTTCATCATGTGAGTTGCAATGTCATACAGGATTGACATCTGATATGAATCCCAGCTCCTATGTTTAACAGAATGTGGAAATCAGTAGGAGATTCATATATCAAACAGCACAGACTTAACAAAACCATGCAGAGAGTATCACCACTTTAGCTGAGCCCAGCCTACTGACCGCGCACACCAACAACCTGCTGGCTAGCATCTAAGCTCTAGCTTTGAGGGAACCAGCTGACTCTCCAGATAAGGAAAACCAGGACTGCTCATATTCAAGTTGTCTCTACTGACAGTACAGCTGCAAGTGACTCCAGGCACTTACTTACCTCTAGGACCTGGAGTCTGAAACCAAGCACAGTTACCACAGAAGGTACAGGTGTAGGCCATGTATGTAGTAAGAGGCAAGGCATCACCAATGAATGTTTTCTCCTTTCTTACGTGAATGTGTACACCAGTTGGTTTGTGCCCATCTCTAATACATCATTGATAAGCAGCTGGTTTTTTTTTCCAGCAGAAGAATGTCAGACAAGTGCCAGGAGTGACAATGCTTGCCAGTGTAGATTTGCCAACAGATTAGAATTTAATTTTACCTCTGTGTGTTGCTTTTCATCAAAGCCCATGAAGTATCAGATCTATGGGTGAGGAAGGCAGATCAAGTACATACCGATGCCAGCGCTAAGTGTGATTGCATCTACATTCTAATAATACAGAGAACTGATAAAACCCAAGCAGACTGTTGTAAAAAATGATTGACATTTTGATGAATTTGGAATGTAACACAGGCTTCAAATACATAAATACACTAGTTGAGTTCTGCAACATCAAATGGAATATTGAGGCTGAAATTTAGCAACTGATACAAACTGCTTTAAATAAAACATGCAAACACCTACTCACATACTCTGATTTTTTATTTTACTAGGCAAATATAATTAATTTAACTTATCTCCAGAAATTATATATTGATCTTACAAAAAAGCTCTAGATAACTTGGAGGCTGATCTTAATGATACTATGTGCTCATCAGAGCTTAGACAATCACAATAACTATTTTCTATTAAGGAAATTGGGAGAAAAGCTACAGACAAAATTTTTGTTCTAATTCTTTATGGGTGGAGAGTTTGTGTTTAAATTAAAGACTGAAAAAAAACATTTAAAAAGACAGAAATAATCCAAAATTAAATTAAAGATGGACTAAAAATGGATGAAACAGAGCATGTTGTACTGTCAGGGAAGAAGAAACACTGCAAATAAAATTAATGATTTCTTAAAATGGATGCAAAATTAGACCTTGATTCAACACAAGGCTTGGAGGTGTCGGTGCCTGCAGATCTCAGCCTGCAGAGGACTGGAAGAGGGCAATCTTTAATCTCTGTTCAAAACTCAGAGGGACTGAGAAGAAGGGAGAGAAGAAACACCAATAGCAAAAGGCGAAATCCCAGTTCCTCAAATCTTCATAACATAAAGGGCCTGAGAGACCCTTGTATATGGTCTCACATTGGCCAAGAGCTGAGTACAATGCAAAATGCCTGACTCTGGTGAGCCATGCCATGGACCAGCAATGAACAGTGGAAACTGCTAGAAAGATACACAGTGGTATTTCTGTGGGCTGCTTATTGGCATCTGACGCTGACAACTGGATGTGAAGTCCCTTGGTTCATGGTTCATATGTGTGTGAGCACGTGTGCGCGTTTTTCCTGGCACAGCAGATCCCTTGCTGGGACCGCTTTAGAAATTGAGCTCTGCAGTGTCAACTTGTTCCATGTTCCTTTCCAACCACCCCCAGGACACAGACTTATCTTCTGACGTTGAGTGCTCTGCTCACTCCCTTCAGCAACAATAGAACATTTTGTCAGTATCTTCATCAGGCCAGGATTTAATCTCTGGTATCTAAGTAGGCAGGCCATTGTGGTCTGGCCATTCCTGTAATATGATTATGGGGAAAAAAGAGGCAGGTCTGATGGCAATGTGTTTTGGATTAGCAGTTTAAAATTAAATCACATGTGCAAAGTTATAGAAAACACACAGAAATATTAGCTAGTGTTTTAGATAATTGGTATTTTGATTACGAGTTAAGATCATTTTTGCAGAGGTAAAGGTGCATTAAAAGGCAATGCTGTTTTGGTAGAACATAGAACAATTTAAGGGTTTCCATCATTGCTACTAAAAACTGTAATTTGCAGTTAATCTGTTCTATCAAATAACTATAAACACATAAAATTGTGTAAAACATTAAACAATTGCAAATTCCACTTATTTTCACATTTAAAGATACATGAAAATGTATTTATGACTCAGTAGCAAACACCTAGTTTATAGGAAATGAGTGCAGGAGCAGGCTCCTTTCAGATAGAAGTATATAACTACACAAAATAGAAGTGTATAACTACAGAGTACTATCCCCAGCATTGCTCAACGTTGGTACTAGCGAGGTGGAGTCCCCCCCACTGCCACCACCCCGCCTCCTCCACTACCCCACTGGTGCGATGGCCTTCATTACTTGCTTTGTCAGAGAAATGGGAGGGATCTCTGCATGACCCCTTTGCCCCTGTGCTGCTGTGACTTTGATGCTGAATCTGGTCAGATCTAGGAAGCAGAAGCTGTGCTTTCATGGTTTCTTTGCAATTCTGCTATCTCCTGGATGATGTTAGCCTCTTTCATATCTGGTTTGGCCTCAAAGTTTCTGGTCCTGGGAGGTGGAGACCTCCCCTCCCCCAGCATGTTTCCATACCCTCTCTGGTCACTCATGCTCCCTGTTTTGGGGCATACAGTAAACATAGAGGTTGGCACTGATTCTCTGTGAGTATAAGCTTGTGCTTGTATTTCCTTGCTTGTTTTCATATAATTTGAACATGCAGAAGTTAGAATAGGGCCACATGAAGATATTTGCCATAATAAATGGCAGTTTCATATTTACCTTAATTTGCCGTCTAGAACAGAAATACTGCAGAGGTAATGTGGTGGTTAAAAAAAAAACCAAACACAACCAAACCCATAGCTTTTATCTATCTATCTCATTCCAGGACTCTCTACTTTTCTTTCCACTGCTGCCTGTTGTTACGTTACACACACACACACACACAAAAGCTTGCAAGCTGGAAAAAGTCTATTTCAATATGGCGATGAAGCTAATATGTCAGTGTGCTTTTTTTGTAAAACAAACCCCATTATTTTGCTGAAATGTAAAAATGTTCATATTTATGAAAGTAAGCATTTTTCTATTGGCTCCATCAGAAGAGAGATGGAATGCAGAAGAATAAGGCAACTGAACAACAGTTTTACTCATTTAAAAGGAAAATATAAAAGCAAGCCTGAAAGACATCAAGGATGTTGTCACGTCATAGAAAATTAAGCATTATGCAGAAGCTTAAGCAGTTATTTTGCTGTTACATATGGAGAGTAGCAACAAGTTAAGAATAAAAATAAGTAAGAGAAAGAAAGAAATTTAGCCATATGGGAACACTAAGGAATATACTTCCCTTGTTAAGGTAAGCAGTGGTTTGAAGTCAAGGTTTTGTTGTGGATCCCTTTGGCGCACTTGGGTCGCAAAGGCATATTCTTTAGAGGCGTGTGAGACAGTTACCCCAAAGCCTACTGAAAATCAGTGAAAACTGGATGCCTTCTTCCAGTGTTCCTCTAGAAAACTACCATATTGGAAATTTTCACTGTTAGCGAACCAAATGCAGATACAAGCTTTTCTGCTCAGGCTTTAAACCACTCTTCCGGCCTTCCAAACCAAAAATGCCAGTTTACGGAAGGCTGCTAATAGTGGGAGACTTGATGTGTTAGAAATCTGCATGCTGTAGTTTACTTATGAAGTGCCCTTGTTACAGTCCCAACTGTAAAACTTCATGAGGATCCTCATGAAGGAATTTTCTTTGTGTTTTCTTTTTTTTCCACGTGAGTGTATAAAAAGGAGACAGAAAGAGGCAGAACTTGTGCTGGCTGCTCATTCTTTATAAACAAAATATATCAGAGTGTAGTTTAATTTCCTGTGTATCTGAGTCTGGTGAAGGAACCGATCCCTGTTCAGAAAACACTTAAATATATGCCCATCCTCCCACTGATTTCAGTCCACCCTGATTAACAGCTAACCATTATCTTATGATATTTATCTTAAGAGATAGATGTAAGTGTAGGATTATTTTTTTCCTGAATTTGGGCTAGAACCACGGAATCATAATTTAGGTTTGAAGGGTATTCTAGAGGTCATCTAGTTGAATTCCTTGCTCAAAACAGGTCTCATTAGTTCAAGACCATCCCATACTTATGATAACAAACAAACAAACCACCATTTGATTAGAATTTCCCACGGTCTAACTTGTGTCAATTATTCTGTTCCCCTGCACCTCCAATAAGAGTCTAGCTTCATCTTCTCTGTATCCTCTGATCAAATATTTTAAACAACAATAGGTCTCCAGTTAGCATTTATTCTCCCATCTAAATAGGAAGGATGCATTGCTAAATCATGGTCACCCTGCCCACGGGAACATCCAGATCCTTCTTTGTGGAGCTGCTTTCCCAACCATACTGTTGCATGGGGTTATTCCATTGTACTGGATCTGGCTGGAATGGAGTTAACTTTCTGCATAGCAGCACCTGTGGTGCTTTGTTTTGGATTTATGGCTAAAGCAGTGTTGGTAGTGCACCACCTGTTTTGGCTATTGCTGAGCAGCTCTTGCACAGCATCAAGCCTCTCTTTTCTTCCTATTCTGTCCCACCATCAGAGAGTGAACTAGGGTGGGCAAGAGGTTGGGAAGGGACACAGCTAGGACAGTTGGCCTGAACTGGCCAAAGGGATATTCTATGCTATATAATGTCATGCTCAGCAATAAAGACTGGGGTAGAGGACGAAAGTGGGGTTTTTTTTGGTTTTTGGTTTTTTTTCTTCCAGAGTGGCTGTTGTTTGGAGACTGGCTGAGCATCAGTCTGCCTGTGGGTGTTCCTAGATATTTCATTTGCTTTGTTTTTTAATTTTCTTCACCTATTAAGCTGTCTTTATCTAGACCTATGAGTTTTCCAACTTCCATTCTTCCTATTTTCTCCCCTGTCCCACTGTGGGGTGGGAGGTGGGAGGTGAGCAAGCAGCTGTGTAGGTGCTTGGATGCTGGCTGGGGTCAACCCACCACATCGATCCCAGGTGCACCTTGCGCTTCCACTTGCTGAACTTCATGAGGAAGTTCATGGGGCCTGTTTCTGCCCAGGTCTCTCTGAATCACAGCCTTGCCCAGCAGCTATATGGCTAAGAATCTCAATGACTAATTCTAGAACTCAGGTTAAGATATACTTTTTTATGGTCAAACTTGTTTTTAACAACCTTTTGCAAATAAATTGTTCAAAAAGATCAATAAATTCACTAGAGAGGCACATAAAATGTGTCCAGTAAAAGAAAAACATGGAAGCATCTGAAATCATTGTAGAACAGGTGAGATATATAGTTTAAAAAAATAATAACAGCTTCCAGGTAAAGAACAAATCAATTTTCTTAAGACTATAAATTCTTGACGTTAACCACCTTAAACCAATACCAACAGATGTTGCCTGAAACAGATTAAATAGAAACTAAACCTATAAATTTAATTATTTTAGAGTTGTTTTTCTGGTGAGTCACCTCTTATTTATAAGAGTATCTGAGAATTACTCCTTATTTAAGCAATGATGTTATAAAATTTTATATCCATGGTAGGTGTGAACTTGGATTGATGGTTCTCCTCCTGTATTCCTGGGGGAGAAAACTGGCACTCTACAACTTGAAAGGTTAAAAACTCTTTCTGCTTTGAACAGCTAATTGCATCTGGTAGAAGGAAACGCGTTAAGAAGGCTGTTCTTCAAAATCCTCATTTCCAGCAGGTGACATGGTGGTTTGAAGAACATTTTCTCCTTGCATGAACTGAAACATGCTGTAGCATCTGACTGCTGGTTCAATAGAACATGCTCTCTTCTAGTTTTGCTATTAATATAATCACTGCTTTGGACCATTCTCTAACAAATGAAACTCAATAATTTCATGAAAACTAATATAGCATGAATTGTAAAACAGCCCACACAGTAATGAGAAACCGAATGTGGTTTAACTTTAAAAGAATTTTTGCTTTCTTGGGTAATATGGAGCAAATTCTGCATGCATTATACACGCCTTCAGGCTTAGAAATGCTGTCCCTTTGCAGGTCAGGTTTACCAGGTTGCAACAGGAATGGCTAGAAGGAAAAAAGGATTGCAGTGTATGAAAAATTAAGCTGATGTTTATTCCAGGACTGTGCTGGGGGCAGTTTTGCCTGGTTTAAAGGATATTAAAAATCTTAGTGAGTTCCTAGCTATTAAACTGGCTCTTAAATGTGACCTGTCAAGCTCTACTGCCTGCTGCCACTTTCTTAGAGGGAACTTCACCGCCCATGTTCATGATCCTTCTTCTCCACCCAGAGTTTTTGTCTTGCAGCTGGAAGTCAGTATGGCTGTAGAAAGCTGTCCAGCATGCTGCAGGTAGAATTGATGACTGAAATTGGTAACTTTGCAGTTTAACTAACTGATACCCAAGCAGGCTAGGATAAAGCTGGCTGGTATACAGATATACCTGTTCTGGTCTCACCTTCTACTGCTCTGTAGATGTACCCTCTAGATATAAATTTTTTCAGAGCAGTACTATGACTTGCAAGACAAGGTTAATTGCAGATTACAGATTATTTTGCATTTAGTTGTAAATGGCAATGACTGTCAATACAGGCTATAAAGGTCTACGACTGGTTCAAATACCATCAAAATGGTGTTTTATGATAATTATTATCCACAACTTTCACACCCAAAAAAAGCAAACCCAACACGGTCACCTACAGAAGAGTGTGATCCCTGCTTTGGAGTGATCTACCAAAACCATAAATTATTCACCTCATTCTTCCCAGAGAATTTTAAGGTTTGAAGGCTCAGTCCTCAGTGTATCAGTGAAGTGTGTTTGAGCAAGTGGGTGCACAGCTGTGATGCAGACATCAGAAGGCCGTCAACACACTGCACAAATGATAACCCATGAGAAACTGTGAGTTCTATCCTTTTTGATCTATTTATGACCTAGACTGGTGACCCTTCCTTTCTATGCAGTGCTGGTGCTTTAATTGAAGCTCTGGTAACTCCAACTCCAAGCAGCTACAATGCACCTCAAAGGTATACACACATATTACACACAATTCTATCCTGGAACAAATTAAATTTCATTCAGAGATAAGTGCAGGGTTGACTGGATTCCTTTGTGTTATCTATGCTCTATTTACAGAATTAAGACAATTTTGCAGTCTTATAGAATCTTATCTATTAAAAGATATGAATCTTTTCAGACATGAAGAAGACAAAGTTACACTCAAAACATTTTAACCCTTTTACTTGTTTTACTGAAATGTGATTATTTATTTATTTATGTATTTATTTTGCTAGCTGTTAAGGTTTTGGGGGACTCTATTACACATTGAGATTCCTTGTAAAAATCTTAGCAGTATATTCTAAGGGGTTTTCTATGACTGTGAAATATCAAGTGTGATACTACAAGAACCAGGAAATGTTCTCAGTTAGAAAGTAATAAAGTGATCTTGAATCACAGATCAGTTTTTTAGTTAAGTTAAGTTGAAGGAGCTCTCAATTTAAAGCTTCCTAAAGCAAATTTCTAGATTTGAGAGATGGCATAGAGCATTAATCATTAACAGTCTTAGTTAAATTCCAGGAGAATTCCATGACAATTCCTATAGGAGAAGAATGTGATAAGATCCTTTCATAATTTTGGATCTCTATTGAGCACTTCTACTTGGGCTAAGTGTATAAGATAGCAACCTATTAGCTTTATTCCTCCCTCATAAAAGATCTAGTGTAAGCTTCAAAGAATTCTCAATCTTCTTACATGCTGAAAGCATTTACTTCATCCCTTACTTCTATGCTTGCATATACTGGCTCCTTTTCAAAATGTATTTCAATATGCTTAGCTTTCAAAGCCATGAATTCTATCAATTGATTTCAGTTTTCCTCTCTTTTTAAGTATACCAATGATAATAATTTTCCCCTTTATCTTAGCCTTAGATATTTCCTAGACTATTTGAGTATTTATTTTTCCCACTACAGTATCTCATAAAATATCAAATTAAGTAATTCTTTATTATCTTCATTATATCAGAATTTTCTAGCAGGCTTGGTATTAAATCTCTGCCTTCTAATTTTTTCCAGGAGTAGGTCAGCACTTCGCAGTCACTTTAATTAGTACAGGATCTAACTGCATAATTAACTCCCTAGCTATATTTCCTCCTCAGATCAATGGTATGAAATATACTCATAGATGGATGGTCCTGGAAGATAATGATTGGACCTCATAAAATGCACTAGGTAAAAAGAAAGCATAGCATCTCAAAAGTCCAGGTTTTTATGCTGTTGTCTATTCTATTGTGCCTCTAAGAAGAGTCTCTGAAGAATCATTTGAACCTTTCAGTCAAGATGACACTCTCTTGAAATTGGAGGGGAAAGCTGGGATGCTCATGCAAAGAAAGTTACAGAGTATCATACTGATTAGCTGAAGGTACATTTGTTATCTGGTACTGCAGCATGCATAGTGGGCCTGCTAATTAAAACATCTCACCCATTTTTGCTTTTCTGTCCAAAATGAAGCCAACATGTAAATTAGATTAGCAAGTCCACTTAGTTTTAAATGAGAAAAGTATAATGGCTTGTTTCACACATCCCTCAGTAGGTTACCACTGTTATCATGGACTTAATTATTTCCCAGTATGGGCAGAGGCAGTTGGAGGCTAGGATAGAATGGAAATGTACAAAACCTTGGCCGTGTTGCTTCCATTTATTCTCCCCCCAGAGACACATATGCAAATGCCCGTGTGGACTCTGCAGGAGGTAGCAGTTTGGAGAAGCCTAGAACTATCTCACATACAGGGGGGCAGATGTCACTAAAAGGATGCCATGTGTCACTAGCAGTAATTCCAATACTGGGAGAAAAAACAAAATAAAACAGTGAGATTCTGCAGTCTACTGCATGGCTCAACTAGAGAAGAGGAATAGCAGTGGAACGATTCAGACACGTGAAAGAAGAAGAAATTCTGCTGACTCAGTGTAGACATCCGCAATGTAGACTAGGAATCTCCCTAAACAGGTACCATAAGGCCAAAGATACTTTGCATATGAAGTTCATTTCATGCTATTGCAGGTGACATGGGTCAGAAGAACTTTACTTTAGGATTGTCAATTTTTCCCAGTGGATTATAAAAGTGGTTCAGATGACTAGCTTAGACAAAAATGACTACACTCCAGACATCTAAAGTCAGGAAAGACAAATTCCATTTGGGATGAATGAAAAATGTGTTGTGATGGAGTTCTATGGACTCTTCATGGCTACAACAATATCCATAGTTTCTGTAGAGGGTAGTGGAAAATAGATGTGTAGGAAAACAAGATTTGGATTTCTTCATGGCAATTACTCTGTGTAGATGAAGTACTAAGATAATACTCTAAGATGGCAAAACATATTTGCTCATGAGTTTGCACGAAAAGGTGAAATGCCAAAATAAGTAAAAGCTGGTAGTAGAGAAATAAAAGGCAGTATAACATAAAAGGTAAAAAAGGTAAAACTAAAAATCCTGCCTGTCTGATATGCCTCACAGAGTTCAGTGACTGTCCTGGATACTTAGCAGATGCTTAGCATTTTATTCATGCATAAGACAGGCTGAAGCTCCATCTACCATGAAACTTATTATTATTCTGTTAATATCATATGCTTTTGTGATTCCAGGCCAAGAAAACAATTACATGTAAGTTGATTAGCACAATATATCAGCCTAGGGTTCTAATAGAGAAGGGTGAAGACATGGGAAAAGCAAGTAATGAAGGGCATTTGTGTATTAGTGCAGATGGAAAATAGCTGGGAAGGGGACATTACTGGTGAAGATTGAGAGTCACGTTTTATTGTTGGGTAAGACAAGTAGCAATGAAATTAATAGCCCAGACTAATATTGATGAGATTGAGATCGTGATTTAGGATTCAGAATTGAGTTCAGCATTGCCCAGATTTAGACACACAGCAGAAAGTCAGAACAGACTGCTTTACAGAAAATACTACAGTTCATGCATTGAAAGTTGCACAAGTCTTACACTGGGCTAACCAGCTGTAAGAATCCCATCATTCCTTCTGAAAGGAAAAAAAAAAGCTGTTTTTCATAACTGTGGAAGAACTGCAGACATTTGCAGACATTTCTTAATTTTTTTGCTATCAAAAATACCTTCCAGAATGATTCTTGTTTCAGTTTGTGTTCTGCTGTTAACCTGAGATTAGGAATATCAATGCCCATTCAACCAACTGTCTCTGAGGACAAATCAAATCCTTATTTCCAAATTACCATAACATGCTTTTGATTCAGGTTTCTTGCAGTTACATTTTCTTACCAGGTTTAAGCACTTATGCGATTCCCAGATAAAAATGTGAATATTTGACTGGTTGAAATTACATCAGTTTAAAAATTCCACATGTTGAACATTTTGGATCATTTATAAGTTACACTAATAAAGTAAGAGCTGTTTCCTGGAGAGGCTGACCTAACTGGTGTGAATAGCTGTAATGGTTTTTACAATGAGTAATGGGCCAGACTCACCAATGGATCACCTTTGTTTGCACAACAGTAAATAGTGGTGGACACTTCTATTAGCAAAAAACTATTAGTTTGTCCAGGCTGTAAAATGCAACTCTTAATCAATGGCTGTAAATAAATTCATCAAAAATAATGAAAAAGAAAGTCTAGCCAGGTCAAATAAGAAGTCTGGCTATCTTCCAGTTAAGGTTTTATACGGACATGATGAGAAATAAATCCACTCACTCCCATTTATGGAACCTCAATGAGAAATAGCAGCAGAATACCAACTGTCCTTGTCAGGAGGCAAATACCTCCTATGAGATGACTAATGTTTCTGGCAGGGAAGTATGTATTTGCTGAATTAGCTTCAATAAGAGAACATTTACATAAAACCATACTAATTTCGGCAGGGTGTTTAACATTTCTGCTTTTGCATTATCCATCTGACAAACCAAAAATGGTGTATAATGAAAATGTGTGTGGCAGTTGTTGTTCAGTCTTGGAATCAGAGTAATATTAACCAAGTTTAACTCAAATGCTTCACCTTATACATAGCTCCTTGACGGAACTACAGTCTTACTATGAACAGTTAAGGGCACATTATTCCATATTTTTAATTGAAATGGCCCGAAACTTACAGCTTACCAGCATAAGAAAAATGAAACTTCACATTTCTAATGCCTAGGGAGAGCTATAATTTACGAGCTTCCCCGCCCCCTGGATACTGCTGTTGTCAATTAGAGGCATTTCTGAAGTGTAAAACAAACACAAAACCACTTTATTCCTCAGTACTGTATGTTTAACCATCTGAATAATTCCCAGATCACTCCATGGCATTCTGAGGGGACACATTGGATTGATTTTGGAGTTGGAGAACAGCCATATGACTGTGTTTGAAGCCTAAAAAGTTTTATCTCCATTGCTGTAGTCCTGCCTGAGTATATCTAATACCTTGCTAAAAGTTTTCTAGAGATGCTTTTCAATTTGTCTTGAGGCAACTTCTGTAGTTGCTCTGAACATTGGCTCCATTCATTAGAAAATTCTTGCTAAAAACCTCAATTCTGTTGGTAGGTAGAGCTATTTGCAGGAACAAAGTTGCAAGAAGGCAACAGAGCTTAATTTCATAGGTTTCATATATAAGTTTGATAGTACAGAAGGAATCAGCAATTCATGGGTGTGCAAAAATAACCAAAACCCTCTCCAAATGGACTCCTTCCTGCCCTCATAAATCTTCTCACATTTGCAAAGCATGAGTCAAATCTTCAGCCATAATCAAGGAACCAATTGGTGATATACATGTAATAAACAGATACCTGAAAGCACTCCGCATAAGAGCTTTTCCTGATTCAAATCAGAGCTATTTAATAATCCCCTATTAATTACCACTTGTAAAAGTTCACAGCTATAGCTGTGTTGTAGAGGAGTTCTGGACATACTTTCTTTTGGCTGGTCCTGGCTCCTAAACTGGTACCTGACAAGCATGCTACATCCAAACTGTGGGGCAGGAAAGTATTTTACGGAGTCCCCTGCACTTCTGGTCCCACACCTTTGTTTGTGATAGGGGACCTGTCAGAGGGTACTTGATACTGGTTCCTTGGGGTTTCATCCAAAAGCAACCAGGGCATTGGAGAAAAGCCGGAGAAAGGTGAGCAAACCTTGAAGGTGGGATGGTGTACTCCTGAGTCTCATCCCAACATTTAATCAGGATATGTCTGGTGTAATACACCAGAATTGGAGGTTGGGAAGTGTTTTCAAGTTTAATGGCTACCTAATGCATTAAATTTTTCTCTGTCCTTTCTAAGCTGCCAGATAACTTCTATTCTTTACATAGGCCCTAGCATACCAACATATGCCTGAGATGCAACGGAGATACCCAGTTCCAACATCTGTCTTTGGTTATCCAGGGCAGAAACATCATACATCAAAGATAAATATCAAAGGCAATTGCTAGTCATGTTCTAACCAGAACCTCATCTCTACAGTGACTTTTCACCGCATACTCAGGAAGAAAAAAAGAATTCCTCAGCGATGAGACTCTTTCTAGTCTGTCTTCTGTTTTGAACTCTGAATCCTCCTTTCCACCTCAATCATGTCTCAGAATTTCAATTACTGTGCAGAAACACATCCCCTTTAATGGTGAAATACTGCATATAGTCAGTCTATTGAAAAGACAGAGTAAATCCAGTTTCATAGACCTGAAGAAATTAGTTCCATGTTTCAGCAAATTACTTACATATTTTTTGCTGTTTCTGCAATCAAAGTCTTCCACTAACAATCCTAAACTAATACACAGATGAACATTGCCATGAGTTTAGCAGTATCATTAGTGTTAGCCAAACTAACATGCTAAAACTTCTGTATATTGTGTAACATATGAAAGGAAGGGTGTTACTATACACTGTATTTCCATTATATGTCAATAATAATGGAACCTCCATGGATGACAAAGAAAAAGTGACAGGCATAAATGGCCATCTAAGACCCAAAATGCCTTGCCTATTATGGGAAATATCTTGTAATTTTATAATAACTGAGCTTTGTTTTAAAATTAAAACAGTAACAACAAATAATTCAGTATGACATTTATGTTAATTCTGATAAAGATAAACACATTTAAATATTTATGTTTAAAATTAATGCATCACAACTCCAAATAACAATTCTGTCTGTTCTAGGGGGTTATCTTACTTTTACAAGGTCATCTTTTTGGATGTTTAGTGCATTATGCTCTATACAACTATGTATGTATATAATAATGCTATTAATCCAGTTCTGACAATAGAGAGTTCCATGAAAATACTAACAAACGATAATAGTGATATCAAGCTACACAGGGGGCATATATGTTCATATCTCCTCTTTTGATTGTGATGAGTTTGATATATCCATCAATATAAACATCACCGGCTGCCAGGAAATACAAAGAATTTGGAAAAATCAAGAGATGTAATTGTTACATTTGCCTTTGCAAAGGCAGATTATTATGTTTTTATACCACAGGATGATCCCTTGACACAAAATACCAGTGCAAACTTTTGAATCATTTTATTATTTAAGTAGTAGAGGTTGTTCAAAATGCTGGTGGCTTGGGAGGTATCAAGCCTCATGCACTTTTAATTTCCCCAGTGCAATATCTTTAGCTTTCTATTTTTCGACTGTATATCCAGGAAAGCAGCAAAGACAGTAGTTAAAAATGGCTAGAAGCTGCTGTAGGAAGGGAAGAACTGGCAAAAAGCTTTTCAAACAATTCTCTGTCCTACCTAAGTTCTCAGAATTACAAAGTTGGATTACTAACCAGTTGATACATTATAATTTTTTCAATTAAATGTGATTTTTATAAATTAAATTGTCCTGGTTTTGGCTGGGATACAGTTAATTTTCTTCCTAGCAGCTGGAATAGTGCTGTGTTTTGGATGTCAGTATGAGAATGTGGGTTTTTGGAGGGTGAACAAGCGGCTGTGTGGTCTTTAGTAGCTAAATCACAACACAAATTTTGCACATTTGCTTTTTGTCCGTTATCCTTGTTGATTCTTCTGTTGAAACATTTAGCTTAAATCATAATGCATTACGAACTAAGCAGAACAATTTCTTCTTGCAAAGTAATTTCTAACACTATAGATATATTATGATCCCAGTCTCTCAATACATAGGGTGCCAAGAATAGAAAATCAAAGATTAAATAACTTCATAGGTCAATTTCTTATCCAGGTCAGCTCCTGAAACGTTACTGAAGACCACTCAGACACAGCCTGCCGTAGGCTTCCTTGCTGTTCCCCCCAGAACTGTGGCTACACAGGAAACATTCAGGTTTCAGGCAAAACACTGAAGAAAATTAAATGTTGTCAGAACAAGCAGTATCACAAACTGAGATTTTTATTGTTCAGCCTGGAGAAGAGAAGGCTGCGGGGAGAACTGATTACAGCCTTTCAGTACCTAAAGGGGGCCTATAGGAAAGATAGGGAAAATCTTTTTAGTAGGGCCAGCTGTGACAGGACAAGGGGTAATGGTTTTAAACTAAAACAGGGTAGGTTTAGACTGGATATAAGGAAGAGATTCTTTACAATGATGGTGGTGAAACACCGGAACGGGTTGCCCAGAAAGGTGGTGGAGGCCCCATCCCTGGGAACATTCAAGGCCAGGTTGGATGGGGCTCTGAGCAACCTGATCTGGTTAGCGGTGTCCCTGCTCACTGCAGGGGGGCTGGGCTAGATGACCTCTAGGGGTCTCTTCCAACCCAAAACATTCTATGATTCTATGAATCCTAATTATTAGACAATCTCTCAGATGAGGCACAGCACGCGGAAATACAGAAAACATGGTCAAAACTTATGAAGCATATAACACTTGCATACATTAAATACCTGTGCACTTGTACAGAAAACCATTTGTAGATTCCAATCATGAAGTAGTGTGTGAAGCAAAAGGCAGATTTTGGCTCACTAGTGCACAGCAAGACAACGTTCCTGAGCAAGGTTACTACAGGTTTGTATTGATATTTGTTTGGTTTTTGCAGTGACAATCTAATGTTCGATGTTATAGGAAAAAAATGTTAAGTATTTTTAGCATATCTAGGAATGGAAAAAAAACCCCATCGTCTTTTCAGGAAGGATCATGATAAAAATACTGTTTGTATTTTTGAGCAACTTTTATAAAGCCATTTTAAAGTGACCAAACCTAAATACTAGCAACAATAAAGTGAATGTATACTTGTGATAACTGACCATTATCTAGAGGCTTTTCCCTGCCTGTTTTTTATATAGGTGTGACAGCTTTAAATAATTTCCTAATGCTCAAAGAATTAACTTGTCTTTATCTCTTGGGGTAGGTTTTTCATTCATTAAAACCAGTCATAAATCACCGTCTGCCTTCAGTGACATAAGAACTGTGGTCCAATGCTCCAATATTAATCCTTTGTTTTATAAAGTATGAATTCAAAGATATTTTAAGTATAGTAATTTTAGAGCTGGTTGATAAGATGCAAAGTCTTCTTGAACAAATTTAACGCAAATTAAAAGGCAAATGGAACTTACTATCTCTTATCTCAACTACAAGTGGCTGTCTTCAAATAAGAGAAGGTGCCTAGTTAAATTTATTTTTAGATATCTCCTTATGAAAGGAAGAAAAGAGAATGAAGAAAACAAAGAAAAAATGGAAGACTAGATGATAGTGAGGATAGAGGAGTCTTAGAAAAATAGCTTATTTGGCAAATTAAATGTTTGCATTGGTATGGGGCAGACTGTAGAACAGGGAATGCTGAAATCAAGATAATCAAGCTACTGTCATATGCATCACATAATTGCATCCCACAGTATGACATTAGAAAAAATTGAGTCCCAAAGACAGATGTCACTAACAGACGAAAACCGTACTTCCTTTTAGATGGAAATAGAAGAAAAATACATATGACAAGAATTTGCTGGACTAATGCCACTGACTTTAATAAAGCCACTCAGGTTATGAATTTAGGCCTCGGAGATATATTTAGGTCATATCTGAAAAAGAGTTAAGTATCTCTAAAAATAAATTGGGTACTGATTGTACCTGATTGAAAGTGAGAGCTGGTTAAGGAGACACCAGTAGTTGTTGAACATTTTAAAACAACAGAAACAGAACTAAAAAAAATCAATAAAACCTCATATGAAAGGTGATTTTAAAAGAGAAATTGGTAGGTTATATTTTGCTGCAGTAACTCTAACATGAAGTTTTATACATGCACAGACCTTTTTTCTAAGCTGCCCCACAAAAAACATTCTCCAGCCAAGCCAGTGATCATCAAACCTACAAACTGTTTTCTAAAAAATCCACATTTTTTTTTCTATATAGCTTTTCTAAGTGGCCTGCAGCTAGAAAGCTGCTCCTCTTTTTTGACACAACTGTTTACCAAAAGCCCAAGACGTTGCCAGTTCTGTCAACAGAGATGCTGCCAACGGAGTTGGGTACCCCCTGAGGCTGCCCTATTTCCTTCTGTGAGATTCACAATGCCCTGTATATTAGAAAAATGCTTGGTGGCAGGAGAGGCACCTTCCTCCCTGCTCCTCGGTGCTCATGGCCAGCACCTATCCTTTGCTCCCAAAAGAAGGCACCCATGGGTGGGGGTGCCTTGCAGCAGAAAGCCCTGCCCAGGAGCAGCTGATGCCTGCTGTGAGGCAGGTGAGGTGGACTGGAGGGTGTTTGGCCAGGCTGGTGGTCCCAGGAGAAAGCATCTAGTAGTGGGGGAAGCCCAGGAGTGGCAGACACTTGTGTGCAGCTGGGTTTGGTGGCAGTGTGGCACAGATGGTAGGTCTGGGCATGACCTAAGGCAAGGACACTCAGGAGTTATTTGGGCAGGATCATAGTTTTGCAAGAAGGGACCTGTCTTTCTTCTGGACAGGAATTTGCATTGCAATTCAGTATTGTTCTTGATACATAAAGAAGCTTACTGGCTTAAGTTATGAATGGATGTTTTTGTAAAGATTTGTGATGGGCTTTGTATCTCTTTTATTTGGTTTTCTAAATTTGTGTTTGTTTTTCTTTAGGCACCCAGGCCTGTAAAGCCAACTGGAGGGAGGAGACTGCTCTTTCCTTTAGGCGTTCTGCTCAGAGAAGGAGTTGCCAGAAACAGAAAGGTAAGAGAGGCAAAGTGTCACCGTACTGAGCTGGGAGTCACAGCTCATGCTTAAACAAAGAGTGCAGTGAGGAGCAGAGAGCCAGGTTTCAGCAGTGACTCAGATATTCCCAGAGGCCAGAGAACACTGCAGTTCTCTGCAACTCAAAAAATTGCTGAGATGCCTGGAAGCAAGGACTCACCTTCGAGGACACAGTGAGCAGGAGAAGAGTTGTGTACAAGATCTCATAATTCTACCCTGTCTTAAGGTTGAACCACCTTTCTTTGAGAGTTTCATTTTCAGGCTTCGTTCAGCAATATTAGGCTTGACTTTTTTTTCTTTTTTCTTTTGGGTGTGTGTGTTTAAGAACCTTTTTAGAGAGCTTACAGAGATGAAAAAGTCTAGGTACAACCAGTTTAAAACTCTGATTGTTCCAGGGTCCTACTCCAAAAATCACAGGGCTCTGCAGCTTGTAAGCAGGACAGTACTGTGGACCTCAGCAAAATGAGTCTTGTGCAAAACTCCTGTTAACTTCAGTGGAAGAGATAAGAGGAACTCAAAGTACTTGGAGGCTTCTGATCCTACAGAATGTGATGTAAGGCAAGAGCTGATAGCACTGTGGTTTTCTAAAGTTGTTTGGAGTTGCAAGTTTTATATGCTGTACAGGTATCATTCACCTCTCATATCACTTTATCACTTACAACTTTGAAGAGCAAAATTAAATCATTATATTTTCCCTGCAGAATGCAATTAAAAACCTTTTCTCAGCAGCTCTTGTGAGCTGTGAGCTCTTGTGAGCTGCTAAGCATAGAAGAGCATGCTCTTGTGTTCATAGGAATGAAGGATAGTAAGGATAAAGCAGGTAAGAATATTCCTTTTCTAATAGAATTCTTTTGGCCTCTGTGTCTCTGTTGTCATGTTAAAGCAGGAATGTCAAGGAGAATGGAACTTACGCAAGACAGTCCTATCACTCTTCTGTATCAAATTTAATTTTATAATCCTGCCATTTTTATGATTAAACAATCTGTCGAGCTTCATAACTAAAGATTTGTGAGTTTATTCCATTCAGATTCAAATGATTTCATACAATTTCTGCAATGGGATACTGATGAGTACAGTCATTTTGTCAGATTGTTATGATGTAGTTCTTAAACAGTAGTAATTGCACATCATAAGAACTCTGACAAAATGAATTCATAACAGTTACATAATGGACTCAAAATTATACTATTCTGTGTTAAAAGATGAAATGATAACACATCTTGGAAAATTTTAATCACAAGAAGAGTTAGCGAATTGCAAACTAGCTCTAATTTAAAACAAATCTAAAGGATGCTTTCTGTGATGCAAAGATCACTAGAAGTTGTTATCAATAAACTCTAGTGTTTTCTGAACTTGCCATAAGCATTGAAGCACACTTGAAGTAGCCAGAAATATCTTTCCTAATACTGTTTCTTTTCCTTCCTCCTACCTGGTTGGTAGACCTTGCAGTGGAAACCTACAATTTCTTAGGGAAATTCAGGCTTCCTTGTGCTTCCGACTGTTTTCCTGTTATTTCTACTTGGATCACTGTCATTTTTTGTACAGCTGAGTTATGTAGCTTTACTTGTTAGTGTAATGATTTCTGCATTGGTAGGCAAGTAAAAAGATGGTTTATTTAAAAAAAAAACAGTCAAATTTTAAATTATATTTGGTTTCATCTTTTCTTTTTTCTGGAAAGAAAAAATCTTAATTTCCATTTGCTGTACATGTAATGTACATTTTATGCTCAATGGAAACTTTCTTATTATGGGAATGTAAGTGGACACACCCCTCTTCATAAACTAAAAAAAAAAGGAAAAAATTCACTAAGAACCATAGAACATGGTCTGTTTTGAAATAAACACTTCTGTGCAACCACATTTCCTTTTTTTTTTTTTTTTGAATAAAAGCAAGAAATGCTATTTTTGAAAAGGAGGATGAAGAAATCAAACAGAACAAAACAGGAGGAAGTGGTTCAGCTAAAACCAATGCCATTTATTGGTCCACACCAATATGCCTATATAGGCAGGTTAATCACAGAATCAACAGAAAGGATTGGAAGGGATCTCGGGAGATCATCTAGTCCAAACCCCCTGCTAAAGCAGTTTCACCTAGAGCAGGTTGCACAGGACATCATCCAGGTGGGTTTTGAATATCTCCAGAGAAGGAGACTCCATAACCCGCCCTGGGCAGCCTGTTCCAGTGCTCTGGCACCCTCGAAGTAAAGAAGTTCTTCCTCATATTCAACTGAAACCTCTTATGCTTCAGTTTGTGCCCATTGCCCCTTGTCCTGTCGCTGGGCACCACTGCGAAGAGTCTGGCTCCATCCTTGTGACATCCACCCTTAAGATATTTGTAAGTGTTTATGAGATCCCCTCTCAGTCTTCTCTTCTTCAGGATAAACAAGCCCAGCTCCCTCAGCCTTTCCTCATAGAAGAGTACGCATGAGCTCCAAAAAACCGAAGAATCCCCCTGCTGCATGTCTTCTTGGGAGTCCTGAGTTGTGCCACAGTATGTGAAAAGTGCTTACAGATTTTCATCATGTGTATATTTCTTTTAATTAGTGTTTTCTGTTTATTATTTTATTAAATATTGTAGTGGGTTTGATCTCATCTACTTGTAAAATGCCATCCATGAAAACTCATCAACAATTAATTCTGGGATAGAAGAGAAGGGAGCTTCCAAAAGTGTTCTTCACACACGGAAGTCATGAGGTGTCTGGACAGGGACACAGTAAGATGTAACATCTGGATGTAGATTTTTCTTGTGCCACACTGCTGCTGAACTGCATAAAGGTGTATGGGTGAAAGCGTAGCCAATATTACCATTTTACTAGCCCAAAACGAACAACAAGGTTTAGCTTTAAGTATTTGTTGCACCCCCTGCTGTTTTGTTGGGAAAGACTACTCTTTGTCATCTTAGTATGTTTAAATATACTAGTGAAATACTGACTCTAGCTGTCTTATCTCTACTGATAAAATGATCCACAAAATGTTATACAGTTAATGTTTCTAGATTAACAGACTATTTTTTTTCTGTTGAATCGTAAAACATAATTACATATAAAAAGAAAACAGAACATTTTCATACTTGGTATTCTCCCTCCCTCCTTCTCCCATCTGCAAAAGATATGGATGGAAAATGTGAGCCGTCCAGTTCAGCCCCATTCTTCCTCCGGTATGGTTATCTGCACTTTCTCGAAATAAGTGGTAAATGTCTTTAAAGGCTTGTTATTCTAATTTACAAGCTGCAGATTGTTTAGACACAATAAATCATAATATAAAGCAAAATACAATTAGATAGTTCTGTGTCCCATTATAGTGCACTATATACTGTTAGATTTATTGTAAATAAAAAGTTTGTTTAAAAATATATTTTTCCAATTACATAAAGCATTTTGCTTCACTTTTGGAATGCAAAGAAAAGCAAGGAAATACTTTGAATGTAAAAAGTTGTCTTGTGGCAGTTGTCTAACATAAAATTTCTTTTGCAAATAGAAAAAAACAATGATGTGAACATGAAGCTCCTGCATCTAGTAAGTTACTTAATTTCAGACTAGAAGTAACTTCTTTCATGTTTACCAAGACTTTGTTAAATACTTAATTTTAATTATGAATCTTGCTCAATGATTTTCTCTAACACCATCTGGATGTAAGAAACATGTGTCTGAATGGATTGTACATTTACTTGGCTATGGGTCTGAGTTTAAGCCTAGGAAGATGTGAGAGAGGAATATCTTCCACTGGAGGGATTTGGCTGCATGGGTGAGCAAAACACTCTGGAAGCTCTTGCTTTTCAAGACATATTGTTGTCTTCTGAATAAAGTAAAAAAAAAACCAACAAAAAAACTCAGTCAAATTTTCGGGTCTTTTTTTTTTCCCTCAAAGCAGGAAGCAATTAGTTTTTAAAGTATATTTCAAATGAAAGCTCATGTAACAAAGTGCATTACTCTAATTTGGTAGATGACAATATTCCTCAAGCATAATAAAGTAGTGGAAAAATTAATCTTAAATTTATCCTGAGTTAGTATTTTTAGAAAGTGAATAAGTGATTGAGCAATGAAACAAGATTAGCTGAATATGTAGTTCAAGAAAGTAATTTTTGTTGTCTGACTTATCTCCTCAAATTAAAAACTTCCTTAATTTCTGTAACATTTCAATTGCTGTATTAGACACAGCAGCCTGTTGCTTCACAGTTAAGGTTATAAAACGGTCCCTGGTCTTCATTCACATGATACATGATCACCTGCATTATATGAGGTCTGATACAGAATAAATTTGGTTGCCTCAATTCTTTTGCAGACAAGTGCTCATGACATTAAACTCTCTATGCAGCTTAACTGTGTACATTAAGGAAAAGTACCTTTCTTTGTTTTGGAGCTGTGTCAATAAAAAAATGTCATTTTTTTGTTTGTTTTCTAGTAACTGTATTATGAAAGATGGAAAACAATGATTCATCATTCAGTCTCTATGCCACAGAAAGTTACCCCCTTATGTGTGTCTTCTCAGCTGAAAGGCCCTGCTTTCTTTCATTGCTACTATTAAGGGAGACATTTCATACATGTAATAATTTCTGTTTCTAATACTCATAACTTCCAATTCATTCTGGGAGAGAGAGGAATCAGAAAAGCAGACAATGTTTGAAGTATAGCTATGTATTGATTTATTTGGGTAGTTCTCAGAAGGAAATAGTCCAAATAAACAAATCCCCAAATTCTATTTAAAAGAAGGGAAAAAAAAGGGTTTCCCTCTAAATGTGACTCTTAGCCCCGACACATTAGCCAATATTTGCAAACACGGTAGTTTTATCAAGCAAAACTAAAGCCCTCCTTTGAGTCAGACTTGAAAGTGACTCTTCAGGCTCCAGAGATGTTGTTTATCAACCTGTGGGTGTATTCAACTTAATTGTGCTCCTACATTGGACTGCTACTGTGTGGCCAGCTGGAGCTTTAGCAAAGAACAATGAATTAGTCTTTAATAATTTAGAAAATAAGTGTTATTCTTGTCCAGCTCCCAAAATATTTTAGAAATAATTCTTTGCCTTCTAATTCTGTTACTGCTGGACTAACTGAAAAGTGGAATTTATTCAACTTTTTAAAGAAATTGATTTTGCTGCTCTTTATTGATGGCCACTGTAAAAAGTGTTCTTAATTTCCTAGTATTTCTATTCTTTCTCTTTTCTTTTCCATTTTAGAAACCGCTCAGCTGCTGACTGTCTGCAGAAGCCTTCTAGTAGGACACGTGGGGTTTTATTCTTTTCTTGGCTTAATAAGCAGAGAAGAGCCAATTAGACGCTAATAACAAATTAGAGTTGAATAGTTCAGAAGTGAAGTGCAAAAATGTCTATTTCTTTGCAAACAGACAGTACATCTGACAAAAGCCTTCAAGGGGAACAGCAGTGAAGCCACTTTTTGTCCTTTCTGTCCTAAAGCAGAATTTTCCACCAATATAAAAACTCTAGTTCAGGGAAAAAACAACAACAAAAAGTTCAATAAGCAACCTCCCCCCTAAAAAAAAATCCCAAACTTGCACACTCAACCAAAAAAAACACACACAGAGAATTTTTGGTCACCTTTAGGTGTGCCACTGATTCTTTCCCAGGCTGGTAGTACGTCAAATCATCATTAAGCCTGTCATACCTGACCTAACTGCCTTGCCTCTGAATGCTAGGGAAGGATTCTTGGCTGGGGGTGGCTAGTAGTAGTAGATTCTGTTCTCAACCCAAGAAGAATTTATCCAGCTGTGGTCTTTTCCTAGGTCCATGTCTTTTTTTGGTCCACTTATACCTCCTTGCTTCAATTTTTTTGAAGTCTCTTTTGTGATGTTAGTGTGCTAAATGTAGTACCTTCTGAGGAACCAGTATGTGTTCCTCCAAGCAGTGCACGCTGTTTCACCCAAACCTTAGAAAAAGGATTAATTACATTTTGCATGTAAGTTTTAAAAAATCATCCTCAGCAATCTTAGTTTTGCCTGTGGTCACTTAGTTCATTTATAAGATGCCAGGATCTCAGCTTTTTCTATATAACTGAACAGTAAAATAAAGGAAGGGTGGGGGTCCTAAACACATTTTGCCTGCAACTTGTAGGCTGGTCTCTGTTTTTTGAGGAACCTAAGATTAGCATAATATTTTTTGTCTTACATATAGTAATCCCTGATTTTAAATATGATATGCATCATTTGTTTTTCTCGAGCTAGAGAGGTAAGCAGATAAGTGGATACAAAAACACGGTGATGATTTATTCAGATTTTCTAATGCAAACCTCAGGCAAATTTATCACTTTGAAAAGAGGGATAGCAGCAGAGGGAAGAAGCTTCTTCCAGGACAGCCTGAAGGACTTTAGCCCTCAAGCAGTTAAGGGCAGGGGATTCAGCTAAGCTGCTGTTTAAAGAGTATCTTCAAGATACTGCTGTGGTATATGTGGATACAGACCTTTTGCTACACTGTCAGTGTACTTGTCATAGTTTTTAATAACTTTTAAATGACTATGATTTCCCGAGTGTTTATTCCCAGTACAAGAATGGATAAAATTTCTTATGAGTGGAATTGTCTTTTCTCAGATAATGTGAAGAGACTGGTCCTCATGAAAGAAACAAGTGTTCCTAATGAATCCCATATGCTATTGTACGTGATTCTTACTAGACAGAGGATTGGGTAAAGACAGCTGCCTAAAGCAGCTCTTCGAGGACCAGAACTATATATAGTTCTTGCAAATACTCTGATGCAAACGTTTTTTTTGATTGATTTCTAATTTGCTGTTTGCCTCACTGACTTCTCATTAATGTTTTTTAGAAGCCAAGGTGTGCTCATGTTGAAGATTTGCAAAAAAAAATTAAAAATCCTAATTTCCAGTTACTGTTAATTTATCTTGTGATTAAAATACCATTATGGCAATGATATTTGCATAAATTTCCAAGGTGTCTTCCTAAGCTTTTTTTTATTTTTTAACTTATTTTGTGGAATTCATAAAATAACAGATAACTGTTTTACTTAAATTTAGCATCTGGTGTGAAGTATTGTTTAACAAGTATCTAGATGCCATGTTGGTGGGAATGCTGTTAGTAATTGTGGAAACACCTAACTCAGATTGAATCTTCTAAAGATTTTGGCTATATGCTAGGCTTCCCCAGTTTCTTTCAGTCCAAGTATTCTCAAGCTTTTAATAAAAGTAGGCTACCTTATTTGTATAGCAATTCCAGTGCTATAAATTTAATGCCTCTTTTTATATTGTGAAGGTGCCTCCACCATGATTAGTAGACCAGCAAGGCAATATAAAATGTACACAATAAAGATGACACTCCCATTGTACTTTACCTGCTTCCATTTATTGGAACATCAGGCTTATGTTTTTAAAGCTTGAAGCAAGATGGATATTTGGAACTGTAGAGGCAGGATCATTTTTATGTTTAATAGAAGTAATTGTCTAAGAGCAAGACCAGAACTGTGGTTCTTGTTACATTCCCCCACCCCCGCTTCAAGAGAAGTTTTATCCAAGGACAAACTGCTCTTCACTTCCCCCATCTTTCATTAATGTGCTGAATATAATTGACCACAATGACTGCGTGGGATGCAGGTGTCGTTCTAAGGTGCTGGCCCTCTTCCTGCTCCTTACCTGGCTTTAGAAATAGCACTGGATTTTGTCCAAGTTGATGAAAAGTAAATCTACACAAATAAAGCTGTGTTCTCAGTACTGAGTTCAAGTCCAGAGCCAAGCATGAGGTTTATTGCTGTTTAGCTTCAACTTCAAAACCTCTAGGATAGTTTAGGCAGAATTCTGACATTTATGTAGTCTTTATACTGTTTTGAAGACTACTGAAACTGTAAAAGTAAAACTAGTGCTTCTGAAGCCATCGTTTTTTGCTGAATCCCCAGTGCTTGTTTCATTCTTTTGAATGGTGTCTACCTTTCCTCAGTGCTGGAGTTTTTAATGTATAAGAAAAGGAAATTTTGAAGTATGTCTTGTGCTGAGATATACAATACAACAAAGTGCCCTTTAGCTGGGGAAGAAAAACCCCAGAGGCTGTGATCCTAAAGCATATTTTTCTTTACGTATTGCTGCTTTGAGAAGGTTTTAAATGAGGCTACAGAAAATGCTCTGGTTAATGATTGAGAGATTTTCAAGGCTTCTGTAAAGGTGGACATAGAACTGTTGTAAAGTAATTGTTAGCTACTAGAGTCCAGAGTTTTCTTTACACAGGAGTGGCATCTCATGAATTATATTTGCATTGCTGTACTAAGCTTGCCGTATTATTACATGCAAACTAACTCAAGCTGAACTCATTTTTCCCCTCTAGATCAGATATGTGATTGTTAAAAAGGGTACTGAATAAAAGAGTTTATTTTAGGTATATAGTAAGAACCATACCCTTGCAGACAATGCACACTATTCAGTAGTTTGGTGAGGCCACTAAAATTGAAAGTAAAAAGTTTTAAAACTGAAGAAGTGTAGAAATCCTAGAATAAGATATTTTCTCTTGTTATTCTGAGTTAGAAAATGTGTAAATTTTATGAAAGCTTGTTTAGGATTTTAGTCTGGTGATGTAAAAAGTTTAGGTGAGAGAAAACATGCTGGATATAGAATTAAAAATTATGGAACTCTTAAGTATTTTATTATAAACCATTATATGAAACCTGAATAGTTTGGAAGGTTAGCCCTTTGTAGAGAGCAGAGTTGAATCTAAGCTCTGAATCTTAGGATGGGCATTAACAGAGAAATTGTTGTCAACAAAGTTATTACCTGTGATTTGAGGCGCTCATGTAAGAGCGTGAGCTGGACTCTATGGGAAGCATTTCTGGAAAACTAACAGAGAGGTTGATGAAATTCAATTGCAGGTCTTTTTTCCAGAGGGGAGGTTGTCAATAACTTATGAAACCCAAAACCTACTAACCTGGATTTCTTATCCTTGTGACATTGACTTGTTTGTTTCTCTCACAGTTGAAAATAACACATCTAACTTGTAAACAGAACATATTTGCTCTGCTTGTTTCTGTAAAAAAAAAACCCAAAAAAAGAATACGTTGTGTGTTTTCAGGAGTTGCTCATCAATATATGCAAAGTTGTTCTTCCTGATAATGTAGAAATATTACATACTGCAAAAGTTATGTTTCATACATGGAAATTTTCAACAGAATTTTTGGGTCAGGACAGCTTATTTCTAGCTGGTTTTCTGTTCTTATGATTTTTACTAAAAGACCCACTTTTTACAAATTTTTAGTACTGTCTTTTTAAAAAAAAATGTATAACACTTTAATTTTGAAAAAGTTTTCAAAACTGTCTCGAATTAGATCTAGCTTCCTGTATGATGCAGAGGAAGAAAAGGAACGATAGGGGCCTTGAATTTTCCTGTGAATAGCAGTTTATGATTTGAAACAAGCACTTATTTATTCAGGAAGGTGGAATGAGACCTTAACACTTAGGTATACTGGTGTAAGGTATACTATAAATATCCAGAAAAGTCAATCATATTGCCTTATTATTTCCCTATAATGTTTAATCAGTCATGTTCGAAGTCAGGAGATAATTCTGTAATTACATTATTCAGTGCAGTAACTTGGAAAGCTCAATTCAGCTGTGTGGATTTAATATATGTACTTGTTCAAAGTGGACTTCTGAAAGTTTTTCACTCAGAAATAAAAAATTATTTCTTTTCAGACTTTTACATGAATCATCAACAAAATTCATCCAGCATTTTATGCTGAGTTTTATTTTCTATTTCTTATTGCCTGCAAATGAAGGGTCTCTGAATTGACTTGGAGTGAACTCACTTACATGCCATTTGCAACCACGATTAGACTTAGACAGTTGTGGTTATTAAAGTGTGGCTTGAAGTATATCTGTTGGAAATGTGCATAAATGAAGGCATGAAGGCTGCAAAAGCCACCAATAAAGAATAAAGCAAATGTCTATACACATGCAGTTACACGATGATAATATATGTACACCCGTGCCTATTTGTGCACAGATATATTTGCATACACACATGCATATTTACCCCCACATGTGTGGATATTTTGATAATACCACAGCCAAATAGGAGGCAAGTGGAATAATGAAGTATTTCAGTGAGCTCCTCCTGGCCATAAAGAGAAGCAGCAAGAAAGAATAAAGATACTTATTGGGTAATTTGACAAGATGAACAAGGAATTCCTTGGTAAATATGAGGGAAAATGTGGCAGAGAGCACAAAGGAACTCCTAGCCTATAAGCTACCTGGAAGAGGAATCAGTGCAACATAGTCAAATCAATAAGTGAAGAGGTTGGTTCTTAGAAGCGTTTTTAAAAGCTATGGTAGGGCATGACTGTCTTTGCAAAGAGAAAGTGATGATTCAAGAAACAGGAAACACCAGGATGAAGATCTAAGCACCTGTGTTGGCTGAGTAGGGGTATAAAAAAGGTTGTATTTAGCATTCTTATGCAAAAAAAAAAGACATACAACTCAGCAAGATTTAGACATATCCTGCAGCTGAGGATTTATCAGGGTCAAAAAAGGATGCCTGGATTTATACGCCTGAATGACAGGCAATATAGCATTTAATAGGATCTACAGTCTTACAGTGTTGCATTGATGAATAGGAGAGTTGGCTCAGGGGGAGGGAGGGAAGGAATTAAGAGCTTTGTTTAGTCAAATTGCATATGAGCTAATAACTAAACACCTAGGACAAAGTATTGGGAAAAAAAGACCAGAATTTTGGTTAGGTTATTTCTGCATTGAGGTTGACATTCAGCTATGAACCCTTTACAGTAACTGGTAATTATGAAAGAAAAAATTTTATCTTGTTATACCAGAGGGAGAATACATGAAATGATGAATGGACCATCTCTTTGAGGTAAGGAAAACCAGTAAAGATTAAGAGAAAAGGAAAATCAAGCACAGAAATGAGATAGGAAAACAATGAATCTATGAGAGCAGAGGGGGTATAAAATAAGTGGACTATTAAAATGTCAAATGAGTAATTCAATCAGCATTTTTCAGTGGTATATTAGTAACACTGGTCTCATTCTGCAAGGAAATACTGAGGTAAAATAAAGCTCAGAGACTTCACGGACTTAATGTAGCACGTCAATGGCACAGTGAAAAAGTGGTTTCAGATCTTATGTCTCCCTGTACTGCAATCTGCCCAAACAGCAGTACCATGTGAAAAACTACAAAATGCAGCAAGCATAAATGCATAAGTGCAAAAGTGCAAAAAATGTATTTTTTAAATCAAGAGAGGAAGAAGGGGTAAAAGATTGACATATCAAAGACAAAAAGTGAAATATGAAAGTAAAAAATGTAATTGAATAGTGTCAACAGAAACTTATGTGACAATGTGTTTGTCATCAAACATGGAGGTATTAGGTTTTTTGGCATATCATGACCTATAGTAAAATGATGTTATAGATTATGTGTCTTCCAGTAATTTGTTCAATGCCATGGGAAAAAAAGCAGGAAATTAAAAAAATATTCTTGGACCTATGCCTCTGAGACAGTGGCCCAAGAGAAAGTTTTGAATAGATGTTAGTTTGGGGACAGGAAGAAAGGGTGGGTGGAGGGATCAATATTGTGGAAGCAGATAAGCAGTTAAGTGTGCATAGGAGTAGAAGATAGAAGACCTCGCTAGGTAGAGCTATGACCAGGGAGAGAAAAATAGGCAAAGGCTAATAATAACCAGGCAAGAAAACTCAGTGGAATACTTAATGGTGAAAACTGGAAGTAGGATGTTTCACAAATAAATGTAAGTAATATAAAAAAACAAAAGGTGACTGGTATCTGATATATCTTGTAGTTGCTTACAAGATACTCAAGAGCTGCTTATATGGCACCAAAAAAAAGAGGGCAAAAAAGCCTGTTTGAAGAGCTGAACAGTTTAATAATTTTTTTTTCTGTGATTTACTTGTGCTTTACTAGAAAGTTGAAATTATAATTTTGAGGGATTTTTTTTAGTTAAATTACTGTGTCTGTATATGTGTTGCCCATCTCTGAAAGTAATTTCGCTTGGCATGGGAAAAATTTCCAAAATTTCCATGAATATTGACTTCTCGGGGAGCCTGCAAATTTCCAGTGCTTCCACTCTTCTGCTGTAAAAGGAGGGGGAAGTTCAGGGAGAGTCAATGAAATAAACACTCAATTTTTAAACGTATTGTTTTATGTGGTTGGAAAGCTATTTCCACAGGGAGGAAGCATAGCCGTTGCTTGTATGTTCATTTGATGATTTTGCCTTTCATTACATTCAAGAAAACAACACTCATACGTGTGTGTGTATATATATATACACATATATTTATGAGCAACTGAAAAAAGTATTTTATAAAATTTAACAGGGTGGATGTGCCTGTTGCTGGAGAACCCCCACGTAGTATTAATTGGTAGAAGGTAATTGTCATGCATTTTGTCTATAGAATGGGTCTTCAAAAGTGAATAAAGTGGTGTTCTGAAAGTATGAATATCAAACCTCCTTTGTTTTTTGGGAGTAACAGAGTGTTTCAGAATGTTCTCTACTTGGGAATAAACACAATTTTCATTGCCATAAAACCAAAGCAAAATGCAGCTTTTTGAATCTCAGTGGAACATTGGGTATTTTCCTCCCTTTTAATTTTGTGTTGGCCACATTAACTGTTAACGAAGAATTAGAGAAGTACTGCTCTTTCTCACTGCTTATAAAATGGAGATAACTTTTTAATTACTTTTCTGTTGGTGAATTGAACACAGGGGAGAGATTAAATTAAACTGATTGATTAAAAGTGTGGCAAATGTAGCCCTTTAAGCAGCCTTCTTCTATATTGGCTATTTCTGTTGGTTGTCTTGATAATATTTGTTTTTCTTGTGTCTTTCTCATGTCAGAGAATTTAAGTGACACTTGAGAAGAAAAAGTATTGGAAACAGAGTAGCTAACAACCAGAGAGAGCATCAAGGCAGATATTGTTTTAGGATAAGATGCAGTGAAGAGGATCAAATAGTTAGAAGGAGAATAAGGTTACCTGAAGCTAATGCTAACATGGTATCTCCAAAGAAGAAGTGGTAGGCAAATTTCAAATATTTCCAGTCTAAAACTCATTAATATTGATTTATTTTCTATTAACATTATTACTGCAGGGAGAAAGCTGGTGTGAACTTGTTTAATAATGTGTATAAAATTTACTAACGTCTTAAAATGCCAAAAATTCAAAACTAAATTTGATTATTTCTTATGATTTTCTTCTAACGATGCTATACACATAAGATACATAATGTTAATATCAATAGATTCTATGGAATCATATAGCTTAGCATCCCTTTCTCCAAATATGTGATTTACAATTTCAGTTTTTACTGATGTTAATATTTGGTGAAACAGCCTGTGAGACTTTTATATCTGCCATCTGCCTGCTTCACATGTATGTGTTGAATACAGTTTCTGAAAAGGCAACTAGGCATCTGTATTTAGGCTTTTAGCATTTTGTACAAATGGCCTAATGGTAAGCAAAGCTGGAACAAGGTGTGGGAGGGCTGGAAGGGAAAGGTGTTGTGTAACGTGTGCTCTTCAGTGAAAGTATTGTCGCTGCGTCTGGGGCTTTTTGCTATTGTTTTTTATTCTTGTGATGGAACTCCTCAGATCCCATCCTTAAACAAGATGTAACTAAACTGCAGCCGAATAAAACACGCTGAAGTTTATTCTCCTTTTATATTGTTTTATATTTATTCCATTATTAACCTCATTACTCTATATGTTTTTAGTCTACATAATTGTAGAGCACTGTGTACTGGAGCTTAACTTGTGCAATAAACTCTTAAATATCAAGGCATGAACCACCAGTTTGGTAGGAGGAGCCACTATTATTACATCATATAAATGAGGTTGTTTGTTGACTAGCCAGGTATTTACCCTGTCTATGTCTGCCCAGTCAAAGGCCTATCAAGGACTATGTAACAAACATCTCATTGCCAAGAAAGCTACAAGTCAGTACTGCCTAAAAGAAGCAGCCAAAGGAGCATTTAGCGATGGGAATATGTAAAGGAAATCAATTCTAGAGCTGTCCTAGCCTTTCAGAAATTTGGGAAGACAGTCCCTAATTGAAGGAATTACAAAATTAGCCTGTCAGCTAGTTCTATTTCTCTGTCAGCTGAATGAATTAGAAAGAATTTTCTTTAGCTGAAAACAAAAAAAAATCAGATATTAAGAAACATCACTTCTAGTTATGTGTCTTCAAATCTAATGACTGAATGTTGTTAGAACACAATAATGGTGCTTACTCTTCTTTAAAATTATGTTGAGTGTTTTCCGAATGGAATGATCTAGATACTTGACTTGTTCTTAGGGTGCCTCTGAATCAGAGTTTTAGCTGAGACAGGGTGTGCACAGCTGCAGGGAATCTTTTAGGCATCTTCACATTTTACATGCCAGCTTAGCATCCTGGGGCAGTCCCAGAGCACGCAAACTGGATTCCTTTCAGAAGGACACCAGATGTGGTCCAGAACTGCACCTAGTTAGTACACCCGGAATTATTAATGGACATTCAACCTCCCAAAGTGTCTGAGAAATCTACAGGAAAAATCCCTGGAGGTGTGTGTAATGTGAATGTTGCTACCAACTCTCTCACTGTATAAATCTAGTCCTGCTGGTGTGCTCTATTTGCTAACCCAGACATAGCTCAGATATCTTGAAGAGTGAAATGTTGTAAGGACTTGATTATGTGCATGAAATAACAGCTTTTTGAGGAGATGTCTCCATTAGCTGGAGCATGCTGGAGTGTGTCTTAGCATGCAGCAGGTAAGTGTGGGATTCATGTGTTCTCATAGCCTAGTTGTGAGGATTGGTCCCATCAGTGTGATAGCAGACTGATCTTGCTGATCTGCTGCTGCAGCTGGGGAAAAGGCTGCCTTCCCATGAGCTCTCCACCCTCTGCTGCTCCAGATAACGATCTTCCTGCCTGCTCATGCCTGGAGCTGGGATTTAGCTTTACTTAGGACTTGGAACATTTCAGAGTGGCTTCAAGAGATGTATTTCTATTTTTACTTTCATGAACAAGCTAATGGGACTGAAAATAATGTTCAGTCCTGTTGTAACAGAATTCTTTTGGATGTCTCCACTAGAAAGGAGTGAATCCTGCATGCACTTTTTTTCATCTAAGTTTTGAATGAACTGTTGGAGCCTTGAAAGAAATGCACTGGATTTTGATTCAGCTATGGAAAAAGCTGGTAACTGAATTTTTACCTACTTAGTATTGTATTTCCACTAATCCCAAAAGGAGAATTTGTGTAAAGTTATAGCCTTGCTTTAAATTGCTATGGATTTTACTATCTTGCTAATGAAGGATGATGACCAATGCAAAGATAGTTATGTTGTTTACTTGACCAAATCATCATCCTGCTGAATTTCTCATGCTGAAAGCAATTTATCTGTAGCTATTTGTCCTCTAGGGACCAGCATTAATCCAGAGCTGTGCATTGGATGCAAAATAAAATTTATGCAAATGATTAAACTGTATTGAAATCTAATGATTTAAATGTTCAGTTTTTCTAACTCACTTCTTGTGCTTATTAAACATAGAGCAAAAGTAACTATCCAAGCATCCTTTTCAGAAGACATGATCATTTACTCTCGAATAACAACAATTAAGTATATGATTTTGTAGTGTTGCCTGCCTCTAAAGTATATTGTGGATGCTAAGTTTTTCTGGAATGTGTACCTGATGTGTACCTTAATAAACTTTTTGTACTCCTTCTGCCTGTGATGAGGTTTTAATCCATACCACAAATGGATTGGTATGTATTCCAATTGACTTGGATTGGTCATGCTCTTTTTCCAGTGCGACAATACTTTCATAAAGCTTTCTTTAACTACATGGGACCCAGTCATTGTTTTTTCTTTATATTTGTGGGGCATTGGTACATAGAGAACCTGGAGTGAACCCAGGGAAACATGGGGAAGGTGTACAGAATACTGCTGTCTCCAGTGTGAGCATAACTCTTCCAGAACTGGTGAAAAACATGCTGATGAGGCCATCTGTAGCTCAAAACTTTTAAGTGTAACTGGAGTGCAATGAACCTTCCATAGGCTCTGAGATACCCAATGGTACCCTCTCTCCAAAGTTCTTTGTGACTTCATTGAAGTAGCTTCCCCACATTTTGTAGTGCATTCCCAGACATCTAACTGTGAGACCTGCAAGACTGCAGTAATCACCCAAAATGTTCTTCATACTCAGTAGAGAGAAATAAGCACATGAATCACATAAGACTGGTTCATCCTTGGTTAGGAGTCTAAACCAAAAAAGAACATTTATGCCTGCTTCTCTTTACTGACTGTAAGAGACTGGGGGGTGACTAACTCAAACTTTGATATTTAATTTTTAGGTGTGTAGGGTAGGATTATCATATATCATTTTGGATACTGTATTTTCCTTACATTTAGTGTGTGATGATAATTTTGTTTTGCTCAGTAAAGTTTATTTTCTTTTGCATTTCTCTCATAAATTCTGTCCCCAAAAGTATAATCTAAATTGATATTTTTTTTAAATATTACAGGAAGAAACATGCCTCTTTTTGAAATCTGAGAGATTTAAGCTTAATGGGGTACAGAAAAGAAACATTCTCAGCTGAGATTTGAACACAGAATGGAGAACCGTATAGAATGACAGAGGAGATGACTGGTACATGTGAAATGGACGTCGCAGATGTCTTTTGCCTTTCCAAAGAAGAGATGGAAAAGGCTAGAAATCCATGCCAGCACAGATATAATGCGTCGGCAGTGCTTCTTTAAGTATTGTTCCTTGAAACAGCCTAACATACACATTTTGCCTGAAAACAAAATAGAGCATAATGTAATAGTAATATGTTATTAATTTCTATTCGGCAAAAACTAACCCAAGCAACACCCAGTTTCTTGTGACCTCTGAAAAAGTTTCCAAACACCTTTTAGTTTTTGCTTTGACACAGAAAAAAGAACTGATTGCCCTAAAGGATGTTTCTCTACATGACTAGATGGAGACTTGCATGATACCGTGATAGTGCTTAAAACACTAGCCTTCTCTCTTACCTACCGTTACTTGCAGGATGGTACTTAGTTTTGCTTACAAGCCCTCTAGAAGCAGGCTGGGTCTTTGCTTATTTAATGGAACTTGGGAAATACCATAATGATGTGGTAGCCATCTGCCTTCCACCTGAGTAACTGTTCTTGCTGCTTTTAAATGGTTTGCAAGCCCATGAGACAGCAAAAAAAAAGTAAAATGAATGCTAACTGCTCACGCTGTTACCATTTCTCCTCCCTTGCAGGTAGGAAGCCAGCATGTGAAGAAAACTAAAAAGTAAAAGTAGCTGTACTGATGGTAAGTTTGAAAATGAGAAACTACTTCTGCATGGATGTGAACTTTGTATGCCTGTACAGGGAGTACCCGGCGTAGATGGAAGTGTTTCTGTACATAGTATGGGAATGAGGAAGAGGAGCTGACACATTATTTCACACACATGGAAACTAGGAAATTACGGTAAGTGCATAGTAATTGGGCTTTATGTCTATCCTAATTTGGGTAGGGAAAAAGAGAGCTATCTTTCTGTCTGGGGCACAGCACTTGTTATTAAATAATTTTCTGGACTAGGTTTGCATAAGGTAAATCAAGTAGACTTTCCTTCCATAATCTTTGTTGCATGGTGTGAATCATAACTCAGGTTTGCATGTTTAGCTTTTTGAGATCTATGTCAGTGAGATGAATCACACCAGGAGAGGCCAGAGGTCTGCGACTGAAAGCACTGCACTTTGTGATGCCTCGAGCCTCACAGGGTGTTCCACATGGCTGGAGTTTCCTCCTCCCCAATTGCTTTCCACAATGGTCCCTTGCTCTGTGATTTAGAACCATTTAATGGACTAATTTCAAATGCCTGTGCACTGATTTGGATGAAACAGAAGAGTTCATTAGTTTCTAGGTTAAATTTGTTTGTAGATAAGAAAACATCCTCAAGGTATTCTGGCAAACACAGGCTGTAATTATGAATCTCTTTGACTTACAGCACTGATCCCTACACTATTTGCAAGGTATCCTTTTGGGACAAGTTTGAAGAGAGGAAAGACATTCTGTGACTAAAGCACAGAACTGGGAAATCTGAGTTATCATCTGTTCAGTCCTAGCTTTTCTGTGTGATCTTGAGCAAGGTGCTTGAAATATACTTCTATTCTGAAAAACACTTATATTTAAAACTAGCACCTTGCTACTCAAGAGGATGAAAGCCTCTGGGTATTGGAAGTGTTATGTGCCGACTCTACTGACGCAAAAAAAGTCCCTCACCTCCCTCCCCCAACCCAAAAACCATCACCACTGCTTTTCTTTTTATTATTCCTGGTCACCCTGAAGAGCTATTTGTCAGGGAAAGAAGCTGGTGTTCTGTTTTGTACATCAAGTAAATGGTAACCACAGGGCTCTGCTGCCTTCTATTACACATCCAGCCTCATCACCAAAGGCTATCACGCCATGTTTCAATTATCTGTGCACAGAAAAGGTCTCTCTTTATTACCAGTATTTTTGGACTTGTTTCTGGTCTTTAATAAGATTGTGTGGTTTTAATGGCCTGCTTCTAATGAGTAAGAGGTGGGCCCAATTAAAAATATTCCCAACTTGCAAAACAAAGGAAGACTTCATCAAGAAAATGATGTGGTACACAAATCCTTATTTAACTTTACTCAGCACCCGCAATACACAGCTTCTTTAACACACATATTCTGGATATTTCAAAACATAATATTCTAGTTTCATAAAAGTATCAAAATAATGATCTGTTATCAAAACTTTTTTTTGATTTGTCATCCCAGTAGCAGCAGAGAAGATGCAAAACCAGAAATCATAAATGACCTACCTGACGCCGTCTTTCTGGTCATCTGGACTGCATATTCCACTTCATGTTACACCGTGCAGTGGGAGCCTGCTAAGTCTGGCAGGTGCAAAGAGAAACAACGTGTGCAGGAGCAACAGTCTGATAATTGCACTTTTTGTCATGAAAAGGTCTCATATTGTTTTAGTGTTTTTTTCAGGAAAACAATTAGAAGCTGAGGCTGTTGCTCAAAGTGCACACAGAGTATGAAAAAAAAAATAGTTCAACAAGTGTTGCTTTTATTTTAGAGCTGTTGCCTAAGGAAGAAGAGGATGTTTTGTTAAATGATGAAAGCCTATGTCCCACCTTTAGCTTGGATATAAAATTTTTTAAACAGTGGGGATGACTATATGATTTATGTAAACATCATGCAGAAAGGTAAGAGCTTATGAAGTCTGAATGGGATTCACAATGTATAAAAGCATATAAAGTTGTGAGCTGAAAAACTACTGAGAATGTCAGAGAAAGTGTGGCTCAGTTGTTTGAGCTCTTGAACGGTCTGAAGTTCCAGCACGGATTTTGACTAAATTTTGTGAACCAAATGAAGAGTTGAATCCTAATAGGTTTGAATTTTATTACAGACAGAAAGGTTTATTTTTTCATATTCATGCTCTGTTTTGTTTAATAAGGAAGAAGGAAAGTTTCTGTGTTCCCTCTTACATGCAGTGTTATTTAAAAAAAAAAAAAAGGCAAAACAAAAGAAAACAAAACTGAACCTTGGGATTCTAATGCTTTTTTGTTTGCCTGCTCAGTATAAGTAGTTTTCAGTATGTGGATTCAGCCAGGGATAAATAAAGAGTAATCCTTTGCATGGAACTCATTTTGCAAACAAGGAAAGGAACTCCTAAAATAAAATTTTATGTATGTACTACTGTAGCAATCTGCAATAAGACATGTTTATATAACATTATTGATGTCTGATCAGTAGAGACAATAATCTAATAATAAGGTATTACAAACTTTTTAAATTTTGGAGAAGAGTTTAATAATTTATTGATCCCCTAACAAGTTTTCTTAGCATGAGATCTGTATATTCTTTGCAGTAGTTCAGACAGTTATGGATGTAAGTTTCAGCATATCTCTAACCATAATTCTAATCATTTTTCCAGGCTGGGGATGCATGTGCCTCTGCCACTCATTACAGGCTGTCTGGTTTGTTTTAATTTATCCTGTATGGCATTTTTTCTTAATGTGCTTCTTTTGAAGAGCTCTTCTCGCCTCTCCTCCCTGGGAAATAACTAGTTTCTTTCACTGGTCTGTTCCTTAATTTCCATAATTGTTCCCAGGGTTCACTTTTCTTCCTTTTATCAGACTTCCACCTGCTTTAGTAATTTGTTTTCTAATTCTATCAATTCATCAAGCAAGGCAAATATGTGACTAGAATGTTTTGGGCTTTTTTGCACTTTTAAATGTTATTATTCACATGTTCTGTCTAATTTTCTCCTGTGACATTATATATTTTACTGCAGGAGGACCATTATATGTTTTACTGCAGGAGAGCCATGGGCTTTTCCCTGAATGGCTTCACTCTTTTAGCAGTTTTCATCAATGTTACCCGAATAACTGCATTATGATATTTGATTACTGTGTCATCTTATTTAAACATTTCATTTCTTTGGTGTTTTGTTTGTTATTTTCAAACAGTTTTTTTTTTTTTTCAAATTTTTATTTATTGAGAAATCAAGTTTTGAGCTGGTAATAAACATAAGCATAAAAGTATAATAAGCAAGAAGATAAGCATTTCTAAAGGTTTCAGTCAGATATGTTTTTATTACTTTAACACATATTCATGTTATTGGTGGGCAAATGTAAATATATGTGGCTGCAGTCAAGTCTATGTAATTTCCCATAGTGGCATGAATGTGGTATCCATGTGTTTATCTGCTGTTAGTGTATAATATGAAGGAAATCAGCTTGTGTTGTGTCAGCTAACATGTTTCTGAAAATTACATGAATTCATGTGATTATGTGAATGAATGCCGTAAAATTGACATTCATGCTAAAAGAAGGTGGTTGGGAGGAACGCCAACATTCTTCTTACATTATCACAGATTAACTCAACTTGGAAAGAGACAGAATTATTGAAACAGACAAGAGTGTGTGGTTAAAATGGTAGTCTCTGTGAATTGGACCTTGTGTGTATTTCTTGGTAATAAAGTTGTTATAGGAGGCTGCTGGGTGGGTAAAATTAAAAGGTATAGTTGTAATAAGACAGAAGAGAGAAAAGGTATGGGGGAATGCAGTGCCCCTTCATTAGCCCCCTTCCCACTTATCTGTGATGGTGTTGCGTAGCACTTGACTCACTGCAGTTTTGTCCACTAATTAATGGGATAAGATTAGAGGGAACTGGGGAAGGCTGCGATGCTGACTGTGCCTCTGTTTGGTTTCAGCTGTATGCTTTGAGCTAAATGTGGGGAAGGGCATCCACACCACCTCAGCTGCCATGGGGGAAATGGACTGTATGCTTCATTACATCACCTAACGTGGGGAACAGTGTTTCCCGGTGACATCTGGGCTGTTCCTTCTTTGTTACCTGCATTGATTATAAGAGTAGTGTGTAATAATTTTTAGAATAGGACCTCTAGGATTTTGGTTTACAATTTGGCTTCTGAGCAAACAAAGTGTGGTGACCAAGGACAGAGAAGTAAAAAGGTGGGGAGTGAGAAGACAGAGTCCTTGATTTACTTTCCCACTGGCTTGACTGTTTTTTCATATGTCAGGATTGTGGTCAGGTTACTAACAGTGACTGGATAGGTTAACTCAGAAAAAGGATGGAACAGTCACTGACACTGGCGATGGAGAAGAGCATTGTTTAAATAGATTGGCTTAGAAAGGCAGCATGAACAGGTCTTCATGGATAGACAGAATTCATAGAAGTGTTAAGTAGATGCATTGCTGTGACTTTAGGGAGAATAGAACCTCATTTGTTATTTGACAAAACTTTCTGATATATCTTTCTATCAGATTTTGTCACTGAAAAATATGAAATTTATGAATAATATGAAAAATTTTTCTATGCACAACCTTGGCAGAAAACCCCCAAAACCTACTATATGAAAAGTAGCTTAATTTTCCTATAAGGCTGAAGAAAATAACTGCCTTTTATATAATAATTTCTTTGAAAAACAGTGGTTTACTTTGAACTAGCCAAAGGTTAACTTTCACATGAGCTAATGTTTTTTAAAAGTAATGCATTGACAGCCCTGGAGAATTAAGCCCTTTATGTAGATGTTAGGGTATATTCTAGCACTGCTGCTGACAATGTAGTATAGCAGATGGTACAAAAAAGCTTTTTCATGAGAATAGCTTTAGATACAGCCCACATGAACAGGTATATGATACAGATTTGAAATAGCTTCACTTGGTCTCATCTAGTCAAAACAAAGCATTGCAATATGGCTTCAATTTTTATGCACTGTATTCAGTCTGGAAATATGATTCAGTCTGAAGATATGACCAGCACCCAAGAATCAGGAATTTGATCTGTTTTTCTAGTAAGTTTTAGAAGAAACCAAGAAAACGCACAGAGCTAAATTCTTGATTTCTGTCCTATCACTTCCATGTCTGAATCATTCCAATGAAACAATGGGTTGCTGAAGAAACACAGGAAATAAATGAAGGACATTTTGTATTACAGTACTTGAATTTGAGCTTCAGTGATGTTACTCCATACATTCAGTATTAGTTGCAGTTCATTACTGAATAAGCTTTATATGCAACATACAGCAATAAGCCAGCTGTAAATAGTAAGAGCTCAAGTGATTTGCATTTTCGTTCATCATCTAACATAAATTCCAACTACAGCTTAGAATACAAGTGTTTATTAAACAGTAACTTGTCTCCTCTGCCTAGAAAACACAGGATCACTCCCGGGAGCATTTGAGGTAGAACATACATAAAGGAAAATGAAGGAAAAGGAAAGTAAATTTTATGTTTTCAAAATATTCAGTCTTAACGTGCACTCAGATGTTCTAGTAGACATTCAGGTAGTGAGGGATAGAAATCAATGACCGATGAAGAAAATAATAACAGTGCCCTTAAGGGTCAAGCTTTTGCGAATGGAAGTTTTAGATCAGGCTATAGATATGTATGCACAGAAACCTAGTATTCCAGGAAACTGTTTTATGACTTGATGTCATAAGAAACTTTGTTGTTGTTACTATGTTTTCTTACAAAGTTTTGGAGTTCACAATATTGAATTCAGATCCAAGAACTGACACATGAAAAAAATGAATGCAGCACAAGATGTACTGCTACTAGTCCCAAAAGTATGCTTTCAAACTTTTCTTCCCATCTGGTTTCAGAATGACTTTTTCATCATCTTACTCATCTTTGCCCCTCTTGCCCTCTATTCCTCTCTCTTAAACACATTTATACGGGCAGTAGGTCTTGCATTATTTGATGGGACTGGCATTGGTTGTTTCTTTTATCTGCAGAACTAATGAAAGCAAGAAACAGCAGTGATTAAAACATATAACAGGGAAAGTGATTTCTTGCTTTGGATGCAGCCAAGAATAACTCAGGAAGGTTTTAATGACGTGGCTCTTCAAGAAACAATGCCATCAGCTCTTTTCCTAAAGATATGATACAATTCAAAAGTAGTACACTGCAGCTAGGATGTTTAAATGAGTTCAGAATTGTTAAGAGGATGATTATCTCCAAAATTTCTCATTAATTCCAGAAATTGCAGTTTGAATAACTTGATTTGATTGCCCAGTAGTTTAAATTGATTATACAAAAAATTATTTTCCCTATGTTACCTGTTGAATAAGGTTCTTAATTTCTGACAGTTAATCAAATATATAACCTAAGGTGGTGATAAGTGTTTAAACTCAGTCAGTCTTATGAGTAATGTCTTCTGACAGGAAAAAAAATACTTTATGGTAAACAGAAGACTTTGGAACATAACAGTGTTCTCTGATCCTAGTTGCTTTGGATGCTGTTTTGACTTATGCCTATTTCTGCACAAAAATGTGAGTGTAGATGGATGCTTAAACAAATGTTGGTTTAAGCATTGGAAACTCAATGAATGTGCAAAACAATGAGGAGCTGTAAGTGCTCTAGTCCTTTCTATTATTTACACTAGCCAACTGGAAGGCATAGACAAATATGAAAGGACAACGAAGGTCTGCATAGTGAAACATGGTTAGGATAACTCATTTAAGAGAAAAAATATTCTGCAAAAATACACAGAATAGATCAGGCTGAAAAGAAATAAGAAACTGCTGTCAACTATTTCAAAACAAGTAATACAGACCTTAATCTTACCACAGTTATTTCTTCCTATATTACTAAAAACCAAGAATAGTAATATGCACATACATATCCTTTGTATGTTAACAACAAAAAGTGTGTTTTTCAAGGTTTTTTTTTCCCCCCAGAACACTTAATGTTTCTGCTTCCTATCCAGATGGATGCTACACAGAAAACAGTTTATTCTTACTTTTTCTGACTTCATACGAAAAACAGAGTCAGAACACCAAATACAAACGAACAAAGAAATAAATTGGAAAGCATCTAACAGTTCTGGAATTTTCTGCTAGAATTCACTTACACAAGCTTCTGATGCTTGTGGTAAAGAGGTAAAATTTTTTTGGGTGGGGAGGAGTATGTCCATCCATGCAAGAGCTGATTTCCAAATACTTACCTAATGAAAATACTGCAAAACTGGCAGTAATTAAACTTAGTGCTGTTGACAAGAACACACCAGATTTCCAGCTCCTGTAGATGCCGACTACAATGAGCACAAGAGTGTAACATTAGCTTTGAAATTATATCCCATATATCCCATATTTAAATGATAACCCATAGCACTGTGAACAGACTGTCCTAAAATGCAATTGTTGCCTACATAATTCTTCTCCCTAGAGTTTCAGTATCAGCAAGTCTTACAATTTTTTATCTACTAGGATCCATAACTGCCTTCTTTATACAGTAGCCTCTATCACTACCTTAGGCAACAATTAAACTGAACCCATTCACCATTTAGTTAAGCTTTTTCCAAGAAGTATTATCCACAGTCAATTATTATTGCCTTTTCTCATTACTGTGATGCAGCTCAAGTAGCAAATGCAATGCAAATGTTTTTGAAATAACTATTTAGCTTTTCATTGCTTAGTTGAGAAAGGGGCTAACTTTTTACACAGACTTGGATGTAAGAGCTCATTGAATATTTTGTAAATTTTGTCCTAATTGTAGGAATATATTACAGCAAATATGTGGATTGGTGAATGTTCAAGGACTCATTCTTGAGTAACTATTTAATAGTTCAACTAGGAGCTCTTTTGTGAGATTATAAATTACTATAATCCAATATAGTGTAATATGATCAAAACTTTCTAGTGAGAAAGGAAGGAGAATGCCAAATGCAAGCCTGGACAGCTTTCTGATTTGCCAGTGTTCCAAAGCATAGGTGTCTATGTCTGAATTAATACAAAATTATACTGATCTTTTAATAGTTTCATATATTTTCAGTATGCACTAGCTTTAATCTAATCCTGCAAACAATTCACTATATGCTTGCTCAGTAGTCATGAGGAGTCTGCTTATTCTCAAATGCAATTGTTCATACGTAGTATGGTAAACACATTCAAAGTTTTTGCAAGATTGGGGTCACATAAAACACAGCATCGGTTTCGCTTTGTCAGTTTCTGAGAGCTTCTAATGTATCGTATATTGGAGTCACTGGATAGTCGGGTAGATTAAATGGATTGGATTTTCATGTGTTTTAAAGTTAAAACATTAAAGCAAACAAAAGATACAGCCATAAAATTATTTATACACATCCCTGTAATTTTATAAATCTGACTTATCCTTTTGAATTTAATAAGACTCTCTGTATAGCTAAAGGTATTGATATCTTTTTGTCTGTTGTATTGGAGTCCATGGAGTTTAATGGTTGTGTAAAGTACTAATGTGACTGTATTAATTTTTTTAAAAATGCAGAGGGTAATTCAACTTTGTTACTGGAAGTTAGCTAGACACCTTGTGCCACTGTCTCATTCAAGCATCAGTGCCCTTATAGATGCTTCTTTCTGAGTTCTAGAGGAGGAATGATTTGCCAGGGTCATGCAACAGTTTTAGTGCTCCAAGGGCTGACACAAAGTTAGGTGTATTAATTGTGCTGGCCTTTATGTACTGTTGTCGTGTACATCCAGTCTTCTTACCAAAGGGAATGAACACATCCTATAGTAGTGTTTGGCCTTTAGGCAGAGCCTAGCTACTCTGATCTATGTGGTAGTTTTTTTCCTTTGATGTGGCATTTATTATTCAGCGTATGAAGTAAAACGTATTGAAGGTATTGTATTTCTAAATGTTAGTAATGCATGCTTTTCCTTTTTTTTTTTTTTTTATGGCAAAGGAGCTAATGTACATGACTATTTCCATCTATTGACTAAACTAGAGGAAATGCTAGGCATACAGCTTTTGTGGTAGAAGATACAAGGCTTTAAATTTAGTAACCTCATTTTCTGCTATTGTGAAGTTTTTGTTTAAGCATGGTGTTTGTAAAGACTGCTCTGGGTGCAGTGTAGAGAAATGCTAAGTCAAAAATAGTACTTATCCTTCTGCACAGTAGTGGTACTGTCATCTCTTTGTCTTGCACTTTCAAAAAGACATTTACTATTCCTCATAAGCAATGTATTTTGAAACAGGATGATATATTTGGTGTTAATGCTCAGGTTTTTTTCTGTGTTCTTTTAGCCACTGGAAACTGTTGTAGAGATGCTCACAGGCAGAATTTTTTACCGAAAAAAGAAATGGCATCTTGACATAGTATAACACTTCTGAGGAGAAACGAGTCTCTCAAACAAAATGGTTGCTTTCTGTGTGGTTGCGGGAGCCTCCGTTGCAAGAATCCTTGCAGCAGTATGTTCACCTGGATCAAGTTAGACTACATTTCTTAAAACCCAGTTGGCCTGTAGTCCTGCATAACTACATCATCTGGATGATCTGTTGATATTGATTACTTTAAATGATATACAAAAGATCTCCTTCCTTAATTATGTATAAGAGACTGTCCTGTATGACTGTTTCTGTATCTGCACAAAAGGTTTCTACCGATGGTTTACAACTATCTGTATAAAGTTTTGTCAGGTTTACATTAGGAACTGCCTAATGGAGGAGTCCATGGGCCAGCCAGATTCTTCATCCAAGGTAGATGCATAATAATAAATTATGCATAAATAATAAATGTATTTAAGCATACTGATGGTGCCTGACAAAAAGTCTATGCACAGCAGGGCCTGCTTAGGGAAACTTCAGGGCTGTCTGAAATTCCCACCTGGAGAGCTCCTGTAACAGTTAGGACTTTTGTTATGAAGCTGACTAAAGATTCAGTCATTCACTTTGTCTCAAGTTTGTTGTCTCCTCTATGCAAAAACTAGCTGGGAAGCTTCTACACTACCCAGAAAATTATTGACAGAGTGTGCTGGGGGTGTGTGCAGCCACTGAACTGATGATACCCAGCTGTGCCATGGTCGGGATTATTGGGTAGACTTGAATTTCATACTTATATCCCAATTATAACTTGAATTTTACGCTTTTACCACAAAACCAATTGAGTCCTGTTGGAATTCTTGACAACTAATGCATATATTTATACCTGAGTTGAATTTTGTCCAAGGTCTTTTACCTGAATATGTTAAAAAAGCAAGAAATAAGTGTGTGGTTTGGCTTAGGTTTTTTTGTCTGTTTCTTTGTTCTTCTAACAATGTGGTTAAAAAAAAAAAAAAGAAAAAGAAAAAGTCCTATTGTAGAAATACAGCTGGAACAAGTGCGTAAGACTACTAGGTTTGTTCAGTGAGATTGACAGTGTTTACCCTTTTGTGATAGAGAAATAAGCACTCACAGCCTGATAGAAAAGGTAAATGAAAAGGCAAGAAGGCAAGTCATTTGACTTTTAAGGAAAGCAGTTTTCACTATTCAGTTGTACAAATCAAGTATGCAATTTACTTTACAAAATGTAAGTAGGAGGTAGAACTTTAATTCAGGCAGGGTTACTAAATTGTAACCAACTCTACCATGTAATAGTGCTGCATTACTCATCTTCTAAAAATATTTTTGATTGGCTCACTTTTATTAATCTGTAAGAAATTTTGCAGTTGATTATAACAAGGAATGTAGGTACTTGGTATTTTAGGAATTTATCTGTTGTAGGTATATGAAATTTATAATCTGACATATATATTGTTATTTAGAAAATATGTTTTATTGGCAATACTCTAAGAAATTATCTATTAGATGATAAATAGAATAGAACAGAACAGAATAGTTCAGTTGGAAGGGACCTACAACAATGATCCAGTCCAACTGCCTGAACACTTCAGGGCTGACCAAAAGTTAAAGCATGTTGTTAAAGGCATTGCCCAAATGCCTCTCAAACACTGACAGGCTTGGGGCATCAACCACCTTTCTAGGAAGCCTCTTCCAGTATTTGAGCACTCTCCTGGTAAAGAAATGCTTTCTGATGTCCAGTCTGAACCTCCCTTGATGCAGCTTTGAACCATTCCCCCGCGTCCTGTCACTGCATCCCAGGGAGAAGAGCTCAGCACCTCCCTCTCCACTTCCCCTTCTCAGGAAGCTGTTGAGAGCAATGAAGTTGCCTGTCAGCCTCCTTTTCTCCAAACCAAACAAACCTGGAGTCCTTAGCTGTTCCTCACAGGATGTGCCTTCCAGAACTCTCACCAGGTTTGTTGCCCTCCTCTGGACGCATTCAAGGACCTTCACATCCTTCTTAAATTGTGGTGCCCAGAGCTGCACACAACACTTACAGTGAGGCCGCACCAACCCTGAATACAGCGGGGTAATCACCTCTTTGACCAGCTGGTGATGCTGCGTGTGATGCACCCCAGGATGGGATTTGCCCTCTTGGCTGCCAGGGCTCACTGCTGGCTCATACTGAAGGAAGCACAGCTGATGCAGGAAGTACACAGATAGGGGATATATATATATATAAATCTAAGAAATATGAGAACTGCAGCTGATAGCCACAACTTTTGCAATTCTTTCACTGAATGTTTGATTATTGTAATACCTTTTGTTAGTCAAGTAGCTATAAACAAACTACACTCAGTGTTATTTATGAAAAAGATAAATACAAAACATATATTTTGGTGAAGTACCAGGGACCAGCTACAAAGCTACTTGTGAGATTGGAACTCCATCTTCCTGGGTTTTCTGTCTGGAGGTATTTAAAAGGTGGGTAGACGAGGTGCTAAGGGACATGGTTTAGTGGTGGAATGGCCATGTTAGTTTGGACTTGATCTCAAAGGTCTTTTCCAACCTAAAAGATTGTATGATTCTTTCTGAAGTTCTGGAGTTTCTTCCATTTCCCTATCACTTCCTCTTCATCACACTAAATATTTATTTATAGTCAACTTAAACACTGGAAAAAAAAATTGGATTATATAACTGCATTGTTTGTATTGTTCCCCAAATTTTTGTGTGTGTGTTATGAGTGATTTTGAGCATTCCACTGCGAATAACAGTTTTTATAACTCAAATCCTGAATGTATTTCAGTCCTGAATGCTGTACAGTGAGTTAGTAGATCAGACTGTGTGGAACAGTCTGAGTATAAATTGTGTTGTTAGTGACATTTGTTGGCATGCTATAAGAGAATCTTCTGTGTAAGAAATACTGTATCAGCACAGGAATATGATTTTGACTTTATCATTACCATGATACCAATCATCAGGATAGATTTAAAATAACTTATTCTCTTTTTCAGGATAAAAATTTATCAAGAAAATAAGTTCACCAGAATAAGTCTTTTTCCAGCCTATCATCATATACAAGTTTTACAGTTTATGGGAAACACTTTTGATGCTTAAAGAGTAAAATCAAACCTGTAATCTACTTTTATTATCTGGATCAAGATTCTTGTAAAACCACCTACCTCTACACCAAAGCGTGGACATCACTTAGAAGGGAATCTCATATCCTCTCTATTTGTGCCCTGGTTTCATCTGGGATAGAGTTAATTTTCTTCCTAGTAGCTGGTATAGTGCTGTGTCAGAAAAGGAGAGAGTGCTGGAGGTAACTAAGGTGGAAATTATGAGCTGTATGAATTTTGGAGAATTTTAGAATCTATAGTTACTGATTCCAAACATTAGTTGTGCATGAAAAATATTTTATGTGATTTCAGTACATACCTTGTTTAAATGCTCAAGATTGTGGTTTATGTAGGGTATTCAAATATATACTTCTATAGAAAATACTCAGACAGGCTATTTCATTGCTCTTTTCAAAGCAATACCTAATATTTCTTGTCATATTTGGTCCTATATAATGATGACATCAGGATTAATAAATGATATGATTAAATCATTTAAGTAGCACCTGCAAAGTGTTCAATAACTCAATTCTCATGAAAGTCAAAATGAAAGATAAAGGGCACCCTGGATAAAAAGGCTGTTAAATATGAAAATTATATCCTTGGTCACAATCTCTATAACTGCGTTCTTGCACATCTGCATTTCTCCCAAAAGTAAGCATCTAAAAAATATTATAACCAACTTGTAATTTTTGCATGTTCACTGTGGCGCACTATATCACATTGTGTCCTGTATTTCACACCAAGAGAAATGTTAAATGTTGATATATGTGTATACATGTGGTTGTTAATGAAAAAATAAACTTGCAATTACTGTTATGTAAAAGAACGCTACGTAAACAGATAGTAGAACACAATCAAGGAGGAAGATCCTAGCAAAATATCTCAAAAGTGGAAATCCTTATTTACTGCTGCCTAAGCATACCCCCGAGCATGTTACTGAATTGCTGTGCATGTATCTCTATCATTTTTCCTGTTCAGCATAAATGTCATTTTATACAACTTTCAAGAAGAAGTCACAACAATTTATGGATTCCTACTAGGAGTCTATAGTCAAAAGCATTTTTTTAACGTGTTTGAGTGCTTTCAGTTTCTATGTAGTTTTTATAAGGTAATAGGTGTTCAGTTTATTCATGACCAAAAGGTCATTAAATTACAATTTCCCAGTAGAAAATAGTGCAATTTACATGACATTTATCAAGGAGGTTATCTGAAACTATTTTTGTGCTCTAAGTTTAAAAGGTGAGACTCCTTTTCCTTTTCAATACAATAATATAAAATAAATAAAATTCAATTTCATAACACTCTTTTTTATTATTATTTGAAAGAAAACATTTCCTTGGGTGCTTGTGAAGACATTAGTGCTAACAGAACTAAAGAATTCTCAACATGTAATTGAAAATCCTAAAGTTAATCAAACATTACCATTAGTTTCTGTTAATACTCTATTTTTTGTCTCACTGTCATCTTTTATCAGTGTGCGTGTTGTATTATCTTTTAAAGGCCTATTGATCCGAAGAAGCTGTATATTACAAATAAATCCATTTGCTGCAGAGTGTGAAGGAAAGGTACGTGTGCAGTGGTTTATATAGCATCATATGGATTAGAAATGACACCCTCAGTGGCATGTAACATGGTGTTTCAGAACATATAATGCTGTTAATGTAAGACATAATGGCTATGCTTTGTGGAAGATACTATTGCTCAGCCTGGTGAAGAGTTGCTATAAAAAACTGAATTGCTTATTATATTCTTGTCCTATGGGGAAAGTGACAGGATGATGAAGTACATTTTCACAGCTTTAGAGACAGAACCCAAGATGACTGTTCATGGTTTACCTACACGTGAATATGGTTGTTTGCTTAGGAAAGTCAGGGTCATTAGGATGCAAATTCAAGCTGTATTACCCCTCAGTGTGCTACTTGTAACAGAAACAGACATTTGGGGGGTTCGTGTATGCTAGCATTTTTAGCAGCCTCTTAGAAAAAAAAGCAACTTAAAGATAATCTCCAGGAATGCACCCTCTAACCCAAGGGACTAGAATAGAGGCAGACCCAGAGTAAACCCCCCAAACACCAGCAAGTTCTTGATACCAAGTGTTCTGCTCTGCAGAGCCACTCCAATGTAGCTGATGAGCTTCACTGAAGCTACCCTGTTCATCTGACAGGTTCAGGTGGTTTGTAACGTACCATAATTATCACCTTTCTTAGTGATTTTCTTTTTTTCCCAACTGAATAATTACTACAAAATTTGGTTCAAATTAATGGTTGTTACTAACATTTAGCTTAAATTTGTGTATTAGCTGACTTCAAGTGAGATAAAAATGTAAACTAATAAACTTTTTTCTTGGATATTTTTAAATAAAGCAAACCAAAGCTGAAGAATTGTGACTGATATATGCAATTTTATGTAAGATTAGTGAAAATATGAATGACCAAATTAAGTGTTGTGGAAAGTGTGGACTGATTTTTTTGCTAGAAAGTCTTAAAAAAAATTGTTAGCTTCATCAAACTGGTCATAAGTGCTTTTAAAAAAAGAAAAATAAAATATGCAGTACTCAGATACACACACCTGAGCCCAGGTTCTGCATTTCCACGTTTTCAAAAGCAAATATCTTAGACTTTTCCATGTCACTTCCTGTGTTTGTGTTGCGGTGACCCCTATGTTTTTATGGTGGTGATGTTAGTTATTGAGCAACAGAGTTTTTAGCTTTTATGTTATAAATGCAGTTGTAAATTGAGTAGCTGGGGTGGTTGCCATTTGTTCGTAACTGCTGTTGATAGCTTCAGTCAAATTATTGGCAGGCAGTCCTCATCCTCTTCCCAGCATCTAAGCATGTAAGATAAGGACTGATTGAACTGAAAGGTTAATTTTACCACTATTTCTTCAGCAACAGAAGGAATTCCCACAGCCTTGCTGTTGGTACTCTACCAGCTTTGTGACTATATACTGGACTTCAACACCTAAAGCTGACAAGGTGAATCTCATTGGCGTGAAATTCACATAAACTAAAATATGCTACAGTACCACTCTATATCGCCAGAGCCAAAAGCAAAGCACTTGGCTGTACTACCACATACTTTGTTTGAGTCTTACCACCCTTGAGAGTATCAGTGGTAACAGACTGTAATTGCCCTGTGTTACAAAGCTGTAAAATACTGTGTTCTACGATACTAGCACAGAACTTAGCACAAAATCTTGATTGTTTTTTCCCCATGCTGTTCCCAGAACCACTTTTAATTCTTCTCCTAAGGGGAAAACAGGATGGCATATGGAAGACACATTGCAAATCTAAGCCTCCAGTTATTGCCAGTAAGTGCTCTTGCTGCTGTAGCAGAGCTACTTTGGCATTCTTTCAAAGAAAAGATCCTTCATCTCAGCTGTTTCCAAACAAAATACATTTGTTTTGTAAAGAACATATTTTTTTTTCTACTGTTAGAAATAATGCAATAAGGTGTATTAATATATTTCATGTTATAATAATAATACAGTAACTTATTAAACTAAGTTACTGTGTTTTTCACCAATGTGTTTTACAAATGTTTATGGAAATAAAGGTGGTGTGCAGTGGCCCAACCTCTGTAACAAAGAACGTGAATATATTCCAGAGTTTTCTCCAGAATGAGAAATTTTTATTTAAATCATAAATAAAATTAAATTGAGGACTAAAATATTATCTATCTATATAATATATTATATAGCTATAAATATTATGTAGCTATATAGAAAAATACTAATAAAACACACATTATTGATGATCAGAAACCAAAGTACCAATGATATTTCCAAAAATACATACTTCAGGAGCAAATAGCATTTGTGTTATATAACCACTCCCCATTCTACACACCTATAGGTACAACTGTATTTTCTGTATGATGTGGGCAATCATCTAGCAAGCAAATTATCCCCTGACAATTATAGTTGAAACCTGCTCTTAATTATTGTTACTAATTTGATTATTTCCTCAGTCTCTGAGGTGTCATTTCTTGAGCCAGGAAAAAAGTGAATAAAATTAGAAATCCCAGAAAACAACTGCAAGAAAAAAAATCACTTGGAGAAAGGAGTACAGAAGATAGGAGGAAATGTAACACCATATATTGTGAAGGTTACAACACACCCTTCTCTGTGCTAGAGGAAACCTCGAAAGAAAAAAAAATAAAAATCTTACTTATAAATTCCTTAGCAGTGAGGTGAAATTGAAGGGCAACTGTAAAAAGAGGATGACTGGTAATTTTAAGACTTTTTTTAACAGTATACAGGAGTAATCTGTCCTCATTTATAAACCTAACATGAGCCAGCCAGTCTTATTTGGTTATGGAATTAGGGGAGAAAGCAGTCAGGTGGTTCCTGTAAGTCCTTTTAGTAGCTGACCTGTCTCACCTAGGACCCTTCCCCCTCTTCTCTAGCCTTCCCTTGCTCCCACCCCAGTCCTGGGATGTCACTCATGCTGCATTTTTCTCTTTCGTTGTTTCAGGTGGTTATCTCACTACTCATGCTCTTACTGAGGGTGTTGGTGTCCTGTGCTTTGAAGAGCTGGCTGAGTTCCAGGCAAAAGGCTGGAGGCGAAAAGCCTGCTCAGAAGCTGGAGCAGAGAGAGATGGTTGTTTTGCTGGATCAAGCGGATGGCTTTGGGTTGTGCCAGGCTGTAAGGAAAGAACTTGAAAGGGCCTGCTGAGGGAGGCTACTTAATGGTACTGGTTGCTGTTGGGTAAGGTGTAGCATTTCCTCAAACTGCTTTGCAACCTGCTCACTGTCAGATGAGTACTGGCAAGGGAGGTTACTTTGTTTTCCCCTCTATACTTGCTGTACTAAGGTGCTGGAAGTGTGAAGGGTGCTTCACAGCTGACTGGAACAGGATCTAGAAGCAAAGCCTAGTTCCTGATGTTGTATGTAGGGAGACTGGAGAGCACTGTCAGGGCTCCTGAAATCTCAGAATTTTACCTCCCTAAAGTGAGAACACTGAGCAGAAAGCTGCTAGACCTGTGGGAACGCTGAAGACAGGGCATCTTTGGTCTAGGCTGAACACAGCTGCCTTTGATGCTGTGGAGACTCCACTGAGGAAAAGAAGTCTCTATTGCATGTCTTTAAAAAAGACTCTGCTTTTAACAAAACACAGGTTTTTCCTTTTTTTCTCTAACTTGGTTTTCTGTTCCTTTTTTTTTTTGTTAGTTTTCTTGTACGATGTGGAAGATTAGAATTTTGTTTTCCTTCACCTAATATTATTCAGCTCAGGTTCCCACAAAATGTTTTAAATATCATAATATACATGTGGCTTCAAAGAAGGGTGTGCTGTGTTGGGTTTTGTTTGTAGGTTTTGTAGAGTTGCTTCAGAAAAGTAACTTAAAATTTACTTAGATGGTGGGAGAAAGAAGGAATACCAGAATGTTTTCTGTATGTTTTTATTCCTTTTGAGGTAAAGTATATTTATTTCACCCTTATTTTAGAGAACCTTTTCCATATATGTGAGCTAATGCTTTGACTGCATACTGATACATTTTAATGGAAGTTTCTTCATTCATTTTGCAGTAAAGTTTTCTTTTTATACCATGTCCTGCAGTTTTTTCTCACCCCTGTACATCCCTCTAAGTCTCTTTGGCGTTTTAGAATTCTAATGTACCTTAGAGGGGCTACTTGATGTTGTATTCATACAAACAGCTACAGCATCTGCAAACAAAATCCAGGCTATACAAGTTGATCTTCCAGGTTACCATACAAGTAAGCACTTTTAGGGCAGATATATACGTGCTCTTTCCTGCCCTTAAAGAAGAGGGGCTCGCTTCCTTCTCAAATTGCATGCAGAAACGTGTTGCAATGAGCTAGCTTGTATCTGTGCAACCACATGTTTACACAGAAGAAGGAGCCCTGCTTGCAGTCCACGTTTGCATACCTAAGTGGGAACAAAGTGCTCTTCCCCATCTTCAGTGTTTCCTGAGGCTTACATTAGAATGCTTTCTGAACTGTTCAAAGGCTTCTAACTTTTCTGCAACATATATGGTACTTTGGTGTGCAGCTAAGGCATGTTTGGGGGCAACTGAGAGGACAATTACCTTGTTCTCTTGATTATCTGAATTTACCTTGATAAGTTGAATTTTCACTCAGGTGTCAGAGGCAAATGTTTCAAGACACCTGTAACCATACTGCATTCAGACAGGACTGAATTTGGGCTTGCTAGTGTGCATTTCTGAATACTGTCTTCTAGCCCCCCCCCCCCCCCCCCCCAATTTCTTATGATTCATGGAATGATGCTCTGGCACACCTCAGCTTCTCAAATAAATTTGCAAAGTAAACTGGTTCATGCTGAAGAGCAGGAAACTGAAGTTTAGGACTGGGAGCGAGCCGTTTTGTACGTAGAAGAACTTTAGAGCAGAAGTGCTCGTTTGCCAGAGTTGATGTTCAGTGCCAAAGCTGTGATGTCAGTGTGCAGCCTTAACTGTCTCCATCCAGTACTCGCTTCTGCCAGTTTGTCTTCCTCAACCTCTACCCAAAACTCTTCTGCCTGGAGGCAAACAGCGTGATTGATGCTGTCAGCTGTCATAATACAGGTGTGCGGTGCCGTCAGGAGCACACTGTCTTAGAATGGCAAGTGCTGCGGGTGTCACTGAGAGCTTCGTTCAGCACTTTCCTTCCAAATGTGTAGGAGTTGTATGCTGGAATATGAATACCATCTGTTGCTTGCTTGAGGTGTGGACTCTATAAATAACTTAGAAAGGACTGCCATTCTGCTGCTGTAAACTTAAGATATTTCAGCTGCCTGTAAGACTTTTGGATCTTTGGGAGTTTGGGGGTCTTTGACTTGGGCTAAAACAGCTTTCTGTTCAAATCTGTAGGCTGGAATCGTTAGTGATTCCTGGAGCCAACTTGCTCTTCAGTTAAGATATGGCTGACAAGAATGCCTTTGTACTTGAGATTTAGGATGAGCAAAACATGGATTTTTGCTAGCCTCACAGTGGTTGTATAATTTTATCAGTACATAGGCAAATGTCATTGCACCAAGCACTACACATATGCCATTTATCCTATAGAATCATTTAGGTAGGGAAAGACCTACAAGATCATCAAATCCAACAGTTAACCTAACACTGCTAAGTCTACCAATAAACAATGTCCCTAAGCACCTTGTCTACCCATCTTTTAAACACCTCCAGGGATGGGGACTCAAGCACTTCCCTGGGTGGTCTGTTCCAGTGCTTGAAAACCTTTTCAGTGAAGAATTTTTGCCTAATATCTGATCTAAACCTCCCTTGGTGCAATGGCATTGAGGGCATTTCCTCTTGTCATATCACCTGTTACCTGGGAGAAGAGACCAACACCCACCTCACTACAACCTCCTTTCAGGCAGTTTTAGAGGGCTATAAGGTCTCCCCTCAGCTTCCTCATCTCCAGCCTAAACAACCCCAGTTCCCTCAGCTGCTCCTCTTTGGACTCATGCTCCAGACACCTCACCAGCTTTGTTGCCCTTCACTGGACACAGTACAGCACCTTTAAGACTTTCTTGTATTGAGGGGCCCAAAACTGAACACAGTATTCAAGGTATCTCACCTTGGATCTGTGTGAGTGAAGAAACTGTGATCCCCTGAGTCTTCTTAAAGAATCCAACTGTCCTTCCTCTTCCTTTGTATCTTCCAGGTAGCACTTCAGTTATATGATTTTACAAATCTTGAAATTGGACTTGTTTTACAAAAACCTATGATTCCCAGAATGGATTTTTCCTTTTACACAGAAGCTGTTGATTGCCCTCAGCTTTTTTTTACATTTATGCACTCTTGTTTCTGTCCCACTATAGATGTGTTTCTGAGTATCCTTTTCTGAGTTAATCTGGCCCGTTACAGTTTAAGACCTGATGGTTTGGGAAAGCTTAACTCAGTAAAAGGTATGTGGTAATTTCAATAGGGCGACCATATTTATTCCTTCAGGAGCACTGCAGTTTGTGGTCAGACTTGATAATGCAAGCAATAATGAAAGTTCATGGCTGTAACCACATTACATGCCAATGCAGAAAAGTGACAACAATAAAATGACTGCTATAGACTATCCTCAGTCCTCTAAGGAGTCAAAGAATAACCTTAAATACTTTCAGTCTAATATGTGTTCTCTCCTAGTCGAATAAGCAACTTACATTAAGAAAGTTGGGGAGAAAAAGCAGGAAGTTTTCTTGTATTGTTCTCTCCACAAACTGTCCCAAAAGGTCTTCAGGAAAAGTCCAAGTAATTGTTTAGGCATTCAAAGAAACCCTCAAACAGTATTAACATAAGACATGCTGGAATACCTTCAGAGGACTGTAACTAAGTAACTAAGTCAGTTTCTTACCAGTATATACCCACAGCACCTTGTAAGAATGTAGGTAGTAAATCCTGCCTGTGTGAACTGGTTGCTGTCTCTAAAATCCAGCTTGAGTGAACCAGTAGGTAGGCAGTGTAAATAAGTAGGAAATATAAAAGTGTACTTACATGTAAGCTAAAATAGATAAGCTAAAATACTGTGGATCTAGCTTTAGATGTCTGTCACATTAGCAACTGAAGTGCTGTCACTCACATCCAATCTCACAATGAGGTGTTATGAGCTACTCAAAACCTACAGTAATTAACCACTGTCACTTAGTTACAGCTTTTTGTAGGAAGAGACAACATGCCTGCAATCCGTAAATAAACTTGGTGGGAAGGGAGAAATTCCTTGATATCTTACATACATCAGTCATATGAATTGGAGGTTAACCACTTAAGTAAAAATGTTTGTTACATCGTTTGAATTTTATCCTGTTTTGCCAACAAATAATGATAACATTCCAACCAAATAATTAAAAAAGTTAATCCTCATGGTATGTTGTACATTTTTTAAATTAATGCAACAGTTAGAAGAATGTAAGGAGAATTTTCAGAATATTTAATTACTGGCTAGTCAGAATAAAAAGATAGGACAAGAGAAAGAAAAATTAATACATTATACCCACAGACATGCCAACCCTGAGCAAAAGTTGATAACAGAGACAATTAAAAAGACCAGAAGTCTTGGGGTACTGATTGATGGATGGGCCATTGGAGAAGTTGCTCAGGCATATTTTTGAAGATGTTGAATTAGAACGTTGTAACTGATAAGAGGGGAGAGGGACAGGGCGCACAAGATTATCCTGTGTTTCATGGGAAAGAGTTAACTTAAAGGGGGATTGTGGGATTGTCTTCACCTGCAAAAGACAAACATGTTACATCTTTTGATCAGCAAATAGTTTTGCTGTCTTGAAGTTTAGTTTTGGTGAAGATTGGCTTATCCAAACAACTCCTGAACAATGATTTTATTTGTTGTGATGAGCTCATTGCTGTGTCTTCTGTTCAGAAGAAATAACATCCTGATTTAGGGTACACAGTCCTTGACACCATGTAAGGACTGTTCAGAAGTAGCTAAAACACCCCTGTATTATCAACACCATTTTCAGCACAAATCCAAAACATAGCCCCATGCAAACTACTGTGAAGAAATTTAACTCTATCACAGCTAAAACCGGTACACTGATATATAGAAAGGAACTGATTTCTGAGAAAAGCTTCATTAAGCCAAATTCTTATCTTGTTTCAGAGATAATTAAAGGCCATACTATCCCTCCAGACAAACCAGGAAAAGGAATCGCATCTGAGAGGTCCCTATCACTAATCTGAGAGCCTCTTTCCGTGACCAAGTATGAGTCATCTCTTACTGCAAAGCCATCTGGCCTATTATCACGGCTTTTTGTCTGAGTATTATGCACAACAAAGATGCATCACAACTTGTACAAAGTGTTTTGATTAGGTGGTCATTCGTATTCCAAAATGTCTAGCCTGCTGTGAATATGGACACAACGAATTTACATTCGTCGGCACCTACTTCCCTTCAGCAAATTTACAAGTGGTACAAAACTGGAAGGAGTGATTGATTCCCCATGATTGTGCTGCCATTCAGAGGGCACTTGATGGGCTGAAGAAATGGGCAAACAGAAATCTTATCAATTTTAGCAAATGGAAATGTGAAATCCTGCACCTGTGGAGGAATAATGCCATGCACTGATACATGCTGGGGGTCAGCTGGTTGGAAAGCAGCTTTGTGGAAAGAGACCCAGGGGTGCTGATGGACATCGAGTTGAACATGAATTATCATTGTGCCCTTGCAGCAAAGGTGACTAACAGCCTCCTGGGCTGCATTAGGAAGCGTGTTGCAAGTTAAGGGAAGTGATCCTTCCCCTTTACTCAGTGCTGGGGAGGACACACATGTAGTGCTGCTTCCAGTTCCAGGCTCCCCTGTATCTGAAGGACATGGACATATGGGAGCAAGTCCAGTGAAGGACCACAACCGTGACTAAGGGGCTGCAGCATCTCTCACATGAGGAAGGACAGACAGCTGGAATTATTTATCCTGGAGAAGAGAGAAGAAGGCTCGGAAGGGTCTCATCATACCCGATAGAATAGAATAAAGAAGATGGAGCCAGACTCTTCTCAGTAGTATCCAGTGAATGGAAGAGAATCAATAGGCACAAACTGAAATATGAAAAAGAAACACTTGCATGTAAGAAAACTTTTTTTTTTTTTAAACTGTGAAAACAACTGAGCACTAGCACAGGTTGCCCGGAGAGATTGTGGAGTTTCCATCCTTGGAGTTATTCCACACCAGGCTGGGTAGTCTGCAGGCATGGACAATCTGCTCTGTCTGATCCTGCTTTGAGCAGTGGGTTGGACTAGACTATCTCCAGAGGTGTCTTCAACCATTCTGTGATACTGTGACATGTGCCGTATTTTCTAACAACCAGATATGGGTTTCTCATCTCACATAATTTCAGAAAGGTGCTTTTAGCTTTGGAGGTCCAAGGGTTCACTTTGGCTGATGGTCCTAAAGGCCACCTTATGCATGGGTGCTGTATGCAGCTTGTGACACTGGTTTTAAAAGTTGGTGTGTGAATTAAAATACAAAATGACAAATTTTGCTAGAACAGGTAGGAAGTCTTCTGTGTTACACACTCAGGATAGAAAAGTAGCATCTTACTTCTGGGTGGTTTACATGAGGGCAGTTGAGGATCTGGGAAGATAAACATTTGGCTTGCAGCTAGCCTAGCTCTCTTCCATCTGTCTATTAGGGGGTCAGAATTATGGCAAAAGGCACAGCACAGACTAACTCTCACTCTTGGTTTTTTATACATTGTTCCATTTGCAGTCATGTATGCTCCTATATAATTGTTTTGCTGTTTGTATGTTTTATGGTAAAACACTAGTTCTTCAGGCTTAGATGTGTTCCCTAGATTCATGTCATTTGCAGGAAGAAAAAGTCAACTAATCTTCCAGCATCAGTTTCTTAATTCTTTATCTCTTCTCTCTCATTAGAGTGATTAAAGTGAAAATGGGATTAATCTGAATTGAGAAGTACTAGCTAACCTTTGTTCTGATAAAGCTTTCCCAGGCTTTACTGTAGGCCCACTTCTGCAAGTGGCCTAATAAGAAGCATCTTTGTACATGATGCCCTGTGCTAATAGCAGCAGTTTACTTTGCCTTTCTTTTGACTGTGCCTTGCCCGATCATGTCCCTTCTGGACAGCCATTCTAAACAAAGCAGATCTTGACCAAATCAGCCATATGAGATTTGCAGTGTCAGCAAGAGATCAGTCGGGCTGGTTATATGCATTTCTTTCTGCTACCTTTCCTCTTGTTCCAAAACCAACTTCTTTTTTATAATTGTCTGCCTTTCCTCCCTCCAGACATCTGCAGAAAAACTCAAGCTTTCTGCTTGTTCAGCTTTGAAAACCCTTTAAGTCTCAGTGTTTGTACAACATATATAACAAAACAGAGATAAGAGAAAATTATATCATGGAAGAGTGTCATTAAAAGTGAAGTAAGTATTACTTGTGGAGCTTGTGGAGATCTGCATTTGAATCCCTAAGCACTGATACTAGTAGTATGGGGAGCTGTGTTCCTTGTTTTGGACACACACCCAGAATGACCACTGGCAGCTGAGACAATACAAGTAGTTCATCCAGCCTGGGTTTTTACAGGCTTTGCATTTTCTGTGTTTCAGGCTTTTCCATGATATGAACCACTTTTAAAGATACTTGTATTATATTGTCTATCTCCCCCCTGCCACCTCAAGTACCATTTCCATTTGTGAACTCATTACAATTCTGCCAGTTAGAGTGCAGAAGCCCCTTGAAGCAAAATAATTAACATTACTGTCCAACAGGTCTCATAAATTTGAATGGATAAGGTTACACTCTATTTGCCGTTTGGACCAACTGGTCTGCCTTTGCCAGTGAGGACTTCCTTCTCTTGAGCTGTGCTTCTGTCACAGGAGTCTGATCTTGGAAAGCAATGTGGGAATCTTTATGGACTATTGTTTTTATCCTAAGTCATTATGGTTTAATCCAGCTTAGATATGTGTATTTGATTCCCATATCTTTGTCTGACTCTCCTGTTTGTGATTCAGTATGCCCATAAAATTTGGGAAAATGTGTGGGTTGAGAAGCTGTCAGCAACAAAATACAAAAAGGCAAGGGTTTTTTTAGAGCTGTAGATTCGAATAACAACATGGTAATACTACTATTGCATTTTACATTTACTGCGATTTTACAGTTGTGTTAGTGGGACCAGAAGCCTGCATGGTCTAGTAGTTCACCAGGAATTGCTCAAGTATACACATAAAAAAGAAGGGATGGCCACAAACTAGAATCTTAGAAACTTTGTTATGAGCATAAGTGCATCTGTAAACTTTGAGGGGAATGTCAAACAACAAGAAAATGTGGTTTTGTGATGATTTTCCTGAAAGAGATTCTCATTTAGGCTACTGCTAGTCTGAAAAAGCCTATCAAGATGGTAGAAATCTTTTCAGATATGGAAGATAATGTGGTTTTAACTGATAGTTAAATACAAAGAAGATGGGCTTTAGCTTGCACGTCCACTGAACATAAAGTGTACATGCAAACAGGAAGGAGATCTTAAATATAACTTCTCCACATATTTAATTACTGCTATCTTTCTTAGTATTTGAAAATGTGAAGATACAATCTTGGAGCTTGAAGGATTCATAAAATGATAACTAAGTGCAGCCTGATTAAAGACTGGGTGATAGCCATCACAGAATCGTGATCAACAAGAGGTAACTGGGTCAGAAGCAATCAAAAGTGTACAGGAAAAATCAAGCCCTCTGAATATGGGTTACTAAAAAGGTGGACCTCAGCATGTAGGCTGCAGGAAAAAATTGCGTGCCAGCATGAGTGCTGTTATGTATGGTGCTGTTAGAAGCAGGAGAGACTATGGTTGCATAAAGCTGGCTTGGTCTGTTGGCTTGAGGAAGCGGGATAGGAAACAGATGGGAGCAACCAGGGCTGCTGCTGGGTGAGCAGCTGCACTCTAGAGCACAGGTAGTGCCCGATAGGACAAGGGGAAATGGCCTCAAGTTGCGCCAGGGCAGGTTTAGGTTGGACATTAGGAAAAATTTTTTCACTGAAAGTGTTGTTAGGCATTGGAACGGGCTGCCAAAGGAAGTGGTCGAGTCCCCATTCCTGGAGGTATTTAAAAGACAAGTAGGCGAGGTGCTTAGGGACATGGTTTAGTGGTGTGATGGCAGGGTTAGGTTAAAGGTTGGACTTGATGATCTTAAAGGTCTTTTCCAACCTAAACAATTCTATGATTCTATGATTCTATTCTATTCTATTCTATTCTATTCTATTCTATTCTAGTGGGAGAGACAGGGCCTGGTAAAAGTACCCAGCATCTATGCTATTATTGCCTGTGATTCAGAGGTGGTGATAGGTCTGAGGAGGTTTGCCTGTTTGGAAGGTAAACAGGTAAAAATATGTGCACAATCATACAACCAGCCATGAAAAAAAGGGGCAGAAAAATGCAAAACTGCTTGCTGTAAACTATGATGGCATCTTTCCTTCTCCTACTTTTCACTTGTGATGTAAGCTTAGTTTTGTGCTGTGATATTCAGTAATCTTTTTTTTGTCATTGAAGAAAACCTACTAAACAGGAAGAAGAGTAAGTATGGATCAGAGATGTTTCAAAAATAATTCCATGTGTAACCACAATACTTCTTGAAATAGATACCTGATTTGTTCTTTAAAACCATAAATAAAATAGGCCTTGAACATGAAAAAAAAAAGGTCAAATATGCCAAATATAGGTAGAAAATCTGTACTGTATTGTCTCAGAGGTACCGTCTGAGTAGGACATTGGAAGAGTGGGATAGCTGATCAAGAGGAGGTTGCTAATGTATAAGGCCCTTCCAGATCCTATTGTTTGTCAAATAATTTGAAGTAGGATATGGGGTAGTTAAGTGTGATCTTGGAGCCTGATTTCTTGCATCTAAAACTAGGTTTGCATTCATGGTGAAATGAAGGGATGTATAACACGTTGTTAGCATTGGCTAGTATACTAGGCTGCTCTTATGGGTTCTCAACAGTGGTACATTGTTTTCCTGCATGTAGATAAAAAATGATATGATGCTTGTGATTTGCTGTGTCGTATGAAATACAGGTGAAAGTAAACATGCTGATGTGGTTGTTCATCTTGTAACATCATTCTTATGAAAACATTGTGGGGCTTGTTACCAGTTACTTGAAATCCAGACTAGTGTTGATTTTTTTTACCTAAGTATAAGTACAGTTAAACCTTTCAATTCAAGGTCTGGGTATCATGAATCTAAAGATACAGGAGTTGGGGACCTGCCAAAACGTGCATTACATATCTATATATTCTGTATGGCTGGATCTTATTGTCAGTTTTATTAGACTAAATATGCTAACTTTTTTTTATGAAGTTTGTCCAGGTTTGCTTTGGTTTAATGCTTAATTTGTCTCCTTACTTGTACAGAAGGAGAAAAATACATAAATATGAGTTCAAGCAACTTACAAAAATATTTATCTTCTCTACATTAGCCTAATACGTGTTTCTTAAAAAGTATTTAAGTGTTTTCAAAGGAGACAAGTGTCTAAGTGCTTTACTGTATATTGTTATATTGTTTTAGATGACTCTACAAATTAATCAGGTAAATTTGAATATAATCTTAGGTTTGGTTCCACTTTCTGAGCTATATTTTCATTGGGAAGTAGAGAGGAACAGGTAAAGAGCCTCTACCATTATGCATGGTATGCGAGGGTATGTCTAAATGCAGCCTTCAAACTAGGAGTTCATATCTTTCTATTAAAGTTTTCTTATCATTTTTGGATATCCAGAAGTTCAAGAAGAACAGTTTAAATTAATAAAGGCATAGTCAAAATGGTAGAAAACCCAGACAATTGTAAGCAGTACTGCTTTCAAGGTACAGTTTTTAATCCAGTATGTTTTCCTATGCTGTGTTTTCAAAGATCAGTTAGAAATGTAATTCTTAAACATTAAAATTGGCTCTTAAAAATTAATTCAGGGACAGGAAAAAAAAAAAGACTTTCAGTACTCAGCATGTCACTGAGCTGGATTCATTACTGTAATTTTTACACTCCATTTTTACATCAGTGCAAGTCCATTGAGATTTCCATTCTAAAACTGGAGCAGTAAGTCAGAGCAGTAAGTCAGGTTTCGTGTAGGAAAATAATAAATGTCCAGTCAGAAATCTCTGGAGAGTGCAAGTTGAATGATCTTTAAATAATTCTTCCCCGGTAGGCTATATAGAAAACATTTATAGCCCCGGACTCAGGGGTTTCCTTTCTCCTTACTTGACCTCATTTTTCAGATAAAATGTGGTACTGTAATCAGTTCATTGAACAACTAAATACTGGGATGAAATTTATGACCTTTTTGATAGAAACTACATGACTTTGTGTCAGCTTTCCTTGACATCCTTCCAGATTAAAATTCACGTGTGAAGCTTAGCTGGGTTCCATTTGCTCACCAGACGTTTTTTTATTCCTTTTGTCAAAAAAAATTTCTTCTCGCCAAACCCCCTCCTTTCCCCCAGAACACTTTTTTTTTTCTCTTTTTTGTCCTCTGTTTGATTGTTTCTGTAAAGCCTGTAGTTCTTCTGAAAGACTGTAATGCATGCCAGCTATACTAACAGTACTAGGCTGTGGGAAAAAAAATCGTAGCTGAAACATCAAAGTTATGACAAAACCTGTCCTCCAAGTTACTTCTTGTCTTGTTTACAAGGCGGTGTTACTTTCAGGCAGGCTAGGAGTTAGTTGGATGTAGGTAGCGCTCTTCTAAACAACTCCAAGCATGGAGCTTTGTGGGGAAGAAAAGAGGGGAAAGAAAGAAGGGCGTTCCATTAGACAAACCATCTCCTTCACTTTGCTGCTGTGCCTCAAATTCTGCTCACTTTCCCAAAGCAACATCTAAGCCTCTCAGAAAACCTTAACAGTAACAAGGAAATGGGTTTGCAGCACTGGACTGAGACTGAGAAATAGCAACACCAGCAAGCAGATGAACGTAATGAGGAGGCCAATGGCCTTCTACATGGTTGTCATTGACCTCAGCGTTTTGCTGTTGTGTCTGGGCTAATAAGAATGTGACCTACTCCTGCTGTGTTGACCCATTCCAGTCCTCCCTCTTATCCTGTCTTAATTCCCATGGGGATTACACCCACCTCCAACATTGTTTTTAGAATACTGTAACTGAAAGTTGTTTTCCTATTGATTTTGACTTTTTTTTTTTTTTTTAAATTTCAGAAACACTGTTGTGAATTTCCAAGGGGCAGTATTTCTGAAGCTAAAAGTCAAACTTTAAGTTTAAACAGAGTAAAATTGCTAAGTATTACTATGGTAGCTATACCTGAGGGTAAATAGGCTTAAAAGATCATCTCAGCAAGATTTAATCAAAGGCTATAGATGAATAAAACAGTTACACTTTATGATCCAAGTGCAGATGGCAAACAACTCAAATTCATCTAGTATATAGAAACATACCCAACGGATCTAATGGATATGTAACTAGCTGCAGATGGAGGACTCTTATGTGTGACAATAGCATGGGAATATTTAAAATCTCCAGGCATGTACATTTCTCTTAACTATAGCTAATTAGTAAATGAGAGTGGAGAAGTATTTCGGAAGAGACTTTGACTGTAAGAAGAATAAAATAAATAAAAATCACATGGCTAGAGAGTCTGTTCTGCACCAGCAACAGTAAAGGTCACATTCTTAATTTACTCTTTCTGAAAATGTTAAATAAATAGCTGAGCTGCCTTGACTATACTGTGTTTGTAGTAATTTGGTTTCCTTTCAGAATGTCATTTATCCTGTTGGACTGTGAAACTCTTTAGAGGAAAGATTGTTAGTTCTTCAGTATATATTTACTCGTTGCATGTTCTGTAGCTAACCAAATATAAATAACTCTAAAATTCAGTGTTCTAGGGTGATTATTTTAATACTTCAGGGTGCTTATGTTTTTTCGTTTTGGCATATAGCAAAATGAATAGCATGATCTTCCATCAGACCAGTCTAAATAAAAGGCCTTCCTTACTTTCATTTGTATGGTTTTTGTGTGTAAAGCAAATCAGAGGCTGTAGCTAGCAACCATGGAAACTGAAATCCTTTGACTATAAAATTGCCTGGGTGTTGCCTACACAGGCTTTAACAGAAACAGGTTGTCAACATGCCTACTCTTTTCCTGGCCTCTAGGTTGCAAGCAGTAATTTAGATTTCCAACAGTGTAATCACCATTCATTCTGTTATACCTCCCTGCTATCCCACTTCATTCACAGAGCATACCTGTCTATTAAAGCTTTTGATTTGGCAAGTCAGAAATGCACTTACTCCTGTAGAACAATATTTTCATCTTCAGATTGATAATACAAGATTCAACAGTACTTCTTTTGAGTTTCCTAAATTCAATCCTTGGACATAGCCAGGGTGGTAGTCATCCTTTTGCCAAGTGTGAAGGATTTTCCTTTGTTTTCTTAGCAACATAGGAGAATATAGAGATTAAATTGCCATTATAATACACTATAGTGATAACTAATGATGTACAGACCTCCAAAATTGTCCTTTTAGATGGAATAAATTCAGTGACTGATTCTCTTCTCTGTTATTGTATTTGAAGTTATGCTCTTTCTTTCTGACATTTTCAGAAGGCTTTGGAAGGCTGTGCAAATTCTTCTGCAAATCCTCCCTCCTCCTTTTTTTTCTTCTTCAACTTATTTGATGGCACATCTTTAATCCAAACAAAACTTTGATTTTTAAACTGCATTTTCCCTTTTCCCTCCAGGCATTTTGGTGGTGTGTGTGTAGGTAACACTAAAAAGAAAAGAACAAAGAGGTAGAAAAAGACTGATGGAACAGGGAGGAGAGTACCCTCCCACTTGAGATCTCCTGGGTTAAAGCACTCTAACATCTGGAGTTAGAGAGCATCTCTAATTCCTTCTGCTTCTCAGCCTCTGATTACAAAGCATTTTAGAAAAAAACCCACTTTTAATCTTTTCTGTGACGATGTTATGTTTCATGTGAGCAAAAATTTACTGGAGTAATGACCAGCACTGGAGCCTTCAGTCTTGGAGAATTTCGCTGTCTTCCAGGAATACTTGTTAATTTTGCAGATACGGACAGCTGGAAACATAGCAAACATCTCGTGCACAGAATGTCCTTATTTGGTCTCCTGTCAGGATGCTCACCTGAAACTGAAAACTCAGTCCTCAAATTCAGACTTAGCCCGGGGAAGAGACACACATTTGAAACTCATGTTAAAGAGGCTTCACAACTGGATTCCAGTTTCTGTTCAACACTTGTCTCACTGCCAATGTTTCTGCAGCCTATTGCTGTGGGCAGCAGGTTGGCCACAAATATTTAGGCCAGTGCTTCTGGGCCCAGACATTTAAAAAGGAAAAGGAAGAAATTTCTAACAGCATCTTACTTGCTTGGCATTCCTGCTTCCAGACTGGATCAAGTTGGGAAGCTATGTAAATCAGATGCAGTGAAGGCAAGAGCAGCTTTGGAAAAACCCATTCTCAGAATACCATTTCTCTGGGTCATGCAGGCCGCCTGCTGGCAGGGGGAACTTTGTATTCAGATTCTTGATATGTAGAATAGTCACTGAGTCTGGACGTGTGGCAGCTGTCTCACACAGGAGTATAGGAAAGAAAGTACATTTGTTTCTCTGGGCTTTTATCTAGCAAATACATTTCATTTTTTTTCTGATAATGTTTCAGTTCATACCAGACTACATTATTTGTAGGTTCATTATTTTAAAAGTTGTCCATCCCTAGCTGCTAGTCTACTATCTTTTCTTTCTAGGTGCATACATGATCTCAATTTTCTTATAACATAGGTAATACTAGAAAAAGAGGATCCTAACATTCAGTCTCTCCCCATCTGCCTGTTTCTAAACCCTTTGACATCTGAGTTCATGTGCAAACTACTGCACATGAACTATGCTTACTTAAGTACATAGCTGCAGTAAAATGGCAATTTCATTAATCCTACAGGGAAAGAGCTGGGAACATGCAAATGAATCATTATCACAGTGAAGGAAACTGATCATGAAACCAATCTGTTACAGTCAGTTGAGGAGACCTTTTTGTACTCATGTATATGAAAAAGTGAATACGTCTGTGTGAAGATGGTAGAGTGAGAAAGCCAAATCATAGATGCGATTCCTGAATTTATTGCTGAACTGGTGTCTAGAATTCAAGCTGACTGGCTGTGTTACCTCTGCAGGCAGGAGATGAACAGCAGGCACATGGTTTCTCTAATGGGTCTGTAAAACCCCACTTTTGGGATTTACTCTTGGTTTTGGGTTTTTTAATTGTCATTATTAAAACACACCAGAGCACCAGAACACTGGGGCAAGCTGTTTGAAGTCTGGCTGGTGAGGTAAGACAGTTATAACTTTCTTTGGAACGAGAGCCAGAAGAAACATCTATAACAAGGAATAATGTAGATGGTAGAATGTAATTTCATAAGTAGTTACTGCGCTAAATTAATTTACAAGTAAATTAATATAAAAGGACTGTGCTCTTCATTGATTTTATTTGTTTATTTTCTGGGAGTGTAATAGTGTGATGAAATAGAAATGAAGGTCTGAAACTGAAATGAAATCCTTGTTTGACCATGTACATCCTGAGATTCACAAGTGGGATAATTTATTCTCCCATACCTACTGTGTAAGGACAATATATTCTGCGTAAGAACTGAGACTCCTCACACAAGAGCAAAAGAGATGATAGGTAATGGATTGTAATGCAGTTGCTCCTGCTTCATCCGTGATGCCAAGACTACGAACAGCTTGCTGGTAGGATGACACACCAGAGGTGAGAGTAAAAGATTTTTTTTTTTTCCCCCTGATTTTAATCCTGAATGATATGCCTAGATGTTAGGAGCTAAGCAGTATTTCATTTCGAGAGAAGTGAAAGCAACACGGTTATTTTCTCTTGAGCTGGGGCGCAGGTGCCCGGGTGCCGGCAGCGGGGGGCTGCAGGGGCGGCCTCTGTGAGGAGAGGCCAGGGCTGCCCCAGGCCGGACACAGCCAGTTCCAGCAGGGTCCCACCGACCCAACACAGGGCACGGCTGAGCCCCACTGCCGAGGCCGCGGTGCCTCTGCGGTAACATATTTAAGAAAGGGCACAAATCTGTGTGGTGGTGTGAGGAGTGAAGGAAAAATATGTGAGAAGCAGTCCTGCAGACACCAAGGTCAGTGAAGGAGGAGGGCAGGAGGTGATCCAGGTGCCGGAGCAGAGATTCCACTGCAGCCCACGGGGAGGACAACACTGGAGCAGATATCTACACTGCAGCCCATAGAGGACACACACTGGAGCAGGGGAGAAGGGTGGGAAGGAAGGAGTACCAGAGAGGAGCTGCTATGGCCTGACCACAGCCCCCCATTCCCTGTCCTCTGTGCTGCTCAGTGAGGGGAGGACTCTGGAGCGAAGGAATGAAGCTGAACCTCAGAGGGGGGTGTTTTAATTTTTTTGCTTTTGTTTCTTACTACCCAACTGAAATTTAATTGGTAGTAAATGAAATTATTTTTCCCCAGATCAAATCCATTTTCCTGTGACAGTAACTGGCAAATGATCTCCCTGTCTTTATCTCAATCAATGAGATATTCAATCCTGTTAACCCCCATGTTCTGTTGAAGACAGGGAATGAAAGAGCCTCTGGCTGCTGCCCAAGGCTAACCCACCACATCTCTGCTAATTGCAGGCCCCCATTTGTTTACAATGATTTCTATCCTTCGAGAATCAAAATTTGACATATTTGTCCTGAGCTATATGAGACAAAAAGTCAGAAGTGCGCACAAGGTGAGATTAAATGGGATGGATGAGAGGGATCATAGAATCATAGAATGTTTTGAATTGGAAGGGACCCCTAGAGGTCATCTAGTCCAACCTCCCTGCAGTGAGCAGGGACACCGCTAACCAGATCAGGTTGCTCAGAGCCCGTCCAACCTGGCCTTGAATGTTCCCAGGGATGGGGCCTCAACTACCTCTCTGGGCAGCCCGTTCCAGTGTTTCACCACCCTCATTTCAAAGAATTTCTTCCTTATATCCAGTCTAAACCTACCCTGTTTTAATTTAAAGCTATTACCCCTTGTCCTGTCACAGCTGGCCCTACTAAAAAGATTTTCCCCATCTTTCCTATAGGCCCCCTTCAGGTACTGAAAGGCCGCAATCAGGTCTCCCCGCAGCCTTCTCTTCTCCAGACTGAACAAGCCCAACTCTCTCAGCCTGTCCTCATAGCAGAGGTGCTCCAGCCCTTGGATCATTTTTGTAGCCCTCCTCTGGACCCGCTCCAACAGTTCCACGTCCTTCTTGTGCTGAGGGCTCCAGAGCTGGACGCAGTGCTCCAGATGGGGTCTCACCAGAGCAGAGTAGAGGGGCAGAATCACCTCCCTTGACCTGCTGGCCACGCTTCTCCTGATGCAGCCCAGAATACGGTTGGCCTTCTGGGCCGCCAGCGCACATTGCCGGCTCATGTCCAGCTTTTCATCCATCAGTACCCAGGGCTGCTCTCGATCCTTTCTTCCCCCAGCCTGTACTGATACTGGGGGTTACCCCGACCCAGGTGCAGGACCTTGCACTTGGCCTTGTTGAACCTCATGAGGTTCACACAGGCCCACCTCTCCAGCCTGTCCAGGTCCTAGAAACTGTGGTTTTGATCTTGTCTTGAAAGGCTTCTATGATTATAACTCCTTGTTAAATGTTTAAGTTCTTCATTAAAAATTACTCTGTCTAAAAGTTGGGTGGAAACAAATGCGCCATTTTAGCTTATGAGCAGAAGCTTTACACAGATGTTGGAACTGTCATGTTAACTTCTTAAATTGTGCTCAATTAGTTATTCTTCATAAAGTGACAAGGAAATAGCAAACTGTAGCTGTTCAAAGATTTCTAAGCTGGTATGATCCATTTACAGGGAAGTAAAAATTTGAGATACAGTGATGTCTCAAGTCACGACTAATGCAAGACAAATTCTTATTCCAGTAACATCAAACATCTATCCTCAGGTAAGGTGGATTGATTTGCTAATTTCAAATTAACCTGTTCTGCCCTGGACATAAATTGTGAGTATGCTACTTTTTATATTAATGCTGAGTTCTATGCTACACAACAAGAGTGAGAACAAAATTTTAAGCTGTAGTTGCATCAGGAGCTCTCCCAGAGCCACACTGGGCATAACGGATAAGGACTTTTAACTGTATCATTGATGTGCTGCACCACAGTCCCAAAAGTTACATGTGGCTAAGTGTTTCGGATAGGAACATGTGTTCAGACAGCATAGAATGAAAACCTGCCTTTTGAAGTGCTGAAATGAAGGGCTGTTACTCCTCAGAACAATGCCTGATGAAGTGTAAGTACTTAAAATTTTGATCTTGAATGTGGTCGTGATGTCACCATCAAGCATATTTTAAAAGTACCATGTTCTGTATCTGACCTGAAACCACTTGCGTCTCTAAGAAAAGTTAAATAATTATGAGTTAATGGCAGAAAATGCTCCTTTCAAAACCAAGATAAAATATTTTCAGTTTATTAGGAGGCTAGTCATGGTTATGCAGTTGGCTTTAGGATCTTATTATAGCAGGTACAGTGTCTGAGAAAAGTACTGATAGCACAAGATTATCAGCTTTGTTTATAGTTAAATCTGTTTGCTCATCTTTCTAGGTGTAGAATTTTACCCTAAAACAAGTTAAGTGAATGCCGTAATATAGTTTTGTAATTTCTGATTTGGTCTTAATGTATCCCTCTGTTACAGAGAGTCAATTTAGAAACCAGAATCAGATGCTGGTGCCTATAGATGTGGAAATATGGTGTGTAGTACATCCTCATCTGTTTCTGCTTTTTGCATTACTGCTATAGTTGGAAAGCTAGTGTAACTTTACATTTATGTAGCAAAAGAAAAAAAACCCCTCTTCTTTCGAAGGTATTTCATAAACTTTAAATGGTCCCTCTTTTGCAATACATTCTAATACCTGCTTTAGCATTATAATTCCACTTACTTACTCTTTTTCTTGCTTGGGCTAAGCCTACTGGTGTGAATAATATTATCTGTAAAAGGACTGTAGGTGAGAGTCACAGGCAAGTCAATACTAGGTCTCTGTTTCAGATACCCAGAGTCTTAGGGAAATTCATACACAGAAATTCTATGTGAAACGGGAATTCAGAATCTAATTATATTTTAAGAATCTAAAAAGAGTTTTATGGTTTTCAATAATTTAAGTGTGCTTGTCTAGAGAGTAGGAAATGCTAAATAGAGATGTGGGAACAAGGTGGGTTATAGACTACCACATTACTTCAGTGAACATAACCTAGCCAAATAAACTTTCTTCCTCTTTTTCATACCACACAAATAGAAAGAAACTAGAATCAGTCATGTGAATGTAAATAGAGACGCTTCTCAAAAGCAAACTCAGAGCATGAGATTTTCTAAGACAACTAACTCAACATATTGTCCATCTAAATCAACAGATACCACCTGCACCTGTTTGGGATTCAGGACTAAATTTTGTGCTTGAAACTGTGCTTCAGTCAGGTTAATTGCCCCTCTCAAAATAGAACAGGAGAAAGCTTCTGACATTACAAGTAAGTCTTCTAGCTTCTGGGGTATAAAGGGAAAGGCTCAGATTCTCTCCGAAGCAAATCAAACCTTTCTTTGTTATAAGGACATGATCTTAGCTACAAGGCTATAGAACATTTTGGAATAGATTTCTCATTATCATCTTGTAAAGGTGTTTTTTTTTTTTTGTAGTGAATAGAATATCTTCAATTATTGTTGAAATAGGCAGTTGTCTAGGTGTCTTACTGTTTCTCTTTTTCATATGAATGCTATACCCAGTGAGTGACAGCCTCTTACTGTAGCCAAATGAATATTCCAACAATTTCAGCAGGAAAAATAAAAGTCTTAAGTTAGAATAATTTATATCAGGTTCTAGACCCGGTTTAAGTTGCTTCACAGAAACGAATGTCTTAAGTCCTCAAAATCCTACAGGCCAGTAGATTATTGTCAGGTCAAATTTGGCAGCCTACTCTCTGCCGACCTTTCAGTTGAACTAAAGCTAGTTCTATCACATGCTCTCAGTTATGTCCCTTAACATGAGATAAGAAGGAAAGTAGTTATTTCATGGATATCACTGAATATTAACCAGAAGATAAAAAAAGTGTGATTCATTTAAGCCTTAGTGCAGCAAAAACTTCTAGGACACTTTACTAATAGAAACATAGGTTTCATACTTAGACATCTACAAAAAAGTGTATAGCTGCTAACAAGTTTCCTAAAGTAAATAATTTTAAGTGAAAGTGATAAGAAAAATAAAGTAGATGGTTAGAAAGATAGTGAGAATGCACAGAAAGTACTATATAAATATCTCAGATGAGATGAATATGATGTATTGGATAATTTTTAAAGCGTTCCTTGTAAATAAAAAAAATAAATATCAAGAGCTGGAAGGAGTAACATTGATTTCCTGCCTTAATAATGTTATTTAATGTTCTTTATATTATTATTTATATATATATTATATATTTTCTTTTCTATAAGAGAACGATTAATTTTTTTAAAAGAATTTTTATTGACAGAATTGTTGCTGTTAATTAGTTAGTCAGTACACTAAATCTTAAATCCTACATCTATACTTAACAGACAAATTTTTTAAACATGTAAAACAGGCAATAATCTCTAATTTAAAAAAAAGTTTCTAATAAATCCCCAATAACATAAAATTTGTTTGCAAAATTTAAAATTTTTTAAAGAATACCCTTCAGTTGCTTAAGACACCGTCTTCAGATAATTTCAGATGTGATTTTAATACAATGTTGACTTGAAGGTGTGATAAGGTCTTTTAAAAAGGGAAGCGGATGAATATTTAAACTTTCAAAAAAAGAAAGAACTTTTTAGGTTTTTATTAAAATAGGTCCCTATAATTCTTTGAATCAAATTACATGGAACCTATGTACTTCTTAGAAATTAAGTGAACCCAGAACACTGGGCTGCCTAGACAGGTTTCAGGCTTCAAGGCTCTTTTTTATGTTTTAATAGAAATAACCCTTGGATAAACGTTTCTTATAAGACTTTTTCGCCAGGGCTGGAGATACCTTTAAAAAAAAAGGTGCAGATTGGAAAGAGACAGATCTTTTTTCTTTTGGAATTCAAGCTACTCTAAAAGCTATTGGCTGTGAATTCCATTTTTGTCATAAAGCTTATTTAGACAATAAGCCTCAAGCCTCTTGTGCTCTCTAAAGTCAAGGAGGCAAGTAACAGAAATTGAGGTTAAGTAAAATGATAATGTGGTACTGCTAATTGAGAAGTGTTTCAAAGCTATGGCAACATATAAAGCACAGACTTTGAATGGAAAAACAGTTAGCACTTTTTCTGTCTTGATTTTCTGTATCACTAAAGAGCCTGTAACAAAACTGAAACTAGCTGGGCTAGTCTTCTTTGTTCAGTTATATACATAAAAAACAGGGCAGATTTAGAACGGAAATTGGCTTAAAATGTAGGATTTGCATTCTGGCTTTCTCTGAATGAAAGGTCAGGCTGCAGGCAAGCAGTTCTGTTTTCTGCTTTTTCCCATTATTCTGGTAGCTGGTGGATTGTGCTGGAAAATATCTTGTCTAATCACAATGCTTAGAACCATTTTGTTCTGACTGCTTTGAGGGAAAATGAACAACTACTGCTGTTCTAGCGCACTTTAACAAACATTTATCAAATCATATTTCCTGGGGACTTTAAAAAGTTTTATTCATCACACAGCCAACTGTAGCTTGCACTGGCTCATTAATATATACATATATATATATGCATATATACACACCCACCCACCCCCCTATTTGATGATCTGTCAATAAGGAAACAGAGAACTTGTGCCAGGAGAATCAAAACAGAAATTGCAAGGGATGTGGGGTAACTATGTAAGAAGGGGAGTCCCTTGGTATCATAGCAGTCTTATACCTGCATGTGGCAGCATCAGAACGCCAAATAAACATCATGAAAGTAAAGTATAAACATAAGTAAGGTAAGAACTAAATGGGCACATGGTTCATTTGTCTACTTTGCACTGGCAGCCTCAAGAGTGAACATTCTGCCATGGATCATCTGTTCATGATCTCTGCAGACGGCTCTCCCGTCGTTATGGAGCATTTGAGAGAGCTCTGTTAAGCACAGCATCAATAGTACATCATCTGGGACTGCAGCTGTTATCCAGAGAAAAGTCAGAAAGGAAGATGAAGGGAGGGGAGGAATAAATCAAAAGCAGCCTGCTCTTGGCACTTATCACATCATGCTCATTTCTCTTTGCTGCAAATTTTAGCATCTATGGGAATGCAGAGGATTATCTGAAATACAAACATTCCTTATGGATGTTACTGCAGGGACATACATTCTAGAGTGTTCGGACTTTCTTATTTCAGTCAAGTAATTTAATTCAGTCCGTGTTGCAGCTGACAGTACAGTGCTTATAGGATCAATAGAAAGCTGCTTGTGAAAGCATGTGAAAAAATGTAAAAAGATATATTAGGCAAATAGAATGATTATGCTTTAATCCAGATAAATTCTCATTCTTTCAGTTTTCTCCATCTGACTGCTTACAGGAAGTCAAACTGTTGCCTGTATCTGCACCTAAACCATGAAATTCACTAAATTTCACTTGGATATGGACACAGATATAACTCAGATGGGCTGGTTGAATGGTTTCCTTTAGAATCTTCAGATATAGATCTCAGAGCAAAACTATCGACAAAGCTTTGATAGAGTGGTCTTTAAAATGATTTACTGTGCATGAGTGGGGTAAATCTTCTGCAGAACTTTCTCTAACATTGTTGTCTCTGTTCATTCTGATATAGAATAATTCCTGAGCTGTGTTCAGCTGAGCATGATAAACAGAGATCCCTAATCAGTCACACTGTTGACTACCCAGAAAAGTCTAGAGTAGCAGTAGATGGGTACATACAAACTGGATGTCAAGCCCTATGGAACCAGAGGTGAAGTGCTTTCCTGTAGTAGCTGCTTTTCAAGCTACCATTTATTATGTCCAACACACAGCCGTAGAACTATCTAGGTTGGAAGAGACCTCCAGAGGTTATCTAATGCAACCTACTGCTCCAAGCAAATCTAGTTAGAGAAGGTTAGTCAGGGTCTTGTACATCTTCAGGAACTTCAGGAGATTCTTTGACCCCCCTGAGCAGCCTGTTCCTGTGTTTTACCACCTTTATGGTAATTGTTTTTCTTTTTTCTTATATCTAGTCAGAATTTCCCACGTGTTAACTTTTATCTGTTGCCTTTTGTCCATATCGTCTGCACCTCTGAGGACAGCCTGGGTCCATCTCCTCTGCTTCTTTCTATTAGGTAGTGGTAGGCAGAAATAAGGTCTGCCCCTAGAAATCCAGTTCTCTCATCCTCTCCTTTTAGGTTGAGCACACTGCTGACTCATGTTTGTATTAGAAAAAAACACTTCACTATGAACATTGACATCTGTCACAAACACAAATTCCTGCACGTAACTTCCATTTGGCTGAGTTATTTAAAATGTAGAGGTCTGTTCTATTGGCCAGCTTTACTCAGGAAAACACCCCAGGAATCAGGAGAAGCCCTATGCGTAGAAAACAGATTGAATATATTATTATTTTTTTTTACTTGGCTTACTCGGTACTTGATACATTATTCTTTATCAAAATTAAACACATTTTGGAATTAGAAATGCAAGGAAATCCACCTACTTAATTATAGACTTGGAACAGCACTAAATATCTCACAGGAAGCGGTAAGAAGACCCCTTTAATCAAGTGATCAAATGATGATTCAGTGAAAGTCACACTTGTCTTATCTCCATAGCATGTTAAGTAACACCTAATCAAATATTATATTCGTCATTTCTTCCGTATATTTCTTAGGGTACTTTGGCTGCAAGTTGAAAAAGATAGGTTTTATAATCAATTTTACTTTCCCTTGATGCAATAACATGAGTCAGCTGAAGTCTTTCCAAGAATGTAGCTAATGTATCAAGCCATTTCAGGAGTAGCTGCAGGTCTCTGACAGTCTGACCGAGATTCCCCAAACTTATTATCTGCCATTTACCGCAGAGAATAAGTACAGTTTAAATGGTTGAAATATAAGATCAGCTGACTAATAGTGATAGAGGATATTGTTGAAAACAGCTAGATATTAGCAAGATGTAGTCTAGTTTCATAGTGCTATAATTACTTCCTATTCCAGGCAGGGTGGGCTGGAAGAGACATGTTGCTTGGAAGCATGTATTTAGAGATTTTAAAGCATGTGCAAATCAAATGTCATTGGAAAAAACAGTGTTCACTAAATATAAAAAAATACATAAATTTAAATAAATTCTGTTATCTCTAGAATGTTTGAGGAAGCCATTTCTGTTCTCCAGACATGAGAAGAGTTATAAGAGGGCAAAGCTGTATATTAATCATATGGAAGTTATTACATTATAGGTTTTCTTACCTATGAATTCAATAAACATGCAGTCACAGTGGTGGTGTGTGAAATTTCTGGAATTCATGATAGGCAAATGGCACAAATCCTTTTTCTCTTTTTGTTTCTAAAATGCAAATTGTTGTAGGCCAAAGTAAAGGATCATGCATCTCAAATTATTTTGCAAATACCTCTTTGGAAATGTATTACAAACAAGGGTTATAAGCAAGGAAAGTGCCTTCAGTTTATTGGGGTTTTTGGGTGTGTTCAGGAAAAACAAGACTTTGCACTATTTTAAAGGAAATAGAATTGTTTCACAGATATCTGACACCATCACCAGCTTCTCCTTGGTAACAGAAACAATCAGCTTGCCTCTAAATTTTGGCTAAGACCATAGGTTAGGAAAGGAAAGCCTCATTTTATCTGGTGCCCCTAGAGAGGAAATATGAGCTTCAAGGCACACCTGGGAAGCATAACAAACTTGGACTCCAGTGGATTATCATGGAAAGTGAGTTCTAGAATCATCAAAGCATCCCAACACTGCCAACAGCACTGTTGCATTTAGGCTGAGTGATGTCTGACTTGGGTATCTCTGATGATCATAACTGTGACATGAAATTGTAAGCCAAATAAGTGATGATTCCCCCTAATATTCAGATGGCAAAATACCTTGTGCTTCATTGATTGAAAGCAGCAGTATGCTTTTTACCTGTAAGTACATAAAGAAGATTCAGGTTAGACTGCTGTTTTATTCAATATTGGAGGGGCGAAAATTTAAAGAAACAAACACTCATGTCATTAAATTTTTCCGGAATTTTTTACAAAGAAAAGGCAAACACTTCAGTTCGTAACATTAGAACTGATCTAAATCTATTGAAATTAAGGGCAATAGGCTATATAGAGATGACTGTGTTTTCTTACAGTTCTATTCTGAATTATATTTTGTAAGTAGGAAAAACAACATAAAAGAAAACAGGGCAATCAGGCGGAACAGGCACCCTGGTATTTTCAAAGAATTAAAAATCACTAGAATTGTGATTTACAGAATTACATTCTGTCTTTTCAACGTAATTTCTCTTTCTCAGCTGTAGATATTTGAAGAATTTAATAAATGCTGTCTTCAAGGGACAGATATATGCCTCATCAGCTACATCAAGGGTCTGTTTGTATGAATTTGAAGAAAGTGTTATCTGGCAAACTGGATCTTCAACTATTTACTCTTGGAAGCTATGGAAAGTAATGTTAATCCAGTTTATTAACTCCACATTAACAGAAGTGTGACAGAAATAACAGCTTCCTTAGTCATCATTGCTCCTACTGTATAATTAAAGCAGGAAGTGGGCATACTGCTACTTCTGTACCATCACACCAGAAGAAAGGTGGGACTGCTCACAGTGATTACTGAATAATCCGTGTGGCTTTGCTCTTACTGCATGTCAACTGCTTGCATATTTTTGCACAGCTGTGTCTCATCTTTCATTTTCACTCTTAGATAAATTGAAAGGTTTTTTTCCTGTTTTTATCCAGGTGTGATCCTTCTAAAATGGTTCCTTCACTGGATATTAATGCAAATTCTTCATTAAATCCACAGGAAGCATGCTACCCTCCCTCCCTTCTCCCCCATCTAGTTCAGCTCTTCCCAGTTCCCAATTCCCAGTAATTGACTGAGTGCTGTCAGTGTGATTGACACTGTAGAAACACTCTTCTATGTCATTACGACTTAATTTAGAAATGTTGACCACTTAGTTCAATTTAACGGTAACGAAAGTTATCGTATCTAATGTTCATTGTAATGTCTTCCATTATAACTCTCTTTACAGTTACTGATTACTAACTTGGGTTAATCAACCTAAAATATTCTATATAGTGTTTCTTGTTGAGCATGATGTTTCTAGCAAGATTTGTGGAAGGAGGAAAAAGAAAAGCAATGTTTGATGTAGAGTTCCCATATAAAAGTCTTGTAATTAAGTCATTAGGTTGGTTCATGATCTATATTCAAGAGACAAGTAGCTGCATTAGATTTAGTTATGGCAAAGAATTTGTCTTGTAAGTTTTTATTATGTTCTGTTAATATACATTTTTTTTCAGTTGACTGTATGTTACTTATGTAATTAATTTAGTGGAAATCTTTTGGATCTCTTGAGGTCGGTCACAGATAAACTGGGACCAGACTGCATACATTGGATGGATTGTGGAAGAAAAGGAGAAAGATTGCAAGTAGCACAGTGGTGTGGTCAAAATGTATAAGAATTTACAGAACAAAGGTGCCATATCCAACCTCTTGTGATGCCAGTATGAATAGCAGTATTAAACTTCAAAGTAATGGTAACAAGATGTCAGTATGAATATTGAAAGTAAAAACAGTGATCAACATGGTGAGAAGTAGAGGTGTGATTAATAGTAGAACATTAAGATATGGGAAAGACAAGGTGGAAACTGCCTAAAAACCGGCACACAACCACTTCAAATGTTACCAGAACTGAGGTAAGTAGGTGTAGCAGTAAGGTAGATGAGGAAATATCACACTGAAATTAGCATAAATGAAGAAACTAAACATGGTGTAGCAGATAGTAGTGTTGGCCACAAAACAGATATTATGGTCTGTCACCATTTAAAATTTTAAATATGTATATTTTACATATTAAATTAAAAATACACTATGTATTTTATACCAGTCCGCTTTTGCATTCCATAGCTTGTAACTGAGAAACTGCAGATTAAACCATTGCTGAATCAGTGAATAAGAAAAGTGCACCTGGTTGAAGCTCACATATTTTCCTGCTTACAGAAACATTGTTTTTTAGCACTCAATGCCATTTTTGTAAAGTATTCAGCTGTCAATTTTTGGAGGTTTATAAATATTTTAATATCTGAACTTACCCTCATTGCATTTTGTAGCTGTGATATGCGGGAGAAAACAAGGCCCCAGTAGCCATACCACTTTGTTCTGAAGGAATGGTTGACAGCTCCTGTGAAATGAAATCAAAATAAGGTCTGAAGTCTGCATCATAACCTTGTTGACATTCTGAAGCTAATTTAAATGTTTAGTATTTGCCACACAAAGCGATTTAGTAGGGGTTGAGAAAAAAGGTTAGGTCTCTTACAGTTCAGGAACAGAACTCTACAATTCAATTTCTTGAGGATGCTGTAAGTCACTGTTAACACAGCTAACTTTCCATGATTAGCTATTGTATCTTTTCTAGAGGAGAATAAAAATTGATCCTTTCTGTCACATGAGAGATGATATTTTAAAGAAATTTTCTGATTAAATATCTAGTATGTTACAATTTTTTTTCCTTAATTTTAAAATATTAATCTAAGGCAACCTTAAGTCTACTGGCTGGGTATTTTTTTGTTGTTGTTAAATGCATTTGTTCAGAATGACTGAATATCTAAGCTCACTTCTTCTAAGCTGAGATTCTTCTTCAGCAGAAGTATTATAATCACTTTCAAAATGAAGTTCACATTCAACTTCTGGAATAAAATATTTAAATTGTATTGTATTTTAAATAGAGCAGTTGAAGGATTTTTTTTAAAAAAAATCCTGCGATAACTTAAGATTTTTTGACACTTTTTTATGCAAATTGAGACAAGTTCAGAATTTCAAAGATTTGTGAATTAAAATCTCAGGTTTGCAGACTGGATGAATTGTATTGCTAATTATGAAATACTTCAAAATGTGGTTTGTTAAAGTGAAGAGTCATTAATTCAAACACAGCTTAATTCTCATGGGTTTTGCGTATTTTATTCCTGATTACCTTTTAAAACATTTGTTAACTTCAAAAATTTATATTTTATTATCTATTATAATTTTTTAATAATAAACAAAAAAAGCATCTGTAAAGGGATTTGTCTTTCACCTAATTTTGTTTAGCTACATAGGCACTTCAAGAAAATTTCCGGAGTATGACTTGAACGATTAGTTTAGATGTCTGCTTTACTGTGAGGTAAGCCACAGCTCACCTTAAAACACTAATTCTTCCCATTTACTGTGAAGGTAGTCTAGAGGACTAAATTTAAGGTTGATATTTTCTGGGTTTGATGTCTAAGGACACATGAATATTACCAGTTAAGTCTGAGAGCACATTTTACATGGATACTTTTGCTAAAATTCAGAGCATGCTCTTGAATCTTGAAATTGTGACAAAACTTGTCCAATTGTGTTCTCTACCTGTAACCCCTAAAAGTATTAATTTAGTCAATTTCAATCCATTTTGACAGAAAGGCAAAAGGTTTTAGGGTCCTGCAGATTTTGTGAGTAATGTCAGATTAGTAGAGGAGCCTCAGTCTGTAGCTCCCATTAACGAAAATGTAAGAAAAAATCAGCCATTATTTCTTTTTTTTTGTGAGCAGTAATCAGATGCAAAAATTAGATTATGTATAACTGTAGACCAGCCATAACACACGCAACACAGGAAACACCCTGCCCACATGGTGGGCATAAGGGAAGAAAAAGATATTATGGCCACGAGCTTGAGTTTAGGGAATAAAAGGCACATATTCTTAGGAAACTATTGTCATTCCACTACTCACAGAAAATTTATGTTATACATGAAGAAAAGTCCCTAGTTTATATAATGCAACAAAGAAAGTGCTTTTGCTGACATATGTTATTTTCATTGAATAATTACTAGGAACTCCACAGTCGGTAGAACCCTTTTTTTTCTGATACAGGCTTGACGTAGATGGGCATTTCTTGGTTAGGCTGGGGTTGAAAAACTCTTTATTCAGATTTAAAATAGTTAGTCTCCTTCTACATATCTTTTATCAGGTATTTGTGTCTTGACTGCATATCCTATTTTTGCATGGTATTACTTTGATGTGGATTATGTGTTTTAATAGACTGGGCCAGCAGTTTTAAATCTGAAATACTTTTTCAGAAGAAAATTAAAATGTTGTGCAAAAAAATAATAATACAGTTTCAATATTACAATTTCATATACTCACAATGGAAAGTTTCAAGCTGGTAGGCTCTGTATGTGTGTGCACATACACATATATATACGCATATATATACAGACACACACACACACATATGGCTGTTGTCTTGCTTTACGGCAGTAAATGATGCCTACATCTGCTTTTAGGCATAGATTTTCTGGCAAGGCGGTATCCACCTGAAAGCACACTTGTTCCCTTGTGGCTGAATTGTGGCAGTGCACTACATTCATTTCATTGTAGTGATGCATCAGATAAGACCTCATTTAAATTCTACACATTTACCCTCTGTTATTCATTCCTGGTGAGAGATAAAAACACATGTTTAACTGTTGCAAATTTCCTTTGTCATGACAAGACTCAGTATTCAGGTTATTTCAAAGTCCTTAATTGTCCCTGGAATGTTTAATTTTTCTTCTTTGCCCTCACACTCCTATCTAAATAAGATTTTTAAAAATACTGTATTTTCTTTTCACCTTGCTTGTGCCAAAGTTTGCTTTTAAAAAAATGCCTGTAGTCCTACTGTCTTCTTGCATTGTTTCACTCCTTCGTGGAATGCAATCCCTGATTTTTGAAGAGGATACTGAGTCATGCATACATAAAATACCATGATGTAGAACTTCCCTTTCCTTGCTCTACAACTATATGCTGTCAAATCTCATGTCAAATAGTGATCTAGCATTTGTGTGCTGCTGTTGAACCTCATTGTAGCCATATGTTTGTGCAGTAAGACAATTGCTATGTGTTTGCTCAGTAAGACAAAGGCACTGTGTGACTGTGTGTTACCTGTTAAACAGTGTTGTGGGCCATAGGGACAAAATGTGGTGTAAAAATGGAACAGAGAAATTGGTTCTTAGCTGTAGTATGGACATATACAATAAAATTAATCACTGTGAATTTTACTCAGTACTCAGAAACTATGATCTGAATGTAGGGACTAAGTCATGTCTGAGGAGTTAGATAATAAGGAAGGACTGAAATAAATGTATGAAAAATGTCTCTTGAGATTTCCTTTAAGTCATTATTACAAGTATAGTAGAAAAAAAAGACTTAATGTGCTTTCTGTGTAATTTCATCTCTTTTGTCTTCTTTCCTGGTCATTAAGTTATAGTATCAGGAGGTTTTCCTACTATATTTAGGTGGATCAAAATTTTCATATGATTTCATTGTAAAATTTCAAAGAAAAAAGGTACTTGTGAAGAAAATTATGGATTTCTGCCTTAATCAAGAACTAAATTTCATATTTGTACTATATCAGATTGGAGAAATATACTAACTGGAATTCTGGATACTTGCAGTCCATAATACAAAACATTAAGAGCAGAGTAGCATTACTTAGTTTTTCTAAATGCATATTCTAAGCACTATGTACTGATGTATGTAATTTAAAGCTCTTTTAAATTCTGTATTGTATTGTTCTTCCATATATGTTGTCTTAGTGTTTGCTGTTAAATGACCTTCATGAATATATGTTTACTGGTGGAAAGGTGATTTTCCTTTTTTATTTACACATATATTTATGTCAATGATGGAATAAAGTATAGAAATTACACATTTGTGTTAAGTGCTTTTAAAAAACTTACCAGTGTCTTCGCTAAACAATCCTTTTCTGCTGCAGGACACTGGAAGACATCTGAAGTGGTAATGGAGAAGACAGTTCTGTCAAGTGACATGTCTTGTGTACTATATTGAATGGTGTTAACAGAAGATATGTAAAGCCTTAATATAGCCATTATTTGACATGTATATGAATTTGTAAGAGTGTAGGTGTTAGGTATTAACACTGTTAGATTTTTTAAATATTGGTATATGGTTTGCATAGCAGGTTTATAGGTATCTGGAACACTCTATCCAGTTTCATACCCCTTAAATTATAAGACAGGTGTTGACAAACTGCAGCAAGTGCAGTGGAGGGTCACCAAGATGGTTGGGGGTTTGAGTGCCTGCTCAAAAGAAGATGGAACCAGTCTCTTCTTCAGTGAATGGTGAAGAAGCAACAGACACAAACTGAAATACAAGGAAATCCATTTAAATACAAGAAAACACTTTGTCTCTAAGAGTGATCAAACGGTGGAACAGGTTGCTTGGAGAGGTGGTGAAGTCTCCATTCTTGGAGATATTCAAAGTGTGATTGGGCAGCCTGCAGTTGTGGGCAGCCTGCTCTGGCTGACACCGCTTTGAGCAGTGGGTTGCACTAGACAATCTCCAGAGGTGCTTGCTAACCTCACGTATTCTGCGACTCTCCAGCTGTGCTGAGCAGAGAATATGGCAGTTGCCATGTGCACAGTGCAGCCAAGTCTGTTTTCATGCTGAGACGAGTATGATTCCACCCTTGTTCCAGAGAGAAGCTGAGGGGAGTGTTCCACCAAGAACAAGACCAGGCTGAGCTGGAAGAGCAGTGGTTGTGTCTCTGGAATGCCAAAGTATCAACTGAATGTTCAAAACTCAGCTGCCTAATTTCCATAGATCTCTGTGTCCAAAATATTTTAAAAGCTGAGCTCATGCATCAGCAAAAAATGACCTTTGTCATGACCATCACATCCCTAATCTACTTATCCTTTTTTCTCTGGGAGTGTTGGAAGTATGTCACACAATGCTCTGTATTGCTCCCTGAAAAATTCACTTTACTTTGAGAGGAGATGAGTCAGTTCTTTTCTTTCATCTGCTAGCACTAGCATCCCTTTCTGTTTCTTTCATCCCTCAGAGTTGCCTTCTGCCTCTTATCCTGCATAAAACCCCCACCTACCTCATTCAGTTATTTTCTAATCTAGGGGCCCTTTCTTGCTTCCTACATCCATGCCTAATTTGCTATATATCTCATTCGTGAACTCAGTCTCCACTGACTTTTCCCATCCACTGTGAAAATTGCTATAACCATTCTTTCCTAGTGAAAAAAAAAAATAAATACTCTAAATCATGGATTTCCTTAGCAAAACTCTTGGAAATATATTCCACTTCCTTATGTCTCACACTGGGCACACTCTAGTAGCAACCTTTGTTCTTGTGATTAGTAAGTAAAAATTTTTTGGAAGAAATAATCTCAGCCTAGACACATTAATAAAACCATGCATTGCTCACGTAAGTAAGCTGTGTTGTATGTTTAAACTGTCTTCGTCACTGCCTTCCTACTGCAGCTGTTATTATTGATACTTTCTCTCATTCTCTCCTAGTCTATCTGATAAAGCAGTACTCTTAGCAGCGTCTTAAAAAGCATGTATGGCTTTAGGATATTCTTACTGTAAGTGGTATCATAAATTTTTAAACAATCACTATTTTTTAAATGAAAATTTTAAATAGTTCCTGCACAGTGCAGTTCAGATATTGGTGTTACAATTTGTGTAGCCACATTATTTGAGGAATAAAACACCTTGGGCCAGTTTCAGAGACGAGCTATAGAATGTACTAAATCTGAAATAGGATTTAAACCTACAAAGTGCTGCCCAACTGCCAATGTCAGTGGTTGCACCCAAAACATACTTCTCCAAATCTGCTCAGCTGCACTTAATCCTGGAGGTTTGTCAGCTCTGGTGCTTAGAAGCTACCTCCTAAGCATGCGGGTTTCCAGCAGCAGGCAGCTAGGTCACAGTAACGTACTAAGCAGACACTAGTTCTAATGTATACTGTTTGGCTCTTGTAAACGTTCTTGGAGGACACCTACTAGATCAGCTGCAGTTCAATGCATTTGAATCATTCATCAGGATATAAGAAACAAGAAGTCAGCCTTCTTTCCCCCTGCTGAAATATATAACTCATCTGCAATATGTTCTTAAGGTATTCTGAGAAGGGCTGTTTTCAGTTCTTAGCTGGACTCTCCAAGTATAGTTATATATTCATTTAAGGCCTGAGAGAAAGTGAGCGGACTTGGTTCTATAGTTTGGTTATTAGGGCAGTCACCTGGGAGGCATGTGTAGTCTGCTGAAGTAAGACAAGTTATATTAAAATACATGAACTGTGCATTGGGACAGTGGACTTTCAATGGAAAAAGGAGGTGGACTGAAGTTCTGCTTTATGCACCATCTCTGGGTGTGTTCTTTCTTTTTTCCTGTTTCTCATTGTCACAGACAGTAACAAGAGACACAAAGAACAAGTGGTTCACAGCTTTCCACTTAGTGTCAACCACTACAGTCAGTCTTTGCAAGTCTAAAGTCTCAATTACTTGTCTTAATCAGACTTGATTTTCTTCTAGACATTAGAAAACAGAATAATACCGTTCTTCTTCAATAATACTTAAAACTATAAGTTGATTTAAAAAGTTGAAGTAAATATGATTTCTTTTTCTTTTTTCTTCTTTATTTTTTCTTTTTCCACACCTTTTCCCTTCACACCCCCCCCCCCCCCCCGCCAAGTCTCAGTATCAAAACTATTCTATTGATATTTTTGAGTAGTAGCGTGAGAGATTTTTATGCCTGGGCAGCAGGGAATTCAGCTGTTCTTGCCTAATTAAAGTTTCATTTTTGATCATTTCAATTTCCAGTCCTTGTCCTGCTGTCCTACACACACCATCTTCTTGGGGTGCTTAATAAATTACAGGCTCTCTAGGGCTCATATAGCTGACTGGGCAGTAAATAATATTTTATCATTTCCTGACCTGAATGTTTTCTCCATAAGTCTTTGTTCCTCTAGAAATAGAAGGAAAGATATTTAAAATTAATGAAATGCACTAGAGAGATGCTTCTTTGAAGTACAGGAAAAATAGGAAAAAAAGGACAGTGGTCGCTTTCCACATAGAGAATCATACCCATGATAACCTGGACCTGGAAATTGAGTTCTCATGTTCTGATTCGATAAAAAGTACTTGAATCCTAGCCTAATTATTAAACTAAATGTGTTTCTAATACATATTGCTTTCGTTTTTAAAGTGCAGAGAGTTTTTACTGAAAAAAAGAAAGATTATCAATTGAGAAGAGGCTGGTAACTTATTGGTGCACAAAGGAAATGTTTGCTAGTTTTTCTCAGAATTTGTTTCTAATGTTTATTCTTTTAAAAAGATAGACCCAAATCCTTCCAGGCGTATCATTTAATAAAACCATGACACTTAGATTTTGTATGCTGAGCAGCCACAGGAGCTTGTGGATTCTTTACAGTGAAAGGATGGCTATCTGTTTAAAAAGAATCTACATAATTATTTACAAAAGAGGAAAATTACAATAAACTGCTTCATGCAAGTTGTTAAAATAATCTCATTAGGAGGAATTTGTATAGACACTGAAGGAAAGAAGAGGGAAATTACAGAAATGGAGATGCACATCTAAATGTATTGCATTTTGAAACATTTCAATTTGCATGCAAATTGAATATTGAATTAAAAAGCTTTAAGAAAATTAAAGTGCGAGCTATTTTATAAATTAAGAGAATATGCAAAAAGCTGAAACACATTTTGTATGTTTCTGTGTTATTCCCCTCGGCATATATGCTGTGATCTTTACCACTGCTCTTCTATTAAAGAACTGTAAAAGAGTTTAGATTTAATTTCAGGAGGACATATACTGCAGTACAGCACAGTATTCTTGCAAGGCAGTTATTAGCATTAATCGTTATGTATATATTCTCCTTGATTTATTAACCAGAAAGATGAAAGGAAGAAAATTCATTTGTGGAACATGGTCAAATAAAATAAAATCTGGCTTTGGAAAAAAACCCCCCTGCATAAATATTAATTACATTTAGTTTTAAATGTGTCTGCAAATTACAGTAGATAAATTACATTGCCACTGGAAATTACATAATGAGAGCTGTTATGCAAGGGAATGCTTGTTACTGTATTAGGAATGATACTGCACTCTTCCTGCTTTTATCTGCCTATCATTAAAATTTAAGTCTATTGTCCAAGCCATTGTTCATGACAAACTGTCTTATTTTTGCATGAAGTACTAATCTGTTCTCAGAAAATGCAGTGCCTCTAATGCACTCTGTTAAGTCTATTGGAAATTCTTGCTTGTAAGTACTGGAAAATAATTAAACATGCAAATTGCATTAATAATAATTTCCAGAGAAAGAGAATATTGTTTAACAATTCTCCACAAAGATGCTTATTTGTTTATAGGTTTAGGTAAGGTATTCCTATTAATATCAAGAGGACGCATGCATGTGAGGAGGAAAAATTGACTTGCAGTTGATTGGCAAGGTTACATCATGGGATTTTATTATGAGAATTTTAGGTTTTCTGGACTAGAAAACTACCCAAAAGTATAAATTCATTTACTTTGTATTAATAATTGTTTAATTTCTTTGTAGAAACAATATAGTTATCCTAACATGGTCATCATGTTTTATACAAGTGTCTAAACATCTAACTCCCATTTAGGTCTTCAGTCTTTTGTCTTTTGGCATTAATTAACTTTGGACTGCTCTTCTGCTGTCTGCATTACAACTGTAATAAGAAGAAATTTATATGTGGTGTTAAGTAAAGGGAAGAAGCAATCGGAAAAAAAAATACATATTGTTTATGAAGACAAGAGCTGTTTCCAAATATGCAGTGAACACTGATGTTACAACAAAACACAGCAGAATTCCAGAGCTAGGTTGGTTTTGTCGTTGGGTGTTTGAAGGTTACCAAGCAAAGCCTGCTGCCTGGCAGCTTGTTTAGTGCAGTGTATGGAGCATGGACTCTTACCTAGTAGCCTCCATAGAAGTACCTGGGTCTTATTTTGCAGAATCCTGGTAACTTCTATACATTTATGAAACAGCAGGAGAGTGCTCTAGTAAAATCCTAGGAAAAGCAAATTCCAAAGGCGAGAGTGCAAGTCCTGAGGTTTCTAGTAGTAATGTGAATTAAGGAACTGGCAAGGAATGTCCCAAGAAAAAATGGGCAAAGAGATCTGAAAAAAGAAATGCTACTGAAAATGGTGTGTGGCATTATCACTTCAATATTTCTATGCAGTTTCTTTACTTGGTGTTATATTTTCTTTAGCACGAAACTAGAAAATAGTGGTGGTTTACCAAAATATCCCACACCTGGATATGTACTATGAAGTTCTCATGAAAAGCTTTGCACTTTTAAGTGGAACTCTGACACAACCAACCTATTTTTCTATGTAGCTAACAAAACTAGCTGTTAACATTGCTGGAATACAAATGAATAGCAACTAAAATACCTGTGCACTGAAAATATGCAATGAGGAAGGAGAAACTATAAGCCAGAACTATGGGTTGAATATTACTTCGGAGACTTGAAGGAAGAGTTATTTAATTTTTAAGCATATGGAGACATACTTTTGAATCCCATTAACTACTTTCTAATACTCTTCACTCTTGAAATTCCCTAGAAGTCGACCATCTTTTTGTGTGTGTGTGTGTTAGTGCTTGTAATGATAGCTTATATTTGTATTTAACTGTAAAGATCTTTAAGAGCAGTAATTACCTAGTAATTACTGTAATATCTTATTGTCAAAGATTATCCTGTTTATGGAGTAGGGAAGCATTTTTGACACTGCAAGCAAGATAAACACTGATTTACTAAGTAATATAGTTGCCGTAACTATCCTTGCCTTCACTTGGCCTTATTTTCTGTGTTATTAAATCAGACATTCCTGCATAAAATATTAACAGTACAAAATAAATGGATTGCTTCACTGTCATGGCAAGATAATGAATGCAGCATCTTTCTGTAGCATGCCAGCAATAGTAGCATAGAATACAGCATGGCTTTTGATATTTTCTAGCTATTTGTGTGGGTGGCATTGTTTTAAAACTAACCGAACATGTTTCAACAAAATACATAATAAATGCTCTTAGCTCTTCTAGCTTGGAATGTGTTTGGAGGCTGTCTATTAGGAAGATTTTTTGACAGTGTCCTTGGACTCTAAAGTCCACTTCTTATGACTCTTAATGCTAAGGAAAATCTGTAGTTAGACAAGTCATTTCCAAGGTTGTTTCTATCCAGATCCACCCATTTCTTCACCATATGGAGAAAACCCACACAGAATCACAGGGCTTGTTACTGCCTCTCAGACCATTCTGTCTTGGACATAATATACTGTAAGCAATGGCAATTAAACACGCAAGTTCCTCCTGCATGGCAAGTATACAGGACAAGCCTGCCTCCTCTCTTATGTCAGACATAGTAATTCTTGATAAATAACAGAAAACATGCCATATTTTTTTCAACAGGAATTATATTTTGTTATTTTCATGTATTTATGAAAATGAATTCAGAAAAATACCAAGGGCAGAACAGATTGTGAGCCCTTTAGGGAATGTGCTTTGTTTGTGTTTTTATGCTTCACTATGTGGCTACAAAACCTAAATGCTATTAAAATACAAGAAGATTGCAGTAATAGCTTTTAATACTTTCATTGGTAGCTAAATGTTCTAAAAAGTATAATCATGTACTTTTTTCTTCTCTAAAGATAAAACAAAAGTAAGCAGCAAAATAAAATGGTAAGCATTGCTGCATAAGTCTATGCATCATGAGTGTCTGTATGTATAAATAGATAACTTGTATAAATGTGTGAAAGGATCATCAGCAATTCTTAGCAAGAAAAGTTATTAAGTTCTATAGGGAGAAGCAAAAGGAAGAAACACATAACTCTTCTCTGGAACTTGTTAGTGCAAATTCATCCATCCATCCATCCACTACAATCCAAGGTAGTGCAGGTTAAATACCTTCAAATCTAAACAAAATTTTGTTGCTTTAAAAATGAACAATATTTGACAGAATTAATTGATAATAAAATTGAAAATTTTGAAGATTATGCTTTTGAGTGAAAACTGGTGAGAAGAGTAAATTCTTAGATGTAATTTTGATTAAGGGTTCTGTTTTACATTACAGAAACCAAGAAGTTATGTATAATTTTGTAAAGATGGCTTAATTCTGGTATCAATCAATATGTGATAAGGTATACTTTTGCCTTTAAAATTACACAGGTCTTGTTCATTCACATTAATTTGATATTTACTTTCTTCTGGGTCATGCCTAGCAACAGCCACCAACTCAGCACTTTAAGAGGAGGTTCAGCTCTGCATGAAATAAATCATAGAGTCATAGAATCATTTGGTTGGAAAATACCTTTAAGATCATCAAGTCCAACCGTACCTGTCCAGTATTAAACCGGGTCACTAAGCACCTCGTCCACATATTTAAATACCTCCAGGGATGGGGACTTGACCACCTCCCTGGGCAGCCCGTTCCAGTGCCTGACAACCCTCTCGGTGAAGAAGTTTTTCCTAATGTCTAACCTAAACCTGCCCTGGCACAACTTGAGGCCATTTCCCTTCGTCCTATTGCCTGTTAGCAGGGAGAAGAGGCTGACCCCCACCTCACTACAGCCTCCTTTCAGGCAGTTGTAGAGGGCGATCAGGTCTCCCCTCAGCCTCCTCTTCTCCAGGCTGAACAACCCCAGTTCCCTCAGCAACTCCTCATAAGACTTGTGTTCCAGACCCCTCACCAGCTTGGTTGCTCTCCTCTGGACATGTTCCAGCAAGACAACGTCTTTCCTGCAGTGAGAGGCCCAAAACTGAACACAGTATTTGAGGTGTGGCCTCACCAGTGCCGAGTACAAGGGAAGGATGGCTTCCCTCTTCCTGCTGGTCACACTGTTTCTGATACAAGCCAAGATGCCATTGGCCTTCTTGGCCACCTGCGTACACTGCTGGCTTATATTCAGTTGGCTGTTGACCAGTACCCCCAGATCTCTCCCTGCCAAGCAGCTTTCCAGCCACTCATTCCCAAGCCCATAGCGTTGCATGGGGTTGTTGTGATCCAAGTGCAAGACCCAGCACTTAGCCTTGTTGAACCTCATAAAATTGGCCACAGCCCATTGACCCAGCCTATCCAGGTCCTTATGTAGAACCTTCCTACCCTCAAGCAGATCAACACTTCCACCCAGCTTAGTGTCATCTGCAAACTTGCTGAGGGTGCACTAAATCCCCACACTGAGGTCATTGATGAAGATGTTAAACAGATCTGTCCCCAACACTGAACCCTGGGGAACACCACTTGTGACTGGCTTGCAAGTGTATTTAACTCCATTCTTGACAACTCTTTTGGGCCTGACCATCTGGCCAGGTTTTTTACCCAGCAAAGAGTATGCTTATTCAGGCCATGGGCAGCCAGTTTCTCAAGCAGAATGCTGTGAAAAACTGTGTCAAAGGCTTTACTAAAGTCCAGGTACACCACATCCATGGCCTTTCCCTCATTCACTAGGCGGGTCACCTTGTCATAAAAGGAGGTCAAGTTAGACTCATAGAATTATTGAATCATTTAGGTTGGAAAGACCTTAAAGATCATCAAGTCCAACTGTTAACCTAACACTGCCATCCCACCACTAAACCATGTCCCTAAGCAAACCATGTTGACTGGGCCTGATCTTCTGTTTTTTCTGGATGTGCTGTGTGATGGTGCTCAAGATGATTTGCTCCATGACCTCCTGACCAAGGGCAGACTGATAGACCTGTAGTTCCCCAGATCCTCCCTGCAGCCCTTATTGTAGATGGGCATCCTATTTGCTAACCTCCAGTCAAGTGGAACTTGCTCAGTCATCCAGGACTGCTGATAGATGATGGAAAGGGGCTTGGTGAGCACCTCCACCAGTTCCCTCAGTACCCTTGGGTGGACCCTGTCCAGCACCATAGACTTGTGTATGTCTAATTGGCCATTAACCATTTCCTCTTGGATCATGGGAGCTTTGTTCTGCTCACCGTCCCTGTCATCTGGTGCAGGGGGCTGGGTACCCAGTGAACAGCTGATCTTACTATTAAAGACTGAGGAAAAGAAGGTATTAAGTACCTCATCCTTTTCCTTGTCCTTTGTAAGTATGGTTGCCCCTGCAGCCAGTAAAGGATGGAGATTCTCCCTGCATCTCCTTTTGTTGTTAATATATTTATAGAAACAAAATGTTGTCATCTGCTCTTTCTTAATTAGAATTGGCTAAAAGATAGATTTTTTTTTCCTGGGAAAGTATATTAAAAATTTTTGAAATCTCCAAAATGTCAAGGGAGCTACAGAGTCTGTTCTGGTTTGGTTTTTTTGGTGTTGTTTTTTTTTTTTTTGGTTTGGTTTTTTTTTGTAAAATCAAGGATTCTATGTTCTAGTTCTCCTTCAGAGGATTTCCTATAGATCACCAGTCACAAGTACTAGTGCTCCACCTTTAGGTCATACAACCTGTACCATATTTATTTATTTATTACAAGTGTAATGAGTGTGCTTTAAGCTTTTCTGTCTAATTCTACTTCTTAGCTGAAAAAAAAGTGCCCAACTCTCCCAGCTGCTGGATCTCAAATGCCTAATCAAAGGGCAGCTTAGCTTTCTATCTGAAAGTGCTTGGACAAAGACTGCTTGATTCACAGTTCTCTGTGTTTCAGAAATTTAATTTTCTTTGTTCTTCACAAGGAATGTAAGGTTATATCAACTTAAGGTTACTCTCTTGATTTTTTCTTTATACTTTCTTATGTTCCAAAGGTTTCTGATTTAATTAGCCTTCCTCTTCCATTTTTTCTCTGATTTTTCTTAACTATGTTAATTTTCTCAAGCTCCAGCTACTAGTTCAGCATTCTGTCTTATTTCTTTCCAGAACAGTTGATATTGCACTGTATGATGCCAGCCAATAGATGGGGATAGAGTGGATCCCATCATACTCCCTGACCCATGATTACTGTGGAGAAGTCAATGATCAATGATCAAAAAGGCACTTCAGATTCTGCTGCCTACACTTATGCTGTATGATGTTGGTTGGCTCCTTTGGAGAAGGAGCCCATATCCAACATATCTACCTAGTAGGAGACATATGATGTCTCTGAAGTTAGGTATAGTGGCAGATTATGTTGCAGGAGACATGTACTGTACCCTAGGGTAACACAGATTCACGAATTTTTCCTTCTGGTGTGTTTCTTCTCATAGCATTATCTTTTCTATTTTGCCCTAGTAAAATGTACAAAGAATGACAAAATTCTGTGCACTTCAATTACGGGGAATAGGGAGCCTTTCTTAGCACTGTGTCATGGAGTTCTCCACTTCTAAGACAAAAGATAATTAATTTGCACGAATCATGTCAGGATTTTGAAGGAAGAAGAGAGTCATTACTGCACAATAATGATATTTCAAAGGCAGGATGTTCTTCTGTGCCTAGGCCTATCTATTAAGCACTGCACATCACTAAAATGGGTCCACACATCAACCTGAGTCACATAATTTCATTCTAGAGCAGTCCATTACTCTTAAAGATTAAGAAAGATATTATTATGTGAAACAAGTACCATTTTAATACCATTATGATAAAAAAAAATTTCTGTTTTCATACTTGCAGATGATTAGAAGTTATCTTTGTCAAATCTGTTGTATGTTATAATTACAAAGATAAAGATTCAAGGAACATTTGATTTCTGTAAAACTGTTACCAGGAGACAGTTACAAAATCTTACTTCCCTTCTCTCTCCTGGTGACTATCTGCCTTAGGTCTTAGTCTCAACTTTTCGCTCATTACATCTGCCCTTAGTGTCAGTCTCTGTCACTCTTTTATTCATTTCCCTGCAGCGCCGCTTCCCCTGTAGAAAGTAGGATCTGAGGGTCTGTGCCATTCTTATTACTGCTTCTCATTTCTATGTTTCACATCAGACTGTTCCAGATGATTGTCTTATCTGTCTTATATTCATCAGGCTCTCAAGAAATGGTTTTATCAACTTTACAGAAGACAAAAAGTCTTTTGCTCTCTTCACCCCCTTCACAGCTGTCAGGATTCAGTTAAAAAAAAAAAAAAAAAGGAGTAAGATTTCCATGAAAATAGACTTAAATAAAATGAATGTTATTCAACTATTCATGCTAAAATAATAACAGGGCTGTCCTTTTTCTCTTGTTAAGTCTTCTTTTCTGGCCTACTAACATTCCAATGAAATACATTCAAAAGCACTGCAGAAATACTTTCAAGAGCACTGCCGTTACTTTTGACCTATGTCTGACTCTTTGGCAGCATTCAAGTATTTAGAATCATAGAATGTTTTGGGTTTGAAGGGACCCCTAGAGGTCATCTAGTCCAACCCCTCTGCAGTGAGCAGGGACACTGCTAACTAGATCAGGTTGCTCAGAGCCCCGTCCAACCTGGCCTTGAATGTTTCCAGGGATGGGGCCTCCACTACCTCTCTGGGCAACCCGTTCCAGTGTTTCACCACCCTCATTGTAAAGAATTTCTTCCTTATATCCAGTCTAAACCTACCCTGGTTTAATTTAAAACCATCACCCCTTGTCCTGTCACTGCTGGTCCTACTAAAAAGATTTTCCCCATCTTTCCTATAGGTCCCCTTTAGGTACTGAAAGGCCACAATCAGGTCTCCCCGCAGCCTTCTCTTCCCCAGGCTGAACAAGCCCAACTCTCTCAGCCTGTCCTCATCAGAGAGGTGCTCCAGCCCTTGGATCATTTTAGTAGCCCTCCTCTGGACCCGCTCCAACAGTTCCATGTCCTTCTTGTGCTGAGGGCTCCAGAGCTGGACGCAGTACTCTAGGTGGGGTCTGACCAGAGCAGAGTAGAGGGGCAGAATCACCTCCCTTGACCTGCTGGCCACGCTTCTCCTGATGCAGCCCAGAATACGGTTGGCCTTCTGGGCTGCCAGCGCAGATTGCCAGCTCATGTCCAGCTTTTCATCCACCAGCACCCTGAAGTCCCTCCAGCAGGGCTGCTCTCGATCCTTTCTTCCCCCAGCCTGTACTGATACTGGGGGTTACCCTGACCCAGGTGCATGACCTTGCACTTGGCCTTGTTGAACCTCATGAGTTTCACACAGGCCCACCTCTCCAGTCTGTCCAGGTCTCTCTGGATGACATCCTGTCCTTCTGGTGTGTCAACCGCACCACTCAGCTTGGTGTCATCCACAAACTTGCTGAGGGTGCACTCAATCTTGCTGTCTAAGTCGTTGATGAAAACATTAAACAGCACCGGTCCCAGTACGGACCCCTGAGGGACACCACTCGTCACCGGTCTCCATCCGGACATCGAGCCGTTGACCACTACCCTCTGGATGCGGCCATCCAGCCAGTTGCTTATCCACCGAACAGTCCACCCATCAAATCCATAGCTCTCCAATCTAGAGAGAAGGATGTTGTGGAGGACCGTGTCAAAGGCTTTGCAGAAGTCCAGATAGATGACATCCATTGGTTTTCCTTTGTCCACTGATGCTGTCACACCATCATAGAAAGTCACTAGGTTCGTCAGGCAGGACTTTAGCATAGCTTCTAGGAGGATCTGTTCCATGATCTTCCCAGGCACAGAGGTGAGGCTGACAGGTCGGTAGTTCCCAGGGTCTTCCTTTCTACCCTTTTTGAAAATGGGCACAATGTTTCCCTTCTTCCAGTCACCAGGGACTTCACCTGACTGCCATGACTTTTCAAATATCATGGAGAGTGGCTTGCTGACTACATCGGCCAATTCCCTCAGGACTCTGGGATGCATCTCATCAGGTCCCATGGACTTATGTGCGTTCAGGTTCCTCAGGTGGTCACGAACCTGATCTTCTCCTACAGCAGGAAGGGTTTTGCCCTCCTGGTCCCCCTCATGCCATCCATCAACTTGGGTGGGGTGAGGAGAGAGGTTGCCAGTGAAGACTGAGGCAAAAAAGGTGTTGAGTACCTCAGCCTTCTCCTCATCTGCTGTTACCAGCTTGCCAGTCTCTCTCATCAGCGGGGGTACGCTTTCTTTAACCATCCTTTTCCGGCCGATATACCTGTAGAAACCCTTCTTGTTATTCTTTGCATCCCTAGCCAAGTTTAGCTCCAGCTGAGCCTTGGCCTTCCTGACTGTCCTGGTTTTGGCTGGGATAGAGTTAATTTTCTTCACAGAAGCTAGCATAGTGCTGTGCTTTGGATTCAGTGCTAGAAGAATGTTGATAACATGCTGATGTTTTTAGTTGTTGCCAAGCAGTGCTCAGACTGCTCAAGGACTTTTTGAGCTTCTCCTGCTCGGCCAGGGGCATAACAAGCTGGGAGTACAGCACAGCTAGGACCCAAACTGTCCAAAGAGCTATTCCATACCATATAACGTCATGCTCGGGGGGGTTAGTCAGTTGGGTCGGTCGGTTGGTCGCGGGCAGAGTGGTCGCAGCTCAGGCTGTGTGATCGCGGCCCGGGGGGAGTGATCGCTGCTCGGGACGGGCTGGGCATCGGTCAGCGGGTGGTGAGCAATTGCATTGTGCATCACTTGTTTTATATATTCTGTATATTTTCTTACCATTATTATTATTATTATTGTTATTATTCTCTCTTATTAAACTGTCTCTATCTCAACCCACGGGTCTTTTTTTTTTTTTCTTTTCTCTGATTCTCTCCCCCATCCCACTGAGGGAGGGGGGGGAGTGAGCGAGCGGCTGCGTGGTGCTTAGTTGCCAGCCGGGTTAAACCACGACACTGACCCCATTCCTACACAACCAGACCATGTCCCCATACTCTTCCCAAGATAAGTAAGTCAGATGAATGAAAGGAATGGTTTTTTTTTTCATTTTCAGGAGGGCTTTGTAATGTTTAAAACAAAAATATGCAGCTTGACACTTCCAGAAGTTCTATGGCACTACAGAGAAAAAGTCTACATTTCTGTATTTCTGTAACAATTGTTTGATTTGTAGTATAGTATTTCCAGGTTTTATTGGTATTTTTCTTTTCTGATTGATACTCTCTTAATGTATGTTTTCAGTCTGTCTCTTCTCCAAACCATCTGCCCCCTTTTAATGTTTCTACTCCTTGGAAAGTCTTTAGTTAGGTAAATGATGGACTGTACCCTTTCATATGCTTAAATGTTTTACTGCAACTCTCTTATCTACTTATTCTATGCCTATTGGTGGTATCCTTGTAGATGCTTCTTTTTCATGGTTTATGGCTGCTCTAGCTGCTTTGAGTTCATGGTCCTATCACTATTTTATGATCTAAGTAGCTAGTTGGGTACAGAAGATTAGGTCATATGTGCCAACGTTTTAATCTCTCAAGTATTCCATGAAGGAAGGCTGTGTTATTTCCTAAGAGTGTTATGGCTTATGTTTCTTTTTTTTTTTTTTTGACCTAGCTGAATGTTTAATTCATTTCTTAACATGACATCTTTGATTGTTGGGACTTCTGGTGGGGTTTCTGTATCTTACCACATTTCTCCAACCTTGCTAATAAATGGTCATGTGGTCATCCTTTCTAGGCTGAACATTTAATGGGTTTTAGTAAAAGCATAGAAAAACAGTGTTGTAAAAGCACATAAATAACTCCAGAAATGTGAGAAATCTTCCATTGCTGAAACCTTCAAGGTTAAGATCAAGATGGATCATACATCTAAAAGAGATGCAAAAGAGTTGTTTTTTCTTTATTATTGGGTTTGATGCTAGAATTTTCAGCATAATATTCTGTCTCTAGGTCACGCAGAAAAGTCAAACACAAATGATTATCATAATACTTCTGACACTAAAACCCCTGTGAATTTCCTCACAGATCTTCTTAGCTTCATCCTGACTGGCTATGTCAGACTTTCTTCATTTTCAGTTTATTATGTGGACTTTTTATAGTAACTTGTAGTTAATTTTCTTACCATATATGGAAATACCAGTTCATGGGCAAGTGTCATGCCTTGTCTTGGACTCTCACTTCGTATTTACTAAGGCTCTGCACTGTCCTTTCTTATTGTTGTAATAAGGTGTATAAATGGTGCAAATACTCATGGAACATTTTAGTATTGTTCAACTTTCCCTGTAGAGCATCCTTTATTGTCACTTCGTTATGGAAGTATAAAATCTCAGCTCAAGATTTATCTTAGAAATCAGGTTTTAAGACTTGCCTGATGTTCCTAATAACATTTTCTTCTTAAGAAAGAAACTCCTTTTGGTTTTCTTGTTTTGCTTTTTTAGATATTTTCTAGTAAGACACTAGTATTTATTTGGTCTGTTCATCTTACAGAAATTTGTGTCTTTTGAAAATCAAGGGCTGAAGACTATACTTAGTCTAGCATACTGCCATGATTTACATAGCAGTATGCTAGAAACTGAAGGCCAAGGACTTTGTCATGTCACTTATTGGCGCTGTCTGACACCTTTTTGAGATGTGGTAAATTCTAATCTATAAGTTCAATAGTGATAAAAGACAGCTACAGTAAGTATGTCTCCTGGTAGATGCCTACACATTTCCACTCCCACCCTGAGACATACCTGTAGAAAACTGAAATTGCTTTGTCTGGATCATAATATATCCTGCTGTTAGGCAAAGATCAAATTCTTAAAGCATAGCTGCCTAGAGTTTTCTAATAGTAAGCTTATTTTAAGAGCTGATATATGATCTCCACAAGCTGATTCTTCATAACTGGCACTGAACTGTAATGGCCATCTGAAGGTGCAAATGCCGCAGAATCCCATGACTGATACACGGAATGGTTTGCTGAATCTAAAAATAAAAGTATATATATAAACTCTCTCAGAAGCAAAAACTTCATCCCTGAAGCCAGTCATAATACGTAAGGGTTTTTTTCTTAACTGATGTGCAGGATAAAAAAAAAAGAATAAAAGTTTGAAGGATTATCTTTTCAGCTCAGTTTAAGTGGATAATAAACTGCCAATATAAACCAAACATAAATTACATATTATATTTGCAGGTTCAGTTGTTCTTAACATAAGATCTGCACGATTTAGTCAGATGTTTATGAAGAAAGAAGGCTCATTCCCCCATCATTTTTCCCATTTCCTATTAGAGATTTTTCACAACCATTTTTATAAGTATTCGCATCTAGGAAACCGATGTTAAACTGAGCTTTATGACCTTTTCCTTCTGTTATCTTCCCCTCTTCGAATTAGCAGGAAACACATTCCCACTCTCTCTAGATCCCCTCACCTATCTTTTTTCTAAGAATAAGAAAAAAATCCATATACCTGAAGAGATTCTCATCTTCCAAAAGTAAAAGTGTTATCTCTAGAAGAAAATTCCTTTGATTAGTTTGTAATAGTATTTGTAAGGGAATGTTTTGTTTCAGAAGGCAGTCTGACTATAATTTGTCCCAATTCTTTCAGCGCATTTTTTTTTTTTTAATGGAATTTGTCCTACAGTGTCCTATCACATGTCACTGCATCATGGAAATAAATATAACCATGTTCTCCCAAGTACCATTTTATCACTTTCTTTTTGTCTCTGTTTAACTTGGAAACTGCAAAGCAGTTTAGTAGCTGATTCTGCAACTTGAATTTCATAAGCAGGCTGCTCTTACTCCACCATGAATTATGCTGTACAATGCAGAATCGAGTGTAAAATACATTGGCATTCTGTCTACAAAATAAGATGAAAGAGTTTTCTAATGGGAGGTAATGCTCAGAGAGACCTGGAATGCACCTAACTGTCTAGCAACTGAAACAAATTTACTGCTGATGGTGTTGCAAAGGGCAATAGTAAAGGAACTTTTCTGTTCCAATGTAAAAAATTCAACTAATGTTTATGTTACAATCAATCTGATTCAAGCTCCTCTACAGTAGCATAATAACTTCTTTTATTTATTTATTCTTCCCTTGAAAGTAATTTTTCACATTTTATCTGTAAATCATAATGACTGGTGAGGTCTAATTCTATGAAAAGACTATTTGAAGGTTGCTAGTCCTATTGCTGGGAATAAACCGAATCATCCATAGAGGGAGCATTGTACTGGAACTGTATAGATTACACAGAATTTTGGGAACAGGTCACTGAGATACTGCTCATGTCCCAAAGGAAAGACAGCAGTGACTGGCAAAACAGATATATTTTTAGCTACTATTCATTTGGTTCCCAAACATTAGGTCAAAGTTAGGTGAGGTGTCTGATTAAGATGAAGCTCACTGACAATTTCAGGAAGATGTAGAGGAAAGAACACTGTATTAAGAAACATAAGATTCTTGCACCAGTAAAGGTATGCTTATTTGGGAGGACAGCTAAAAAGCCAACCTCAGATAAGGTTGAAAGAAGGATAAAGGGAGATGTTCTTAATAATTTCTATTAACCTAAGATGCTGGGGTTTGTCCCCTTACATTAGTGTGGATATACAAGAGCCATTTTTGAGACCTTTCTTCTGGTATACTTCATAGTTCCAAATAATGTTATCATACTCTAATAGAGATTGGGGCCTAACTTCTTGTATTCTCTTCAGTAGTAAGTAAAAATAAAACAGAAACAAGACATAAATATCATAATTTTATCTCAAGGTCATCTGCTTCATCATTTCTGTTGAACTCTTTCTTACTCTCATTTCATGCAAAGCAGTGTAGCAGATGGTGTGGGAACCATTCATAAAGTACCTTAGTTTTCTTTTGTTTATAGGTACTCTAAAAAAATCTGTCTATAGATCATTGTTAATTAGCTACTCTGTAGGAAACCAATGAAGTTAGGTGAGTAGAATTAACAATTAATGACACACATCCTGATGTCTTCACTTATTTTAAATTATAGAGCCTTTACCAGAAGGAAATCCTCCCTGAAACATTACCAGAGTATAGAATGACTAAAAAGACCATTAAGGTTTCAGAATTTTCTCTAATAAACTATTACTACACTCACTTTCAGTTTGTGCTGTGTGAAATGATTAATGTTTTAGAAACAAACACCATTCTTTGGTGTAATTGAGTTTTACATAGGTCTACATGTCTTCTGTTACCTTTGTGTAAAAGGATCTGCAAATGAATACAGTGCCAGGAATGGCTGCTGAAGGAAGGAGTTGTAAAAGACAATGTGGAATATCGACTGCAAATTCTCCTTGAGCCTTTGTCCTCTGATGTTTTAATGAGAAAGTTATTCTGAAGTGTGCATGCTACATAGCCCTTGGCACTTAAGTGGCCTAGTTAGGAAACCGTGATCAATTAAGAGAGAGCTAGAGAAAACAAATTCAGTCACAGAGAGATGCAGAGGTGCAAAATTAGTCCCTGGTGTTATCCCTGTTTTTCAGGAGGAGCTCATCTTTCTTAATACAGTGTGATATTCAGAAGACAAACCAGCTAGTGTCAGTGGCTGAAGGTGACTATCATCAATCCTGCACAAGGATTTCTGTTGGGGCAAGACAGAACTGGAAACAATATCATATGTCAGTTTAGTTTAGGCAAATCTACATCAACTCAAATTTTGAATCAAGATTTTATACTGGTTATGCAATATAGTTGTGTGTGCATAATATGCAGGGTAAGAATTACAGGAATTACGGTTTAATACTATTAAATTGCAAACAAATACAAACCCAGGAAATAGCAGCTGAACTAAATCCTGGAATGAACTTCTAAACCAAGAAACACGTTCATCTCACTCTTTAGTCTGTTTTACTTAAATGAGGTTAGTAACAACAGTTAGGTTACCATTCAAACAAGTGTGATAAAGTTAGATTTTTTTCCCAATTAAAAATATTTTTATGTTACTAAGGAAAAGTCTTAGAATATGTTCTAGTATGGAGAAAGTTTTATACACATTTGTGGACAAAAAAATCAAATGCTAGTGGGTAATTTAAGTTATAAAATAAAACACTAATAAATTCTATCAAAAAGCTGTACACAACCTCATTTGTATTAATGTGCTGTAGCCTGAGTATGTAGAAATGTGAGCCTTCAGAAAAAATATCCGCAGGACATTTCCAGAGCATCAAACTCTGAGGTTAATGTTTTGGGGAATTCAAAACGTATTATAATGTGTTTTCAAAGGTGTGGTTTGGTTGGGGGTTTTTTTGTGGGTTTTTTTAGAAAATAACAGATAAGACAGGAATTTTAAATATGTATATTAGACTCCAAGAGATGACCTGTGAATATGAAAATAAAGTGGAGAATTAAGAGTGTCTTTGTAGTTCTTGTGTGAGCATTGGTCTCAGGTACAGTTTCTGATAACTTCCTCCATTTTGACATCAACAACAAAAATGCCACCAAAGACACATGATGAGGGCGCAACACATAAAAGATAGGACTTCTATTAAGTGTGGATCACTTTGCAGGAAAAGTGTCTGATTCATTTAAAGGAATTTAAACCTGGTTTAGGTTCCAACAAATCTGTATATTTGTGCCCATGTTTTCCTTTAGGAAAATAATTTGGTTCCAGTAAGAAAGTCAATCTGCAGGATTTTGCTAGCAAAAAACCTTCTCACTTGTCTCAAAGATAGTCAGATTTGAAAATTAGAATCATAGAATCATAGAATCACCTCGGTTGGAAAAGACCTTTAAGATCATTGAGTCCAACCGTTAACCTAGCACTGCCATCCCACCACTAAACCATGTCCCTAAGCACCTCATCTATCCTTCTTTTAAAGACCTCCACCACCTCCCTGGGCAGCCCATTCCAGAGCTTGAAAACCCTCTCGGTGAAGAAGTTTTTCCTAATGTCTAGACTAAACCTGCCCTGGCGCAGCTTCAAGCCATTCCCCCTCGTCCTATCGTCTGTTACCAGGGAGAAGAGGCCGACCCCCACCTCACTACAGCCTCCTGTCAGGCAGTTGTAGAGGGCGATCAGGTCTCCCCTCAGCCTCCTCTTCTCCAGACTAAACAACCCCAGTTCCCTCAGCCATTCCTCGTATGACTTGTGTTCTAGACCCCTCACTGCTTAATTTTGCAAGGATTGATAGCATTTGTTATTGAGAACAGTTATCTGCTTAGCAAATTTGTCATAGTAGTTAAAGACACTTTTTTGTCATGCAACATGTGTCTAAAGCACTCCTTCCACGTGTCCTTTTGTCCTCATGTGTCATTTCTTTCCTTTATTTACCCCTTCTATTTGTCATTCTGCTGCTCATTTCCTCTTGCAATACCCAATTTTAGAGACAGGTGATTAAAACTTTGATACTTATACAGGCAGAATTCCTATACTCCACACAGAAGACAGATAGAAACTGAATTTGATGACTAATGTCTATATAATCTTGTTATTTTGGAATACATTCCACCATCCCATTATAGAAAAGTAATGAAATCAACTAAGTAGAACAGGTTCTGTTAAAATAAACAAAAATGCCAGTAGGAAATTTCTGTCCTATTTTAAGGCCAGATTGTTTAAAGAATTCTGCTGTTCTCACTTTTAAATAACTTCAGTAAGAACTAAATTAATTAGGAGTTTGATTCCTGCATGCATTATTACCACCCTCAAGTACTTCAGGAAATCCTTATATATAGGATTTTAAATAGAGTATATAAATGGTGATGCTATTAGACATAGATATTGAGTGCTGCCTATTTTTTATAATTTCAGAATTTCTTTTTTTTGTAAATGTGTGACAAAGTGTTATAAAATATTCACTTCGAAGTGATAGATCTATCTATGCTAACCAGTCCCAAGTGTTCAGACTGACCAGACCATACTGTTAGCATACAGAGAAGATTATTAATGACCTTTGAATATTGTCATCAATTATATTCAAGACAATAGCATACATTCACAACTACATTATTTTATGTTTGTAGATAATAAGAAACTGGTTCCTGAAATGAAATTTTAGACCAGTAGATACAGTTTTGGTTATCAAAAATAAATTTCCCTCTGCTTTTCTATGAAGCTTGGATTATTTTTAATGTACATTTCATCTCTGAAAAGCCGCCTTCTGGGTTTATCCATTGTCTCATCTGACTATCCAATGGCCCTAAAATATCCACTGTATAAAACACAGAGATCTTTCCTATAATCATTTTCAATCTCAAAGGTTAAGAGCGTGAAGATAGCATCATAATACATTCATTTTGGTAAAGGTATTTAAAGGGCTTCTTTGGTGATGCACACTGTCTCCAATGATGGGATGTGTAGGTAGAAGACAATGAAATCCCTAAGTATAGAAAACATTTTCTTAAAAACTCCTAAGTTGGACCAAACCCCTTATGTCTTAAATTTTGAGTAATACCATTTATATTTTTCAGAACTTCATTGTTAGGTGTATATGTCAAGTACATACCTACCTGCTGAAAACAGAAGATGTTAATTCTGAATTTAATGAGTCCTGCATTAAGACTTAATGCATTGCAAGGAGGAAACACAGAATCAGGTTGGAATTAAGGTTTCTTCCTCTGTCTTCCACTCACTCTTCTTCCCTTTTACTCCATGGGAAACATTGTCAACTGATTCTTACCTGTCTCAGATCATTTTGTGGTTTGTTTTTTTTTTTTTTTTTTACATTGGAACCTTCAACTAGAAGTCATCCCAATCCCACTTTCTGCCTGCCTGTTCTCATGTCTGGCCAGGATGAGTGATAGACCTGCAGAAAATGTTGTCCCTTTGCACTCAACTACTGATACAGATAGCAAGTGAGGTTAGAGGCAGGGAATTACTTGTTTTCAGGCAGCCAAAAAGCACCTTAATTCAACATAAATATTGTAGATGTCATTTAGAAAGTTCTCCATTGATTATGCCATCAATCTGGCAGAGCTGTGCAAAAGCAGTATCTAATTTTTCATGCAAAACCTGCTATTGTTTTAGAAAAATAAATGCAACTGTTGACTGTCATTTCTTCATGAAATGTCAAAGTAATTACTGCTCATGGGGAAAGAAAAGAATTTCACTGCAGATGTTTTTCTGGCTGTCCATCTTAAGCCAAAATGACCTCCTTTTACTGTTTATTTTTAATAACAAGTACTCTTCTGATTACACAAGTCAGATTGTGTAACATACTGCATTGGGCTGTGATTTTTGGAAATAGTATGTCCTCACTGTATCATCCTGTTAGATGCTACTAACCCCTCATGAATTTTCTCCTTTAGAACAAATCAGCACGGCCTTGGAAAGGAATGTTTGGTCAGAGCCTGCCTTTTGGGGGGCAAGCCAGGCAATCTGAAGTGCAGATATTCAGATTTACACTTGCCATGCACTGTGTAAACTCTAGTTGGAAGTACAAATTGTGTCGGTTCAAACTGTATCTTTTAAGAGGAAGAAACATGGAGTAGCTCTCAAATATAAAAAAAGCTCCTAATTTTCTGAGCGAGATCTTCACTTTGGTCTGCCATACTCAGACTAGAATCAGCATTACTATAGATTAATTAATTACCTCTTATTATAAGCTAAGCTTAGATTTGAAAGAGTGTGATGAGATCCTACTATAAATTTCGCTTCAAAAAGCTGATATCTAAAAAGAGAACTGATAACATGAAACTCCAATATAGTTTTGTTCCTTAACCTTCCCAGCAAAAGCTATGCCAAAATACAAAGGACAGTGTTTCCTTTTTGGTGAATTACTTCTCCTAATAGTTAATCATGGAAAACACACTTACAATGTAGAACTACTTGTAAAGGGTTTGATTTACCTAGGTAAATTAAGATCATTAGATATTCTGGGAGACTGAATGAAAAGGGTGACTGTTTTCGTGAACTGAATTATGGCTTCTTTTTTTGTCTGCTCCTACCTTCATTCCCATCATAAATCAAATGCAAAAATATATTTAGTACAAATATTGCTAGTATTTTTACTGGAGTATATTACAGGGACATACTCCTACTATGTGGTTTCAGTTCAAACTACTGTGGTTTGAGAGTGTAAAATATTCATTGTGCCTATAGTGACATTTCTCTTCAGAGCTTCCTTTTCTGACATGTATAAATAGTACTTAAACATCATAAACTTCTATGTGGAGCTAACATGCTCTGCCAGTGCTGGTATACTGTGCAGTCTTTTTGATTCATTTAAATGTTTAGTTACATAGATTCAATTTTAAATTATAGGAATAAAAATGCTGTCATGTTCCCTCTTTGGCAGAGTGAGAAGGACAGATGTAAACATTCCCAAAGCAGCTCTTTTCCATGCAAAGAGGAATACATACACCAAAGTCCGGAGGGAGTAAATATGCAAGGCTCCTTCAAAGAAATATCTGTCTTCTTCTGGTATTTTCAATGAGTCTTACAACCTTCCTCTAGAAAATAATGCCCTGCATTAAGTTTTTAGGTTTCGTACTAGCATAGATTTGATTTGACGTAGCCATGAAGAAACTAGTTTAGTGCTTATTAAGAGCTCAATCCTCTTGTCAGTTCAGTTCTTTGGAATGATCTCCAAAATCAGGCTCACCTGACATTTCTGGCCAATTGTTTTGGTGGCCAAGTCAAGATCTTTGTCAAGGGTAGAAAATACACTCTTCTGGAACAATTAACTTGTAAAGTTTAGTGCAGACTATATGCTGTGAGGTTTTTCACTAGAGTGGTCTCCCAAAGAAGAGCAGATGAATTGAGCTTTTTTAATTTGAGCCACATGACATTTGCTAGCATCTTACTTTCTGGATCAGGGTAAAGAGCAGAGACAGAAACTAGTTTACCATTCGTGTATGCTGGCCATGGATACCAGAGAAGATAAAAACATATGACAGAGAAGAAATCAGCTGAAAAACTTAGGTGGTACAATTCCATTTTTAAACTATAGATTAACACTAATATCTTATTATATATGGATGCACCACAGTAGAAAACATCTAGGAAAACATGCTCACTTCCTTGAGCAGCTGTTTCATGCAAGAGAAGGAACAGAATAAATTGAAGAAATTTAGAAAGTATTATCACAAAGATAATAACACCTTGAATTCCAATTCATGTAACCCCAAATTTTTGAATGTATAACATAAGTTCAGAAAACTTAATTAAAATCAACTTTTTGTATTACTCATTATACATATTAGTAATCAATTAATATTTTGCAATTCGTTATAATTCTTTAATAAGCTTTTTTTTGGAATCAGATAAAATTGAGACTTCAGGAATGACAGTGCAGACTCTCTTCTGTATGATACTGCCTTTCATACATTTCAAAAACAAATAAACAGAGCATTTGTTCGTAAAGTCTTAAGTCATTTTGACAGCAGGTACATTTCAAAATAGAAAACTGGGGAATTGTTAGTCAGTAATAGGTGATCGCAGGGGAACAGAAGAAAGTAACAGTGACAGGTACGTGTTGGTATGTTACCAGGGATAAATGTGACCAGACATTAATAACTGCCAGGACTGTGGTTGCAACAAAGCACTGTGCCCAGGGAGTATGTGAGAGGAGGAGGTCTATTACTTACCTCTTAAAACTTTAAGTAAAAGAAAATCAATGACTCTAAATAAGTTTTGGATGACTTATCTATTAATCGCTTCCAGTTTACAAATCAAGCAGCAACATAATTTCAGTCCTAGTAGACACGTTACAGAAAATCCAAGCAGCAAAACATACATGTTGTATACAAAGCAGATTGATCATGTATAAGAAGAATAAAATAGTAAGTATTGCAATCACATCTGCAGGAAATGTAAATGTGATATTTGGAGGGATGGACTATGCAAAGTGCGGAGAACAGCACATCTTTGCAGTCCCTTTATGTTGTGCATATTTGTGTAATAGCACAATTAATGTTTAGCTAGTGGAATATTGTACATCAAGAATTATCAAAACTTTCATGTTTCAGTTGCTCATATATCATACATATGCATATATATGCTCATGAATGTTGTTTTCAAGGATATTATGCTGTGACTATGTGAAACTTCTGTTAGCACTGCTTATATTGCTTTGTTCATACTTATGTTTCCATCTCACAGCTGAAACCAAGCACAAAGTAAGGGAATTATGGGTACATTGTGCACATTAGCACCCTGTTGTCATCAAAGAAGCCACTGAGACACCTAGCTTTTCCTCCATCATGAATGAACTGGTTCCAAACTCTCCATAGTATCTTGCTGACCTGCAGCATCCCTGTGACTTGTATCATCATGCCATGTGCCAGTCCCTTTCCTGAAGTATTGATAACAGTGGGGTCCTGGTTCATAGAAACATTCCTAATCAGGATGGCATTACAGAGTCCTTAAAAATTATCCCTATTTATGGGATTTAACTGTATGTCAGAATCATCTTTGAAAGATCCAAATTAATCATACCATTCCTTCAAGTCTGAAACAAGCCAATATTAGTACTTCTAACTAATAAGGAGTGGAATAATATGTGAATCAAGGCATCTTTGGAATTTTTATGAATTCATGTTCTTCTGTATATTCTGACCATTGTTTTTTAGTGGAATTATTTGATTTAACAGCAAGGATCAGAAACATTGAAGTAACACACCTAGAATTATGTAGGAAATTGTGAACTAACAAATAGCAGCTTATTTATTCT